>JAGDYQ010000001.1:25985011-26208186 GCA_021962125.1 Bulinus truncatus
AACCAGCCAAACCAACCAAACCAACCAACCAACTAAACCAAACCAAACCAAAGAAAACACCATTTGATAAAGATATGGGTGTTAACTTATGCCATCCACCTAATAAGCAGAAATGACCTAATTTCATACGTCACAAACTACGTTTTACGCGACAACGCTAATAACTTAGAACTGTTTATTTAAATAGTAATAAAAAGGTTATATAAAAATGTACTGAACCGTAAAAAATGATTACTTTATTATGCCATTTTGCAGCACAGAGGCAAGTTGGTGTGGCACGATGCAGCACCCGCGCGCAAGTTCAATTCGGCTTCTTTCTTTCTTTCTTTCTTAATTTCTTACTTACAGGCTGTCCTTGTATATAATGATATATATATATATATATATATATATATATATATATATATATATATATATACATATAACAAGATTAAAGCTCGTTGTGTATGCTATTGTGTTGGCTGTTGTGTATGCTGTTGTGTTGGCTGTTGTGTATGCTCTTGTGTTGGCTGTTGTGTATGCTCTTGTGTTGGCTGTCTTGTAGGCTGTTGGGTTAGGGTAACATATCCTCAAGCAGTCCATAATATTTTTTTCACTTACAGATGTCGCTTTTAAAATCAAGAATCGAAATGGAATCTGTTTTCGTATAAAGAATCAGTGATTGTTTTTGAATAGATAATCTCCCCAATCAGTGTTTGACGTCATCTACTACTTGTTTTACCGATGTGGCTCATAGTGCGTGTATCTATGTCAGTTGCCCGCGGGACTGAGGGGAATACAATGGCGTCATCACTTTCATTTACATTTGTATCAATAATAACACACTAACTGAAATAAAAGTAAGCTGAAATTCAGATTGCTAAGGGCACCAGAAAACATACAGCCGGTGTCCATCTGTCTGTCTGTCTTGTTTGTCTGTCTATCTATATATCTTTCAATCCACCCATCAATCCGCCCATCAAATATATCTGTCTATCACATATCTATTTATATATGTTTTTATAATTTTTCTGTCTTTCTGTTTATTCTTTTATCCATCCATCTATTCCACTATTCAACCATCTATACAACTATCCATCCATCTATCCAACTATCCATCTATTCAACTATCCATCTATCGAACTATCCATCTATCCAACTATTCATCCATCCATCAATCATTTAAAAAAAAAGTTCCCGTAAGCCCCAAAGGGCTCATCGGGACAGATGAAGTGTGGAATTCATCTGTTTCAGTAACCTCGGCATATAAAGGGATTGTGTGGTTAGCACAACGCCCAGTCGCCTTTACTTCCCCAACTTAAAGTCAGGTACCCATTTAAAGCTGGGTGGACTTGGGGACTATCACCAGGGCCTGAAAAATTCCCAAGGTTCGTACTGAGATTCGAACCCGGGACCCTCCGGTCGACATTCAAGCGCTCTACGCCACTCGACCACCCGTCCCCTTTTTCTATCATTTTTCAATTCATTTCAATTCACGTATCGCTGTTTTTTTTTCCTATTTCTGTCTTTAATCTTGTGTCACTTTTTTTTTTTTTAGTCTGTCACAAGTTCTAAAAATAAAAGTCTCAACTGACATGCCAACTCAGAGACCGCACAGACGCGTGTGTGTCACATTCCGGTACTAAATGTCACAGAATGACGTGACCAAGAACCATAACCAAACGTACAGTCCCCGCTCATTACTAGTCTCCCCTGTGTGTGACATTGTGTGTGTAAAGGTGTGCGCACAGTTTACATGTGTAATATATCAAGATTAGCTCGCGCACACACAATGCTCTACACCTGCGTATGAAGAGACAACACGACAACTCACAAAAAAACTTAGCTGCAGTCTTTTAAAAAATATCTAACGGCTGTGATTCTCAAGTTCTGAGCCAATTTTATTACATGATTGAGAATATAAGGAATTAAATGAATTTTTTTGTTTCTTCCCATTTTTACTCTTTCCTTACATACGGGTTGCGAAAATCGAGCAGGTTTCTTAATGGGTTGAGAAAAAAAGTACATGTTTTTTAATGACTGCGTAATCACTAAATTTTTGAGAACCACCGTCTTACAGCATCCGCCGACATTTTATTTCGCGAAAGTTACAGACTGTCAGGTTTTTACATTAATTTATCGCGTTAGTTCTTTTATTATTCTAAAAAATATTTAAAAAAAATGAGGTGAAAGCGTGGGTGCGGATTTGCATACAAGAAGCAAATTAAACAAAGAAAAAGAATTTGTATTTAGTTATCTTTGTATTATTGTGCAGAGATAAAGGAGAATGGAGAATTGTGACATTTGTATATAAAAAACATTTATTGGAATACCCATCGATGATTGCATACACACACAGTACTACCTACCTATACGACCGCCCCATAAACTCACAGCCTGCATTCCGACAAAAAAAAAATAGTGTGTTGTAGAAAAAAAGTTCCACATTTTGCAAAATGGTTTATAAATGGAATCAACTGACGTGGAACTCTAACGATCCAGAATCGGAGCTGTTCTAATGAAGGTTTAAATCACACAGGGGCGTCACTAGATAAAGGTAGGGTGCGGGGGTCCCACTCACTTGTCAAAGGTCCAGGGCCCTTAATGGGGCCTGCTCAAAGTCAAAATGTTTATTTATTTACTTTTTGCTGCTAAACGTTTGTCAGGGGCGATGTTATATGCAATTTTCCTGAAGGCTGTGCGCTGTGAAAGATATTGGCTATGCGCACCTTATTACATTTTTGTGTGCGCACCATAAGGTATATCGTTTTACTCAACGAAAAGCATGAGCGATCTGTTTAAAAATAATGCATGTGCGCGCTCTCTGCGTGATTCGTGTGCATGCGCGCACAGCTTTGAGATAACATTGTTTAATGGCCCTAGTTGTGATAGCTGGGGTTCTGAGTCGTATGGTTGTATACCTTCTCACAACGCCAACTCTGGTCAACGTATGATTGTATACCATCTCACGACGCCAACTCTGGTCAACGTATGATTGTATACCATCTAACGACGCCAACTCTGGTCAACGTATGATTGTATACCATCTCATAACGCCAACTCTGGTCAACGTATGATTGTATACCATCTAACGACGCCAACTCTGGTCAACGTATGATTGTATACCATCTAACGACGCCAACTCTGGTCAACTTATGATTGTATACCATCTCATAAAGCCAACTCTGGTCAACGTATGATTGTATATCATCTAACGACGCCAACTCTGGTCAACGTATGATTGTATACCATCTCACGACGCCAACTCTGGTCAACGTATGATTGTATACCATCTCACGACGCCATCTCTGGTCAACGTATGATTGTATACCATCTCACGACGCCAACTCTGGTCAACGTATGATTGTATACCATCTCACAACGCCAACTCTGGTCAAGGTATGATTGTATACCATCTAACGACGCCAACTCTGGTCAACGTATGATTGTATACCATCTAACGACGCCACGCCAACTCTGGTCAACGTATGATTGTATACCATCTCACGACGCCAACTCTGGTCAACGTATGATTGTATACCATCTCACTACGCCAACTCTGGTCAACATATTTCCTTTATAAAAAAAATATCTTTCAGGTGCAAATGGTTTGATGATGTATGTTTATTCTTTTGTAAAAAAAAAACGTATTTTTACACTAATGTCAGCAGAAATATATAATACGTTTTCTGGAGATATACATAAAAAATACGTTAATACATGGGCAATATTATTATTTTTTAAAATTATCATAATGTAAAATGCACCGGTTTTCCTGAGGGGGAAAACTTCACTGTGATATCCGATACTAAAGTCAATAAAGAGAGATGGAAATGTGTTGCATTAAACGAGACAAAAAAAAAGCAGTCGATAATACAGAACAAAGTTGTGTTCGAGAGACAGGTGATACTTTAATAAATGTTAGGACACTGGTCAACAGCCTCTTGGACCACGCTGAAAACAAAAATCCAACGTTCTATTCCGTCTGACCAATGAATTCACGAGTTAATTCGCGCGCACCACTTTTCAAATTGTGTGGGTTTTTTTGTTTACATATGTGTGTGTGTGTTTGTTTCTTTTTAAATAGAAACTGATCACCACTGAGGTGTGAGTAAAACGGAGCTAACTGAACTGTTAATGTGACCTGATATTTTAACTGAGCTCCAATCCTCTCCATCTACTTATGTTTCCAGTCTCCTCATATACCACATGACGTCTTTCGACCTGACACTCCGCGACACGGTTAAAGAAAAATTAGAAATAATACAGATGTGCTAAATGTGGAAAATATGGTACTTTTACAGAGTGGCGAATTTCATATGAGACTATGACATCCCACAGACCGGAGCACATTGAACATCACCCGCTTGATAGGGTCAAGACATCAACATAAGTACATCCCCCTGATTTGATAAAAAAGGAGGAAATTAAAATAAAACTAAATACGGTATGATTTTTTTGTATTACCAAGATTAATATAATTTTTATTCAAAAGAAATATGTAGTAAAATTTTTTCTTGAAATAACATTAACTTACTTTATTTTTAAACAAAAATTATATTTTTAAAAAATCAAAATTTATAAAAGTATTCAAATTAATGAAGACAGTTAATAAGTGTTTTGCTAAGTTTATTCATACGCTGAGTAAATAATTATGTTGTCTTTCCGGAGAGTTCTGAAAGTAAATTAGTGTATAAATTTGATTCGGAGAGTATCGCCGACCGGCAGTACACACACCCTGCTGGTCTGGCCGGTTTGGGCAAGGATTAAAACCCATCTTACTGCCATCCCTGCAGATGATAGCGGGCACACTCACCCTGCCGCTCTGTAGGCATGGCAGACGTGCATCAGCGCCGCCAACAATGTTGGTGTGGTAGGCACACTACACCCTACCATGCTGGCAATGGCGGCGTTAAAAAAAAAAAAAGGATATTAGTGTATAAGAAATTCATTCCGTTTATTCTTACGATTACAAAAAAGTAACACAATAGGTCAGTGCAAGTTACTTGTTACGGAGAGTATCACAAAATATTTTGTCATGTTTTGTGATCTCTCCTTCCTGGTCTGAGAGACATACCATGATCCACGGGGGATGGATCATAGGGGTTCTCTAGTCAGGAAAAAGAACCCATTACTTGCGAGGGTGGTGGTACTGTGGTCAATGAGGACTATCCGAGACCGCAGTATTCACAGCTGGCGGAGGTGACGGATGTGGTCGGCACACAACACCCTTCCTCTCCGTCCCACTCAAGCACACCTGCGCAGCCTGCCATTTCGGGCTGAGGGTACAGGCACACTACACCCTCCCCTCTGTCCGAGTGGCAGGAAAAAACCCTTTCCTTGCCATTCTGGCCGATCGGCAGTACACACACCCTGCTGGTCTGGCAAGTTTGGGCAAGGATTAAAACCCATCTTTCTGCCGTACCTGCAGGCATGGCAGACGTGCATCAGCGCCGCCAACAGTGCTGGTGTGGTAGGCACACTACACCCTACCATGCTGGCAATGGCGGCGATAAAAAAAAATAAAAACAAAAATTAAAAAAAAAAAAAAAATATTAGTGTATAACAATTAAACATGTGTTAAATAAAATTGGTAGAGCCACCCTTTGGTCAGCCTGCCCGGTCTCTCAATCTGTACATGTTACCACAGGCCAGTAAATTAACATACAAGGTAGACAAATCAATTTCTAAGCAAATTTTCTTCATGTAAGACGTAATTGGAAAGTCAAGGATATCCAGCTATTGAACTAAATGGTATTCAAGTGTCTATATTACATCTACTGTACTTTCAGCTATTAAACTAAATGGTATTCAAGTGTCTATATTACATCTACTGTACTTTCAGCTATTGAACTAAATGGTATTCAAGTGTCTATATTACATCTACTGTACTTTCAGCTATTGAACTAAATGGTATTCAAGTGTCTATATTACATCTACTGTACTTTCAGCTATTGAACTAAATGCAATACCGAACCTAGTGATTTGGGGGCCCGGGGGGGCTTGGCTACTTTGGGGGCCCCTGCATTTTGACATTCGACTCCATAACATGAGATAATGTACTTAATACTTTATGTAAAAAAAAGTTTTGGGGGCCCTCCCGGCCCTCTCAAGCTAGGGCCCGGGGGGACTTTCGAATTTGGACTCCCCTCCACCCACTCTAGGTACGCCTCTGACTAAATGTTATTCATGTGTCTATATCACATCTACTGTACGTGTCTGGAATGAGAGCAAACAAACATTCTCACATCACTATACAATAACTATTATCCACAGAAGACTCAAATACTGAAGGCTTTCACCAAACACACTGCATCGATCTGATGATAATTACACATAAGACAAAACAAAAGGTACTAAAATAGTTACATTGGATTTAAGGTCATACAAAATAGTTACATTGGACTTCGAATATAAGGTCATAAAAAAAGCCACAATACGGTCCTGACCATCACAATCAAAAGAAGTGACGGGTGGTCGTGCAGTTAAACCTGTCGACCTGAAGCTCCCAGGTTCTAACTCCTGTGATAACTAAGGTAACTATTCAGGTCATGGTAAATGTCTCCAGTAGTGCCGTTATGGCCATTGCACTATAGGCTATGGTGGGGATGAAAGTATGAAATAAAAAAAAATCAAATAATAGTTTATATGATATAACAGATAAACGTCTGAACCTTACAAGGACTTCACTAATAACACTAAAAAAAAACTGACATTATAGCAGACTCGGAAATGGTTTCATAAACTTAACTTCATAAAAGCGTAAAGCCGAGTACACTACTAGAAATTTTTTTTATATTCTTTTACACAAATTAATAAATACGATTTACATGGCGAAAGTAAGTAAACATTTACTGCGTGCAACCAAAATTGTTTCCGAAGGCCACTAATATATGCCAACCCCTGATTCCGGAAGTTCTGTTGAACAAGGTTGTGAAGATAAATGTTTCAGTTGAGAATACAGTGGATTCCGCTTAATTGGGACACCGCTTAATTGGGACAGCCGCTTATTTGGGACAAATCTCAAAGAAACCAAACCAAGAAGCCAATAGTAAATTTGTATGTTCAATTGGGACATCCGCTTAATCGGGACAAAATGCCTCGGTCCCGATGTGTCCCAATTAAGCGGAATCGACTGTATAAGGAATTAAATTGAATTTTTTGTTTCTTCACATTTTTACTCTTTCCTTACATACGGGTTGCGAAAATCGAGCAGGTTTCTTAACGGGTCGAGAAAAAAGTACATGTTTTTTAATGACTGCGTTATCACAAAATTTCGAGAACCACCGTCTTACAGCATCCGCCGACATTTCATTTCGCGAGAGTTACAGACTGTCAGGTTTTTACATTAATTTATCGCGTTATTTCTTTTATTATTCTAAAAATATAAGAAAAAAAAATGAGGTGAAAGCGTGGGTGCGGATTTCCATACAAGAAGCAAATTAAACAAAAAAAAAAAAGAATTTGCATTTAGTTATCTTTGTATTAGTGTGCAGAGATAAAGGAGAATGGAGAATTGTGACATTTGTATACAAATAACATTTATTGGAATACCCATCGATGATTGCATACACACACAGTACTACCTACCTATACTCACAGCCTGCATTCCGAAAAACAAAAAATAGTATGTTGTAGAACAAAAGTTCCACATTTTGCAAAAGGTTTATAAATGTAATCAACTGACGTGGAACTCTAACGATCCAGAATCGGAGCTGTTCTAATGAAGGTTTCAATCACACACAGGGGCGTCACTAGATAAAGGTAGGGTGCGGGGGGGTCCCACTCACTTGTCAAAGGTCCAGAGCCCTTAATGGGGCCTGGTCAATGTCAAAATGTTTATTTATTTACTTTGCTGCTAAATGGAGGGGGGGGGGTATCAGGGTTGTGGAAGAGGAAGGGATGCGTTTGTCAGGGGCGATGTTATATGCAATTTTCCCGAAGGCTGTGTGCTGTGAAAGATATTGGCTATGCGCACCTTATTACATTTTGTGTGCGCACCATAAGGTATATCGTTTTTTCCTCAACGAAAAGCATGTGCGCTCTGTTTAAATAATGCATGTGCGCGTGCTCTCTGCGTGATTCGTGTGCATGCGCACAGCTTTGAGATAGCATTGTTTAGCGGCCCTAGTTGTGATAGCTGGGGTACTGAGTCGTATGATTGTATACCATCTCACAACGCCAACTATGGTCAACATGTTTCCTTTATAAAAATATTTTTCAGATACGAATGGTTTGATGATGTATGTTTATTATTTTGTAAGAAAAACGTATTTGTACACTAATGTCAGCAGAAATATATAATACATTATTCTGGAGATATACATAAAAAATACGTTAATACATGGGCAATATTATTATTATTATTTAAAATTATCATAATGGAAAATGCACCGGTTTTCCTGAGGGGGGGAAAACTTCACTGTGATATCCGATACTAAAGTCAATAAAGAGAGATGGAAACGTGTTGCATTAAACGAGACAAAAAAAAGCAATCGATAATACAGAACAAAGTTGTATTCGAGAGACAGGTGATACTTTAATAAATGTTAGGACACTGGTCAACAGCCTCTTGGACCACGCTGAAAACAAAAATCCAACGTTCTATTCCATCTGACCAATGAATTCACGAGTTAATTCGCGCGCACCACTTTTCAAATTGTGTGGGGTTTTTTTTTGTTTACATATGTGTGTGTGTGTGTGTGTTTGTTTCTTTTTAAATAGAAACTGATCACCACTGAGGTGTGAGTAAAACGGAGCTAACTGAACTGTTAATGTGACCTGATATTTTAACTAAGCTCCAATCCTCTCCATCTACCCATGTTTCCAGTCTCCTCATAGACCACATGACGTCTTTCAACCCGACACTCCGCGACACGGTTAAAGAAAAATTAGAAATAATACAGTTGTGTTAAATGTGGAAAATATGGTACTTTTACAGAGTGGCGAATTTCATATGAGATAATGACATCCCACAGACCGGAGCACATTGAACATCACCGGCTTGATTGGATTAAGACATCAACATAAGTACATCCCCCTGATTTGATAAAAAAGGGGGCAATTAAAATAAAACTAAATACGGTATGATTTTTTTTGTATTACCAAGATTAATATAATTTTTATTCGAAAGAAATGTGTAGTAAAATTTTTGCTTGAAATAAGATTAACTTACTTTATTTTTAAAAAGAAATTATATTTTTAAAAAATCAAAATGTATAAAAGTATTCAAATTAATTAAGACAGTTAATAAGTATTTTGCCCAGTTTATTTATACACTGAGTAAACAATCTTGTTGCTATTTTTCTGGAGAGTTCTCAATATATATTAGTGTGTATACTGTTCTGGCCAGTTTGGGCAAGGATTAAAACCCATCTATCTGCCTCCCTACAGATGATAGCGGACACACTCACCCCGCCGCTCTGTAGGCATGGCAGACGTGCATCAGCGCCGCCAACAATGTTGGTGTGGCAGGCACACTACACCCTGCCATGCTGGCAATGGCGGCGTTAAAAAAAAAAAAATAAAAAAAAAAATATATATTAGTGTTTAGCAATTAAACATGTGTTAAATAATTAAATTGGTAGAACCACCCTTTGATCAGCCTGCCCAGTCTTTCAATCTGTACATGTTACCACGGGGCAGTAAATTAACATACAAGGTAGACAAATCAATTTCTAAGCAGATTTTCTTTACGTAAGACGTAATTGGAAAGTCAAGGATATCCAGCTATTGAACTAAATGGTATTAAAGTGTCTATATTACATCTACTGTACTTTCAGCTATTGAACTAAATGCATTGCCGAACCTAGTGATTTGGGGTCCGGGGGGGGCTTGGCTACTTTGGGGGCCCCTGCATTTTGACATTCGACTCCATGACATGAGATAATGTACTTAATACTTTATGTAAAAAAAAGTTTTGGGGGCCCTCCCGGCCCTCTCAAGCTGGGGCCCGGGGGACTTTCGAATTTGGACTCCCCTTCCACCCACCCTAGGTATGCCTCTGACTAAATGTTATTCATGTGTCTATATCACATCACTAGACAATAACTATTATCCACAGAAGACTCAAATACTGAAGGCTTTCACCAAACACACTGCATCGATCTGATGATAATTACACATAAGACAAAACAAAAGGTACTAAAATAGTTACATTGGATTTAAGGTCATACAAAATAGTTACAATGGACTTCGGATTTAAGGTCATAAAAAAGCCACAATACGGTCCTGACCATCACAATCAAAAGAAGTGACGGGTGGTCGTGCAGTTAAACCTGTCGACCTGAAGCTCCCAGGTTCTAACTCCTGTGATAACTAAGGGAACTATTCAGGTCATGGTAAATGTCTCCAGTAGTACCTTAATGGTCATTGCACTATAGGCTATGGTGGGGATGAAAGTATGAAATAAAAAATCAAATAATAGTGTATATGATATAACAGATAAACATCTGAACCTTACATGGACTTCACTGATAACACTCAACCATATTCTCTTTTAATATTTTTTTTTATATTAAGTCGAATGAGCTCTCAATTCACCCCCCCCCCCCCCAACTGTAATGTCTTACCCCCCCCCCCCCATCCTACCCCAAATTTTTAAGAATGTCACTCCAGATGAATAAATAATGATTACGCCCCTTTGTTTAGCCTATAATCTATATATAATATATAAGCCCCTTAGGAACCCTCAAGCCCGGCCCTGAGAGGTCCTATCGCGAAATGAACTTTTGATGGTCACATGGCAGGCCAAGACCTACAAAATGATAAATACATCGAAATGCGGAAATAAGAGTTTGCGGGTGGGGGTGGGTGGGGGGGGGGGGGTGGGTGAGGTGAAACACATGTTCTCAGTGCAGTTGCAGCTTATCACAGAAAGAACACATATATTAATGAAACACGTTGAATTGACATAATCCGTTCAACACTCTGTTGTCGTTTGACATTCCGCCAGTTGTTGTAATCGCTTTCTCATTATACACACATTAGGTTTCTCTCGGGGCGTATAATGTTAAATATTTCATGGTGTCCAATGTTTTTTTCATGTGGGGGTAAGGTTGGTCGCGGTGGGGGTGGATGGCAGCAACATTTGGCTCCCTGATTAAGTTTCAGCAGCAACGCGCCAAGTCATTTGCGGTAACACCAAGAAAATAAAAAAAGAAAATTTAAAAAAATCCAACTGACTGTAACATGTTGTACGTGATAACATGATTAATGATTTATTTATTGTGTGCACCGTTAATCATATACAACCAAAAACGACCCACAAACTAACAAACAATTCAACAATTTGAAAATATTTTCCTGTTACAGTTCAAGTCATGGAAATGTAGACAATATTTGAATGTAAACAACAATTATCTTACAGAGTGAGGATGTGATGTTAATTATGTGAATAAAATAAATTCACCGCGCTAATGTGAAGAAAAATGTAAGAATGGAAGAAGAGTTAGCGTGTGTTCTTTTCGATAAATAATAATAATGTTTTTCGAAAGTCGGAAAGCGAATTCAATGCTTTAGAATACGAACAGTCTCTGAAATTCGAATATCCTGCGTGCTATTTTTGTAGTTTTGTGTTTGTTTAGTCTTTTATATTGATGACTATTTCTCTTAGTAGTGAAATATATGATATTATTTATGCATTTCTTTTTTTTAGCTTAGTTGAAGCTTATTTTAAATATTTGAACAATTGTGTATATTTACCATGCAAATTACAAGTTCTCCTTAAAAATCTAGGTACTCCTGTAACAGCCTTAGCAAGTAATTTGTGGGTCCACCGCCTCAGGTCTGGGGCCCGAGGGGAGGAGCTAAGAATGGCACCCGAGTCTGAAGTGACCCGGACTTGGAGATTTCTTATTGCTATTCATTAGGCCTCGCATATGACGCTAGCCATAGACTCGCTAATAGTTTCACCCTAGGTAACACATAGATCATCAAGTCGCTTCTATATATACTATTTAACATATATACTTAAGCTAGATGTCGGCTCTGTATATACTATTTAGTGTATTTACTTAAGCTAGATGTCGGCTCTGTATATACTATGTACTGTATTTACTTAAGCTAGATGTCGGCTCTGTATATACTATTTAGTGTATTTACTTAAGCTAGATGTCGGCTCTGTATATACTATTTAGTATATATACTTAAGCTAGATATCGGCTCTGTATATACTATTTAGTGTATTTACTTAAGCTAGATGTCGGCTCTGTATATATTATTTAATATATTTACTTAAGCTAGATATCGGCTCTGTATATAATATTTAGTATATTTACTTAAGCTAGATGTCGGCTCTGTATATACTATTTAGTGTATTTACTTAAGCTAGATGTCGGCTCTCTATATACTATTTAGTGTATTTACTTAAGCTAGATGCCGGCTCCAACTGGCTGCAAATAAAAAACTATATGGAAAGTCTAGTTTAACTTTTAGTCACTGTGAAATATCTGTTCATGAAATTGAACGAACTAGAATTTGAACCTTTTCAAGCATCATACTTAAATACAACAGATGCCGCGCCACTAACCCGAGGGTAAAATTATTAAACGGGTCAATTCGTATTACATGATTTACGCTCAAATACGTCATTTGTGTGTGTGTTGTGTGTGTGTGTGTGTGTGTGGAGAAATTCATTTTATGTCATTGTAACGGGAACAAATGATTTAAAACCTTAACGGTTTAGAATCCAAACAATTTCATAAGATTAAGTTCGTATTATAAGACATTAATGCACTGAACGCTCAAAGCCTCTCCCCCCTCCCTATCTACACCACTGCATTTGAAAGTACTAAATGATTTTTTTTTTAACAATACCCATGTTTACACTAAAATGTAAACTTGTACTGTACAACAGATCAATAGCCTGCAGCAGTGACGGGAACGTTAAAAACTCAGGATTACGACGTAATGCGAAAAGAAGCCAAATAAATACAGCTGCAATAGAGCTGGACTGTTGTGAGAGACTTGGACTGGCTGGCATACGAACTATAGTTGTAGCATATTGAACTTGTATATGTGAAGTTCGAAAAGTAGAAAAAAAAATGTACTTAACTCATTTAGTAAACAAACACATCTATCTATCTATCTATCTATCTATCTATCTATCTATCTATCTATCTATCTATCTATCTATCTATCTATCTATCTATCTATCTATCTATCTATCTATCTATCTATCTATCTATCTATCTATCTATCTATCTATCTATCTATCTATCTATCTATCTATCTATCTATCTATCTATCTATCTATCTACCTACCTATCTATCTATCTATCTATCTATCTATCTATCTATCTATCTATCTATCTATCTATATGTATATATCTTCATCATTTCTATTAAGATTCATTAAATAAAGGAAGTGGTAAGACCAAAATTTATCTTGTCACATTACTCATTGCAACACACATAACATACATACATATATATATATACACACACAAACACATATGATGCAGATGAACCATATATGCTTTTTCTAATTCACATAATTTTTTTTTTAATTTAGTAAAACAGAGATGAAACAAGAAGAAAAGAAAAACCCTACCAACATACGCTAACAATAATAACTAACTTAACTATTACTAACATCCAACAGGGCTGGGGGGGGCCCATTGCCAGCACTAGTCTATACTTGTTGGCATTCACGCGCCCCTCCCCCTTGTGCCACCATGCATAGTTTACTTCAGTCCAGTTGGCCAGCAAAGAGATAAACTTAAGGCTGGATATAGAAGCAATACAGAAAGGAGGGGGAGGAGGGTTGCGGCGGGTGGTCAAGCGGTGTAAATTCTCGAGACTGTCTTCCGGAGTGTCCAGGGCTCGATCTTACGGTCATGGTTAAAAAAAAAGTTTCCTTTCTGTGTCCCGTGGTGCCCCCCAAGGCCATTGTACTATCGGGTATGGTGGTGATGAAAGAAGGGCACGCTCCTTTATTGGTTTATAGGATATAAGATATAAATATCTCACCCTTACATGGGGTCACAGGTCACCACATTAGTTTACCTTCCAAAAAAGTATTGCTTACATTATTACATTCACTTATAATCAAATCTTTGAAATCACCACATGAATTGTTTTCAGATATATATATATAGCCTTACGAAACGTTGTATTAATCTACCATTGATGCAGTTTACACTTAAAATTTGTTGTTGTTGTGGGGGGGGGGGAGTATGATGGGAGGGGTTTGGTAAGATTAGTTTTTGTTGTCTGTATTTATTTTCGCGCTGTTGGACATTTCAGAACTTCGAATTGGGTTCTTTGATCGATGTATCGAACGTTCGAAAGCGCTTGGATAAATTTGGTTATTGAACGCCAGTGGAAACCCATAAATGATAGCATCACATAGCCAATTTTAACATTTATAGGACCACATAGTTAGTTATAATAGCAATAGGACCACATAGTCAGTTATAGCTTTAATAGGAACACATAGTTAGTTATAATAGCAATAGGACCACATAGTTAGTTATAACAGCAATAGGACCACATAGTCAGTTAAAATAGCAATAGGACCACATAGTTATAACAGTGATAGGACCACATAGTCAGTTATAGCATTAATAGGACCACATAGTTAGTTATAATAGCAATAGGACCACATAGTTAGTTAAAACAGCAATAGGACCACATAGTCAGTTATAATAGCAATAGGACCACATAGTTATAACAGTGATAGGACCACATAGTCAGTTATAGCTTTAATAGGACCACATAGTTAGTTATAATAGCAATAGGACCACATAGTTAGTTATAATAGCAATAGGACCACATAGTTATAACAGTGATAGGACCACATAGTCAGTTATAGCATTAATAGGACCACATAGTCAGTTATAACATTAATAGGACCACATAGTCAGTTACAACATTAATAGGACCACATAGTCAGTTATAACATTAATAGGACCACATAGTTATAACGGCGATAGGACCACATAGTCAGTTATAGCATTAATAGGACCACTTAGTTAGTTATAATAGCAATAGGACCACATAGTCAGTTGTAATAGCAATAGGACTACATAGTTATAACAGTGATAGAACTACATAATCAGTTATAGCTTTAATAGGAACACATAGTTAGTTATGTAATAGCCAGATTTGGCTAGGCTAGAATGATTGTACTTGTAATTGTTTAATTATCTGGCCACTTAGCGGAAGTTGGATATTAGATTTTCAGACATAGGGTAGACGACTTTTTTTGACTAGAAGGACGTGATATAATAGCAATAGGACCACATAGTTATAACATTGATAGAACCACATAGTCAGTTGAAATGGTTATAGGACCAGGTAGACAGTGAGTGTGTCCCAATAAATTGACTACAACACAAGTTTTCATTGAGTGAAGAAATAATAAGAAATAGTCGTTTATATAAATAATGAATACAACCATTTGAAACACTTTCTTAATGAATTTTGAAATATTATACTTAGCGCAGCAGGTCTGCATCGATACAAAGTCAGTAAAAATAACAAAATGATTAGAAACATTTTATGCACAATGGTGACCTCATCTAAAGTTAATTTATTGCATTTGTTGGACATATTCATTTAAGGTATAGGGCATGTAAATAAAATCAAGGTAACACTATAACCTAATTGATTCTATAATTGATACATATAAATCAAAATCAGTCAAACAGTCTGTCTGCCAACAACAATATGTCTGCCAATAGTCTGTCTGTAAATAGTTTTCGCTAATTTTGAATAGATTTTAGAGTTAACTACTAACAGCAGAGTTAAAAAAAATATTTAATGAGTGTGGTTGTTGAAAATATTTAATGTCGGGATTTTTTTAAAATTGAATACTGTTTGTTTTATTACGACTAAAAACTAATGAACATAAAATATTGAAACTAATAAAAGAAATATTAAATATATGAAAAAATAAACAAAAACATACAATATAATGTATTCATACAGGGAGGTGCATCTTATTTGAATAATTATACCAAGTATTATTTATCAAAATGTATTACTTGCGGTGCTGCAGTTTATTAATTTAAATGTATTTATCTGGATAAAGATATTCTTTGCATAATGGTGATCGAATCAGAGAAATTAAATACTAATTGGATTACGTCATTAAAGCATTACAATATCCTTATATAGAGTGTGTGTGTGGGGAGAGAGAGAGAGAGAGAGAGAGAGAGAGAAATTGGGGGAGGGGGGAGAGCGAGAGAAGGAAAATGTTACTCACAGTATAATTAGCGCACACGCAATGCGATAAACCTCATTAGCGAGTTATTAGCAGCGTAGATCCGTTTACTGAGTCTCCCAGTCCCGGCATGCAGCGGCCGCCATCCGTGAAATATTAGAAGTATAATCTCTGTGATGCTGAAGGGCTCCTAGCATCGCCATACACACACTCACACACAAACAAACATACACATCAGCGTTCTAAGCGTACAGCACCACAGTGATTCATCTGTGAACATCTACACTTTTTTTTTAAAGTGTCAGTCTTTGGAATCGATTTCAATAAAATTATTCATACACTTTTTTTGTTTTAATAACAATTGATGAATTTTTAAAATTTTTTTATAACAGTTCACAGCTTTTAAATTTATAAAATGTTAAGTTTATATACAAATATGTATCATTTATGTATACAAAAAAAATGAACCGAATTATCTCCTCACCAAAACTTATATCAAAGAAAGGTGTTGTTGTTCTTAGCATCATCCTCTAGCGAATTAATACATTTATAATTATCAAATTAAAAACAAACAAAGACATGCTTTTATCAAAACACAATGTCAATGAGTCAAAAATGTCTTCCTTTTGTTTTTGCACATAGCTGGAGACTTTTCTTCTAACCGATGAAGGGGGTAAAAAAAAAACTTAAAGCACTTTCTAAATTTTTTTTTTTGTCTTCTCTACGGTGCCATTATCTCGCTTCGCAGGCGGCCATTCTTCTTTGCCCTCTTTTTTTTTCTAAAACCGTCAGTGATTGGACGAGCGAGTGTCGGGGGAACCAATCAGGTGATAAGTAGGCGGGATTTCAGAAGCCTTGGCCGCGAGCTCAGCCGCTAGAGGTGTTAGTGGTGGTAGCCGAACCTTTGCAAGAAGTGAAAGAAAGTGGGTGGTGGCTGTTTGCAGTGAACTGGGAGGGTAGGGAGAGGGGGAGGGGGTGGGGGTGGGGGGTCTGCTTTGATAAGATACAGAAGGAAATAAAGCAAGTAGTGGAGGTGGGTGTGTGTGGGGGGGTCAAAGAGAAGAAAGATCGTGGAAGGGAAAGGGGGGGGGGAGTATAAAGGAGTAGGAGGAGACAGTGTCAACGTTATTTTAGCGACATTTCATGGAGGGGCAGATTTGGGGGTGGGGAGGGGTGCAGAGGCAAACTAAGCGTCTCGGAGAAATGAAATTTGTCTAGAGTTAAGAGGCTTTGTAGAGAGAGGGGGAGATAGGATGTGGAGAGAGAGAGAGAGAGAGAGAGAGAGGATGCGGAGAGAGAGAGAGAGAGAGAAGATGGTTAAGATGGGGGAGCGATGGTATTAGATGAGGAAGGACCTGGGAGTTGAAAGGATCTTGGAAGGGGGAAGTTGGGGTTAAAAATAAAGTAAGATGCATTGTGCCCTGAAAGTAAAAAAAAAAAAATGTAGGGCCCATATATCAGGGACGTGCAGGCTCATAAAAGCCCCTGTCCAGTACCATGCTGTTCAAAACACTTTAAAACAGGGCCGTCTTTAGTACGTTTGGGGGCCTGGGCAGATATTTAAAAAAAAATATTTGTGTCAGAGATACTTGTTGGGTCCCTGGAAGTTTCCCTGTAGGCCTACATTACAGCAGCCATGGTTCAAACAGCAGACATGGCTCAAACGGCAGCCATTATTCAAACAGCAGCCTTGGTTTAAACAAAAGCCATGGTTCAAACAGAAGCCATGATTCAAATAGCAGCCTTAGTTCAAACGGCAGCCATAATTCTATTAGGAGCCATGATTCAAACAGAAACCATGATTCAACAGCCATGGTTAAAACAGCAGCCATGATTCAAACAATAGCCATGGTTTAAACAGCAGCCATGGTTCAAACAACAACCATGGTTCAAACGGCAGCCTTGGTTCAAACAGCAAGCAGCACGACAGTAAAACGTGCAGTTATATGAAGCACCATAATATGATTGTGATGATGTACTGTGACCATACGGTTTTCACATTTTAGCCCATACCACATTTTGTTGCCAAGCTGTTTGACTTCTTTTATTGATTAAACTTTGTCTAATCATTGAACTTCATTCACATGTAATAATTAATCTACCCCCCCCCCCCCCACCCCCAACTTAACCTTAAGGCCCTCTCCCCCCCCCCCCCACTGACGAACGCTCTTCCTGTCGTCCTCCAAGGCCTTCACTGCAATATGCCATCATTTGTGGTTGTAAAAATGACCCATCATTGATCGTTTGACCATCAACAGTAAAACAACAGCGGAACAAAGAGTTGAAATGAACAACAAAACGAACTCCGTTACTATTCTAGTTGCTTGGAGTTAAATAGTGTTGGTGGAGGGAGAGAGGGGGAGAGAGAGAGGCTGAAAGCTGTGATTGTGTTGTTACATTTACAACTAATGGTTACTTTACAACAAACAAACAAAAAATGAAGATGGTGTGTGTGTGTGTGTGTGTGTGTGTGTGTGTGTGTGCGTGTGTAGAGAGAGGGGAGGGAGGGGGGGCTTAACTTGCAAGCAGTCCCAGGTCCCTCTATGCCAGTCTATGCAATACATTACCTGGTGGATGGACAAAAAGTGTATAGATAGGTATAGATAGATGAATAGATATATTGATAGACCTATCTTTCGAATATCTATATTATATTATATTATATTATATTATATTATATTATATTATATTATATTATATTATATTATATTATATTATATTATATTATATTATATTATATTATATTATATTATATTATATTATATTATATTATATTATATTATATTATATTATATTATATTATATTATATTATATTATATTATATTATATTATATTATATTATATTATATTATATTATATTATATTATATTATATTATATTATATTATATTATATTATATTATATTATATTATATTTTCTTTTTTTTTTTTTTTTTTTTTTTTTTTTTTTTTTTTTATATTATATTATATTATATTATATTATATTATATTATATTATATTATATTATATTATATTATATTATATTATATTATATTATATTATATTATATTATATTATATTATATTATATTATATTATATTATATATACAGTCCATTCTAAACTTTTAAAAGACGTGTTTTGATACAAAGAAAAATTTCCCTTAATGCATTGAGGGCTCATCGAGGCAGACGAAGTGTAGAATTTATCTGTTTCTATAACCTACACCAGGACCTGAAAAATACCCAAGGTTCTCACTGAGTTTCCAACCCAAGACTCTCCGGTCGATAGTCGAGTGCGCCACACCACACGACCACACCACACCACACCACACGACCACACATATTTTGATAATCATATTTAATAATACTCATTTCCAGTGTGCGTTAAATCGAAAGTAAAGGATTAATACAACAGTATTCCAGTTTAAAATACAACCATGAAAAAAATCGGATCTGCCCGAAAGCAAAAAATAACCTAGCCTACCGATCAAGCTTATGGGGATATAACTCTATGCAAAGGTTTTGCAGGGTACAGCTAGTCATTATATGATATGTGTTCTAAATCAAAGATGAATTATGCGACTATTTACAGACATAAAAGTATCCAACAGTTTGTCTTTGTTTAAAAAAAAGAGCAATACGATATGTCAAGATTACATATTGGAACAAAGAGAAACAAATAATGATGCCAGCTAGATATAATATGTTGTTATTCTATACTTTGTCTGAGTAGAGTGCGGGATAGATAGGTAGAATTTGAAGAGACACTTTTACGTTCGCCAGATCGCTGTCGTCTCAGATACTCAGGCACACAAGGGGCTCGAGATGCGATACTGTCTTCAGCTGAAGTGTCAGGCCAAGTAGCCACACGTGAATCGAGTTCAGGTCACAGATGTAGGGGGTGGGAGAGGGAGGAGGAGGTGGTGGCAGTGATGGTGGTGTTGATCTCTGCAGTCGGTGTCAGTCCGTCTGTGTCACCCAGTGTCAGTTGTGGTGAGTGAGTGGCAGTGTCGGTGTCTACATGGGGGACACAATTCAGAGGCACTTCCCATCTTCGTCGTCGTCGTCGTTGTAGTTGTTCTTTAGAAATAAAAAAAAAATACAGAAGATAGAAGACAATTGTGTGTGTGTGTGGGGGGGGGGGCTAAGGGTTATGGGGTCATGGGCGCTAGGGGTTAGGTTTGTGTAGTGGAGGGTAGGGTTTGAACAGATGTGAGTTAGGGATAAGGTTTGCGTAGTGGATGTTATTGTAAGAATTGATGGGAACTTGTTTTTGGAATGAAGTATAGAGGTAATACTCACTCAAAAAATGGTTTCATACTTACAACAATTGGATTTACCAAGACCAAGTGAAAATATTATCGTAATAATAAATCATAATAATATTCAATTTATTTAAAAAGATGTTGTTTTATTGTAAATAAAGTATTGGAAAAAATATAACCATTTAACATCCTCAAAACTATAACTCCATTGCTTGTGGATTAAACAAAATGGTGTCGTTTTCCCCTTTCTTTGGCTGCAGACGAAGCTGACCTATTGATTGATTGATTGCCCCTATTGGTCATTCTACATGCTAGGGACAGGGATTGATCAAAACATAACCAATCAATATAACCAACCAATATTATCAATCGATATAATAAATCAGTATTGAAAAAAAAATACAACCAATGAAGAGACTAGGTTGGATACGGTTTTGATCACACGACCTACTAACTCATGACTGCTCGCTGTGTGAATCATTGGAATATCAACATATCCATCTGCTGTATTTCAGTTACTTACTGAGTTGGTATTTCAATAAAGTAAAATGGTCCTTTGTGCCGACGTACATAAGAGACCATTTGAACATTGATGCTATATAGAAAAAAAAATAATTCCTAGTTTAGCTTTACGGTTGACCTAATTATTTCAATTACAGGTATATTATAGGTCACAATGAATGTAGTACGTTAGTACATACCAATGTCACATTAGAGAGATAGAAAGTAAAAAGGTCTGCACAGGTAAAATATCTTTTTTTTTAAAATCAGGTCAATAGTAGCCCTTCTCTCCTCCCCCCCCTTGGGGGGGGGGTCTATAAGACAAGGTTAAATCTGTACCACAACACCCTCCCTCCCACAACCAATAAATGATTCATGTCTTGAGATGATCATACGGACCCGATGGTAGTTTGTCCTGCATAGTTTTATATTCTCATCTGCGTCATTTTACATTCTCGTGAATTATAATCCGGTTTTATTCTAATACACCTACCGCACACATTGATTGGGCGGTGCGTGTGTGTGTGTGTGTGAGGAGGGGAGGTTGCAGATAAAAGATAACGTCGGTTGTTTTTGTGTGTATGTATATGTGTGTGTGTGTGTGTGTGTGTGTGTGACTATAAAATACACATTAGAAAGGTAATAGGTAAGATAAACAAAATCGAAGGTTTGATGGACGGTGGTTCGTGCTATAGTATCGATTGTCTGCAATAGCATGCATCTTATTGTGTGATGTGTCTAACATTAACATATCCCAACACAGCCGTCTGATAGATTGTTTGCAATAGCATGCATCTTATTGTGTGATGTGTCTAACATTAACATATCCCAACACAGCCGTCTGATAGATTGTTTGCAATAGCATGCATCCTATTATGTGATGTGTCTAACATTAACATATCCCAACACAGCCGTCTGATAGATTGTTTGCAATAGCATGCATCCTATTATGTGATGTGTCTAACATTAACATATCCCAACACAGCCGTATGGCAGATTGCGCTACATTTTGTAAGTGTTCTACTTTTTATGATCATGAACTAGGACAAAAACAAACAACTACAACTAAGATCTACTTTTAAAAATGTAACCAGGACTAAAAATGTAACCAGGACTAAAAATGTAACCAGGACTAAAAATGTAACCAGGACTAAAAATGTAACCAGGACTAAAAATGTAACTACAACTAAAAATGTAACTAGGACTAAAAATGTAACTAGGACTAATAATGTAGCCAGGACTAAAAATGTAACCAGGACTAAAAATGTAACCAGTACTAATAATGTAACCAGGACTAAAATGTAACTAGGACTAATAATGTAACCAGGACTAAAAATGTAACCAGGACTAAAAATGTAACCAGGACTAAAAATGTAACCAGGACTAAAAATGTAACCAGGACTAAAAATGTAACTACAACTAAAAATGTAACTAGGACTAAAAATGTAACTAGGACTAATAATGTAGCCAGGACTAAAAATGTAACCAGGACTAAAAATGTAACCAGTACTAATAATGTAACCAGGACTAAAATGTAACTAGGACTAATAATGTAACCAGGACTAAAAATGTAACTAGGACTAAAAATGTAACCAGGACTAAAAATGTAACCAGGACTAGTAATGTAACCAGGACTAATAATGTAACTAGGACTAATAATGTAGCCAGGACTAAAAATGTAACCAGGACTAATAATGTCATCAGGACTAAAAATGTAACCAGGACTAAAAATGTAACCAGGACTAATAATGTAACCAGGACTAAAAATGTAACTAGGACTAAAAATGTAACCAGGACTAAAAATGTAACCAGGACTAATAATGTAACTATTATACAAATAAAACAGTAACCTACTTTCATCTTAAGACATTTAGAGTTAGATGTATTGACACAATCACTACAAGTCCTGATCAGTTAATAAAACTATCGATAGGAAAAAATCAGCTCAAATAATTAAGAGCCCCATGTCACAAAATAAGTCGTTTAAGAAATTTTAGGAAATCTTAGATCAGTATTGTATGTAGTCAATCGATTCCAGGACCGTCGGGCAAACTTAAGAAGGCCCACATATGGAACAATATTTGCACCCCCCCCCGCCCCACTCTTTCCCCACCGTTTCCCCAATCTATTATTCTATGTTTTTATTTAACGAATGAGCAATTCTAGCGGCCTTTTTTTTTTTGCGGACATGACTTGAACGGGTACGTATCTATAGACAACTAATGTTTGAACAACAACAACAACAAAAAGACAAACATAAAACCAGTGCCGAACTAGGGATTTGGGGGCTCGGGGTGGGGGGGCTTGGCCTGTTTGGGGGTTCCCTGCATTTTGAAATTCGACACCATGACATGAGATAATGTACGTAATATTTAATGTAAAAAATTGTGGGGGCCACTCTCGAGCTGTGGCCCATGGGGGAAATGTCGAATTCGAACCCCCCCCCCCAATCCCCCACCCTAGGTACGCCTCTGCTTATAATATAATTAGGAAAATAACAGTTTTCATATGAAATGAGTTTTATGCGATATTCTGTTGACATTTTTTGTTTGGTTTTTGCGGTATTAATTAATACCAAAGTTATTTGTTGACTAAAAATTTCATACCCCTTATCGGTGCTTTGATAAGATAGGAGACCATCTTTTTCTGTTTAAGGAAGTGTCTGAGTGAATTCTAAGAGTTTCAACTCACTCTAAGAAACAAAAAAGTTCTCATGCTCTCATTGCTCACACGCACCTGCTTGATGAGCTCACATTCAGCTCACTTTAAAAGTACTCGAAAAAGAAAATCTGATAACTGAGTTTATAATACACTGTGTGATATCGTACATGATGATATCTGATTGTATGTACAGACAAAAGTACTTCAAGAGTCTGTAGGCTGAAAGTGAGATACTTAGAAACAAGAATGAGATAAGTAGCTTTGATAAATACATGGGGGCCCCTTAAAAAAAGAACAGCAGCGAATGGGCGAACTATATCGGCTTGATATACAAATAGATTGGAAGGAAACAGACGTACCAAGGTAGTTGACAAGAAAATACATGATGGGAAAAGACCCAAAAGGTAGACGATGACAGAGCAGCACCAATAAATAGATATGCTTCTGCCGAGGCTCCCCCCCCCCAAACTGTTAATAGCCCCCCCCCTACTATCACAGCTTTATTTCTTATGATATCCCCCAAGGCGTTATGATCACTCATCAATGGTCTGGATAAAATCAATAAACAGTTTGGGGAATACATGTATGTTTGGGAATAACATCTTTTCTTTTTAATAGTTTGGGGGGAGGGGGGGCAATAATGTGAGATGCGGTGGGAAGATCAGCGTTTTTAGTCTAGAGTCCTCCAAATTACAACTGTTTGGAGCTCCCAAATATATTTCCAATATAGCACCCCCCCCCCCCCCAAAAAAAAATGTACATTTAGGCTACCTGAGGCTCAACCAAATGTAATATTGCCTAGGGACCACCAAAAAATGTAACATAGCCTAGGGCAGTGGTCGGCAAAGTGCGGCTCCGGACCGCATGTGGCTGTTTTGCTCTTTAAGTGCGGCTCTGGCATTTAGTTTTATTTAGTTTACAACTTATTTAGTGTACTACTTATTTAGTGTGATAAAAGTTTACTAAACAAGCAGATTTGGCTCCCAATTTTAATTTTAAATTGTTGTAATGTTAATATTTGGCTCTTGGGCTGAAAAGTTTGCCGACCACTTGCCTAGGGGCCCCCTAAAAATTAAGAATGGCTCTGGACAAAGATGCAGGTATATTAATACGGTAAAAAAAAGACCTGGCGCTAGAATTGATGGAAGCTAGAATTGATGGAAGCTAGAATTGATGGAAGCTAGAATTGATGGAAGCTAGAATTGATGGAAGCTAGAATTGATGTGGAAGCTAGAATTGATGTGGAAGCTAGAATTGATGGAAGCTAGAATTGATGGAAGCTAGAATTGATGGAAGCTAGAATTGATGGAAGCTAGAATTGATGGAAGCTAGAATTGATGGAGGCTAGAATTGATGGAAGCTAGAATTGATGTGGAAGCTAGAATTGATGGAAGCTAGAATTGATGGAAGCTAGAATTGATGGAGGCTAGAATTAAGGCTTGTGTCCAGGACTAGTGAGACGGGTGTCGTTATGGGGAGGGGAGGGGGAGAGAGAGACAGGCAGCAGAAAAAGAGATAAGGATACTTGAAATTAAAAATAATAGTTTAGAGTATGAGTAAGTGTATAACTCGATTTGATGACTGGAATCGCTGGGGATTTGAACCAGCCAACGTCATATTCTGAAATAGAACTAACTGCATGTTTGATTTACACACACTTTCGATAGGAATCGAACACGATATTTAATAATACTAGCGCAGACATAAATCTGAACACTAGAAATAAATCTGATAGATGCATTCAGGACAGACGTGAATTGAAATAATAAAACAAAACACATGGACCAATGGGGAGGTAATCAAAGAAGTCAAGTGGGCAGACAACTCGGGATGACTCAGCATGCTGCAGTATAATTGTCACCCTCTCTTTTCTTTATGATTTACTACATAAGTGATTATCAATCAGGTAAAAAATGGAATGGCATAAAAAAAAAAGGTGGGAAGGGGGCAGAGTGGAGGGGATGGGGTGGGTGGGTACATGTCGACTTCAATAAAATCTATTCCAGTCGGACTAAATGGAAGACATAGGAAAAGTTGGTAGTGGTGGGTTGGGGTGGGGGTTGTTTTAAGATGTGTAAATCCCCCTGTGTAAACATATGTAAACAAATACAAAGATAAACATTTACTGAGATAAATATATGTATATATAGGTATATATATATATATATATATATATATATATATATATCAATGAACTGTTCAGGGGTGGTCTAAATATTACGGTTGAATGGGTCCAATAGCAGTCTATTAAGACTACATCTCGCACCAAAAATGCTATAGTTACTGAACATTTTTTTCAGCGCGAGGGCTTGGGGCGTTTGCCCGGGTCGACATCGACAACTCCCCCCCCCACCCCCACCCCCAAATCAAAATTTCCAGTTGCTAGCACGGCTTCCACGAATCATGATTGAGTTCATCCAGATTGTATTTTTGAATGCTGGCAACATGTCATGTATCAACGTGGTAGTTAGGATATATGTGGCAATGGGGATATCTGTGGCAATGGGGATATCTGTGGCTATGGGGATATCTGTGACAATGGTTATATCTGTGGCAATGGGGATATCTGTTGGCGGCAATGGGGATATCTGTGACAATGGTTATATCTGTGGCAATGGGGATATCTGTGGCAACGGGGATATCTGTGGCTATGGGGATATCTGTGGCAATGGGGATATCTGTGGGTATGGGGATATCTGTGGCAATGGGGATATCTATGGCTATGGGGATATATGTGACTATGTGAATATCTGTGGCTATTGGGATATCTGTGGCTATGTGGATATCTGTGGCAATGGGGATATATGTGACTATTTAGATATCTGTGGCAATGGGGATATCTGTGGCTATGGGGATATCTGTGACAATTGTTATATCTGTGGCAATTGGGGATATCTGTGGCTATGGGGATATCTTTGGCAATGGGGATATCTGTGGCTATGGGGATATCTGTGGCTATGGGGATATCTGTGGCAATGGGGATATCTGTGGCTATGGGGATATATGTGGCTATGGGGATATATGTGGCTATGGGAATATCAGTGACAATGGTTATATCTGTGGCTATGGGGATTTCTGTGGCAAAGGGAATATCTGTGGCTATGGGGATATCAGTGGCAATGGGGATATCTGTGGCTATGGAGATATCTGTGACAATGGTTATATCTGTGGCAATGGGGATATCTGTGTCTATAGGAATATCTGTGGCAATGGGGATATCTGTGTCTATGGGAATATCTGTGGCAATGGGGATATCTGTGGCAATGGGGATATCTGTGTCTATGGGAATATCTGTGGCAATGGGGATATCTCTGGCTGTGGGGATATCTGTGGCAACGGGATATCTCTGGCAATGCTAAAACAAAAAAATAGACTACTTTTTAAAAACTATTCATTAAGGTAATTTTGTTAAAAATTGTTCCAACGTAATGGCAGTGAAAAATGCAGGAATTGTAGGGTGGGAATAGTGGCTTAACTAGGTACGGGTGGAGAGTATGGTGTATGCCCCCGAGCCCCTCAAACGATGGTTATGCCAGTGAATGGGGAATAGGATTTTAGCTTTCCAATTTTAATTCAATAACGGACATACGTAATATGAATCTTTCAACTTCATCTAATTTCGTTGATTTTTCCCCATAGGTTTTTGGTCAGCTATGGTCACTATGTCCAGACTTAATAATTTGTTCACACATGCAGTATCACTGGTGACGTTTGGGGGGGACAAAAGATTGAACTGCCCGATGATAACTTTCTTGAGTTTATCATTCTAAACACCCCTCCCCGCGCCCAACTTGACTGTAATGACAACAAAGGATAACGATATTGAGACCCAACCCCCCCCCCCACCCTAACCACCATCACGCCCTTTCCCTTATCCCCCCACCCCCATTCATCTACTTATGTGCAAGTCTAGATAATGGTAATCGATTACGTTCGGCGGTAGTACAGTATTTACACACCAAGTCGGTAAATAATGAGGTATCGATGCTTCGGTCGTCTGATAGCACACAAATAAACAAAAGAGAGAACCGTGTAGCAATTAAGAAGTCGCGGGAAAATGTATGCCACGGGTAGGGGGGCATTAGTGGTGGTGGGGGGGCGCTAAGATACTTTAGTTTATAACAATTTGAATCAGCAGATTGAAACTTATTGTATAGTTATATGTGTGTATGCACTTCCCTACTCCCTTTCCCCATCCTTTGGAATGAAATCTAAACACTGTTACGATATTTTTTTGTTACGGGTGTTAATTTAACGCAACACATCTATAACTGCCTGCCACCCCCCCCTCTAGGTAGATATAGCTGGTGCATGTCGCTGGTAGATATAGCTGGTGCACATCGCTGGTAGATAAAGCTGGTGCACATCGCTGGTATATATAGCTGGTGCACATCGCTGGTAGATAAAGCTGGTGCCCATCGCTGGTAGATATAGCTGGTGCACATCGCCGGTAGATATAGCTGGTGCACATCGCTGGTAGATATAGCTGGTGCACATCGCTGGTAGATATAGCTGGTGCACGTCGCTGGTAGATATAGCTGGTGCACGTCGCAGTTAGATATAGCTGGTGCACGTCGCCGGTAGATATAGCTGGTGCACATCGCTGGTAGATATAGCTGGTGCACGTCGCTGGCACATAAATAGAAGACATACCGTTCTTTTTTTTTTTGTGCATGCAAACCCGACGTTAGCCGAGAGCCCCATCACCGCGGGTCTGGAAGCAAGGTGATGGCCCCCCCTGTCAGGAATTTTTTCTCGTTATCCTAAAGTGTCTAACATATCTAAACATTGGGGAGTGGTGGGGGGGGGGTCAGAGAGGCCCAAGATGTAAAGGATTATTAGGAAACAATATCTGCAGCAGCGCCCTTAACAAAGTTTGTTTTTCTTCCCCTTGTGCCTTCAAAATGTAGCCATTGTCTGGGGGCCTTAAAATAAAAGCGTCATTGTTTACAATTTAATTTTGAATGTTAGATTGTGTTTTTTTTATTAATGGTTACAGTTGAATTAGACTCGAGAATCAGAACTACAAAAATAGTTCACAAAAATCTGCGATTCTTCAAGCGACTATTTATAGAGTTTTAAACATTTTCCGCTGTTCATCAATCCTTGTGGTGACACAGCGATTCATTCAAAGTCTTACACATCAACAATTAATAATAATATTACAAACTTCTGGGCAACATCGTGTTACACATTTTTTTTTTACCGCGGAAGGTTTGTTCAGCTATCACGTGAATGGGTGGTAAAATGGTAATAATTGGTGATGAAAAAAAATGTGCTCTTAAATGTGTATATTGTAGGTGTACTCTGTGAAATAGTTATATTTAATGACCTATTAAGTCCAGTAGGTCACCGGTGGAACAAACTTGAAAAGTAGGTTACAGTTAAAAAAAAATATAAATTTTACAATCAATTATAGTTTTAGTTGATATATATATATATATATATATATATATATATATATATATATATATATATATATATATATAAAGTTAATGTACCAAAGAAAATGATTTTCTGACATAAGGACGTAGGCAGGACATCTATATACACTGCGGCCGTATTAGACAGCTTAGAGAAATATCTTATCAAAAAAACGGTCAGTATGTTGGCATCGGACTAATATATTTAATATTAATGTTATGTTGTTTACAGTTAAATACAATTTTCATCCAACATCTCTCTTTTCGGAGGATTAAAAAATTAATGAAAAACGTAATTACCATACAGAAGGTATTTTCTGCAAATGTGATATAAATTCAAGCGCAATGACACAAAAAAAATAAGGTTGTCCTGTATATTAAAGAGGGATACGTTGAGTAATGTATAAATATCCAGCTATCTGTTTATCTATAATATATATATATATATATATATATACCCATCTCCATATTTATATGTATCACCGTACAGCACAGATTTTCAATTTTTAAAACCTTTGATTGGTTTCGTCTTATATAAATCTTTTTATCAGTCAAGAACATTTTAATTCTTATCCAAATAAATTGTGCCAATTTCGAAGAAATCATTCAACTATACTTCAAAGTAGAAAAATTGAAAATGTTTGTTAAATAACTACAATTATCTCTAAAAAAAAAATTTGCGTGTATATATATAAATTAAAAAAAAAACCCAATAAAAAAAACTTCTGAATTTCATTTGATTGTGGCCCCCAATAAAAACCAAGATACAAACACAATAATCATATATTCAAGTATAGTTTAGTATAGTATTATATATACATAAGTATTGACAACTTATAAATATGTTTTAAAAAACTGTATACATACAGAAAACATACATTAACATAAATCAATATATTATTAGAATGACATTTACCGTAAATTAAAATAATTTTAGATACATAAAGTATACAGACTATGCAAAAATATTGACACTAATAGCATAAGTAAACAAATGGTTTTATTTCAAGTTATTAGTATCATATCTAATGGTAACAAATAGAAAAAAACAAGATATAGAAAATATATTAATTTTCATTTTAAATTAACATTACTTATACTAATGATATTACTAATACTAATACTAATACTAATGATATTAGAAATACTAATACTAGTACTAATAGTATTACTAATACTAACATATATAAATCTCTCTTCCTTGTGTTAACAAATTCACCGAGTATAGTATAATTAACGTTTCTTCATTTATTTCATCGACTTAATATTGATATTGTTGTTAATATTTTATTGGTTGTACCTTGAAAAACATAGTTCGATGTTTAAGATTGCAAAAATATTGTCTGGTGTAAAGTTATTTTCGTCATGATAGAAATTTTCCCAAAAAAAATGGTCGAGGGGGAAAAGTGCTCAACTTTCGACCTAACGATCCCGGGTTTGATATGAGGGGAGATTTGTCAGGTCATAGTGAAAGTTCCCTAGATGTCCCCATGATCATTGAACTATAGGCTGTGGTGGAGATGAAAGGTGGACAATATAAAACAACATTTTCATAGTGGTCAGTTGGATTTAATACATAAAATATCCCATTATGACAGGAACCTCACAGATCTATCTCTTTATCTGTATCTATCTATCTGTAGTGTTTTATTTTTTTTTGTTCAATCTCTATCTATCTATCTATCTATCTATCTATCTATCTATCTATCTATCTATCTATCTATCTATCTATCTATCTATCTATCTATCTATCTATCTATCTATCTATCTATCTATCTATCTATCTATCTATCTATCTATCTATCTGTCTGTCTGTCTGTCTGTCTGTCTGTCTGTCTGTCTGTCTGTCTGTCTGTCTGACTGTCTGTCTGTCTGTCTGTCTGTCTGTCTGTCTGTCTGTCTGTCTATCTTTCTTTCTTTCTAATCTATGTTATTTATCTATCCATCTATTTTTCTTTCTAATATATCTAATATATCTATCTATCTATTTTTTTTCTAACCTATCTAATCTATCTATCTATGTATCTATCTATCCATCTATCTATTTTTTTTCTAACCTATCTAATCTATATATCTATCCTGTCTTTCTAACTGTCCATTCGACCGTCTGCCCGTCTAAAGTATGTCTGTCTGTCCATAGATATAAATAGAAAATCTGTCTGGCATTGCAAAATCCAATTTCAATAGAATAAATAAAAATTAACAAAGGGTACAATTATATCATGGTTTTACTTACCGGTCATAGTTTACAAAAAAAATCCAGTGTTTATTGGTTTTTGTTGTTTAGTTGTAGATGTTTTGTTTTAAATAATCCAGTTATTTTGGCGAAGTTTCGTCTGTGGTGCAGTTGTTAAGTGACGCGTTTGGAAGCACAAATAAAACGTATATGACTCCCCCCCCCCACACTAGGATCATGGGGGTAAAAATTGACACTGGGGATGGCGTAAGGGAATGGGGGGTGGGGGGCTACATCACAGAAACATCAAGTGAATAACATGGGTGAGGCGGGGTGGGCGGTGGCGAGAGAGATTTAACATCCCGCACCGGGTAGACTACTGCAACTGACAGAACTGTATCCCTAAAAGAATAAACAATCAACGAATGGTTCTCACGTTAAGAGTTGTAAATACAGTCAATGTTGTAGTTTGTTTATTTACTATTCACGTAAATTAGTATAAATAAACCTTTTCATATATATTTGTATATAAAATGTAGACTTCTTCAACAGGATGGGTAAACCATAGTACAAAAGACAGACCGTGTGTTACTTGGTTTGTGGAAAGGCGAACAATGTTGCCTCATGTCCTGCCACTTTTTAGCTCCCCCCTCCCCCCCCCCACTCGCCTCCCCCACACACACCCGGGGCAAACCACCATCCATCTCCAAATAAGGTCAGAAAATAAAATGCAAAAAAAAAAAATAACCGACAACATCAGAAGATAATGGTTCTATCCTGGAACTGGGTCACTGGCAATTAGGTTTCTCGCTGTTGCCTCTCAGTTTGTGTTGCCTTTTTTTTTTTTAAACTCTTCCCCTCTTCTGTTTACCGGATTTCAACCCCTCCCTCCCCCCACCCCACCCCCACACAGAGTCCCCCTAACCCCACTCCCCCTCCCCCAGTAAACCCCCCGTAGCACCCTTCCCCCCACCCCCACCCCCTCCCCCCTCAGTGTCAAACAACAAAACAGTGCAAACAGAATTCACTGAAAAAAAAAAAAGCGAACGTCTGCCTTTACTGCGACCAATCTTCTGGCGCCAACAGTTTCAAAACTTTGGGCAGACGATATACGCAAACGAGTGCTCTTTTCCTCTTCACCCCCTCCCCCTTTCCCACCCTTGCCCATAACCTCTCTCTCCCCCCCCTGGCCCCCCACACTTCCAAGATGCACCTTTCTACAATAACCCCCCCCCCCCCCACTCCCCGTTCTTTAGTCATTTATTTTTGTGACCCGTGTGTCTGCCAAAATGAAAACAAGTAAAATCAAAGAGCTGCAGGTTGTATTCAAAGGGAGGTCAGCACACCTATACAACATTTAAAAAAAAAAGTATATTTAAATTAATTTTTGATTTCATGAATGTTGAAATATATAGGCCTACCTGTACCACGTGCAGATTAAAAAAAAATCAGGTCATGTTAAAGGTAGAAATGAAATCTATGCATGTTGCACAAACCAGTAACTTCAAATAAAAGCTGAAAAAAAAAACACATTTCTATCTACCTTGCAAATTGTCAGGGAAGCGATGCATTCTACAATTTTAAGGTCGATGGGCTTCGAACTTAGACTTTTGAATTTTAATTTTATGAAACTGAAGAAAAACGACAAACTTCGAGCAATAATAAATATGAGTAATATGTATCGGCATACTTTGACAATGTTACAAACATTCAAAATAATTTGACAATCAAACAGACATGTCAAGATCATTTGACAAACATGCAAACAAGTCAGGATAATTTTCACAATCATGCAGATATGTCACAATCATGCAAACATGTCAAAATCATGCAGACATGTCAAAATAACTTGAACCAATGAAAAAGATAGTTTAGCTAAAAAATATTTCGATGACGAAAAATTCCAGAGACGTTTAGTAAAACAATAACTTTTTTTTTTCATTTTACAAGCCGTTTTATTAGTCTTTGGGGGTCCTAGACACAGACTGTGTGATATTTGCGGTCCTAGTTAGTGAATGTGTGATATTTGGGGTCCTAGACACAGACTGTGTGATATTTGGGGTCCCTTGGGAAAGTAAATTTTTGGGGGATCTATCAGAATTAGATCTCAAAGTAATTATATCTAAAATTCTTCCGCAGCGGGCCTCGACCTTACTCAATGTTCTGGTTCGCCCATATGAACATCTCTGAATTCAGAAATAAATTAAATGCGTTAATAATTCGAAAAGTTGGTGCTTCGAAGTCTTTTCTTCATATGCGTTAAAATAGTAATAATAATAAAACACGTGTGAGACAGAAAGCGCCATTGATATTTTTGTATTATATTTCTTTGTTCATTTGATGGTATTTTTGAAAGCTGTAATAACATTAAATTATTTTTTTTCTTTTTGAATCGAGAAAACTAAGTCCTTCACACAGAAGCCTGACCCAGACAACAAGTGTGTTTGTACTTTGCCACTCATTAGTATAACAAATATATATTTATTAAAATAAGGTTAGATGTAGACGAAATTAACGAAATAATGCAATGGGTTTGTACACATTTACTGTTCAATGTTTTCAAATGGACATAACAGGAATAAACATACATATAAACATGTGAAGGTTTATATATGGATGGATAGACAGATGAAAAGTCAGATAGATAGATGGGTAGAGAGGTAGGAAGATAGATAGATAGTTAAAATAGGTAGTTTGATAGATAGACAGACAGCTAAATAGATGTATAGATAGACAGACAGCTAGATAGATGTATAGATAGATAGTTAGATGTATAGATAGATAGATATACAGAAAGAGAAACAAGATAAATGGTGGGACATGGTTAGGATGCATGAATGGATAGACAGACCGACCAAAAAGACAGACATATATAGATAGATAGAAAGACAGACATATAGGTAAGTAGATATATAGATCGGTTGATAGACAGATAGTAGATGTATAGTTAGATAGATAGATAGATAGACAGAGAGACAGACAGACAGACAGACAGACAGACAGACAGACAGATAGATAGATAGATAGATAGATAGATAGATAGATAGATAGATAGATAGATAGATAGATAGATAGATAGATAGATAGATAGATAGATAGATAGATAGATAGATAGATAGATAGATGAAATGGTCAAAGGTGCGTGGTTTGTGACGCGGAGGGAGGGGGAGGAGGTAGCTCACCGGGGGGGGGGGGCATCGACGCCAGAAATCAGGTCTTCTTATATATTAATATCATCTTCTATATTTTGTGGGTGAACCTAATCTTTCTAGCAACGCAAGTTTACATGCAGAAAAGCAGAATGATAAATATGCAAACAAAAAGATCGTCTTGTTAAACTAACTTATCAGTATCAACAAAATCATTACGATATTATTAACACATTACAATGCCCAGATGATAACAACAAACATAAATCACCATTTTTTTTTGCTTTGTTTTCTAAAAATATCTTTACACGTTTTATTTAGCGTGTTAGTTTTGTATATTTATGTGTCTTGAAATATGAAATGCATCTTATTCTAATTAAACTAACAACAGCCTCGGTATTGCAGCCTTTCCTTTGTTTCCTACAACATCGGCCACGACAGCTGTCTCTGCTCGACTGTCTGATTCCCCCCCCCCCTTCCGCCCATTGACACCAGCGCCACTGTCATTCGTCTAGGCGCCCCTCCCATTTAACCCCCAACCCCCCATCCCTCCTGATCCCCCCCTCCCTCCTCCTCTTCATTTGTTTGGTTTCTAGTTTACATCCAGTCACGTCATTCTTGCATGTACAAGCAAATTACACCATTAAAGAGTGGAGTGTGGGGGGGGGGGGGAGGCGATGAGGTTGGAGTGAGAGTGGATGGGGGTGGGGAATAAAAAAAAAAAAGATGAATGGAAGGTAGGTGTAATGTAGGAAGATAGAGGGGGGGGGAGATTGGATATCGAACCCCGGGGGTGGGGGGGGGGGGGGGAAAGGGGTGGATGGAAATTGTCGATATCAAAAAACCAAACAACAACAACAAACATCTTGACAAGGTATTTAAAAGTCAAAGTCCTGACAGTAATGAGTCTGAGAATGGACCTTTAACGCCCAGGAACTGACAGCACACGGTCCGTTTTATGTACTCACCTTTAGTCTAGCGATGAATTTTGGAAAGGGGTGGAGGTGGTGGGGGGGCGGTGGGGGTGGGGGGGGGCTGCCACGATCAACGCCATGGACGAGGTAGGGGTTGGGACCTGGGGGGGAGGGAGGGGGATGGAGTGGAGGTGGTGGGAGGGGGAGAGTGGTGGACTGGAGGAGTGAAACCGCGGACATGTGACGTGTTTAACTGCAGAAACTGTCAAGTTTACGGCCTGGTCTTGGTCGATTAGACACGTCACTGTCATCTTTTAAAAACAAAGGAGAAAAAAAAAAAATTTAAGTTAAAAAAAAGAAGAACAACAACAACATAACAACAACAACAGTAGCATACCACTCCTACCCATCTGCTTATCACTTTATGCAAATTTAGCTCCACCTCTTTTTTCGTTAATGACCAACGCCTCCTTTCAATATGAGATTGATTTTTTTTTTTTGTTTTCTTTTTGTTTATAACAGGAGCCAATCAGATTCACGACCTCGCCAGTTTAAACACACACACACACATAAACAACAACATATGATAATTGAGAGAAGAGAGCAACAATAATTAAATAGGCTGTTTAGTAATGGTAGTTTCGAAATACATTCGATCTAAATACATTCAATTTAAACAGCCATGATTCACGATCGTAGTAAAAATAAATATTGAACAATATTTATTTAAAGAAAAAAAATTAAACAAACAATTCAGCAATGTAAATGTTATATAAAGCAATAAAATGTTATATGTTTAATGTAATTAATAACTACTAATTTCCAATGTCGGCCTTGGGATTAGCAAAGTTCTCGACTGGAGACAATTTGAGTTGAACTTCATGTTGTAATGTTGTGTACACTTGTACACCAGATGGACGAATAGACGAATGCCAACCCCACCAACATCCATCTTTAGCAATGGGGCCCAATGTGCAGCAATCGGCCAAAGGTCAGCCCTGACGCAAATCCATTTCTCCATTCAACCCTTTACATTTTTTCCTCCTGCGTACCTTAAAGAAAAAGTCTTGAGTTTTGCACCAGAGAGCATGATAACAGGTCTATGATATATAGTCTATGTGTCCTATCTGTATCTTTTAGAGTGTATCTGTCCATATAAATACATCTTTATATGTATCTATCTTTTTTCTTTTTTTTTCTTCTCTTCTTTTTTCTATCTTTTTTTTCTATCTATCTATCTATCTATTTTTCTTTTTTTTTTTTTTTTTTTTTTTTTTTTTTTTTTTTTTTTTTTTTTTTCTGTATCTATCTATCTATCTGGGCGTAACACCATAAAGAGTCTGTTATGGCCATAAACCACTGGTCAATTCAACTAATCCACTATCCAAGCACTGTCGCCTCCATGTCCAACTAGTGTCCAACGACGCACACCCAACACACGAACACCAGTACACATCTCACTATGTACCTGTATCCTATTCCATACAGCCAGAATTTGACCACTGCTCAACTATTTCCTCGGTATGTACCAGAATCAAATGCCACACAGCCAAAACTTTATTACTGGTTCACTATAACCGTGTAGACTGTAGAACCATCAAATAAATCGTGTCTAGTCCCTCCCCTTGTCTCCACCCCCCCGCCCCCCCCAATCCCGTACACATACTGACACAGAGATACAGGAAAACAATTAAACCATTTTTTTTTAATTTATTATTTGACGAAAAATAAATTCAGATCAAAATATGAATCGTATCAATGTTGTAGGCCCAGTCAACCCAATGTCCACGTTGGTCAAGGCAAAGATGCTACTTAATTATAAATATCACCTGAGTTATGAGTACTCCTTCATGGATCTGACCATCCTCCCCCACTCCCCTCCCCCACTCTCTCTCCTGTCTATCCCCTCTCTCTCTTCTCTCTGTCTGTCTCCCTCTCTCTCTTCTGTCTCTCCCCACTCTCTCTTCTCTCTGTCTGTCTCTCTCTCTCTTCTGTCTCTCCCCACCTCTCTCTCTTCTCTGTCTCCTCTCTTCTGTCTCTCCCCACCTCTCTCTCTCTTCTCTCTATCTCTCCCCCTCTCTCTTCTCTCTGTCTCTCTACCCTCTCTATTCTCTCTATCCCTATCCCCCTTTCTCTCTTCTCTCTTTCTCTCCCCTCTCTCTTCTCTCTTTCTCTCCCCTCTCTCTCTTCTCTCTTTCTCTCCCCTCTCTCTTCTCTTTGTCTCTCTCCCTCTCTCTTCTCTCTGTCTCTCCCCCTCTCTATTCTCTCTTTCCCCCCTCTCTCTTCTCTCTGTCTCTCCCCTCTCTCTCTCTTCTCTCTGTCTCTCTCCTCTCTCGCATTCTGTGTGTGTGTGTGTGTCTCTCACTTTTTACAGCCACCCAGACCTTAATTCATATTCTTGATCCTAAATAAGACCAGGATGTCTGGCTTGGGAGCAGGGAAGGGACAGACTGGACAAGCTCGGACGGGGGAAGGTGGGGGGGGGGAGGACAGGGCTCGTGTATGTAGTGTCATTCCATTCTGGCAATATTTGACACGGCCAACAACGAAATGCACTCACTTCGAGATGGTAACACGTCCTGACACTGCGCCTGTATTACAGAGGCAGAGATTGAGAGGTGGCAGGGGATGTGGGGAGAAGAAATCTACCTAACTTGCCCCCATGAGTTACACTGAATTTAGAAATCCTCCAACTGATACCAACATACAATACTTTTATTTTTTGTGTAAAGTATGAATTAAAAAGTGGTAGGGGGAAATGGTGCGGGGAAGGAGGTGGGGGGATGCTACTACTACTACTACTTCAGCAAAGACCTCGTTAACAACCTGCAGTTCACTTCCGTCGAGCACAATGCGAGTGCTGGGATTTTCTTCTCGTGGAGGTTCATCGCCCCCCCCCTCACCCCCCCCCCCCCCGATTCCTCCCAACTTATAATAGTGGCAGGTCTAGTCTACTTCTGCTCTTATGGGGGGGTGAGGGGGCTCTTGAAATGACTATTCCTTTTTTTTTCAATGATGAAACTGTAGAGTATTACAGTCCACTGGATAAAGTATTACAGTCCACAGGATAGAGTATTACAGTCCACTGGATAGAGTATTACAGTCCACTGGATAGAGTATTACAGTCCACTGGATAGAGTATTACAGTTCACTTTATCCAGCAGCGTAGCTTGCGTTTGTAACACCCGCCGTGGATTCTGAAGATAGCCCTAGGTCTCGCGCCTCAAGACAGACGCGCCCCACCCCTTTAAGACCAGCAACAAAGTATTTTCTGGCGAGACCCCTTCTCCCCCCCCCCCATGGCTACGCTAATGTCTCTACCTAGTGTTACATTATCATTCTTATAAATTGTTTCTTTTTTTTTATGAATAGGGTAGGACGACAGAATAAGTTCGAAATTTTACAGAAAGTTCGCGAGCGATCTATTTTTAACAATTTCGCTTCTCGTCTCTTGTGCATTAGAAAGAAATAAGTATTTCAATCTCCGTTCAGCATTGGTTCTGACTAGAGCTGAATACATCTTGTTCCAATAACGCCCATTTAAAAAACAAAAACAATACAATATTGTTTCTCTATGTTATAACATGTAAATATTGCGACTTGTAAATATAACAATTCATTACAGTTTATTATCTAATGGTATGCTACATCTATTTCTGTTTATCATACATACATGACTTCTTGAACAGCAGATCAATCATTACTCACATCTTTCTCAATAGAGACCTATTTTTTAAATCATTTTTATAGTCTTACTTATATAGTACTTTGTGTTATTTTTTGCACTGTTAGTTAATGTAAGAATGTATCTTAAATTGATGTATATTACTAGTTAGTTAATATTTAAGCCTTGGGATTATGTGTAGAGGTTACCAGAATTATCGACCCATTTTAACTCCTTGGCCGAATGACAAGCAGATGAATCAATTATATCAAAGGATTTAGATGTAGTATATATTTTAGCTAGAATATTATTTTATGTCTAAGTTAACGTCTAAACAAATGCCCCCCCCCAAACCCCAACATCACATGAGTGGTTATGGGGGTCCTAACTGGGTTGAGTAAGGACAACACTCTGGATGAGTTCATAAAACTATATGCTCATTTCGCTGCAGTTAAGCTAGCAATGACGTCATCTCCATGTAAGTCAACTGGCGATGGTCTAGTTATCAAGTTAGTTCATCAGATGTCATGACAGCTGATTATTTATGTATTAGTGTACAAGTCCTTGAAACGATGAGATGTCTATCTCTCTGAGATCATGTAAACCACTCTCTGAGATCACGTAAACCACTCTCTGAGATTGTGTAAACCACTCTCTGAGATTGTGTAAACCACGCTCTGAGATCAGGTAAACCACTCTCTGAGATCATGTAAACCACTATCTGAGATCATGTAAACCACTCTCTGAGATCAGGTAAACCACTATCTGAGATCATGTAAACCACTCTCCGAGATCATGTAAACCACTCTCCGAGATCGTGTAAACCACTCTCTGAGATCATGTAAACCACTCTCTGAGATCATGTAAACCACTAATGGGACCTTTTATGCTGTGTGTGTGTCCTCTTTTTTTTTTTGTCATCCCCACCCATAGCCGATTGTGCAATAGCCATGTGAGGCACCACGCGAGACATATGTTGGTGACTGGGACTCGCATGAAGTAACCCACAGCTTGGGGGGTCGGGCTGCTGCTTGAAGATACGACCCAACCACCCCTAGACATTTACAAACATTATCCTTTTTTTTTTTCAGAAATACGCCAGGCAAAGATACTATGAACTGTCTCGAATAGAATTGCCTTAATGCAACTGAACTTTATTAGAATTTTTTAAAAAAGTTACAAATAAGACATGTAAAATGTAAAATCCCATTTGAAATGTTCGCATGGCCAACACATCTGCATGTCCGCATCACAAGACATGCTTTTTGAGTCGTCGCTCTTAATCACGTTAGCCTTGTACAGCTTGACCGATACCCTGAAACCATGTGAGCTCTTGGCCAACGGATCGCTCAGCTTCAACTGCACTGGCTCCTGTCCTTGTATTAACAGCAGCGAGTGTGTGCGCCCTTTCCTGTGCGCCGGCGGCTGCCGGGAAGGGTACACCAGGAATTCTCAATCCGGGAGCTGTATTACGGCTAAGATCAAAGGTGAGCCACCTTCACTTCCTGGCGGGAGATCTTCCAGGCGTTCTGTGCCCGGTGATCCCAAGATTACCCTGCACAGGTTCGTGCCTGAAGGGGTCTGTTACCGTGAGACCTCCAGAAACTCGTTCGTCAAGCGGTGGAAAATAAACATCAATTTCACTCTTGTGGTCCAGCAAGTTACCGTCCTGTTTGACCTCAAGCCTTCGGAGCCTGAAGAGTTCTTTATCACTTTCAACACCAAGCTTTACCTGAACGTGACCTTTGAATTCCCCATGACCGTAGCCCGAAACGGGTCATCCATCTTCGCTAGAAGCCATCTGGAGTCTTTAACATTTGCGGATTCGTTGCGAATCGACGGAGTGGATTCCGCGTCGCAGAACGTCTGCTCGAGCACAAGCCTAGCAGCGGTGCTGGTCTACGGCCAGGCCGTGTGCCCGTACGGCACCTGGGGCGTCAGGTGCAACAGCAGATGTAGGTGCCCTTGCGATGTGGCTGAGTGCCACCCCACTTCCGGCTACTGCTGGGCTAGAGGCTTCGCTTGCGTCCCGGGCAAATTCGGGCCGTCCTGCTCCAGAAACTGCTCCGAAATTTGCGGGGGTAGCCCCCGTGAGTGTCACTTGACCACCGGTGTCTGCAAAAAATGTGAAAACGCCAGCTTCGCCGGGGCGCATTGCGAGCAGCGAATCTCCCCTGGAGAGGTTGAAGCCAGGCTAGCAATCTGCCAGGACATCAAGCTGGAAGACCCCACGGGAAACCCAGGAAACGTACTCAGCACATTACAGCCGCAGCCGTCCCGAATGTACCGGTACCTTAAGTCCGGCAGCTCCGTCACCCTCATCATCGCGACCATCATCGTCGTCGGCGCGTTCATCGTCGCTTGTGTGGCGTACGTCATGCTGATCCGGCACTGCGCAAGTCAGAAGCTGCGGAAGTGCAAGATGGCCCAAGATGAGCGGGACCGGAAGATCAGCATGATGTCCTACTCCGAGCTGCGCAAAGAATACGCGGTAAGTTTTCATATTTACGCGAATGCTGTTGAATGTGCGTTTTGAGAGAATACGTTATTGTTGTAATTTTGTTATTTTTTAGCCTTGCAACATCTTTCATCAATTTTTCCCCCACCTTATATATATATATAAGTAACGGCAATATAACTTTAAAATTTCAACTTTGGGGAAACTCAATGTAAACGGCGTTCGCTGCAAAAAAAAAAAACAATAAAATAATAATAATCGATTATTAAGCGAATACTATTGTGTACTGGCATATCGATTCTCGTTTATTTCGATTGTGTGTTGGCCTTGTCAATCGATCGAATCTACGAGTTATTTGAACTATTCATTTAAAATGTTGGTACATCAGAAGGTTAAGCTGGAAGAAGAAATAAAAAGAAAAAGCTTTGCCAGCTGAGTTGTTTGAACGCCATGACCTGGCGGTCCAATTGAAACATTTAGTGACCTGCTGTTGTTGTTGGTCTGTCACGCAACAAAAACGTAACAAGTGTAGAAAAAATTTTTGTTACGTTCACCGGTGTTCATGTTGCATTCAAATTGTCTACTGTTGCAACTGTGATGCGTACGGTGTTATTGTTATAACAATGTGTAGAGGGGTGCCCATGTTATAACTATGCATAGAGTGTTATTGTGTTTGACAATTTCATAAAAACAGTGTTCTGCGGGTATGGTGTGAACACCTGGGGGTGTTAATCGGGGAAAAAAACGAATTATGTAATAATTTGCGATGGTTTTGGTGATAGCTGGAGGCGTGGCAAACAGGGCGATGAAAAGATGGTCACTGAATTGAGGCCAACCAAGAATGTGTCTACTATCTTACCAGCCACTCGCTTGTGGGTACTTTTGTGTGGGAGGGAGGAGGGGGTATTCGTTTCCTGCTGATGCTAGTTACAGCTATCAGAGGCGGCCTTAACATTATTTTTAACGTGGTGCACTCAGCGGCGTAGCGTGGGTATCGGGTCGCCCAGGGCGGAAGACGATTTTGCCGCCCTCTCATTTAGGTATTTCAATTTAATCTATACATTTTTGCCGCCCCCCCCCTAAAAAGTAATAAAAAGTGCCGCCCGGTGCGGACCGCACCCACCGCCCCCCCCCCTAGGTACGCCACTGGGTGGACTTATGGTTGTTAGAGTTGTAACTGTAAAAATAAAAAAAAGGTTATGTCGCAGTGTCGTCTCCAGGTGCGGGGCTAGTAGCGATTGCCCCTTCCTTTTAGCCACAGCCTCAAAAACAAACAAAACATCAACGCCGCTGCAGTTTCTGTAGATGTGAGATTTCGGGCTGCATCTTTTGATAGCCTCCATCACAATTATAGTTGCGATCACGTCAGACGGGGCGGAGAAATAATTAGTTGTACCAACATGAGTCTATGGTACGTAAATTCAGAGATGGGCTTATGGTGAGGGCACATCTCTCTTTCTCCGTCTGTCTGTCTGTCTCTCTCTTTCGCACAATCTCTCTCCTCCTACTCTTTCAATCTATCTGTCTCTCGCGCCCCCTCTCTTTGTCTACTTCAACTCCCTCGCATTTTGTCTGCCTGTTTTCTCGCTCTTACCTCTTTTACTTCTACTCCCTCTCTCTCTCATATGTCTCTCTGTCTTCTCGCTCTTTCCTCTGTCCTTTCTATTCCCTCTATCTCTCATGCATGTCTGTCTTCTCGCTCTTTCTTCTTTTCCTTCTATCCCATATCTCTCATGTCTGCCTGTCTCTCGCTCTTACCTTTTCCTTCTAGCACCCTTGTCTCTCTCATGAATGTCTGTCTGAATGTCTGTCTGTGTGTCTGTCTGTGTGTCTGTCTCAAGCAAGAAATGAAGTTTCAACTATTGCAGTCACACTCACCTCTCCCCAGGAACGATTCCTTGCCAGTCAGCCGTCAATGGAGCAAAGTCTCGTGATGGAAACTGTAGACCAGAGGTCAAGTACCAACGACATCAAATTCGACGCCATGAAGCGCCAGAGCAGGTTCAGCTGGACACCCCTGGTAACTATCATAAAGGACATTCCGGACAATAAAGGCTTTCAGCCTGGACTTCCCGCTTGACCACAACCGCAACACAGTGGTTGGGATAATCACTGAAAGTAAATGTTGATTTAAAAAAAGATCGTATCATATAGGGTAATGATTCGACGCCACTGCCTAGATATATGTTCAGTATGTGCATGTCCGCACTCCCCCCCCCCCATCATCCTCTTCCGAAAAAAAAAGAGAAATCTATTAGATTCCTCCCCCCCCCTCCAACTATTCCTTATGTCCTTTACTGAGTATCAGTGTAAGACACATGAATGACGCCATTTGGGATTGTGCAGGTCTATTTTTATTTGTTCATTTATTTGAATTTTCCTGTCAAAGGCACAACGGGGGATCACAACGCAGACGTAATCCGTAATTTCTTCGGCTTTTACCCCCACTCACAAAAAGGGTCTGGACAATGCCCCCCCCCCCCATCCCCAAGGGACCGCCTTGAAAGTGAGGATTGAAAGTTATTGAAATTTTTGTCAGACGCTGTGTGTCTCTGACCCAAGAGACATAATAAAAATGTGACCTTCACCTTTTAAAGGTAGCATTTCTACTTTATTTGAAGTTTAGACCAGATGCAGAGACTTATACGGATTGAGGCCCTTTGTTTGTTTGTGTTTGATTGAAATATCAATGTTATATCATTGAAATGTTTGTATCTGATCAATTCACTTACCAATCACCGTCTATTTACTAAATACGCAATGGCTCCATAATTTCCCACTGACCGCAAATAAACAATGTTATATGTGTTAATCTTTAATAACTTTATGTATTGTTTTTATATTAATAATTTACACTCAATACCAAATGTTTTTGTAAATTATTTTTTTGCCAAATCTTTCTTCAAATGATATTTTTCTCTAGGAAAACCTTGACACTTAAATATCGTAAACAAAAACAAAAAAAAAATGTAACTATATTTTAACGTGTTTGTTTATTAAAAAATATCTTTTAAAATACTGTTTATTCTGGTTGTGTCATTGAATCAAAACAACCCAAGTTTCTTTGTTATGAATTTCGCTGAAAGTTGCAACTAACTGCGCTTCTTGGAATTGTCAAGTTTTGATGAGATGTAAAGAAATATGAACACTTCGTGTATATCCAAATATTGTTTTGGTGCGAATGTTGGACGCATTTTGTGTGGCGCATTTGATTTAGTTCTTAATCTCAAAGAAGGAAAAAGTTTTGAGTTGTAAATATCTAGGTCAAGAGGTAAAAAGGTTACCACAGACCGCAGCAGTGGTTGATACATGAAGATACACGCCAACTTTGTGAGTGAACGGACAGACAGATAGACGGTCAGTTAACGGACAGACAGATAGACGGTCATCCGGAAGTTCACATTTATATGTATACATATAGAGAGAGAAAAAAAAGAAAAGGCGTGCATTGTATATTTTCCTAAAGCTTCTCTTTATTCCGGAGTTTCATTTTAATTAGATTTTTGTATAGGTCATATCAGCAGCCATCAACAGCACGCGTGTGGTGGATACACACACACACACATACACATACACACACACTTGTACATTTCATCTTATCACACCCTTCTATCTAACGGTCAGAAATGTGGCTGTTTTTCTTTTTTCGCTATCATAGCTCTTATCCCACTGTATATTAAAGAAGAGGTCATCCATTACAAGGAACAGGTCACACTGAAATAGAAGAAGTAGTGGGGACGGGGGACCCGGGGGTGTGGGGTGGGGGGGTGTGGAAGAAGCTATAAATTAAAAACTTCGAAAAAAAAAACCAAGCCTTTGTGTGGAAAAACCCAACAGGTTTTACGGGAATCCCCCGTCATCATCAGCAGAATGGCTTTTTCCCCCGACGTGAAACACGGGGCAGCCCGTAATCTGGTTTTCCCCTTGTAACTCGCTGGCGTGTTTACAAACTTAACTTTTGGATAACTCCTGACATGAAAGGGTAGCACCCCCCTGTTGGCGGTGCTGGGCTCTCATCGCCCTGATACTCTGTTGACAGGGCCGTGAGCGCCTCTCCTCCACCCCCCAACCCCCAGCCCCACCCCGCTTCCCTCACTTCCTTTTCATGTCTTCTAGGGGGGCTGCCCATTTCAACAAATTCTTCACTTGTCAGGATTAAGGAAAGTTTTCAAGCTGAAGTTTTGCAAGAAGTTAACGTAAACATCAGAAAAAATAATAATAACTCTGAAATAAAAACATTGTTTATTTACTTAAAAACAACATCGTTTCGTAAAAATAAAGATGTGTGAAGAATTCACTCCGTAATTTTTATTTCTGGGGAGAAGAATGTTATACGATTCATGAAAGTGTGGGGGAGGGGGGGGGGGACACAGAAATTAAATTATAATACAAGCACGTCGCGATTAAAAAAAGTTCTCTATTAATGAATTAAATAATAAGCCGCCATTTTTTAATGTTCTTTTCAATAGTGTAGCGGCTACCTATTGATTCACCATAGAAAAAAAGTTAAATGTGGCGGATTGGAAAAAAAAATCTATTAAAATTGACGTTGCGCATTCTGTATAATTTATATTATGTGGTGGGGGAGGGAGAGATAGAGACTTTTGATTTTTAACAGTCAGGGGCGCAACCAGTATGTTGAAGTTGGTAGGGTCCAAAATATTAGGTAATATGAACATTGGTATATCTGCCCCCCAAATTTTGGTAGGGTCGAATACCAGTGGCTTGATTTTTTGGTAGGGTCCGGACCCGCACGACCCGTACATCGGTTGCGCCCATGTTAACAGTGTAGGTATAGGCCAAACTATCGTAAATAGGTTATATAGGACTGGCGATAGGAAACCCTGCCTAACACCTACGTTTTAAAAGAAACGGACTCGCCCATTTTGTTACTTATGAGCGTGGCACAGCTTGTGTAGCTACAGACAGATCTAAATGACCTGTGTCTGTATCTCCTCTCATCAAAACCTTATACAAATAGAAATTCGTTCAAAGATTTATTTATAGAGAGTGATGTAAGACCAAAACAAACAAAAAAAGATATAACACAGTTTTGGATGTGAACTTAGTTATAACAAGATTATTATCTTCTCTTTAAACAAAACAACAATAAGTCATTGACTTTCTGCTGTCTACATCGAAAACTTTAAAAAAAAAATCAAACGGAAACCACAATCTCGGGTATTGACCGAAAAAAACAAAAACCACGAGAGCAATAATAGCTTGCTATGACAGACTAAAACAAAGTTTTTTCAAATGATAGCGTTAGTCTAAAACAACTATACTTAATGCTGAAGATGACACCGTGGTGCATAATTGGCGTCTCTTTTCATCTCAAACCCAAACAATGACGTCCGTCCATCTTCACCGGAAGTAAACAACAGCCAGGAAACCATGACCCTAGACACAAAATAAACAGAGCAGTCGAAACAATAAACAGAGCAGGGGAAACAATAAACAGAGCAGGGGAAACAATAAACAGAGCAGGGGGGGAAAGAACAAAAGATAAAGATAACTTGAGTTGTTTTTTTTTTTGAAATCGACAAAATGAGACAGTCACTTTGGTAGGCAGGGAAATGGATAGTTTACTACGAGATTTACGGAAATTGATTTTTTAAGTTGAGAAATTGAAGTTTTCGTGCGCGTTATGAATTAATCACTTCAGCCGCCAAAACAAGTTTAGTAATTACAGTGGTAAGATGGGTGAAGTATTAGAAGGAAACGGGAATTGTGGGTCTTTTATTTTACACAGAGCGCAGATAGGAGAAAGAGGGGTACGATACAGTGTGTATATGTGTGTGAGTGTGTGTGTGAGTGTGTGTCTGTTACGTGCGAGTGATGGAGAGGACGAGGGGGAGAGGGGGCGTGCTTGTCATAGAGCGTGCACCCTGTTATGAATGCACGTGAGTTGTTCACGTGATACAAAGAGTGCCACTACTACTGCAGCCTCAACATCTCTCCACCCTTCTCCCCCCCCCCCTCATATCCTTCCTCCACTCCCGTGTGTTACTCTTCAACCATGAGCACTGTTCATCCAGAGTATGAAGATGGTATAGTGGTGACAGAATGGTTGGAGGGGTGGGGTGGGGGGTATTAAATGTTGGTGAACGATTCCACGTCCTGAAATATTATTATTAATTTATTTTTAAAGTAGATCAAGTCCTTGTACCTCGATACTTTGAATTACGAAGAAAATCTTCAAAACCGAATTTTTTTTTTTCCCTGTCCATCGAACGCGTTCTACAATTTTTTTCTGTACCCCCCCCCCCCCCCCCCCCCCGGACCTGAATGTTTTAAAGACTTTTGTCCCAACGACGTTATGGGACAAGGGTCGTCTTATAATCTTCGTTGTGCCCAAAGGCTTTATACACCAAAGAACAAAGGGGGGGGGGCGGGGAGCAAGTAATACCAATACATTAGCCATTGAAATTTTTCTTAACAATCTCGGGTCCTTATAGGTTTTTTGTGAGCCGCTGTGCCTAGAGGAAAAAAAAGAGGGGCCCATATTTTTGGACCCATGGCCGAACGGGTAAGCTGGGGCCCTGGGACATTCACTAACATTGGGGGGAGGGGGGTAGTCTTAATTTACCGGCATTTAGATATTTATAATTACATACAGACGTATCATAATTTTATAATGCTCTCTGGATTTTTTTTTATGATGTCTGCCTCTCAGCCTGTTTGCCTGTATGTCTATTAATGAATGTATGTATCGTTATGTCTAGACAGACACACTTTATCAATCTAATGTAACAATCTGTGCAAACCTTTTGGTTTTTTTTTTTCTGTTAGGGTAAAAAGAAAAAAAAACTTGATTTCTGACAACATTTATTTGAGTTTCTGTTTTGAATGATCAACTTTGTCTGTATAAACTGTCTGTCTATTGAAAAACCAGCGCTTTGAAAATTAAAAAAAAAATGATAATATTCTACATTCATTTAACATTCAATTACAAAAAAAAAAAAAAAATTAAAAAAAATTGACCGTGTTTGACCTGACCCACTTAGAAAAATCATAAGGTAAAACTGAGGTAAAGATATGGCAGGTATGTATTAACGGACGAGTTAACAAGTGCTCTGCTAGTAACCTGAGGGTATGGGACAAAAATATATATAAACATATAAACATATAAACATATAAACATATAAACATATAAACATATAAACATATAAACATATAAACATATAAACATATAAACATATAAACATATAAACATATAAACATAAATATTCTTCTATTAGAGCCTGCCCCACACTTTCCATTATCGATGGTAAAAAAAAAAATAAGGACAGTCCTTAGCTTGTAGAAATAATTTCATATAGCTGGTATAGATACTGCCCCATAGCTGGTATAGATACTGCCCCATAGCTGGTATAGATACTGCCCCATAGCTGGTATAAATACTGCCCCATAGCTGGTATAGATACTGCCCCATGGCTGGTAATGAAACTGCCCCATAGCTGGTAAAGATACTGCCCCATAACTGGTAAGGATACTGCCCCATAGCTGGTAAAGATACTGCCCCATAACTGGTATAGATACTGCCCCATGGCTGGTATAGATACTGCCCATAGCTGGTAAAGATACTGCCCCATAGCTGGTAAAGGCAAATGTCCCATTTAATATGGCCTGATAGGACAGTCAAATAGGGCAACAGTTAGACGCGCTGTTCTTCCAGTACATCTGTCATGACCCTAGCTAGAGGCCGCCATTTTTTGTTGATGGCCGCCATGTTGCAGAAAAAAGACACAGGTCTTTTTAAACAGCAATCCATATTATGTACAATATATTATGTGATGAGAACCATATGATATACTTTGGTCAGAGTCATGTGATATACTTTGGTAAGAGTCATGTGTTAAGAGTCATGTGATATACTCAGCTGAGAGTCATGTTTTATACTTTGGTAAGTGCCATGTGATATTCGGTGGTAAGTTAGAAAAGCCCTAACGGACCTTCGGGGAAGATAAAGTGTAGAATTCACCTGTTTCTGTAACCTCGGCACATGAAGGGATTGTGTGGTTAGCACAACGCCCAGCCGCCTTTACTTCCCCAACTTAAGTCAGGTACCCATCTAAAGCTGGGCGGACTTGTGGGACGACTTTGAAACCAATTTACCCGGGAAAAAATCTACGGTTTTGACAGAAAATTGAACCCAGGACTCTCAGGTTGAAAATCGAGTTTCTACATCACTCGCACTACCGTCTCACATATTGTGGTAAGAGCCATGTGATATACTGTAGCAAGAGCCACGCAATATACTGTGGTAAGAGCCATGTGATATACTGAAGCAAGAGCCACGCAATATACTGTGGTAAGAGCCATGTGATATACTGAAGCAAGAGTCATGCAATATACTGTGGTAAGAGCCATGTGATATACTGTAGCAAGAGTCATGCAATATACTGTGGTAAGAGCCATGTGATATACTGTAGCAAGAGCCACGCAATATACTGTGGAGAGTGCAATATATATTTTTTGGTTGGTAATTTATGGTTTATCCCCCCCCACTCACAAAATACAATACACACACACACACACAAACTAAACAAAAAGCTTAAAAAAAAACAACAACTCAAAATTTATTTTCCAGGAATGAATCTCCTCTTTCAAGCATGGTCAACACTCATGGTCAAGTCGGGGTCCTTTGATGGTCACAGATCACAAAAGAGAAGAAAAGGAAAAGTCATCTTTTTCTTAGGGGGTTCGGAGATTATACAATAGTACTTGGAGATTATCCCCCTTTCGGAGAGTCAAAGGATCTTTACCTTTTGAGGGTTCAGTGAATGTCGCGTCACGAGGCGTCTGTTGGGGTAACTCATGGTGGATGGAAGGGGAGGGGGGGGAATGGTGCGCCTGAAGAATGAGAGGTTCGCGCAGGTTGTTTATGGTGTCGTGGAATGTAAATCTTGAAAGTATTCAAAACATTGGCTGGTATAAGATCAAATAAAGACTTTTTTGTGTGTGTGCAGGGGGGGGGGGGGGGAGAGATTGTGGTTTGTCCAACAATGTCAGCGAGGCTAATGTGATACATGATAAACACAGTTGGTGGATGTGTGGTTGTGTGGGGGGGATGTGTGGCTGTGTATGAGGATATGGATGAGACACTACAACAAAGATTATGTCATGGGGTAAATGCAGACTAGTTTTCCATAACTTTCCGAAATGAGATTCTTATCCAAATTGCGCACTGCCCAGCACCAAAGACTGCGGGATCTTATTCGCTGCTTCGCGGCATTTTTCTAGAGAAACGAAAACTAAATACATGTAACAGTTCAAAGCATAATTTTCAGCGCATCTAGTAGATGGCAAGATTGGCGGAACCGCGGCTCCACGTCAAAAAAAAAAAATAAAATTAGCGATTTTGGCTGTTTACCCCCTGTCTACTCTAAGATGATTTATATTACTTATGTACTAACTAACATTAACACAGAAAATTTAAAAAAATATTTTAAGTTGATATTTTGTTTTTTAATTGTATTTATATGTAGGGTCTTCGGTGGGATGTCTGTAAGTTTCGGGGGTTTTCGTTAAAAACATCTGGCAACACTGGCAAGTTTCAGCAAACACTGCCAGTGGAAAATTTGAATATTTATAGTCTATTATTAAATATTTAAATTGCCCACTTAAATTACAAATAAGTCTAATGCGTCAAATCACGGCGCGTTTTTTTTTTATGATTTTGAGAAATATAAAACATGTTTATGTACCAATTTTTAGAAATATAAAACATCTTTATGTAACTATTTTTAGAAATTAATTCGTGGATCCCTGTGGGGGGGAAGGGGGAGGAATGTGACAAGCGATTACTCCCACCCCTCCACAAATACTATTGACTTGTACAACATTGCATTAGACTAACGGGATATTATTCATTTCATTCTTTTCAATTATAACAAAAAAAAATCAATCTGTCTGGCTTTAAGAAAAATTGTAAATGTTTTGTTTCCCTTATAAAGATGAAGTTGAGTGTCATCTGTTCTTGAAGCCACTGCTATATCTATGGGATTGATTGGTTGGTACAACGCCCAGCTGCCTTTACTTTTTCCCCAGCTTAAGTCGGGCACCCATTTTAAAGCTGGGGTTGGGGGTTGGGGGGAGGGGGGAGACGACTTAGCGACATCGATCAGGCTCGAGAAAAGTCCCCGCACTCCCCGGGATTCGAAATCGAGGCCATTTAGGTAGATTTAATTAGACAGTGGATGGGTCGTATCAGAATAATGATATTCAGGCGCTGAAGAGTGTATTGTTTGTGTCGGTTGTTATGGATACACAGATCTCTTATCTTTCTGACGCTATTTCATTTCGTGGTCAACATATTGCTTACAAACAATTTATTTGTTTTAAAATAGTGACTACGGTGGAGGGGCGGGTGGCCGGGCGATGTAGACCTGAGAGTCCTGGGTTTGATCCTCGGTGAGAAACAAGTGAATTTTTTCCAGGTTGAAAAATGAATAACATAAATTCTATTACTAAAAAAAAAAACAACTGGTTTATATATTTTTAAAATCATGAATTAATAAACTCAATGAATTGTTTAAAGTGAGGGGGTGGGGCATCTTTCTAGGTTGAGTTCTTGACCCAGACTTTGAGATACCAGTAAGGATGAGAAGTTCATATCTTACACCCCATATACCCCTAAGGGCCTAAGGGACTGGTTTGGTAGTGCCATCCCCCCACCACCCCAATCATAACCGAAAGTGCAAGGAGCATATTTCTGAATCTACCCCCAGCTAATAGACAGAACACCATAAGTAATGACGTTAACATACTTTTAAAGGTCAACTTTGTGTATTAAATAATCGGGAGGGGGGATACAAAAAAAAAAACAAAAAAAAAAAGAAACTTCCAACCCTGGTCACTCAACATTTATAAACATACAAAGACTGTAATGACATGGAACATTGTATTGATCTAGAACATTGTGTTGACCTAGAACATTGTGTTGACCTAGAACATTGTATTGATCTAGAACATTGTGTTGACCTAGAACATTGTGTTGACCTAGAACATTGTATTGACCTAAAACATTGTATTGACCTAGAACATTGTGTTGATCTAGAACATTGTGTTGACCTAGAACATTGTGTTGATCTAGAACATTGTGTTGATCTAGAACATTGTATTGACCTAGAACATTGTGTTGACCTAGAACATTGTGTTGACCTAGAACATTGTGTTGACCTAGAACATTGTATTGACCTAGAACATTGTGTTGACCTAGAACATTGTGTTGACATAGAACATTGTGTTGATCTAGAACATTGTGTTGATCTAGAACATTGTGTTGACCTAGAACATTGTATTGACCTGGAAGCTGGTGTTCCGAAACCTGAACTCCAGCTACGTTTCTAATTTCACCTTCAGTCAAAGTTGACACAACATCCCCTGATCAAGGTAGGCGATGGAAGGGGCCGGTGGAAGGGAGGGAGGGTGAGGGGGGGTGGGTACAGAGAGTTTGATAAATCTCTGACCAGCGCGTGCCTTGCTCCTGAAGTATCTCACATCGGTAGTGGTCAGGGATTAAGGTAATCCCTCGATTTGATGACCTCCTGTATTGACCGCAATCTGGAATGCCGCGATCCGTTTCGGACCCTGGATCAGGTTTATTGGGCCACGTGCTAGATTCAGGCCATTAAAAAGAGACATAAAAAAACGGGTTGACCACACGGACCACTTTGAAATATGACAACCAGACCCACATACCACTCACCCCCACCGCCGTCCTCTCGTGGTCACTGTTTGGACATGGATTAACTTGAGGGACCCACGGCATTATGATTAAAGAGCATCTCGGTTAATCCCGTTTAGAAAAGAAAATGTGCCGCCCTGGACAGCGAGTGTGTCCAGTCTCGGACACAGAAATTAATTTAGAGGTTTGGTTATGAGGCCGGGTGGGTTGGGGGTAGTTGGGGATGGCGGGAGTAGGGAGAGCGGCTGAAACAATAATTAAACAATGGAGGAGTGATCCTCGGAGTCAAGGAATAGAGCGCGCGTTCGTCTGTGCGTGTTTGTGTGTGTGCGTGTGCGTGTGTGTGTTGGTGTTTGTTTGCGTGTGAGTGGACAGTGGATACTAAAGTTTAATAATGATCCCAGGTCTCCATACGGCTCAATTTTTTTTTAGGTCAAACAGAATGTAACTTAAGACTAAACACGGTACGTTCTTTGTTGATTTATTTTTAGAAACTTTGAACTAAATTTTCACGGAAAAACTAAGATGGCTTCCATCGTGAGTCAGTTTAGTTGAAGCCGTGAGTAAAATATTAACAGAATGCTGACCACTATAACCCTTGTTATATTTAAGAACCCAACGTGGCCCGCGGTTAAAAAAAAAAGTGAGCCCGACCTTGACCTGGATCCATAAATCATCATATAAGTTTATATATTTATATCTTTTTTGTGTATAAATACATTTTTTTTAGCAAGGCAGAAAATAAAGTATTGCCAAAGATCAAAGTTTGTTTGGGATGATAACTGCAGCATAAGGGATTAAAGAAAATTGAAATAATTTCGTTGATTAAAAAAGAATAATAATAATAAAAAAATGGTTTAAGTTCCGAAATTTATAAAAGAGCAATAACAAAAAAAAACAGTCAGTGTGGAATATAGTGGTACAGGGAAAGGTGGTAGCAGAGACGTATACAGGTTTTAGCCTCATAGGCAGAGACCATGTGACGTTCGTGGGACGGCCCGTAGAGGATAGTGGAAGCAGAAGCGTGATTAGGTTTTAGCCCCTATGTGGCGTGAGGGAAAGGGGGGGGGGCAATGTTCCCTCTAAGGTGTGATATGAAGTGAGCAAAAAATGTTGTCTGTGAGCGACATTTTGTTTTGAGGCCAAAATTTGTGAGCGATGTAAGCGATGTCGTCCGTCGAAGTGAGCGATCGTACGTATAGTGTGAGCGACGCTCTGAATTCGTGTGAGCGATCGCTCACGCGCTCAGCTTAGAGGGAACATTGGGGGGGGGGGGGGGAGGGCACGTAGAGAAAGGTGCTTAATAGGGCGCATATAGTATCAGATTTGACAGGAGTTGGAACTTGAATGGGATCTTAAGTAAACTAGGGTGTGAATGTGGAGGGGGGGAGGGGGCATGTCGGGTGGTGTAGTTTACCTTTCCATAAGACACGGACCTGGAAGGATAGAGAAAGGAAAAAAAGAGGAAGATGTCATTTGAATTAGCTGCCACTAAACCATTAATTAACTAAACTGGACGAAAACACATAACGACGGTGTAATCGATACGCGAAATTAGCGCCATTAGTATCGTTTTACTCAAAGATGCAAGTTTTAACACACATTCAAACTCACACACACACAAATCCACAGACGAAATTTATCTCGCGATACTCAGCGTATTCGATCTCAAACGATTACATGCCAAAACGAAAAAAACGCGTATGGAAGTGCAAGACAATAATATAGTACACCTATACATTATTATTATTATTTTCCGACAACTGAAATCGATTCCATAATTTGACATCAGGGGATGTATTCACGTCCGTCGATACTAGAGACCTGAATGATGACAAAACACAGACGTGATAAAGAGCATTTTATTTTTCTATCATCATCTTCTCTCTCTCTTTTTTTTTTGCTAAAACTTCTTGTCTGCTAACAGCTCCGTCTGCTGCTTCCAACCGAAACACGCGCCAGAAGTGAGTGCTCCAGAGTGAGCCCACCCCAAGAAATTGGCGCCTGACACGCGAGCCCTTTATCCTGTTCCTCCTCCTCCTCCGCCGGACCCTGTGTTCTCCCTGTGCCTGACCTGCTGTTCCAGAGGTCCAGTCACGAAGAGTGGTAGATTTGTTAAGAGAAGGGGGGGAGGGGGGAGGGAGAGCGGGTATAACACATAATCTAGCATTTCCCCTCCGACCGGGCATTTGTAATGTCGCTATGTCATGACATGACACCATTTCAAAAGGTGAAGAAGACACGTGGAATTGATAGAGGAAGACAGAGAGAGAGAGAGAGAGAGAGAGAGAGAAAGAGAGAGAGAGAGAGAGAGAGAGAGAGAGAACTATAAAGAAGAAATGGACACCTCATTCTATCTTCCGGTCTTACACTCCCTTTCCCCTCCCCCCCCCCCCTATGTCTCTTTCTGTCTCTCTCGTTTTTCTCCCTATGTCTCTCACTGCTGTATGAATTGCTCAGCAATGAGGATGAAGAGATCTCTTGCATTTGATTGTTTTCTTTTTCCTTCATTCCCTGACCAGTTGGACAGAGGCTATCACGTGACATTGTTATGAGAGCTGACCAACGTCCCAATGTGCATCACCGACGCTATAATTCTCTAAAAAAAACAGATTTAGTATTTATTGATTCTTTTTTTGAGATTTCTTGTTTTCAGGTCATCTCGGCCATATCCATTGAACCCTACGCCATTGCGGCATTATATTTCCAACGTGTGTGAGTTTCAATTAGTGTATCTGTTCGAGCGCGCGAGCGTGTGTGTGTGTGTGTGTGTGTGTGTGTGTGAGTGAGTTCTATGTTTCCAGAGATCTCATCGATGTCAATCAGGTGGTTACGATAATCCCCCCTGGCGTTAAATTAGCGCCTGCGGGTTACGACAATAACGGAACCTATTATCGTCAGATATACATCTTGAAAAACTGGTGACATCGAGCGAAGTGGGGGTGGGGGGAGGGGGAGGGGAGGAGAAAGAGCGCAGGAGGCCAAAGAGCTCGAAGGAAGGAAAAAAAAAAAGCTGTATGAAACAGGATGAAGTGAAGGGTGAGTAGGCACGACACAGGACGGTCACCTCATGTGATGACGTCTTTATCTTAGCCTCATGGGCCACTCACACTGAGTTTGAAACTGGATCAATTAGTTGGTTGGATTAGAATCTTATTGGATGATGAACTAAAATGTAATTCAAAAAAAAAAAAAAATGACGCTTCGGGATTATTTTGGTGAATACAGTTTATTGTTAATGAAAATATAAAGAGCATCAAGATTTATCAATACATTCTACGTTAGCGGGGAGGGGGGGTGTTTAGACGTCTTCTAAATCTTTCACTAATCTACAGGTAAACTTTAGATTACAATAAGAGTTACAGAGTATCACCTTGACCAAACACGGGCAAACTTCGAAGGCCATGTACGTCACGTTGGACTTTTATAGCCGGCCCGCGTTCCACTTCCGTTCACTCGTTCACATCAATGAAGTACGCAGCAGTTTATACATACAACCATTAATTAATATATTCCATTAATTTGGCCCTTGTGTCAGATTTAAAAACCTTTTTTGTGGTTTTGCCCACCGCTGACCTAATTAATATCTTGTCAGACAAATGAGAGTTCCACTCCTGTCTATAAATAGCCACGGCACCACTTTGGGCTGTACAGAGCTGTATAACCGTCGATGGACGCGAAAAAAGGTTATTCATCCAACGAGCCTCGAACCTGTGACATTTAGGATACTTGTCGAGCGCGCTACCACATTGCCATTCCATATTTTCTATAAAATATTTTTTCCCCTTTTTTGAGGTCAACAAACCAATAACAACAGGATAAAAAGAATGGAAGAATACCACGAACATAGTATTAGGAACAACAGTACTAAATTGTGGGAGCATTTGATTCACCAAGCTAAGGTGAAGTTGAAGGTGAAGGTATGTTCCATAGACTTGACGAATAAGAATATTCCAATAGGGCAGGTAAACAAAAGGTTGAACTTTGTAACTCATATTTTGGACTTCTGAGACAGAGATACATTAAAATTGCATAAAGCAGTGACACAATGTGTTTTTATATGCGGCAGAGTGTGTGTGTGTGTGTATGTGTGTATGTACGAGTCTGTTTTCATCTTTGTGTTTCGTATGAGTCTCTTTGTGTGTATGTTGTGTGTGTGTGTGTGTGTGTGTGTGTGTGTGTGTGTGTGTGTGATAACAGCCGCGGCTCGGGATGCTGGTTGCTCTGTCAGGTATCTGTTGCCAGCCATAAACTGTCTCTTACGTTGATTTTTTTTTTTTATTTCCGGGACACAGACAAGAAATGTCAGCCGGTGGTTAATGTGACGTGTAACAAAATATGGAGTCTTAAAAAAAAAAAGTTAACAATGTAAACATTGCCGCATGTCAAAAAAGAGAGTTTTATTCGCGCATTTACTTTAAATTTATTGAAAAAAAAAAAGCGCGCGATAAAGTTGTAGTATATATGTGTAATATATTTATGTGTAATATATATGTGTAATATATATGTGTAATATATATATGTGTAATATATGTGTAATATATATGTGTAATATATTTAAGTGTAATATATATGTGTAATATATATATATATGTAATATATGTGTAATATATATGTGTAATATATATATATATGTAATATATGTGTAATATATATGTGTAATATATATATATGTGTAATATATATATGTGTAATATATATGTGTAAGATATATGTGTAATATATATATGTGTAATATATATGTGTAATATATGTGTAATATATATGTGTAATATATATGTGTAATATATATATATGTAATATATATGTGTAATATATATATATATATATATGTGTGTATTATATATATATGGAATATATATGTGTAATATATATATGTGTAATATATATGTGTGTAATATATATGTGTAATATATATGTGTAATATATATATATGTGTAATATATATATATGTAATATATATATTTGTAATATATATATATGTGTAATATATATATGTGTAATATATATATATGTGTGTAATATATATGTGTAATATATATGTGTAATATATATATATGTAATATATATATATATATGTAATATATATATATATGTAATATATATATATATGTAATATATATATGTAATATATATATATATATATATGTAATATATATGTGTAATATATATGTGTAATATATATGTAATATATTTCAAGCTTCGGATCTATTATCCTTAATTTTTTTTTAAATTTTAAACAAGACGGTGTTGTTTACTTTATGGTTTTGCATCTTCATTAATAAACTCCAAGATTTGGGGAAAAAAACAACTAATTACCGTATCTCTAATTTATTCGGGGGGGGGGGGTAATGTTCAATGTAGATAGCCGAGCAGGGTTACTGACTTGATTGACCAAATTCCTTGCACTCCTCTGCAATCACTCTTCAGCGTGGTTGGGGGTGGGGGATATGAACAAGAAAGACTTCTAACAGCTACACCTACGTCACGAGTGGCAAGTGTGGCGCTTGGGCTCTTCATGCTGTGTCCAGTCACCTATATCCCTCGTGGTGCCTCCATGGCCATCGCACTCTCGTCTATGGTGGGGATGAAAGAAGGGCACAGGAGGAAAAAAAAGGTGTCGATTGTAGTTTATAGGATCTAAGAGATAAACCTCTCCGCCTTTCAGGGGCGTCACACACACACACACACACACACACACCCGCCGTACTCAGAGGCTACATTCAAGGAGGATGCGTGATGTACAGCAGTTGATGTTAGAGGCAAACAATTTTAGTTCATCTTTTAAATTTCGTTACTTTGTTTTATTTTATTTCAAGAATATTTTGGTCTCCGCTGTGGTAGTATTAGTTGTGTCTATGATTATTACTACAATAAAATAAATGTAAACTGTATCCAAATTAATTATAAAATCTCAATCACGACCTAAGTATTGGCCGTTCTAACTTTTTTTCGGGTATCTACGCAAAGGGTAATCCGGGGGCCCTACAACTAAGTTTACCTGTGGACCCTAGGCATAGGCTCATATAAAACCCAGATAGTTCATCTGGAGGCCATAGGCAAAAGTTCATCTGGAGATCATAGGCAGAAGTTCATCTGGAGGTCATAGGCAAAAGTTCATCTGGAGGCCATAGGCAAAAGTTCATCTGGAGGTCATAGGCAAAAGTTCATCTGGAGGTCATAGGCAAAGGTTCACCTGGAGGTCCAAGACAATAGACACTGCTATGTCAACCTGTGGCATATAATTTGCCATAATCATAATTGAACAAAGTATAGCGCCGCCCTACCACCACCCCCCCCCGGGGCAACCCACACTGTTAAATCAGTTTAGCTCGGGGCTACTAACATGTGCTGAGATCATCATTCCATGATTCTTTCAGTTGCCTAGCAATGGGTACCCTAGACAGTCGACTAGCAGAAGGTTCACAGACCAAATATGGCAACCATTTAAATAAAAGATTTTTTTTTAAATCCTCAAATCCATTAGATTTTTACTCTTCAAAAAAGATGTTAACATCTATTTTTTAAGTCTTCATTCCTCTTTCTCCTTTCGCTCTTTATTTCGCTCACTCTCAGTAACACGCGCGCTCATACACAAGAGACCTAAACAGTTCAGCGGGGGAATAGCCACCATGTTTTCCGCGTGCTAAAATGGCCGCACTGTTTTCACCAATCATCGCGCAGTAAAGAGTTTTCTCAAGTTACCCGGATGACTTTTCACGCCTGGTTCCAAGGGAAGATAACTAACCCCCTAATAACTATTATCCACTCACTCCACAATTACTGAGCTGTCCTCCCCTTCGAGTCTGCCCCCACCCCCGAACCCAAAAAACAACAACAGGGTAAGTCAATTTAAGAATCATCTTTCCTCAAAGACGCAACGGGACTGGAACCCGTCTGGTCTATTTGATGTGCTGAGAACTCCATCGGGAATAGGCATCTCGTGACTCCAGAGTCTCATCTCCCGTAGAACCATCTATCACTTTAGTTTCACCCACCGCTGATTCCGCGCGTGGGCCACAAGGGGTCGCAGCTCGAACAAAACTTTTCACTTTACACCCTTTAGAAAATGTGTCGTCGCCTCCTAGAAAATAACCTCCAAGAATTGTGTCTTCCCCCCCCCCATTGATCAGTGCCATCTGATGGGTGGAGGTGCCATCAGGTTGTAAAAAAAAAAAGGGGGTGGGTGTGGGGGGGGGCGGAGTGTCACTTGTTTGACTGTTCCTTGATTTCTTCCACCCTTTGTCTCTTAAGGAACCTGATATCACCATCGGTCAGTCTCTTACAAGAGGACAAGAAAATGAAAGCGAAAGTGGACTGTGTATTATTATGATACTTGTTACTAGTATATTATTGTTTATTATTTTGAATGCAATCTGTTGACTACCATCTCCCTCCCTACCCCCAACTCCCATCTCTTACTTACTCTCTCTGTTTAGAAGATTTTATAAACTCTACACGTGATCCTATTGTTTATATATGTGATTGTGAAAGATCAGGTGCGATTTGTAAAATAATTCACTACAAATTAAATGAGCACTGCCAACATTTGTGTAAGTGGGATGGGCGGGAAAGTCTCTAGCCGTTGGCCAGGTACAAATGTTAGGCTTCGGGCCAGCATTAGTATTAGGTTTTAGGCGGTAATGGTCAGGGTCAGGGTTAGCGGTGTTTGTACTAAACTCTTAATATGTTTAATTTTTTTTGTAGTGATAATTAATTAATAATATACCGTGAAAAATCTATCTATCTATCTATCTATCTATCTATCTATCTATCTATCTATCTATCTATCTATCTATCTATCTATCTATCTATCTATCTATCTATCTATCTATCTATCTATCTATCTATCTATCTATCTATCTATCTATCTATCTATCTATCTATCTATCTATCTATCTATCATGTTGGTTTCTGAATCTGCGTATAGAGCGCAGTCGTCGGCGAATAGGAATTCTCTCGTGGTGTCTGTCAGGACCTTTGTTTTGGCTTGGAGCCTTCTGAGGTTGAATAGGCCACCATCAGTGCGGTATCTCAGCCCAATGCCCATCTCCCTGCCTTTGAAGGCATCTGTCAGCATTGCGGAGAACATGAGACTGAATAGGGTCGGCGCTAGGACGCAGCCCTGTTTCACTCCATTTGTGACTGCGAATGGTTGGGATACTTCACCGTTGTCCTGCACCCTGGCCTGCATGCCATCGTGAAACTGTGTCGACCAATTCTCACGTGCATGCCTCAACTTTGGTCTCACCATCAGCACACAGAAAACCGAAGTGATGTACCAACCAGCCCCAGGCAAACAATACATTGACCCCAACATCCACGTTAACGGCCAGAGACTGAACACGGTGGAGAAATTCACCTACCTTGGCAGCACTCTCTCTCGTTGTGTTGTAATGGACGACGAAGTTATCGCACGAATCGCCAAAGCCAGTGCAGCCTTTGGTAGACTTCACTCCAACGTCTGGAACAGAAGAGGTATCAGCCTACCCACCAAGTTGAAGGTGTATCACGCCATCGTCCTCCCAACACTACTGTACGCAAGCGAAACCTGGACAGTCTACCAGCGCCATGCCAAGAAACTCAACCACTTTCACACAACCTGCCTCAGGCGCATAATGAGGATCAGATGGCAAGACAAGGTTCCCGACACTGAAGTCCTTGCCAGAGCCAACATGTCCAGCATCTACACCATACTAATGTGCTCTCAGCTTCGCTGGGCAGGCCACCTCGCTCGCATGCCAGACCACCGACTGCCTCGAAAGATCTTCTACGGAGAACTGCAGCAGGGAAAGCGCTCTCGCGGAGGCCAGAAAAAGCGCTACAAAGACACGCTGAAGTCCTCTTTGAAGGCTTTCAACATGGATCCTGATTGCTGGGAGGAAGATGCCCAGGACAGAGCTTTGTGGCGTCACTCTGTTCACATAGGCGCTGGGTTATGTGAGGCTGAAACGTGACGCCTGGTTCGCAAAGCTCGCGCTGCCGACCACCATCTGACAGCCACCATTGCCTGTCCCCACTGTCATAGACATTTCCACGCAAGGATTGGACTAGTCAGCAATCTGCGCACACACCGACACCCACCAACCAACACTCCAACCTCTGATGACTAGATGGTCTTCATCGAATACGATGGAAGAACACTATCTATCTATCTATCTATCTATCTATCTATCTATCTATCTATCTATCTATCTATCTATCTATCTATCTATCTATCTATCTATCTATCTATCTATCTGTCTGGTTGTCTGTCTATCTATCTATCTATCTATCTATCTATCTATCTATCTATCTATCTATCTATCTATCTATCTATCTATCTATCTATCTATCTATCTATCTATCTATCTATCTATCTACCAACCTCCATACCCACCTACCTACTACAAATCTATCTATCTATCTATCTATCTATCTATCTATCTATCTATCTATCTATCTATCTATCTATCTATCTATCTATCTATCTATCTATCTATCTATCTAAGCTATCTATCTAATCGATCTATTCGCATAGGTGTATGTTACGGCCAATATCAATAAAATTTCTTTTTGTATGTATACATGTAAACATAATCCTTAGGAATTCTTTTTCTTTACATTTTAGTAAACTTTTTTTATTATTTTTTTGTTCCGTTATCTCCTAAAAATGCTCTATTTTTTCTCTTCCTTGTTTTGTTTCTTCTTCCCGTAAAAACCAAAAAAAAAAAAAAAGTTCTAAAGTCAACATCTTCAGAAAGTTGACCGAACAAGTAATTACAAACAAAAGAACCGAAAAAAAAAACAACAAAAAGCAACATGTTTTCATTTGTCTTGGTTGCTACGTAAACATCGGCATCGCTTCTCAGTTCCTCTCCAACAACCACTACAAAGATGAAAACAACGCCAAAGTAAAATAATAACACCAACAACAAAAAAAAAAAGGGCAGGGGGAGCTAATCGCCGACAATGTGTTCGTCTGGCTTGCAGTTGACTCCACTTGGAATTCTGTTTTGTCAACATAGCAGCTAAGATGCACAAAGTTGGGGATGCTAGGCGTCTGTCTTTTGCTAACTGCTGAAACATTCTCTTGTCTTCTACACTTTCACACAAGAAAGAGAATTAAGCTTGACGCTTGTATGTGAGATTATGTTCAACGTAGGATATTTCTAGATTTTGCCAGAGCACTGGTTCTCTATGTGTGTGTGGGTCTCGGCCCACTGGTTGGATCTCGGCCCACTGGTTGTGTCGCGGACAAATTTCGGGTGGGTCGCGACAAGAATAAGCCTAAATGTGTAATTGTGCTAAATGTGTGCTTGTGCTAAATGTGTAATTGTGCTAAATGTGTACTAGTGCTAAATGTGTACTTGTGATAAATGTGTACTAGTGCTAAATGTGTACTTGCACTAAATGTGTACTTGTACTAAATGTACCTCCTGCGTTTGTTGTCTATGTGTGCGGCAGACTGTCATGAGCAGATATCTCACAAATGTACATGTCTAAGATTTCTATGGTCTAATAGAACTTTATCGTCTCTCTGATTGCGATCCCGACACTGTGCTGTAATTAACGTATGTTGGCACTTTGGTTATGATCCTAACCAGCTTCATGCAGTCTGCGAGTTCGAGCCCCTCCCACCCCCTCCCCGGGCCACTCTGGTCAATTATAAATTCATCGTTGCCTTCAAGGACATTGTGACTGATGTTGAAACGACTAATGAAATTGCCTGGACAGTGGTCAAAAGCATCAGTAGCTTTTTGTCCAATCAATGCACGGTCAAATGCAGAAAAATAGAAAAACAATGCATTATGTCAATTTACACTGCAACTGTAAAGTGTTTCCAGTCCCGCCATTTAAAACCATATCAACATTGTTGTTGCAATTATGAAAGAAAAACAAAAATTTATTTGATCAATTTACAAAGGAAAAAAAAACACAATTAAAAAATTGTGAGTTATGAAGTAATTTAAAATCTGACAGTTTGTTTACTCGCAGTTTGTTTACTCACAGTTTGTTTACTCACAGTTTGTTTACTCACAGTTTGTTTACTCACATGTAAAGGTATAATTGTTTCGTAAACATTAGGATCACTTTTTATTTAACTGAGATCCGGATTTTTATATTTCCGGAAGAGAGTTTTTGCCAGTTGAAGGATCACTCTCGTACACGACAGACGTGTCGATGTTTTTTTCCTTGTTAGGATATTGTAATTATTATTGTGAGTGATCATGAGAGTAACAGTTCACCTCCATGATGGAGATATATTTTCTAGATAAGTTTTTGTGTATTTGTACTTGGATATAATACAGATGTATCATTAGAACATAATGGAGTTCTCACTAAAATGTGGTGATCCAACAGATTATTTTTACAACGTGTACAGTGAACTTATTTTATCGTATTTTCTATATTATTGTATCGTAATAAACTTCAATCAGCAAAGAACACTGTCTTCGCACATTATTTGGTATTTGATTAGTGGAATGAAAGAAGAGCCACAGCTACCACAAACACGCCTCCAAGATAATATAACAATAATATTTAAACTCTGCAATGCCTCATTAATATTATTGAGAAAGTAATACCCAGACAATGATGGCAGAGAACAATGGTACCACTTAATACCCTGACATCACAGTTTGTTTACTCAGTTTGCTTACTCACAGTTTGTTTACTCACAGTTTGTTTACTCACAGTTTGTTTACTCACAGTTTGTTTACTCATAGTTTGTTTACTCACAGTTTGTTTACTCGCAGTTTGTTTACTCACAGTTTGTTTACTCGCAGTTTGTTTACTCGCAGTTTGTTTACTCACAGTTTACTCACAGTTTGTTTACTCACAGTTTGTTTACTCACAGTTTGTTTACTCACAGTTTGTTTACTCACAGTTTGTTTACTCACAGTTTGTTTACTCGCAGTTTGTTTACTCGCAGTTTGTTTACTCGCAGTTTGTTTACTCACAGTTTGTTTACTCACAGGGCTACGTTCGTTGTTGTTTTTTTAGAGCGAATAAAACATAATACAATAAACATTGTTACATGAAGCGTTAAGAATTTTTCAATATTCGATACTGTCCATTGTTTTATGATACTTTACACAATGGATACTTTACACAATGGATACTTTACACAATGGATACTTTACACAATGGATACTTTACACAATGGATACTTTACACAGAACAGTTTGATTACAGCAAATTCAAAAATAATATTTTTTTTTTAAAAGAATGGCATATAAAATATATTTCCTAATACAAGAAGACCTTGATACAAGAAGACCTTGATACAAGAAGACCTAATCTAATAAGACCTAATGCAAGCACACCTAAGACAAGAAGACCTTGATACAAGAAGATCTGATACAAGAAGACCTGATACAAGAAGACCTAAATCAAAAAGACCTAATACAAGTATAACTTATACAAGAAGACCTGATGCACATGTTGTTTCGCTTGTGTGTGGGTTTATCTTTTTAGGGTACCCAGTAGTAGCTCCCCCTCGCCATCCACCACTAACCCAACCACATGAAACATTTCACTGGATTTATTCCTACTTAAAACAAAATAAAAAGTATGAAAAGTTAAGTTTCTAAGCGTGTTCTCCTACTGGAGCTAAATCTTGACATAATTAACTAGGAGAAATAATGAGCTAGGGGGGAGGGGTGGGGGTGAGAACGGCGTGGAAGTAATAACGTGCTGAGCATGGTGGCTGCAGCTGTAATGACAATAATAACAGTGACAGCAATATATATATAGTGATCAATGCTAATTTATCCCCACTTTATCTATCACCCCCCTTTCCACGTTTGTTTGAACACACACACACACACACACACACATGCACACGTACATAAGCTCACGCGAAAACACTACCCCCCCACACCCCCGCATTCCCTCTCCGCCCAATTTCCCAGCGATACAGAGATATTATAGCCAGGAGGCGAAAGCGATAGACTTTGAACGCTCAGTTTATCGCCACGAGATCATAACCTTTTGCGAGTAATCGAAAACAATGGAAGACACGAGCGGTATACCCTCCAATTGTTTTGCCTCATCTACTGTCAGAGTCAGAAATTGAGTCATTGGTTGACTCGACAAATTGTCTCTCCTTGCCGTCTGTCAAACGAGCGTTTGCCTCGAGGGTTCTAAAAAAAAGAGATCACATACTGTATGACAACTTTCGCTTCTTTGTCATTTTATTGTTTACCCGTTATCGGTATATTCTTTTTTTTTTCTTCTTGGTTTGGCCTAAATTAGTTTTATCACATTACTGTCACATGTCATGTTCATTTGCCAAGTCTGGCATGACATTTGAAGTTTTTTTTTTTTGTTTTAGTAATAAACTGACATCAAAATTAACTTTCTTTGTATTGTCAATAAAATACCTTTGAAAAGTTAAGTAATTTTAGTTATATTATAAAAAAAACAGAAGAAAAAGACAAAGACAAAAAGATAATGAAGAAAAAAAGTGAAAAAAAGCAAAATAGCAGAAATTATGGGTTTTCGAGCCCGAGGCACGTTTGCGCCATGCGGCCCCTGACAGTGTATGAGAGAAAATTAAAAACATATACACTATAAATGATTGCTGATAATATTATGCTTAACATTAAAACATGCGACTTGTTAATTTAAAAAAAAATAATAAAGAAAAATATATGTGTATTTATTTGTTAGGGCCGATGATTGTTAAATGGCCAATGTTTGTGAACATTTAGTGTGAGTGATCGGAAATAATCAAAGTGACGACCAGAACAGCAGGATATATTTATGGTCAACAGATTGATCAATGAATATGGATGATTACTTTTATTTGAACAGATTTATAATAGGTTTATCTTGTCTCCAGAGATACGGCTCCACAGATATGACTTCACAGATACGACTCCCACAACTACGACTTCACAGATACGACTTCACAGATATGACTTCCACAACTACGACTTCACAGATACGACTTCACAGATACGACTTCCACAACTACGACTCCACAGATTCGACTCCACAGATACCACTCCACAGACACGTCTCCACAGATACGACTCCACAGATACGACTTCACAGATACGACTTCCACAACTACGACTCCACAGATACGACTCCACAGCTGAGACGCCACAGCTATGATATCACAGCTACCATATTGAAGGTAACGGTCAAGATTCTAAGTTGTCACAGCTACGTTATCTGAGCCAGGTTATCACTCAGACATGACACCCACGTTGTCACTGCTGAGACTCCACAGCTACGACCACAGCAACGACTCAAACAGCTGATACCTCACAGCTACAACTCCAGAGTAACGATTCCGCAGCTACGACTCCACAGATACGGCCTGACATCTAAGACCCCCCCCCCTACGTCTTCGATTCTCAATCTTCCAACCCACACTGACTCCCCCCCCCCCCCAACCCTAACCCTAACTTTAAATAAGTTGATCGTTACAACACACTTCATAAAACACTTACCTCATTTTGCCCTTTCACTAGTGAAGCGGTGGGCTATGGTGGAGAACACAACTGATCCAGTTCATTGCTCTTGTCTTTACACCTGTTATCCATCTCTGTCAATGTTCAATTTTTCTTTTTTTTTTTTCGTCAAGATAATGACAGAGAACAAGTCCACTTGCAAAACTGACACCATGGGCTGTTCAATCAATAAAAACTGTGACATAATGCAAAGATCATTTGTGACATAATGCAAAGATCAATTGTGACATAATGCAAAGATCATTTGTGACATAATGCAAAGATCAATTGTGACATAATGCAAAGATCAAATGTGACATAATGCAAAGATCAACTGTGACATAATGCAAAGATCAATTGTGACATAATGCAAATATCAATTGTGACATAATGCAAAGGTCATTTGTGACATAATGTAAAGATCAACTGTGACATAATGCAAAGATCAACTGTGACATAATGCAAAGATCAATTGTGACATAATGCAAAGATCAATTGTGACATAATGCAAAGATCAATTGTGACATAATGCAAAGATCAACTGTGACATTATATATATATATATATATATATATATATATATATATATATATCCCGATTGTAACGTAAAACATAGCTCAAGTGTCAAAGAGAACACAACTGGCCCTGCGTGTATTGCAGGATGAAAACAATGTATAACATGTTCTGTCTCAACCTATAGTAGGTCAGGCTAAAATAAAAAATGTTGAAAAGAGTTTGAAAAAAAAACAAACCGCACTATGTCTTTCAATGATCAAAAACTGTGTCAAACAAACTCTCTGACCTGTCATCGCACTCTCTGAAATTAAAACTTTAATCCTTGTCTTTGTATCTGTGGAGTCGTAGCTGTGGAGTCGTAGCTGTGGAGTCGTAGCTGTGGAGTCGTAGCTGTGGAGTCGTAGCTGTGGAATCGTAGCTGTGGAGTCGTAGCTGTGGAGTCGTAGCTGTGGAGTCGTAGCTGTGGAATAGTAGCTGTGGAATCGTAGCTGTGGAGTCGTAGATGTGGAGTCGTAGCTTTGGAGTCGTAGCTGTGGAGTCGTATCATTGGAGTCAATATAAACGTATTATAAATCTGTTCAAATTAAATAAAAGAGACTCAGTCAATCACAAAATGTGATAATGAAAACATAAATAGACAAAATCCAACAACACATTAACCATATCAATAGCAATATCTCGGTCCCTCTGATTACACGCACCCACCAATTGCTACATCATTTATTTGTAGACTTCTCTGTCTTGCGGGCCCTAACAAAGGACAGGAAACCCCGATAGAAGAGCAGGCAATAATAGTATATGAAGGGGGCCCCGATAGAAGAGCAGGCAATAATAATATATGAAGGGGGCCCCGAAAGAAGAGCAGGCAATAATAATATATGAAAGGGGCCCAGATAGAAGAGCAGGCAATAATAATATATGAAGGGGGCCCAGATAGAAGAGCAGGCAATAATAATATATGAAGGGGGCCCAGATAGATGAGCAGGCAATAATAATACATGTAGGGGCCCTGAAATTTGTTCCCGCATAACCCCGCCTCCCTCATATAGGCCGCTCTGATCTAATATGCACAGGAAATGACGTAGACGCAGACATTATTTTAGACACGGGCCTTGACCTTAAACAAAAAAAAAACATCCTTGTAGGCGAGTTTCACATTCACTCCCAGTACAAAACATTTCAAACCAACAAACATACAAACATTTCAAACCAACAAACATACAAACATTTCAGGCGCACTCACTAGCAGTGAGCAGGTTGTATAACACACACAAACACATACACACACACACATCAACACGTGCTTGATAACAGTGTTAATTTTCTCAAGTCTCTGTGAACTGCCTCAGAATATAACTGGCCTGACATTTGACACAGACCGTCTACTTACACGAGTCTACATACTTGAGGTTCATTCAAAGTTGAAATTCGCAATTCAGCTCATTTAAAAAAAAAAAAAGAAAATGAAAAACGATTTTTTTTTCGCTTCTTTATATGGGAGTAAAATAAACTCACGAAGATTCTCACGATATCCATCATAGTACCAGGTTTGTACACAGCAAAGGAAAACAGTACCCACCTTCGTTTACTTAGATGTAGTTGCACATAGTCTCGTTCCTACCCTAGAGACTACAGGAAGGGTTGGGGGTCACATTTGCAGTGAATTCTCAATACCTGTGACATGGCGTTTCATTTGATGGCGGTGAAGATTTGAACCTGACATGTATGTTACAAGTTGTGTTTACTAACCGATGCCAGGTAAATTAAATCATCCAATTATGCCTTCATGGTCATCGTTTCTAGAAATGGGCAAAAGATGAACATCCCATCTTGGGGGCTCTCACCAATGACTTCCAGTTGTGCTTGGGGACCCTATGCAAATGTATTTGTCAGGGCCCCTTTTAGCATCGCATTTAATAGAAATGAACTCTTTAAACAGGGGGCCCCTTTTGTCGCCTAGCCTACCTATCCATAAGAACGACCCTGCTTGTAACAGTGAACTTAGATTGGTCATTGTAAGTATAAAATATATATCTTTTTCTATATAATCGATACATTGATCATCACTATCGATCTGTTCCTTCCACCTGTCACAACAGTAAACGATGGATGCAGGACATCAACACAAACAACAAATCGGGGGTTGACAAATAGTTCTACTTTTAGCAAAGTCTCAACTTTATTTTATCTCATGAGCTACGAAATAAAGAGTCCAAACTACAAAGTAGCGCGACATAAAAAATTAAAAAAAAACTAGCATATAGTACGTGGCGTAGCGAGCTTAACTCGCGCCCGGGGCACAATGCCTTTTTAGCGCCCCCCCCACATTCGAAAACGAAATATTATATGTAAAATATACCATTTGGCGCCCCTTTGTGAGTAGCGCCCGGGGCATGATGCCCCCTCTTGCCCCCTCTTGCCCCTCCCCCTCGCTACGCCACTGCATATAGTTTTCCTGGTTACAAAAAAAGCGCGCGTGCTACTTAGTGCTACGTTGTTGTTGGTATATCAACACATGATAAATGTTTCTGCTCTGTATCAGTCCTCATTGTTCTAAATTAAAACTAACAGTACATTTTGACAACGGTATTACGACGCAAACATTGATTGAGTAAATCAATACAAATAATAAATGGGTACCCAAACTTTTAAAAAATTTGAGAAACTTCTAGAAATAAATTGTCATCGAGTAAGAAATGAATGTAAGCGAAATGTATTGCACAATCATAAAATGTTAAAAAAAAAAAAATTATGGTTTTATCTGTTTGTCGGAGTGTTTGTGTCTGTGAGTATGTGTGTCTGTCTATCAGTTAGCCTTCTACTAAACATTAATGATATTAGAGTTGGTGGTGGGAGGGGAAAGGATTAGGTGGGGTGGGGGGGGTCGGGCGTGGTAGGCCTCAGGTAAAACTCGTTATTGTTGGGTTGTTTTTGTATTCTTTTTTCGCGTTTCCCCCCTCCCCCCCCCCCGAACCCTTGCCTGCACGGCCATTCATAATGTTTATTTGTTATTGTCACGAACCTGTTTAACGGGGTGACATAAAACAAATGAATCACGGGGAGGGAGAGAGAGAGAGAGAGAGAGAGAGAGAGTAGAGGGGGGAGGGGGCACCATCTAACAGAGTGACATCAACTTACCCTTATTAGCGCCATCTTTCCTGTTGTCTCTTAATGACTCGTAAAACCCATTCTACAGCGTTCGACCAGGAGGCCCGGGTGCGTGTGTGTGTGTGCGGGGGGGGGAAGGATGGCTGAGGTTGTAAACAAATGTTTGGGTGGGTTGATGTATGTATGGGGTCGGGGAGGGGGGGTCGGGGAGGCTTGTCGGGTATATTAAAATACAATATTTATTTCTTTTGCCGCTAAGCCTTACCTTCTAGTGGGGGGAGGGGGGGACCCGAGGGGGGAGGGGGTTGGGGGGGGGATAGTGTAACAGCAGGGAGTGAAATGGGTGACAGGTAGAAAGCAAGGGAATGGGGGAAGGGGTGGGGTAAGAAGAAGGAGTGTGTGCGCGTGGCAGTGTGTGTGTGTGTGTGTGTGTGTGTGTGTGTGTGTGTGCGTGTGTGTGAAAGGAGCGCTAGACGGCAAGAACCTGAATAAATCTGCCACCAGGCTATGACACTAATAAAAGAGTATAAAGCCAAGAGCTAACGATGAAAAATTATTTCCCATTACATCTGGTTGCAGCACTTGGCGAAACGACTAAAGAATTGACTTTGTAGAGAAACATAGAGAGGTAATAAGAGACACAGAGAGAGAGAGAAACAGAGAGAGGTAAAGAGAGAAAGACAGAGAGACAGAGAGAGTTAAACAGACAATTCAAAAAGCAAGAGATTGGAAAATAATAATATAATTTTTACATCCTAACCTCCTCGTACACCCCGCCCCTCTGCCCTTCCATCGCTCTAAACGTTATTTCCACCCCCACCCTCTTACACCCGCCCTACCCTCCCTCCGCCTCACCCACCTACGTTATAATACACGTAAATACGCCCACGGGTAAACTATTTTAGCTTACCGTTGTTATCCCTCCCCTCCCCCCCCCCTCTCTCTCTCTCTCGCTGCTCATGATATAATTTGACACAAACAAAACTCTGCAGTAAAATTGTTTAAAAACAAAAATAAAGTTTTTTACCGAAGGTTACAGGATAAATTGTAACTATACAGTGCAATCAACGATAGTTTACAAAATGACGGGGGTTCTAAAATACGTCCTCGGGGGGGGGCGGGGGGGGATAGTGATAGTCAAGAACGATAAATTAGAAATGTTTTTTTTATAAAATTAATGATTGAGGTCATGTGCTTCACCCTGTATTGCTCGTGTGTATATCATTCCGTATTTCTAAGTCTTATTATTGATTGATTTATTTTGTTTTACTTAGAAATAAAGTGTTCAATTACTTACATTGAAGATATTAAAAACATCATCTTTACGGAGTGATGTTAACGATTGATGATGATGATGTCATGGTTTCACGTGGTATTTTATTGTGTTTGCTAGTCCTAGCGTATTGTTGGTTAAAGATGTAGGTTGGTATGTGATGCCATGGGGCATATAGGTTAGTATATAGTCCGAGCCGCAGCTAGCCTTCCCGCCGCCCGGGTGCAAAGAGTATTTTTGCCGCATCCCCTCCCCCCCCCCCCTTTTCAAAAGTGATACATTTTTATATCTACGTGTAGATGAGAGGTGGGTCTCACATTGTGGCAGGCCTACACTGCAAACAGTGCCAGGATGGACGAAATAAGGGGCAATGTGAACACTGGGCAAGTTACTTAAGCTGAAATGATACAGCTATTGAGGGGGGGGGGTGATGAGTGAGGTGTTTTTTGAAACATATATATATATATATATATGTTTAGGTAGGTAAGTAAATATTTATTAGATACAAGTATACAGGTAATTCTGTAGATATGTAGAAGTGTGACTAGGTAGAAGTAAAAATCACTGGAAATTTCGGCTGATAGATGAAAAGGTCCAGATCAGGGATGGTCAAACTACAGTCCGCAGGCAAAGTAACGTTTTGTCCGGCCAGAGTTCCGCTTCCATTTGTCCGTTCACATCAATGAATTTCAAATATAATTTATAATAGCACATAAAAAGAAAAAAAAACAAAAACAAAAAAAAAAAAAACACTGTATTCTCTTCATCAGGCCCTTCTGTGAAAATTATAAGCTCATCGTGGCCCGCGGGTTCAAACGTTTGCCCATCCTTCGTCGAGGCCAGGCACAGACAAAACTATGGCGCGAGGGCAAAATCCGGCCCGCCTGACTGTTTAATACGGCCCGCAGTTCGTTTAAGAGTCAAGCGCAGAGCTGGACTTGTAGGCAACGTCGTTTACATTTTATTTACATTACTTCAGGTCAACATTCCATCCATCCACTCTTGGTCCGGCACGCCGGTCAATTTTACCAGCCCGATGTAACCCTCGAGTCAAAAAAAAAGTTCGCCCATCTCTGATCTAGTCTATAATCCTAATCACACACGCAAGACATAATTCATCGATTTTTATTTAAAAGTGAAATAGCACTAAAAAAAAATTGCGGCAAACATTTAGAACAAACATTTAGAACAAACATTTAGAACAAACATTTAGAACAAACATTTAGAACAAACATTTAGAACAAACAATTTGAGCAATAAAAATAATACATTGATTTATTATTTCGTTGGCGTATGTTTGCAGAATTACGAAAAACTACAATATGAAATTTGAACATTAAAAAAGATTGCTGGGTGTAAATTGTTTTTCAGATTTCTGAAAGTATTCACCTTAGAAGGTAAAACGCTGAAGTCATGGTTATACTATCAATTTCTACGCGCGTTTAAAGATAATCGCTCACTCTGGAACGCTTGACATTAGAAGCAGCCGTCAGACGGCGCTGCTTGTGAGTAGGGCGATGATTGCAAGCAATTTTCTTCCAGGGTAAAAACAAAAAAAAAAATATGATTTTATGAAACGGTGAAATCGCTCACTTGAAGTCTTGTGAGTATGGGGAAGGGTGACATGGGGTTGGGGAGAGACTATAGATGTTGCCAGTTTGCGCGTATGAAGATGAGCGATGCAAGTAAGATACTCGAACTGAGTTTGTAATTGTGCGCATGTTTAAAGTGTTCAATACAGTGGAACTTGGTTTACGAACTGATCCCGTTCCTTGAATTGAAACATTTTAAATAGTGTACAGTACTTCTGTCGTTAAGTGAAAGTTGTAAGCTTTTTTTGGTTCGTTGTTATTTTTATATTAACTGTAATTAAAGACAAAAGATTGATTGGCCTTAGTTTTTCTATTATTTAGGTGTTTATATATTTGATGAAAAAAAAATCTGACCAAATCAAAGATCAAAGAATCTAAAAATTAACCAAATATCATTAAATGATTTGCCGCATTTTTTACTTTAGTAATATATCTATATAAATAATAGCGGTGTGGGTTCTGCGTTAAATCGAAAGAAAAAAATGAATACAACAGTATTCCAGTTTAAAATCGTCAAACGTAAACAATAGTAATAAAAAGCATGAACAATTCGGATTTGTCCGAAACCAAAATAACCTACCCTACTGATCAAACCTAAGGGGATATAACTCTATGCAAAGGTTTTGCTGGGTACAGTTAGTCTATATATATATACTACCTTTGGGATAATCAAATTGATATGTCAGTATCTCTTTTTTCCCAACCCCTTCCCTTACCATCACAATGTGGAAGAGAGTGAGACAATAATGTTGAGTTCCCCAGGACACAATTAATGTCAGAAGCAGTTTGGTATCATTTTACTGTTTGGTACGACACAGGACCAAAGTTTACACAATATGATCGATTGTACAAATGATTTCACAAAACTAAAAAAAAAAAGAAGAAAACAAGATAGAAAGAAAAAGATAATAAAAGAAAAATAAAAACTAAATACCAAAGAAAATACAATTCCATATTTTCATACTTTAACAAGTGTTATTTAACATGTGAGATTTCAAAACCCTTTTGACCTAGACAAAGAAATAACACCAATTTCAATTTCATGTTTACATTATCTAATTTTATCATTGACAACATCTCTATCCACCAATTTTCGCCAATTTAAAAATAATATTAAAAAAAAAATCCTTCCTCTTTTTCCCTTAAGTAATATTTCAAAATGCTCCTTCAAACACCCCCCCCCCCGGGGGGTCCCTTTCTCTCCCCCCCCACACACACACTTCTCCTATTTCGTATAAACACCGAACAACGGCCAGTAACTCTCAATGTCTTGCTGTCAAAAAGACCCACTCCGTTCTTCAGGATGCTATGCAAAGATGAATAAAATTCTAATCTTTCTAAACCCTCGAAACCGTCTCGTTCATAACAGAAACTACGCGAGCAATTTTTTTTTTTTTTTAGTATTCTGAAGAATTTTCCATTGATCAATAAATACGTAAAACTTCTGCGACATCCTCGAGAGTCTTTGAGAGATAATAAGTCTTGAGGCTGGAGTGAGAGCAAGAGACAGAAAGAGAGAGAGAGAGAGAGATGGGGGAAAAAGAGAGAGAGAGAGAGGAAGTGTTCACCGCTACATGACTTTCAACCGCAGTTTAGGTGAGTGAGTATTGGCGATGTGCGTGCTAAATGAATCTCTACCCCCCCCCTTTCCCCCACCCACCCCTCTAGCAGACGGTAATACAGAAATATCATCGATCCAATATACTTTAAAAAAAAAAAAAAACTTCAATTGAAGGGGGTGGGGTGGGGGCGGGTCGGCGAATCTCTGAAACTGTGGCAGCTCCTCTTCAACTTCCCAGACGATTCTGGAAAATTATTTTATTTTTTTTTTAGTGCTGTCATTATACCCTAGAGATAATGAATCTTATACAACTTACCTGATGGATAAACCGTCTGCGTGTCACCCATTTTAATTCAAGTGGCTGACTTCCCTTGTTAGTATTAGTTTTTTTTTGTCTTTGTTGAAAAACCTGGAGTGCGGCGAGGTCACTTGAAAGTCAATAGCCTTCTGCTCACAAATAATAATAATAATAATAAAAAAGAGTTGTTTATATTTTTGAATGGCACGTACAACAACAACAACAACATCAACAGATGATTGTGAATAACAGCATTTCATTTACCGTGTACGTCTTTTATGATCGTAGCAAGAAAATATTAGAATGAAGGAGTAAATTGAAAGATATAAATTGAAAGGTCTAATTTGAAAAGTCTAAATTGAAAGGTCTAATTTGAAAGGTCTAAATTGAAAGGTCTAATTTGAAAGGTCTAAATTGAAAGTCTAATTTGAAAGGTCTAATTCGAAAGGTCTAATTAAGCTATACAAGATATTATAAAATTGATAAAGTCTAGTTTGTGAACATCCCATAGCCTTTAACCCTCCCTACCCTTTGGTTTGTTTTTGTTTTGTTTTTTGAAAAAGTAAAAGCAGAAGTGGTCCTTGCACTACAGTCCTATTTTCTGTACACGGTGCCTAGGACTAGTGTCTTTAACGGAGTCTAGGACAATGATTCTTAGGGGGAGCCTGGGACAAGTGTTATGAGAAGAGCCTAGGACGAGTGTCATGAGTGGAGCCTAGGATGAGTGTCATGAGTGGAGCCTATGATGAGTGTCATGAGTGGAGCATAGGACGAGTGTCATGAGTGGAGCCTAGGACGAATGTCATGAATGGAGCCTAGGACGAGTGTCATAATTGGAGCATAGGACGAATGTCATAATTGGAGCATAGGACGAGTGTCATAATTGGAGCATAGGACGAGTGTCATAATTGGAGCATAGGACGAATGTCATAATTGGAGCATAGGACGAGTGTCATAATTGGAGCATAGGACGAATGTCATGAATGGAGCCTAGGACGAATGTCATGAATGGAGCCTAGGATGAGTGTCATGATTGGAGCCTAGGACGAATGTCATAATTGGAACATAGGACAATTGTCATGAATGGAGCCTAGGACGAGTGTCATGAATGGAGCCTAGGACGAGTGTCATGAGTGGAGCCTAGGACGAATGTCATGAATGGAGCCTAGGACGAGTGCCATGAGTAGAGCCTAGGACGAGTGTCAAAAGCGGTGCCTAGGGCTACATGGGAAAAGTTCCAAATTTAAGTTAGAAGATTTGAAAAAAAAAAATTACACACTTGAAAGTGAAGTTAAAATAAAAACTTCAACAAAAATGAAAAAAAAAAATTGAAGATGTCACCTACGTTTAGAAATGTAGCACCACAGAAACACGTCACAGAAGGAATGATCAAACAGCATTTTGTAAACAGCATTTTGTAAACAGCATTAATCCCATCAGAACTGTGGCCAGCGAGAGGGAATAAATCAAGGTATAACTGGTTCCCATGGTCATGAAGATAACATGTCATAATTTACGACTGGAGACTAACAGATGGAGTCAGGCTGTACTTCAGTGCATGTTGGTCTTTCTGTATGATAATAACAAGTCTTGGTCATTTCTGTTTTGTATTTTTTTTTTATGATCTAACATTTTTGTTAAAATAACTTTCTTTGCAATGATATTTTTTTCCCTTCAATCTCAACTTCTACTTATACCTTATGTTGGTGATGCTCCAACCATTGTAAGCATAAAGATGATGACCCTCCTCACACCCCCACTGTGGGGTCATCATCAGTTATTTGATAGATATATTCTTTATTCATGGGGTACTGTGATTGCCCTCCCCCAGCAGCCCCTCCCTCCCGACCCCCAAACACCCCCTTCCCCTTTCCTCCGGCTCTGAATGACAAGAAGAATTTCATTTTTTTTCTGACACAACAGTCGAAGGAGACCGCAGGAAACAGATGGAGAAGGCCCCAAACTACAGTCAAATGAGGCCCCAAGCTACAGTCAAATGAGGCCCCAAAGTACAGTCAAATGAGGCCCCAAACTACAGTCAAATGAGGCCCCAAACTACACTTGGAGGAGGCCCCAAACTACACTTGGAGGAGGCCCCAAATAGCACTTGGAGGAGGCCCCAAACTACACTTGTAGGAGGCCCCAATCAACAGTCAATGGAGGATCCAAACAACAATCGGAAAGTGGCCCTAAACAACACTTGGAGAAAACTTCAAACAACAGCCGGAGGACGACTCCGAAAAATCAACAAGTGTCCATGCGCTAGACGGATAAGGTTTTGGGGCCCCTAGACAAAATCGCTTTTCATGGCCCTGCTACCTCCTTATGAATGAACGAAACTCATTCTATTCCCATGAATGTTTTAAATGTATCTACACATGTAAGCCTAGTTGGTATATTAAAACTCACGGGTTACCTTACTTGAGGCCGTTGAGTGACGCAGTCCAGATTTTTATAGATTTGAAAAAAAAATACTTTAAATAGCCGCACACCAAAATCTGTGAAAAACAAACGAGTTAAAAAATACTGACTCATTGCTTGGCGCACAAAATTACCAATAGTGCCCATTTTTCGTTAGGTGGGGGGCTTAGGTGGCGGTTGCACAGTTCGCCTCTGCCTTAGCACGCCCTTCCCCTCCCCCTCCCCCCTGCTCACACATAAATATATACGAACAATAATTTCCCAAGCACATGCCCAATGGTCCAATTAAAAGTGAAAAACTCATAAACATGGCGTTGGATAACTTCAGTCTCACTGATGATAATTGTAAAACCCAAGCTCATGTTGTATAAAAAGCTCGGCTGTGGTCTCACCAGCCTCAGCCGTGTCTCGAGATATTTTCTGTCGCCGAGCCGCCATTGCGAGGGCTCAGCTCGATAGCATATCAACATTCTCTCTCCCCCCCCCCACCACCACACACACACATAACACCAAAAGACAGCTAAAACATACTGGTGTGTGTGAGTGTGTGTGTGTTTGTGTTGTTGCTTAGTGATTCGTGGGTTACTCCAGTATTTTTTTCATGGGGACAAAATCAAGAGTTACTCCAGTAATCAAACACGAGACTCTCTTGTTTACACGCCATGGCCGCCGGAAGTGTGCTGCTATTGGCGCCAGAGTCACGAGCTCGCGGCATGCGCATGTCTGATTTTGTTTTTCTCTAAACCATTGTGATTCAACTCTGAGAAACTTTAAATGATACGTTAGATTTTTGGGATTCGAATTTTCTTTTTTTTTTCGGAAAGTAATTGAACTGATAAATATAGTGCGTCATCCAATGTAAGAACATAGTTTAAATGAGGCATTGGTTGAATGAGGCATTGGTTAAATGAGGCATTGGTTAAATGAGACATTGGTTGAATGAGGCATTGGTTGAATGAGGCATTGGTTGAATGAGGCATTGGTTGAATGAGGCATTGGTTGGATGAGGCATTGGTTGAATGAGGCATTGGTTAAATGAGGCATTGGTTAAATGAGGCATTGGTTGAATGAGGCATTGGTTAAATGAGGCATTGGTTGAATGAGGCATTGGTTAAATGAGGCATTGGTTGAACGAGGCATTGGTTGAATGAGGCATTGGTTAAATGAGGCATTGGTTGAATGAGGCATTGGTTAAATGAGGCATTGGTTAAATGAGGCATTGGCTGGCATTGGGGCTAGGGACGGGGGTGGGTAGTGTCTATGCCTAGGCAGACAATCGTAACGGAAATTTGATTGACTTTAGGTTGGTTGTTGCAGGATGCTTTTATTTTTGCAATGGGGGGTGGGGGGTGGTCTTATGCTGCTGTCCCGGTCTGCCAACTCTAAATAACGACTCCGCTTCTGTGGACTTTCGTGAGTCGAAGGTAAAAAAAAAATAAAGAAGCAGTAAAATTGGCCTTGACCTTGGACCTCTCCTTCCGGCCCTAGTCTCCTTCTTCTCTCCCCCCAAAAGCTGAACCTTCAAATATTTACCCTACCCGAACAAGCCTGCTGTTTCCACGGCTACCAGAAATTGGTCATTTGCAAGGGATTATGACATCAGAAGCGAGGATTGGCCGGATATCGCCCACCCGCCCAGACCCCTGCCCCCCCCCATCACCACACCGGGCCGTGACGGAGGACGAGAGGAGGAGGGTGCAGGGTAAAGATGAATTCAAATAATTACAGATTGGTGACTGAACTCGCTTTTCCCGAAGATATTTTTTTTTTGTATTCACTATATTTTCCTTTCAGAAGATTTAGTCTTTTGTAAAGTCAAAAAGGAGAAACAGAAGGTCAACCCCCTCACACCCCCTTTCCACATCCGCACCCCTCTGGTGTTTACTTAGAAAGTTAATCGTAAGATGAAAATCGGCTCAGAAATGAATTTATTTAAAATTGTCACATTTTCTTTTGTATATGAATAAATACGTATATTTTATATAAAACATATATGATAAATATAGTATGACTCTAGAAAAAATATGTTAGTAGATTATGACTGTTGATTCATCGGGATACGTAATATCGGAACCTATAAAAGTATCCGGATCGATTACGGATGTCGAAGTATGTATTCGATTTTCGAATTTTTCGGTCAATTTTTTTTTCTTTTAGAGTTCCGTGAAATGTATATATTGGATTCGATTATGGTATCGGAAGTTAAGAGAAGAATCGAGTAATTGTATCGCAATCGGTAACACTATTTACTAGAATCCACTGCTTATATTTCTACTTATTTCTGTGAGCTCCTGCTCCTACATGTCACTTCTTCTTGTTGTTCCTACGAGCTCCTGCTCCTACACGTCACTTCTTCTTGTTGTTCCTATGAGCTCATGCTCCTACATGTCACTGTCTTTTTGTTGTTCCTATGAGCTCCTGCTCCTACAGGTCATTTCTTCTTTTTAGAGCATTTTCGAAAAAAAATGCTCTATTGTCCCCGTTTTGTCTGTCTGTCTGTCTGTCTGTCTGTCATCACCCTAGATCTCAACAACTATAAGTCCTAGACCCATGATGTATATATCATTTTGTAGGTCTTGGCCTGTCAAGAAATAGCTTTTTTCCATTTCGCGATCTGACCTCTCAGGGCCGTAAAAGGGGCCTTAGTACCGTTTTTTACTATATAAGCTATATTAATAAAGGAACGCTATATCTCAGCAACTATAAGTCCTAGACCCATGATGTATATATCATTGTGTAGGTCTTGGCCTGCCAAGTGTACATCAAAAGTCCATTTCGCGATTTGACCTCTCAAGGCCAAAATATAAGAGATTGTTATGTAAGGCTAGTAGACAGATATTGTATAGATTGGTAGACAGTAGGTAGGTGGGTGGGTCGGTATGTATGTAGTATGTGTATATATGTATATGAGATTGAGTCTACATATATATTTAAGTATGCATGTATAAATGTGCGTAGTTAGGTGTGTATGTAGGTATAATGTATGTATGTGTGTATACACGCATGAATGTGTGTGTGTATAAATATGTTACGTTAACTTTGTACAGACATCCTGACAAAGGGTCCAGTTGAGAGGTATGCAGAGCGACCTAATCAGTTATATGAAATATGCTTAGCTGATTTTGTTGCCAACTGGACTGTCAAAGGAAACGGTGCAGTAGGTCTTTTGCAAGAAGAAGAGGAAGCAGAAGTTGTTCATGACCAAGAAGAAAATGTAGATCGAAGAAGAACAAGAAAGCTAAAACTTTCAGATATATGCATTAGACAATTGAATTTATAAACATTTACAAAATTTACAAATATTTACTGAAAGATAGCATACGTACTGATACATAATACGAAAATGCTCTAACACGTCCTGTGTCCAGAATGGAACAGGCTTAATTGCTTGTTGTTCCTATGAGCTCCTTCTCTCAACATGTCTTATTTTTTTCCAATAACTTTGTGTGTGTGTGTGTGTGTGTGTGCGTGCGTGCGTGGGTGCGTGCGTGTGTGTGTGTGTTTGCATTGAAAAACGTCTTTAAATTGTTCACGTTTTACAATCGGGCAACAGTCGAATGGTCAACAAATCTGGCCGTATGGATCACAGAGAAAGAGAGAGAGGGGTGAGAGAGATATCTGAGTGTATGGTTTAAATCACGGTTCACCAAACTACCCCCCCCCCCCCCCACGGACCGGGCTTGGTTTAACAGGTCGCACCAACGTTACTGAAATCAGCTCAAAAAAATTCTTCTGGAACACGAGTATGTACAATCGGACACAGCTATAAACGTTTGGTGCCCCAATTTTAATCATAATCACTTATCTCCCCCCCCCCACCTCCACATTCCAGCCATACTGGGGCGGGGACACTAGACCCGGGGGGGTGTGGAAGTTCAGTATTTATGATTGCTGCAGATTTGTTGGTTAATGGGGCATTAGGGGCCTCCGTCGTGGGCCCCAGAATTTTCTGCAGCGGTCCTGCCCACCCTCCCCCCTCCCCACCTCCCGTTATCGTTGAACCATAGTTTCAATGTTGTAGATTGTTTACTGGTGAGAAAATAATTCGAAACATAAAAGTGGAGAGAGAATCCTCGAGGCTCCCCGATTGATCTGTTGACTTGACCACAAGTGGACAGTCCAGTGTTGGTTTTACCACAAGTGGACAGTCCGTTGTTGATAAAGAAATAACGAAGCGAAAACAAAGAAGGTAAAGAACAACTCGCAGCTAGAGTGTCGGCTTGTCTGAACAAGAAAACGTACGACAAGAGATTTTTTGCAGTGTGCAGTCTACATGGGCTCCCAACAGACGCACGGGGGGGGGAGTGGGGGGGGGAAGGTTCCGCACACTTTCACAGACTATTCGTCTTGCCTTTCTGAAACAACTGGTCTGAGGCCCTACCTCCCCTTAAGCACCACATCCTCACCCCCCCCCACCTCGTCGCCTCGCCAATCCGCTTTCACAAACATCCATCGGGAGCCCATGAGAGGTTGCAAAAAAGTTAAATGTGGCCATATAGACAGGGCGCTACATAAAGATGAAGACAAAGGGAAGCGACATGTATAGAGAAAGCTTTAGTAAAAGATAGATAGCACTCAACACCCATATATATACATATATATATATATATATATATATATATATATATATATATATATATATGTATACAGTGGATTCCGCTTAATTGGGACACCGCTTAGTTGGGACAGCCGCTTATTTGGGACAAATCTCAAAGAAACCAAACCAAGAAGCCAATGGTAAATTTGTATGTTTAATTGGGACAGCCGCTTAATTGGGACAAAAAGCCTCGGTCCCGATGTGTCCCATTTAAGCGGAATCGACTGTATATATATATATATATATATATATATATATATATATATATATATATATATATATATATATTCCACAATTATTAGTTCTAAATGCAAACCATCTTTTATAATAGGATGATTATTAAAAACAAAATGTGAATAATAAGCTTAACAAAAAAACTTGTCACAAAAGTTAATATACGCGTACAATTTCACCTATAAATTTAAACCAAAAAAAAAGTCAATAAATGTAATCAAACCTATGGTCTTTATTTTGTTTCACTTGTTTTTCTTTCTTTCACTTTTTAAAACATAAAAAAAAAGTTCAACAGAGAGAGAGAATCGCTGATTGTGTTGGTTGCCACACCAAACAGTTTGAGAACTGCAAGGCACAGATATGGCGGCAGGTGGTCCAGACTGGCTTAAAATTGTTGTCGATCCATCCATCCATCTCCATTTGAAGTGTCGAGGAGAGGGGGGAGGGGTGGAGAGGGGGTTTGAGAGGAGGGTCTTGAAACGAAAAAAAAATATATTCCCATCTGAAGCCTCATTCAATCAGCACACACACCAAAAAGAAATAAAAGAAGTAAATTTGGCCAACAAGTCTCAAAACAAAAACATGGACCCCTTGATTTGTTTTGTTTTTGTTTGTTTGGTTATTTCCATGTGAGTAGTTTACTAGTTTACTAAGACAATTCTCTGCAATATTGACATTTCCCCAAACCTCTCTATCTTTTTACTATAGCACTCCCATTCTCTGAATCCCCCCACCCCCCTTTCTCCCTCTACCAACACTCTACGTCGCACCATTTCCGCAACGCCTACTTCCTCCTCCCCCCCTTTCCATGACCCTCCCCCCCCCGCTCCCAATTCCCAATACCCCCCCCCCCCACCACCACCAAAGCAGTACCATGTAAACACAAAGCAGGTATTAGCTGAGCTCCTCCGTTAATAGTCGGGACTACGAGAATGTAAACTTTCGGCGGCCCCCAACCACCGTCTGGTAACACACCGTCTGGTAACACCGTCTGGTAACACCGTCTGGTAACACACCGTCTGGTAACACACCGTCTGGTAACACACCGTCTGGTAACACCGTCTGGTAACACACCGTCTGGTAACACACCGTCTGGTAACACACCGTCTGGTAACACCGTCTGCCGTCAGTGAGTAGGAGGGGGGGTAGTCGAAGGGAGAGGTATAAGAGGGAGGGGGAAGTGTGGGAGGGAGAGGTAGGGTAAGGGGAGAGAGGGTATTTGGGGGGTAGAGGTGAGATGGTAGTGTGGGTGATAAAGGGAGGGAGAGAGAGAGGTAGAGGGGAATAGAGAGAGAGAGAGAGAACTGTAGGAATGACAGGAAGGAATGGAGAGGGAATAAGAGAAGAGAGAGGGAAGTGTATAAGGGAGGAGAGAGAGGGAAGTGTATGAGGGAGGAGAGAGAGGTGTATTAGGTAGGAGAAAGAGAGAAGTGTATAAGGGAGGAGAGAGAGAGAAGTGTATAAGGGAAGAGAGAGAGGGAAGTGTATTAGGGAGGAGAGACAGAGGGAAGTGTGAAAGGGGGAGGAGGGAGATATGAGTGTGGGAGAGAAAAGAGAGAGGGTAGTGTGAAAGGGGGAGAGAGAAGAAAGAGAGAGAGAGAGAGAGAGAGAGGGGAAGTGTGGGAGGGAGGGAAATATGGTAGGGAGAGGGTTGGCATAATTCAGGTAGGAATCAAATCAAAGTATTTTGTGCCCCCCCCCTCCAACCTCCAGTCCCGCTTCCTGTCATCACAAACTCTCCCCCCCCTCTACCCTCTCCCCCCTACCCCCACCTTCCACATGATCCCGCCATAGAGTTTGTCTCTCAGTGTTAGATTTAAAACGTAAGACAACTTGTCTGTTTCTTTTACCTGGACCTGTGGTGATAAAGGGTTAGGGAGGGTAACGTTGACGTACCCAGCAGCATCGCAGTGGTGGTGCAAAGAATGTCCTAGAAACGCCCGTGTACTGCGTCCTCCGTGCTGTCACCGTGACCACTGCACAGTGTACAGTCAGCTATGGTGGATGGGGGGGGGGGTAGAGTGAAAATGCATGAAAATCTCGAAAAGTAAAAACTTTACTTTAAACATATATTATTATTAACATCCTTTCATCTGATCTAAACAATAGCATTAGAGAGGGATTTTGTCCTTTTATTTAAATTTTAACATAGGATTCGCTGTCAAAAATACAATGAGTTTGTATTAGAATACAGGTTGGTAATGATTGTGTATCTTCTGGAGTGGTTGGCAAATGGATCACCAAGTAACTTGTAGGAAACATCTACTACATATTCTGCATTCAGAATTTTGTTTTTTTCTTTTCTTTCTCTCTATCTATCTCTCTCTCTATCTCCCAATCCCTCCCTTGAGTACCTTTCTATGAGTGTCACAAAAAAAATAATTAATTCCTCAATATCTGTCATGAGGGTGGGGAATGTATGAATGTGCCTTACATTTTGGTTATCAATGTCATAGTAGACAACAGGAGACAAAATCGTACTAGCGTTTTACTGTGGGGCGACCTCCAAATCAACTAGGGCACCTGACAACCTCCAAATAAACTAGGGCAACTGCCAACCTCCAAATAAACTAGGGCACCTGACAACCTCCAAATAAACTAGGGCAGCTGACAACCTTCAAATAAACTAGGGCAACTGACAACCTCCAAATAAACTAGGGCACCTGACAACCTCCAAATAAACTAGGGCACCTGACAACCTCCACCACGACAGGGCCCTCCCTCCGATCGCACTACTTTTTTCGACGGGGTCCATCGCAGTGCCGTAACGAGCTAAACTCGCGCCCGGGGCACAATACCTTTTTAGCGCCCTCCGCCCATTCGAAAACGATATAATATTATATGTAAAATATACCATTTGGCGCCCCTTTGTGAGTAGCGCCCGGAGCATGATGCCCCTGTTGCTCAACCCTCGCTACGCCACTGGTCTTTCGAGTGGGGTCTCGGACAAGCCTTCGGGTCGCCCCCCCCCCCCGGTTTTTTTGCTGCTACCCCGTTAACAGTAAAGCAGCGATTTTTTTTTCTGGCGGAAGTCACGGGAAAGGCGTTCCGACACCTTTTCTTCCGTGGAATTTTGTATATTAGTATATTACTGACTGGAATGTTTGGTTTTAGTAGTTTTGCAGATTTTTTTCGGTTAGGAGTTCCGGAACTGCAGTTAAGTGAATTATTTGAATCAACATTATTTGCAACGTGAATGAACGTCTTGAACTCACTCACTCAGCATCTTGTTGCACGGGCGAGAAGAGAAAATTTACACACAACCACCAACGATTACTTTATTTAATGTCCCTCCCTTCGGAGGAAAACAAAATTAGATCGGACTGCGACGAAGCCAATGACCTCAATGTATATCGTGTGATAACATTATGAATCGCTCACCTGATCATATCAGAAATAGGTCACAACCGCTCTCGCGTGACGAGTGTTGCCAGACTAAAGGGAGAAATGAGTTGGGGGTTATTATTTTATCTGGAAGGGGGTGGGGGGTTTGGAGGCGAATTTTAATATCTATTCTAATCTTCGCACACAATCAGGTAGCTCTTCTCTGTTTTGTCACATGTGTAAACAGAGATGGTAACTAAATGACTTTCTTGTTTTCATCATTTCTCTCTCTCTTTCCCCATCTCTCTCCATACATATCTATATATCTTAAAAGTCATCCTTTTCTCTCCTGGCTCTACTCGTGACGTTGCGGCATGAACTTTGACCCCCAAAGGCTACATGTTATTGCTGCCCGTGATTTAACACGCTCGCTGGTGTCGGTAGAGAAAGAGGTAATGCGGGGGGAGGGGGGGGCGGTGGAGTCTCTCTCTCTCTCTCTTTCTCTCTCTCTGATTACAAAGAATGTTTAAATAAAAGGAGAGGAAGGGGGTAAATGATTATAATAAATCTTCACAACATATACAAAACACAAAGTGTAGAACAAAAAAAAAAACCCACAACAACACTCGCCCGGGCCTCGGGCTCTACCCCACCGCACACCCACTTCATTACCTTCACCCCCCAACCCCCTACCCTCACTCCCCCCCCCCCGCACACTTCCAAAAATAAGAATACTCGCTTCTACGTTATCACACACACACACACACACACACACACAAAGTGGTAAGTATGGGCATCACATAAAGAAGAGAGGGGGTGGGGTGGGGGAAAGAGCCTCGGGAGGCTAGGACCATCTGAAAATAAAAACTGAAAAAGGGGGGGGGGGGGTCGGGGGGGGGGGGGGGCAGGCGGGTCATTAATTATCACCACAGAGTTTATTTTGTAGCTCTGGAGAGAGCTGTGCATAGATTCCTGGGGTTTTGTTTATGCAATGTTCGGTAGTGCCTCGACCCGCGAGGTACCGCGGTGAAAGATTATGATGGCGACATCTCCTAAACATTTCACATCTATTTTCTTTCTTTCTTCCTTCATTCTTTCTTTCGGGTTTTCTCTTTTTTCTTTCTAATAGTTGAAAATGCTGGTCTTAAATCTGCAGCATAACGAAGCAGGTTAATCCAGTAATATATGAGTGTGTTGCATGTTTCCTGTGAGATAATGTGTCTGACTGTACGTGTCATAGTAGGTATATATCATACATACAAGTCAACGTTGTCTCGTGTGTGTATGTATTGTTGTATGTCCTATCTACGGCTGTATGTCCTATCCACGGCTGTATGTCCTATCAACGGCTGTATGTCCTATCTACGGCTATATGTCCTATCAACGGCTGTATGTCCTATCTACGGCTATATGTCCTATCTACGGCTGTATGTCCTTTTCACGGCTGTATGTCCTATCTACGGCTGTATGTCCTATCCACGGCTGTATGTCCTATCAACGGCTGTATGTCCTATCTACGGCTATATGTCCTATCAACGGCTGTATGTCCTATCTACGGCTATATGTCCTATCTACGGCTGTATGTCCTTTTCACGGCTGTATGTCCTATCTACGGCTGTATGTCCTATCCACGGTTGTATGTCCTATCTACGGCTGAATGTCCTATCTACGGCTGAATGTCCTATCTACGGCTATATGTCCTATCTACGGCTGTATGTCCTATCCACGGCTGTATGTCCTATCCACGGTTGTATGTCCTATCCACGGTTGTATGTCCTATCTACGGCTGTATGTCCTATCTACGGCTGTATATCCTATCTACGGCTGTATGTCCTATCTACGGCTGTATGTCCTATCCACGGTTGTATGTCCTATCTACGGCTGAATGTCTTATCTACGGCTATATGTCCTATCTACGGCTGTATGTCCTATCCACGGCTGTATGTCCTATCTACGACTGTATGTCCTATCCACGGTTGTATGTCCTATCTACGGCTGTATGTCCTATCTACGGTTGTATGTCCTATCTACGGCTGTATGTCCTATCTACGGCTGTATATCCTATCTACGGCTGTATGTCCTATCTACTGCTGTATGTCCTATCCACGGTTGTATGTCCTATCTACGGCTGTATGTCCTATCTACGGCTGTATGTCCTATCCACGGTTGTATGTCCTATCTACGGCTGTATGTCCTATCTACGGCTGTATGTCCTATCCACGGTTGTATGTCGCATCTACGGCTGTATGTCCTATCTACGGCTGTATGTCCTATCCACGGTTGTATGTCCTATCTACGGCTGTATGTCCTATCCACGGCTGAATGTCCTTTCTACGGCTGTATGTCCTATCTACGGCTGTATGTCCTATCTACGACTGTATGTCCTATCTACGACTGTATGTCCCATCGCGTCTAGATTAATGTATTATTCGGGACGCTATATACCTGGGCATGCAATTATACTAATTTACACTGAGTGTTTTGACATTTTTACCTTGATAATAATACAGCAATGTGTATGTTGTGTTGTTTTAATATCTTTCTCTCTCTCTCTCTCTCTGTCACGAAGCCACTCAGAAACATTTATATATATATATACACCCACTTCTACACACAACCACACAAAATACTATGAGACATTCATACCTTACATATGTATGTAGGTACTTTGTCTGTATGTATTGCCAATAGTAACATCTTATTAAAATATAACAAGAAACAAAGCGGTGTAAATTTTTTTTTGATTGTTCATAACGGAGTTAGTTAATTGGACCAAAAGTAAACCAAAAACATTGCAAAAAACTCTCGTTCATTTTTTTTTTAAATCGCGAATAAATTCATCTTATACATATATATAACGTCATTTTCAATTCCATCTGTGTTGTTAAAGAATTCTAATTGTTTTGTTAGATTTTCTTTTTCTTTCGGCTTTCACTTTTTCTAGGCAGTGGCGCTCCATAGATATTTGATCCAGGCATTGGCGTTCTATAGATATTTGGTCCAGGCATTGGCGTTCTATAGATATTTGATCCAGGCATTGGCGTTCTATAGATATTTGATCCAGGCATTGGCGTTCTATAGATATTTGGTCCAGGCATTGGCGTTCCATAGATATTTAGTCCAGGCATTGGCGTTCCGTAGATATTTGATCCAGGCATTGGCGTTCTATAGATATTTGGTCCAGGCATTGGCGTTCTATAGATATTTGATCCAGGCATTGGCGTTCCATAGATATTTAGTCCAGGCATTGGCGTTCCATAGATATTTAGTCCAGGCATTGGCGTTCCATAGATATTTGATCCAGGCATTGGCGTTCTATAGATATTTGATCCAGGCATTGGTGTTCCATAGATATTTGGTCCAGGCATTGGCGTTCCATAGATATTTGGTCCAGGCATTGGCGTTCTATAGATATTTGGTCCAGGCATTGGCGTTCTATAGATATTTGATCCAGGCATTGGCGTTCTATAGATATTTGGTCCAGGCATTGGCGTTCCATAGATATTTGGTCCAGGCATTGGCGTTCTATAGATATTTGGTCCAGGCATTGGCGTTCTATAGATATTTGGTCCAGGCATTGGCGTTCTATAGATATTTGGTCCATGCATTGGCGTTCTATAGATATTTGGTCCAGGCATTGGCGTTCTATAGATATTTGGTCCAGGCATTGGCGTTCCATAGATATTTGGTCCAGGCATTGGCGTTCCATAGATATTTGGTCCAGGCATTGGCGTTCTATAGATATTTGATCCAGGCATTGGCGTTCTATAGATATTTGGTCCAGGCATTGGCGTTCTATAGATATTTGGTCCAGGCATTGGCGTTCTATAGATATTTGGTCCAGGCATTGGCGTTCTATAGATATTTGGTCCAGGCATTGGCGTTCTATAGATATTTGGTCCAGGCATTGGCGTTCCATAGATATTTGGTCCAGGCATTGGCGTTCCATAGATATTTGGTCCAGGCATTGGCGTTCCATAGATATTTGGTCCAGGCATTGGCGTTCTATAGATATTTGATCCAGGCATTGGCGTTCTATAGATATTTGGTCCAGGCATTGGCGTTCTATAGATATTTGGTCCAGGCATTGGCGTTCTATAGATATTTGGTCCAGGCATTGGCGTTCTATAGATAGCAGCCACTGGCGGGGACGCCATCATTCTACCTTGGGCTAGTACATTCGTACCATCGTAAAGTACTTTACACTTTCTGCATGACATCTCAAGACTTTTTTTAATTTCTAGTTGTTTTTCTTTTTGGCTAAAATGTATACTAAGGTGCCAGAGACCATGAGCGGATTAAGGGGCGTGGGAAATATAGCAACAACTACAGCAACAACCCTATGTGCCGCGCCAAACTAAAGCCACGGGGTAGGAGAGGGTTTTTTTTTTTTTTGAGGAAGTGGAGAAAGACCTTAAAGCCATAGGAGTGAGAGAGTGGAGGAAGAAGACCACGGTTCGGGAAAAGTGGAGAAGAGTAGTATGGCAGGCCAGGGCCCTAAATGGGCTGTAGAGCCAAAAGAAAAAGAAGAAGATATAGCCTATAACTACAACTCTAATCCTCACCTCAGGCCCCCGTGTAATCTTATGGCCGCCCTTGCATTTACCCAGACCTCAGACACACCTATGTCTGTCATAGCAATATAAGCCAATTAACCTGTAATTTATTTTTTACATATTATTCACATGTGATGTTTACTCTAGCCATAGTTCGATAAATAAACATGTATTGTAACCATGGTTTCGGTATTATCTTTCTTTAATTATTTATTCAATGAGAGTTTTACATTACATGTTTAATAACTTTGATGAAAACAATTCTGAACAAACTCTTAGAAAATAAAACGATATTATATCGAATGGAATGTTAAAGTGAAAGTTACCTTTCCATATCAAATATCTTAATTGGGAAAAAAAAAACAAATTTAATTGGTTATTTACTTTCGTTCTATTTATTTTTTTAATAATATGACGATCCGGGCATTGTTTCATCTGAGCAGAAAGACTTAACATGTGTGGGCAATGGGGAAGAAATGAAATTTGATTTCGACAGAATTATTAAAAAAAAGTGCTGTTGTTAATTATTCATAAAGCCATTTTTTTTTAATTTGAGATATAAATGATTCAAGGACACAAGCAAGCAAAAATGAATTTAAAAAAAAAATATCAAAGCTCAGATAAAGTTATCGATAATAAAGGAATGAGTTTGGAACCAAAGCCCCACAAGTTTAGAGATAAAAGACGATGTTTGAGAAAGATTGTCCTTAAAGTATTTAAAAAACTATATTGACCAAATAAACATTAGTTGCAATCTTAATACGAAAACAAAAAAAAAATAATCATACGTAAAGAGAACAGTTTTACGATACCGTTAGATTAATAAAAAAAATATACTGACGAAATATTAGTCAGCACTCGGTGCTTAAGAAAATGTAAAGTAAATGAAAATAAAATGTAAAGTTAATGTAAAGTAGAGGGTTAATTAAACAAAACCTATTGATACAATATTACAACAGATGTAATGCCTACACATTAAGTATATAAAAACAGGCCAAGAAATTTTACTGCAAATTTTGTTTCCAAATTTCAAGTGAATCGGTGAAGAACTTTTGCAGTGATGATGTCACGACTGACATTCTGTTTACATATATATATTTTATGACTCAATAGATGACCTAATTTTAGACTGTCTGGAAACTAATTCCTTTCATGTTACATTTCAGACCTAAGGTGTTACAAGCTGGCCATATTACTGGCCATATTTCTGGCCATCTGCCACAATTACTGAAATGAAAGGTGTGCTTGCAGGAGTCGAAGGAGGAGAGAAAAAAAAAGTTCTGTAACTGGCAGAAAGATAGGTGTTCTGCTACTCTTCATTCATCGGGAAATCCCCATCAAACGAGAGAAGAGGCGCATGAACGAGGAGCTGGCAGTGGTTTGCAAAATGATCAAAAAAAGTTGGGTTTTTTTTTTAAAGTTTTGCCAAGACTTCTGATGGCGATGACAGATTACATCTACATTCTGGTGTTTTCAAAGAACCTGCTTCAAAAGTTGACCAATCTAATCTTGACCTACTTATAAAATATACTTTTCAAAGTCAAATTTTACTGAAAATAGCTGCCTGTAAATACAAGTCTATTAGATTGTTTCAAGAAGACTATCTCTATTTCAGTCTCTCTCTCTCAATCTCTCTCTCAATCTCTCTCTCTCTCTCTCTCTCTCTCTCTCTCTCTGTCTCTCTCTCTCTTTTCCTCTGTTATTGTAGTCTATCCATCTTCAATCAATCAATATACACTTCATCCTGAAAGTCTGTTCTTATATCTGCTAGAGTCGAGTGGTCAGTATGTTATCACTTAATCTGCAGTTATCTTGACATTTCCAAACAATATCAAGTTTCATTGCGGTTATTTGACTCATATTCACAGATAATTATCACACTGCCAGGTATGGGTGTGGGACTAGTCTCCGTTCCACTCTCCTGTACACTGATGTCACAAGTTTGATACATGTATCTCATATAACGACTTACTAACGGTCTGACCACGGTTACTGGCTCGCTTATAGATATCACGTGATGTGAGAATGTAGGAGCGCGGTAAATATCACGTGATGTGAGAATGTAGGACCGCGGTAAAAATTTAGTAAAAAACAACAACAGAGTAATCGGTAAAAAATGTCAACTGTAAAAATAAGTCAGTAAAAGTTGGGTAGAAAAAAATTAACGGTAAAAAAGTCAAAAAGTCAAAAAGTAAACAGATATAATGTTTCATGTATGATTGATTGAGTGTATGGTTGATTGAGTGTTTGGTTTATTGAGTGTATGATGGATTGATTGATTTAGTGTCTGATTGATTGGTTGTATGATTTATTGATTGTTTGATTGATTGAATGTAAGTTTAAAATAGTTTAAAAATTATTGAATGTTTGATTGGTTGATTTTTCGCTGGTTTTAGTGTAATATTAATTGAGTGTATGACTGATTGAGTGTATGACTGATTGAGTGTATGACTGATTGAGTGCATGACTGATAGAGTGTGTATTAATTGAGTGTATGACTGATTGAGTGCATATTGATTGAGTGCATGACTGATTGAGTGTATATTGATTGAGTGTATGACTGATTGAGTGTATATTGATTGAGTGTATGACTGACTGAGTGCATATTGATTGATTGTATGTGTAAGGACATAGACAGACATAGATAATTAGACAGACACATTGTTAGATAGTTATATAGATAGACAATTAATTATTGTATTAATGTAGATGTTAGAGGGAATTCCCTGTTGTACGGTGACGCACCTAATGAACCGGTTATTGAACGGGGGAAAGAAGAGGAAGAAAACACACAGACGGTTGACGAGGAAAGAGATAGAACATTGTTTTGGTTATTTTTGTTTTGTTTTAAGTTTGAAGAAGGAAGGAACGGAGGAGCTAGGAAGAAGTATTTATTGTATTAAAAGAACGGACAACTGGTATTTATCGTAGAGACATGATTTAATGGTTAATGTTCATTATTGAATAACTAGTTCTTATGATTATTCAATAAAGTGATTTCGAGTTAAAAACTGGAGGTGTTATGAACTTGTATAAGTTGTGCAGTTAAAGAAAGTAATAAAAAAATAAATATATAAAAGAGACCACCGCATCCATACCCTGACAGTATGATTGATTGAGCTATCAGCTACTATAATTTGTATTCCCACTAAATTGTTTAATTCTTTTTTTGTTGTGTTTTTGCGATAGATCATATCAGTTTAACGCTTTTATTCTTGTGTCAATATCATATAAAAAAATATCAACAATGAGTTGGTTAATGTCAATATTCACTGCCAACTTTTTTAAGCAAACAATGTCAACTCTCCTGACACATTCAAACAATTCTACTGACACTTCCTGCCATAAAAGATCATCCAGTTGTCAACTCAACAAATTGTTTTCATATTTTTGTGTTTGCCGTCAAAACTATTGTCAATTTGCTCGACACACTTTGAACTCTGGGATGCAGTGGGGCTCGGATCTCTTCGGATGAAACAGCAACAGCTAAACAGGCAAAACAAAACGCAGTCTGCTTCTGAGAATGAAATCCATAAAGCTAACAAGATGCAAACCCCTCCCCCCCTCCCCCAAAGAGCCGTGGTAAGGTCTTCCTGGGGATGGGCAGAGACTTTACAAATGTAGGGGCCCTTATGCCCAATAAAGGCTTCTTATTCACATGATTTAGAAAAAAATATATACCTGAAGGGAATGTTTGGAACATGGGGGGGTTGTTGTATATGAAGATTTATTATTTTAATAGCCTACGACGGACAACGTATAGTGTAGCTTTTACACAAATGACACCATGGGATATAAACAGACAGACCTATTCTACCGACTGATCGACAAACAGACAGGTAGGCAGATACTCGAACAGACACAACTAGGCAGGTAAATAAAGATAGGTCATATCTACAAATAGAGTGACGGACATCAATAGAAACACACTGGCGAATTTGAGAGAATCAAATACATAACAAAACAACTGACAGGTAAGTAGGCATACAGAACATAACTAGGATAAGAGCGTGTAACATATTCTTTCAAATATACGACATCCGGATAAACAACAGTGGCGTATATTTGATTGAAACAACACACCCTTCTTCGCTATTTACACGTTACTTCCTTGATGACTTACTCAAACAACGGTCATATTTGACGCGTCTCCTCTACACGCGACTGTTCACTGATCTTCCCCCGAACAATGGTTCCCTTTCATTTCGGGCTCGACTGGACATCGCTGGACAATACAGCGGTCAGTGTAAATGCTCCACTGAACTTTCTCTCGGCTTTGTAAAACCGGATCCGTGATGCACTGTTTGGACTTGATCGGAGAGGAGAAATTATGGGATAGATGACAGTCAAAGTTCATTGTTATTGTGGTATTAGGTGGACCGACGGGTCATTTGATGCTGATGAATGGACGAGTACTTCCTGACCATAACCGTATGTCTGTCACCTTCTCTTAATATGTCCCTACAATGGTGTGTGTGTTTGGGGGGGGGAGGGGTGTTTATTTCCTGATTAAGACCAGAACCGTTATCACATTTTAGGGTGCCCCAAGCAAAAGTACGATTATGGGCTCAATACAAAGTTACATTTGGGGCCCTAAACTAACCATGCTTTTTGAATCCGTCTCTTGCAAATACTGGGTCCCTGAAAATCTGGGAAAACCCCTTGCTGTCGAATGATTTGAGCCCCGTGGGCCACTGACGATAACTCAGATTGCCCTACCTTGTTGCTTTATAAATTAAAATTCCACCTGGATGGGGGGCGGGCTTGACTCTGAGTCCCCCCCCCCCGCCCACAGGCAGAAGCCTAGGTTGCCTATCATAAAGAACTGTTCTGACTCGAACAGCTGTATGTTCTACTTAAACATTGAAGTACATTATGTTGTAGAAATTTCTTTTCTTTGAAAACTAATTTTACAAAAAGCCACAGAGTTTCTTGTGTAAATTAGGACAGGTCACAGAGTTTCATATGCTAATTAAGACAGGTCACAGTTTCATATATAAATTAGGACAGGTCAAATAGTTTCATTTGTAAATTAGGACAGGTCACAGAGTTTCATATGTAAATAAAGACAGGTCACAGAGTTTCATATGTAAATTAAGGCAGGTCACAGAGTTTCATATGTAAATTAGGACAGGTCACAAAGTTTCATAAGTAAATTAGGACAGGTCACAGAGTTTCATAAGTAAATTAGGACAGGTCACAGAGTTTCATAAGTAAATTAGGACAGGTCACAGAGTTTCATATGTAAATTAGGACAGGTCACATAGTTTTATACGTAAATTAGGACAGGTCACATAGTTTTATACGTAAATTAGGACAGGTCACAAAGTTTCATAAGTAAATTAGGACAGGTCACAGAGTTTCATATGTAAATTAGGACAGGTCACAGAGTTTCATATGTAAATTAGGACAGGTCACATAGTTTTATACGTAAATTAGGACAGACCTCATTGACAGTTATAAAAATAAAATATAGTCAGGGGAAAGAAATTGTTGATAATATATGTATAAACCATCAATCATATCTATTTCGTTAACCAGTTGTTTTTTTTCGGTTCCCATGGCCTGGCGGAGTGGGGGTGGGGGTATGGACATTGGCTATGTTTTAATAGAGGCCTGCTTCCACCCCCCCCCCCCACCCCCAAGTCCCCAGCCCATCGGGAATGAACGTATACTCCAAGGACAGACAACTTTCTCGTCAAAAAAAAACAGACGGCTCATTATCTTTCGACTAACGCCCTTGTCAAACACACGCCCGCCACCCCGACCCGACCCGACCCGACCCCCCCCCCTCCCTCTCTCCCATCCATGACCTACAATCATCTTCATCAACTCGATTACCAAAAAAAAAAATAACAGCACTACAATACCATCAGAAGCAGTAGCGCTTCTCAACACCCGTGTCCGGCAAGAGGTGTTTAGGTAGGGGGCGGGGGTGGGTGGCGGGAATAATGAACAGCTTGCTTTTAACACCATAATATATAGCCGGACCCTATACACTGCAGACAGTAATTTCTGATATCAATTCCAAACTGTAGAGATAGAGAGACAGAAAGATAGAGAGATAGCTGAAATGAAAAAAAAAATGGAATCAACACACGCCAGCACTGTACTGGGGACGGCGGCCATTATTATCTTAATTTTCCAAAGGGCTTTGTCGTAGGCGGATCCTCATAAGGCCGCCTTGCTGCACGCCCCTTTTCTCTTAATTTACTTCTCCCTGCAGGAGTATATATTTTCTCAACGTTTTCACACGCGGTGAGGCGTAGAGTAGTGTGCTGATAATTAAATACATTAAGGCAAATCTACGGCCTTAAGGTTTGGTTTTCAATATGGTGGTTCTTTTTAGCCTGAAAAAGTCTTCAAATAAATCACTATAAATGTCTGACATTTTTTTGTTTGTAACATACCTATATATTCTTAATATATCACTGATGATATATATATATATATATATATATATATATATATATATATATATATATATATTAGGGCTGTACCGGAATTCGGCTCCGAATCCGGCTCCGGCCAAAATCCGGCCATTTTACAAATCCAGCTCCGGCTCCGGCTCCGGCAAAATGTTTAAATTTTGGCCGGATTTTCAGCCGGATTTCTGTCTTACTTTACTGTTTACCTTGTTCTCCTATTATCACCCAGTGAACACTAAACACATTTCTAAATATCGCCCGTCTCAGTGAGGTGGATAAGATATGTATAACATACCTTCTCCACCTCAGTGGCCGGTCTTATAAAGTTGTTTATTTTGTTTTTCAATGAGAGAGTTAAGAACTTTTTTTTTGTTTGACTAACAATATTTTTTGAAACAACGAAAAGTTGATTTGTTTTTGCGTTAATGCCGCCATTTTGCCAAAATCCGCCATTTTGTCGGTTTCGGTTCGGTTAATGGACAAACCGGTTAACCGTGAACACCCCTAGTTTAGTGTTCACTGAGTGATAATAGGAGAAAAGATAACCAGTTGCATTCTGTTGATTTTTTCAAACTATCTACAAACTTTAAATCATCATTCATTTTCATTATACAAAAACAATTTAAAACATAGAGGTAAGTAAATTAAACTGTGATTTAAAAAAAATTCAATTTTTCATGAGGTTTATCATTGGATTGACAACATTGATTGAATGTTCTTCCGTTAATGTGGTATACCGGTCTCTTTAGCAACCTTCAGGGGGTACGTAATGAAGGAATTGAAAAAAAAAATATTTCGAAATCGATTTTTTTTTACCAATCTAGATTATGATGATCTTAATGATTTTGCTTCCGGAACACTATTAATTACTTTTAAATGTATTTGAAAATCGGTAGTTTATTACAAAAATCATTCAATTACCATTAATATGCCAATAGCTACGATTTTTCTACAGAAGAAACTACACATTCTCTTCCGACACATTATATATCATTGTATGCGGTCTGATGACCTCGTTATGAATAACACAGTTTCATAAGCTAAATATAGCCTCAGCTTTTGGAATCCCACGTTACAAACAGTGATGTTTGACCTCATTCTAATAGATTATTATTTCATTGGACGGCACAAAAATATTTCCGCGAAACAGCGCGAGAGGGTTACTCATACCCAGAATTCAATGCGAAAATGTACATTTTTTGTCAACTCTTTTGCTTACTGATCGCGAACCAGAATGAGATTGAGACATCTGAAGAATTACCAGCTAAGCAACCACGTCTGAATACGTCTGGTAGTTGCAAATCAATTCTTTGGGATTGTATTGACGAAATTGTACATACATCAGCAAGTGCAACTAACAGTGAACAGCAGGAACCAAGAGGTATATACATCGAACTGCCCAAGTATCTGGTTCAACCAGTGATTTAATCGGCAGGAGGATCCATTGCATTGGTGGAGACAGAATATGGAGCGTTTCCCTAGTCTTGCTGCAGTTGCTCGCAGGTACTTGGGTGCACCTCCAACAAGCGTTCCATCCGAGCTCTTGTTCAGTGTAGCTGGAGGAGTTCTGAACGAGCATCGTAGCTCACTGATGTCAGAGAATGCTGCTCGTCTTATTTTTTTGAAGTACAACTCGAAGCTGATCAAAGAGTAGAATGACAGTTGACACAAAATCGATTTGAATTTGAAAAACTTGAAAACTCTAGACTCTAGAGTATTTTAATTTTTACTTTTTAGTTTTTAGTACTACTTTTTTGTTATTTACAGGAAAATGGAAATCAAATTAAATATCATTCGAATGATTGATTTACAGTTTTAATTACTATTTCGCCACTGTTGCCACTTTCCCAGCAGCTGATTACCATTAGTGATTACTGAGATTAGCCAAATTCTGCAAACTATCGTTACTATCGTATTTATTCTAATAATCTCCATACTATTTCTAATAAATTAAATAATAATAGCCCATCCACCATTTCTTGGCCCAAAAATAGCATGTTTTAGGTTCTGAATAGAATTGTATTTACCTGAGAGGCTGAGACATCCAATAATACCCCGTCCCAAACTTGGGGGGGGGGGATCCAATCTATTCTGATATGTTTACAACTTTAATATAATGTGACAACCGAATCCGGCTCCGGCTCCGGCCGGATTTGTGTTGACAAATCAGGCAAAGCCGGCTCCGGCCGGATTTGAAAAAAGTCGCAGCCGGAGCAAAAAATGGCGGCTCCACGGCTCCCAAATGTTTTACTTAAACAGAGCAGATACAAGTATGCATCTCCTTCTGTATCAAAGACGTCTACGCTGGCTGGGTCATGTGTCATCGAATGCAAGTATGGACAGCATACCAAATCAACATCTACTATGGAGAGACCATCGCCACCGGGCATCGCCCCGCTGGTCGCCCACGCTGCGATTTCAAGGATGTCTGCCAATACGCGACCTCAAACGGACACACTCGTACAATGTCATGGTCACTGTTCTCAACCGGCCGGATTTGAAAAAACCGTTACATATGAATGACCATTTTCATTTCTACTGTTATTATATCAAGAATCCACAAGTATGATTTAAAAAAAAACATGAATATTTGGCTATAGATAGACTTAAAATAAGATTTTAACGATGAAATGGATACCATCCATTCAGAATTATTTCCATTCTTATTCGTGTCATATTTGTATTATGCTGCATCAGAGCAAGAAAAACTTATGTGTGTTTGTGTGCGTTGTGTGTGTGTGTGTCTTGCAGATTTCTAATTAAAACAAATTCAACAACAGTTCTTGAGGACGACACGAGACACAAACAACACGACTTCATTAAGGTAGTTCACAAGACCTGGTCTGTAGTGATAGGGTGTGGGTTTGTGGGTGTGGGGGGAGTGTTAGTATATAATGGATAGAAAGATGGGGAAAAAAGGGGGGATGGGGAGGGGAGGAAGAATTGGGGTGGGGGTGGGGGGTGTGGGGGGGCGAGACAGGAGGATGAAAAAAACTTACGAAAACAAAAGGCGCTATCATCAGGGGCGCGCGTCTCGTGTTTCCCTCTCCCCGCGTCGCCGCTCCTTTGTCTTGTCTCCCAACGACTCTATCCCGGTCTGTCTGTCCGTCTGTCATATCCAGGTCGATGATGATGAACTATCAGGGGCCCCCTACAGGCGTCGACAAGCTATATAACCAAAGACATGATACCTGCTTGTTAAGGCGGAGACGACGGTGAGGGTGGACGGTGTGGCGGGGGGGGAATCCGCGCAGTATAATTATATGTTTCATCGTGGGACAGGGTCAGGCGCGAAGGTGTTCCATCAAATCGAATGATATTTCCTTATCTCTCTCTCTCTCTCTCTCTCTCTCTCTCTCTCTCTCTCTCTCTCTCTCTCTCTCTATCTCTATCTATTGTCTATCTATCCCTCTCCTTCCCTATATGTCCGCCCCCGCCGCCCGCCCCTCTATCTCAATTTATATTTCAACCATATGCCCCCACCTCTGTCCATCTATTATAAATGTATGTATACACGATCTAGCGCCCAGCACGCCACGCCAAACCATCCGCCCCCAAGGGGCGCGCCCCTGTCAAAAAATACTCGCCTCGGTTTGAAGGACTAAATGAACCCGACGTGAAATGAAGCTTCCACTAGTCGCGTGGCAACCATACGATCCAGTAAGACATCCACTGCGCGCATGAACCGGAAATATATACCGGCTCCATGGGGGGGGGGGAAGGGGAAGGGGTCAGGATGAGCCACCGGTGCGTCTATCACAGAAGATGACAAAGACTCTCACATCGATGTACTGTACAGAATAGACCCGTTCTGTCTTCTGTGGACGGTTAATGAGGAAAGGTCACCTTGATCCTTTCATGTACCAGTCTTTTTAAAGCTAATTACATTAAATTATGTCAGTAAGTTCAAATTATCACTAAAGGTAATTCTATATGGTGCTTAATTAAACAAAGAAATGAAAGAAACGACCCCTAGACATGGGAGAAATTTATCATATTCAAATATGATGTATTGTTGTGACTCAAGTGTGTCGTCATCCGAGTGTCTTGACACATCGTGGTGTTTGGTATGTGTCGTCTTCTGGTGCTGTGTCGCGGCGCATTGCGGTATCATGTGTCCTCTTCTGGATTAGTCACTCGTACTGTTGTCGTCTTGAGTGTCACGGATGTATCTCATATGTGTCGCCTTCTCACCGTCACGACACATCGTGGTTTCGTATGTAGTGTGCTGATCTCAATGCGCCACACATCACTGACTCAAGTGTGAGTGCCCGTAATTAAGCCTTAGGATAAGCGAGACGATACGTGAAAACCTTCTGATTGTCTCAACAGGTCAAGGGCGAACAAACGGAAATGACTAGCTTAGCTGTCAGCATGATCACATGGCATGGCTCACGGCCACCTTGACCTATCCGTGTAGAAGGTCGTGCATGGCTCGAGTTCGAATCTACGAAAATCTTTGAAAACGCCCATTCGCCTCCGTCGTTTGTTTCCACTGGGTCACGGCGTGATGTCCTTTTTCGTGGTACCTCCATGAAAAGTGCTCGCCCGAACATATTCATGACTACGTTCAAATTACCAGAGGGTAGAATCTCACATCCAAAGGTTAACCAGATTTACTTTTGCAAAACATCATTTTTATATTATGTCTATCAAAATCATTTTAGAATTTTTTTTAGATCAACTATTGTTTATTAAAGATGTCTCTGGAATAAAATTTAAATTTCTACTGTGTGTTTGTTTGTTCAATTTATTATACGACCAGAAACTAATTATCTCAAATGGAAGTCGCATCCGTTATGACCTCATCATCATCTTTTAAATTTTCTTTTCAAACCCTTTTTATAGAACAATCACACAAACAGACACACACACACACACGCGCGCGCGCGCACGAATACATAAAAACACAAACACAGCGGCCAGCAGGCTGTAAATTAACCAACCCTTACCCCCGTTAGCCTCGTCATTGGACATAGTCTCAACAAAAGCTCGTCTGTGTTCACCGTGTTTTTATGATTAGCCATCAGAATCATTAACCTTCAACGACCACCTCCTTCTGTCGTTAACCCTTTCCATCCACGTTACACAATGAGACCTATTCTACAGCCCCCGTGTCTTCTAGCCATTAACACGTCTTCGTCTCCGGGGTTGTTTTTTTTTTTAAAAGGGTCGCATGGTCTGGGATCTAACGGCCTCCCCCCACCCCCACCCCATTTTGAAATAAATCACCTTCGCCTTGAATCAGTCTGCCGTGTATTTACCGTGAAATGCATCCACCATTTATACATCAGCGTCGTATATCACCGAGGGGAAGAAGGTGGTACACCTCTAATTTTCTCCGCCGCTTCAGTGTGGGGGTGGGTGGGAATTTACGGTTAATGGGAAAAAAACACCGTTAACTCATCAAGGACTGAGGAAAGATGGCGAGTCATTGTCCGAATTTATAAAGGGACATTACTGTCTCCCTTTCCAACCATTTACCTGCCCCTTTTCCTCTAACTCCCCCCCGTTTCCTCTATATTCCTGTCTCCCTTCACACGAGGAAAGCAGTCGGCCATCTTGCTAACATTTGATCCGTGTCTGGGATATAGTCTGTGGTATAGTTAATAAAAAAAGAAAACAATGTCAGTGGCGTATATTGCATAATATATGGTTGCAGCAGCAATATATCACAAATGTCTAAACTATGTTCCCTCATGTGTAGACCTAAATATTATACCTGCAAAAAATGTGAGTATATACCCATTAGACAAACCTTATAATGTTTTTCTGAAGTTTACACCTATGACTGACCTCCACATGTCTACACGTATGATTGACCTCCACGTGTTTACACCTATGACTGGCCTCCAAATTTATGGCTAACATAACATTCTCTCCATGCTTCCTAAGGCGGCCAGCGCTTTTTTGGTCAAGTGATCGTTGACCGATAGGTTGGAGCCTCATTTAAATTCACTCACGTGGTGAACTCGGTGTGAGCTGGTACAGACACAGTCCCGGGAGATGAGGGGAACCGCTCGTATGTTACTGGCCTCAAATTTAAGTGGCTAATTGAGGTCAAGTTGGAGAAAGCAATAATTTCTGCTGCAAACAAAAAAAAAAACTTATTTAACGTATGTATTGATCATCAAACAGTTTGTTTCCACTTGACTGAACAGTATAGTGAGGGTAATTAAGTAAGTTGAGAAAAGGGAGGGGGGAAGGTGAAACTAATTGAGATTCCTTTCAAAGAAAAGAAAAAAAAATTGTATTAACACAGTGGAAAGAATCTCAATAACAGTGGCAGCTTTCATTTTTTATTTCTCATCTATTGAATCTCAATTGGTTGAAAGATAGGGGGGGGGTTTCAAGTGACGAGGTATATAATCTTCTATCGTGACCGTTGTATAACATGCCAAAAATATATATATATTATATAAATAAAAACAATCTACCAGTAGATAGAAATAAAAATCTTTTCACGAACTCACAGTTAGCTTTTTTTTTTAAATATTTTCTTTTAAAAAAACAAATTTCTTTAGTACAGAAAACAAAGGCAATCACGTATAACAATATGATGACACATTATTCCAATAATATTATAATTTCAAAGTATATATCATTACCTTAATCTAGCACAAATGACCGGACATTATGCTGTAATGTATTCAGTTATTGTTCTCAATTAAGTTTGTTTTTATTTTTTGTCCTTTATCAGAAATAAAAACATTTCAGTAAATGTATGTGAAAAGTTGAAGATATGTGATAACCAATATTGAAAGCACTTGTCTGTGAGATTCCATGATCTGCACACATACATGAACATACATACATAATACATACATACACAGATTACATACACATATACTACATACACATACACACATAACACATGCATACATATGCATACATACATACATACATACATACATACATACATACACACAGTACATACATACATACATACATACATACATATACACATACACACCCACATACATACATACATACATGCATACATTACATATATGATACATACATCATACATTATACACAATAACATACATATACATACATACATTACATACATACATACCACACATACATACACATACATACATACATACACACACATATACATACACAAACACTACACATCATACATACTATGTTACATACACATACATATATATGATACATACATACACAGACCTGTACATACAGATTACCATGGATAAGCTGCGATACATACCTACCGACCTGGGACAATAACTGTAAGATAGGTATCAACTGGATGTCATTATGTCGCCGTAAGAGGGTATGTGAAAAACATATGGTGGTGGTTGGTAAAATAAAAATAATGCGAGCCACTGTCTATGTGGACTGATGGACTTAGGTGATAACCACAGATAGGATCACACCACATACGTCTGATAGATTCCATACGATGTGCACATTAAAAGTTTTAAGGATGCAACTTGTTACATACTGGATGTGTACAAACAGCTAGATACATACACAGATACATACATACAGCTAGATACATGGGTGATACAATACATGTATACAGCTAGATAAACTGGTGATACAGCCATACATATATACAGCAGATACATGGGATACAGCTATACATACAGCTAGATAAACTGATACAGCAGATACTTGATACAGCCAGATACCATGGGTGATACAGCTAGATACATGGGTGATACAACTAGATAAACTATAGCATTGATACAGCCAGATACATGGATCAATAGCCAGATAGATGGGTGATACAGCTAGATACATGATGACAGCTAGATGAACTTGATACAGTATGGGTGATACAGCCAGATACATGGGTGATACAGCGAGATGGGTGATACAGCTAGATAAACTGGTGATACGCCAGATACATGGGTGATACATAGATACATGCATAAATACATGATGATACACTAGATATGGATACAGCCAGATACATGATACAGCTAGATACATACGCTAGATAAACTTGACATAGTACATGGATACAGCGCCAGGCGTACAGCTAGCAGATAAGGTGATGTATAGATAAACTGGTGATACAGCCGATATGGGTGATACGAGCTAGATCAGGGAATACGCTAGCTAAACTAGTGATACAGCGATACAGGGTGATACAGCCAGATACATGGGTATACGTGAATACGGTGATAGGCATAGCTGGTGATACAGCCGATACATGGGTGATACAGCCATAGATACATGGGTGATACAGCTAGAGGGTGTACAGAGATAAAGGTGAAAGCCAGCGGGTGATAAGGATGGTTGATCTTGTGGTGATACATAGATAAACATGGTGTAGCCACTACGTGGGTGATATTACAGCTAGATACATTGATGATACATCTAGATGAACTGGTGATACAGCGAGATACATGGGTGATACAGCGGAGATACATGGGTGTTTGAAGCTAGATACATGGGTGATACAGCCAATGTTGATGATAAACTGGTGATACAGCCAGATACATGGGTGATACAGCCAGATACATGGGTGATACAGCTAGATACAGGGTGGTGATACAATACAGGAGAACATTGGTGATACAGCTAGATGATGGTGATACAGCGAGATACATGGTGATACAGCCAGATACATGGGTGATACAGCTAGATACATGGGTGATACAGCTAGATACATGGTGATACAGCCAGATACATGAATTTGATAAGCCAGATACATGGGTGATACAGCTAGATACATGGGTGATACAGCTAGGTAAACTGGTAGTACAGCCAGATACATGGGTGATACAGCTAGATACATGGGTGATACAGCTAGATACATGGGTGATACAGCTAGATAAACTGGTGATACAGCTAGATACATGGGTGATACAGCTAGATACAGGGCGATACACTAGATAAACTGGTGATACAGCTAGATAAACTGGTGATACAGCCAGATACTATGATACAGCTAGATACATGGGTGATACAGCTAGATAAAAGGTGATAAGCCGGATACATATGTGATACAGCCATATACATTATACAGCTAGATACATGGGTCTACAGCTAGATGAACTGGTGATACACGAGATACATGGGATACAGCCTACATGTGATACGCTAGATGCATTGATATACAATAGATACTTAAGTACACATTTACATGGTGATACCGTAGTTTATGATACGCTAGATGCATGGTATACAGTAGTAAACTGGTGAACAGCCAGATCAGGGTGATACAGCTAGATAATTATAAGCTAGAAAACTGGTGAAAGCCAATACATGGTGATACAGCCAGATACATGAGCGATACAACTGATACATTGATCAGTATTAACTGGTGATACAGAGATACACTGATACAGCTATACATGGGTGATACAGCCAGATACATGGGATACACTAATCTTGAAAGTTAGATAATTGATACAGCTACATGGGTGACATAGATACATGGGTGATACAGCCTGGGCAAACGTTATACAAGAACATGGGTGATACACCAGATACATGGGTGATACAGCTAGATATAACTTGATACAGCAGTCTTGATACAGACAGATACATGGGTTCAGCTAGATACATAATTTATATATATATATATATGCTATATAATAATATATATATATAAATAATATATATATGTCTAGGCAGACGACACGCTGTGTCGGAACAGAGAGGAAAATTATTATCTCCTTGTTTAATGACCAGCAGACGATGAATTTGTCCCCTGCATTTATTCACCATTTCTTTATAGGGGCATACTGTAGAATCAAACTGACATGATCAGGTTTTATGTTTAACGAAAGACACACTCGTGATTGTGGTAATTTATCATAAATTGAACTTAAGATGGCGCAAAGCGGCAAAATAAAGTTAATTAATTGCACAATTATACTCAAATGATTCGTTTTCGTTTTTGTTAGAAATTCAATTACAATAAAATATATTCTTTTATGTCCAAGCTTTATTTTATTGTAATAGCAAGAAAAGATGTAAAGGCGAAATAATTGACATCTGTTGAAGTGGTTTTTGTTTATTATGCTTTGTATTGTAACTATTGTTGCCCATACTATTGAGTGAATTTCATTTAGCCAAATAGGCTATGGGGCTGGTGAAGTGTGTAATTCATCTGTTTCTGTAACCACGGCATAATGAAGGGGCTGTGGTTGGGAGGGGGGTTAGCACGACTTCCAGCCGCCTTTTACTCCCCCAGTTAAAGTCAGGTACATCTATTTAAAGCTGGGCGGACTTGAATGGCCGTTCATCCAGTTCACCTGCAGAGTTCCTTCTGTTCTCACCAAGGATTGAACCGGGGCTTCCAGGTAAAGAGTCAAGCGCTCTACACCACCTGACACGGGTTTTTAAATTTATTTATTCATAATAATCTTATAACTTGTAAACAAACAAATAATTGTGAAATAAACAGTGCTATTTGTTTAATTCTAACACATAAACTATCAGTTCTATAGACATTATGTCAAGGCAGCCTAGATGTGCCTCTCTGTGAGGCAGTCTAGGGCACTCTCTGTGAGGCAGTGGGGCACTCTCTGTGAGGCAGTCTAGGGCACTCTCTGTGAGGCAGTCTAGGGCACTCTCTGTGAGGCAGTCTAGGGCACTCTGTAAGGAGTGATCCAAACACTCTCTGTGAGGCAGTCTAGGGCACTCTCTGTGAGGCAGTACAGGGCTCTCTCTGTGAGGCAGTCTGGGGCACTCTATGTGAGGCAGTCTAGGGCACTCTCTGTGAGGCAGTCTAGGGCACTCTGTGACTAGGGCACTCATATTAGGCAGTACAGGGCACTCTGGCTGAGGCAGTCTAGGGCACTCTCTGTGAGGCAGTCTAGGGCACTCTCTGTGAGTAGTCTAGGGTACTCTCTGTGGGCAGTCTAGGGCACTCTCTGTGAGGCAGTCTAGGGCACTCTCTGAGGCAGTCTAGGGCACTCTGTGAGACAGTCTAGGGCACTCTCTGTGAGGCAGTCTAGGGCACTCTCTGTGAGGCAGTACAGGGCACTCTCTGTGCAGGCAGTCCTAGGGCACTCTGTGAGGCAGTACTAGGGCACTCTCTGTATGAGGCAGTCTATGGCACTCTGTGAGACAGTCTAGGGCACTCTCTGTGAGACAGTCTAGGGCACTCTCTGTGAGGCAGTCTAGGGCACTCTATGTGAGGCAGTCTAGGGCACTCTCTGTGAGGCAGTCTAGGGCACTTCTCTGTGAGGATGGTCTAAGGCACTCTCTGTGAGGCAGTGATGAGGATTTAGGCACTCTCTGTGAGACAGTCTAGGCGCCTACTCTCTGTATAGACAGGAAGGATAGCCAATGACGGTGACACACTCAAATGTTTTAGCAGTCTCAGAATAGCAGTAGGCTCACTCGTGAGCGTTAGTCTATGTAGAGCACATGCTCAAGTGTAGCGTTAGTCTCATGTGGCAGTCTGTGAGGTACTTATGTTTTTAGGGAAATCACACGTAATTAGGCTTTTAATCTAGAAAATCTGTCAATCTCTGTGAGGCAGTCTAGGCACTCTCTGTGAGGCAGTCAAATAGGCCTTTGTTATGATTAAATCTCAGGGGCAATGACTCATCTAATGTTACTCTATCCGAATTTAAACAATTTTTGTGTCCTAGGCAGACTCTTGCTGTCACAATCTCCAATTTGAGGCAAGTCTAGGGTGTACTCGATGGCATGTCCTCTGGACAGCAAAAAAACATCCAGCTCAATCTTAATTCGTCAGTCTTAGGTTTGTAACATCGACTAATATCATAAAACTATTTTAAAAATGATTATAGTATATATGAAAATGTAAATTGAAGGGCTTTTTACAATTATGTTTCAAAGGATATTGTGTGAGTTTATTATAACGTTTAGATGAAAATTAAATAAATTACAATTCGACGAAGATTCATTGATTCATCATAAAAGTTACTTTTATTAAACTGTTCAATTCTCGTGTGAGCTTGAAGACATTATATGAACAGAATTAATTAAACGATCCTTGCTAGCTAAACCGTACATGCCTTCTGAGAATTTTTGTTTGGTTGTCTATCCTGGTACTAGATACATGGATCCTAGCTAACATTCACCCAATTCACTACTATGGGCTTATATGCAGCTAATATTGCTCCACCCCCACCCACAACCCGATAATCTCCACTTACTGTGACCCCTTCCCCGACAGACTCCCAGCAACTGTCATTTTATGGCGGAATGCCGATACCGACTTCTAAATTCACCCCCTACCAGCATGTGTTCAAAGTGTATCCTCACCCACCACCCACCCCACAATGTTGGGCCCTGACTGCTACAGCCTCTTACTGTGGGGATATTGTAGCTAAGCACAACATAATTTGTTGCAACCGTTGTTACAGATTAGATAAAGGATCAAGGGATTAAAATCCCATTATTACAAGGGATCTCAAGGTAAATGAAAAAACAAAAACCACGCCCCTTACTAGCCACTTACTACAATGTTGATCTTTCCTTTCAACTTAACGGTTTTCTGTAACAAACGGAGAGTCTAACCTTCTGTCTGTCACAACCTTTTGTTTGTAACTGATTTTTTTACTCTCGTTCAAGGTTCGTCGGATTTGAATCTATCACGTGATCTCGCGTCATTATTCTAACTATCGACATCAGCTACTTTCATTTCTTTCTCTCATTTCTTTATCTCCTTAGATCTTCTCTTCCTCCCGTGTCTCATCTTCTGCCATCCATCCATCCATCCTTCACCCCCTCCCTCGCAACTCCCCTCATTCCAAGCTCTCACTTCTTGGGGACTCACTTCTTCAAATTCAAGTGACGCGCTGTTGGCTCAATTAGATCATATCTCGCCAAGTCTCGTCGTTCACCCCCTTGCAGATATTGGACTCGTCCAGTTTATCTCTTTATCTCTTCAGGGATATGGAAAGACGGGACGAGTGGAGGTGAACGAGATGGCGCAAATGAGAGGGCGAAGGGTTAAAAAAGTTCGCAGTGACCGAAGTTTGTTCGGTTATCTGTCATCACATCATTAACCCTATCAAGTAGGTACCAGATGGGTGAGGCGGAGAACTGACCAGTTTACCCCAAACCTCTTTGGGCGAAATTCGGTTTGGGCTTGTCTCGAGTTTTTGTTTGAAATATCATGTGCAAATCAGAAAAATAGATTTTTGTTTGTTTTCTGTATTTCTACTTGTGCAACTTGTTGAGTAAGATTTTAATCTGTCGTCTGCTACTTTCCCAACACTTTTCCGTCCGTCTGCAGAAGGTTAGAACAATTAGGTCAATGTCTTGTCTGCCCATCTGACCTTGTAGACAAAAAAAAAAAAAAAAAAAAAATAAAAAAATAAAAATGAAATGGTCTTTAGTAAATAAACAAATATCTAGCTGGTTCGAAAAATGGGTTCATCGGAATATTAAGTGTCATTCGATTATGTGGGGTAATTGGATAGTGAGGGTCATTGGATAGTGTGGGGTCATTGGGTAGTGAGGGTCATTGGTGGAAGGTCATTGGATGGTGTGGAGAGGTTAATGGTAAGGTCATCGGAAAGAGTCATGGTAGAGTGGTCGTTGAAGTACCATTGTAGTGTAATAGTTTCATCTTAAAGTAGTCACTGGAGTAGTGTGGGGTCATTGGTCTAGAAGGTTTAGGTACCAATTGAGGGTAGTGATGCTAAAAGTCAGTGAATGATAAATTAACACTATGAACAATCGGTCACTTGAGGGGACAAGTGGTGCGGATCGATTTAGCGTGTGGTCCATGGTTTCTATCAATGATCCATCAGAGATCTTGGCATTGTTGAGTCAGTCCGCGGCATTCTGAAAATTTAGCTCACCAAAACTTGACATTTTAATAGTGGGAAGATCCGCGTCAGTCCGCGAGCCGCAACTTAACCATACGAAGCGTCCGCTACAGTCCGCAGTAACGCTCCTCTCCGACCCAAGTCGTACGGGACATGGCCGAGTGGTGTACTGTCACCTGAGGTTCGATCTGTGACCATGGAATTCTTTTGCAAGTGATTCACAGTCACCGTTTAAACACCTGACCAGAAGTTGATGGTAACGGCGGCCTTGACTCCACACACCCAGCTAGTTATGTTAATTATACATCATCTGCGACCCGTTAAAAAATTCTTCAATATTTTTGATTTATATTGCTTATTTAACATCTGCGGTCAGACCAAGAATCACAGCTGATTCCATATTACCGGAAATCTTTTTTTTTTTTCCCTAGACATCAAGATAATCAACATGATACATTCTGCGACCCATCTTTATCACACCCCCTCACAGCCCTCCCCCACCAACACGGACTCCAACTACACCACCAGCTACCAAACTCTTTGCACTGTATCAGCCCCTCCCTACCCCCACACTGTAGTTACCACCACCACCCTAACGATTATATTTGTTCGACCCTATAAAAGAGTATAGTCGGCACCAATGGAAATGGTGTCCCTCTATTGTCTGCCTGCTCCCCCCACCCTCCACACGCCTCCCCCTTCACTACTTTCTTCTCTTCTAAATATTATCGCAATGTCCTCTCGTAGGTAAGGGACAAACTAAACATTTGCCTTATCAACACGCGACCTTAGGGAGCTGAGAGGAAATGGGAAAAGATGGGGGAGGGAGGGGAGGTGAGGAGAATAGAGAAGCCGTGTACCGTTTCTACCTGCTGTGGGGTGGGGGTTCAGAGTATTGTTTTCCCAGAAGAGGTGAGATAATGGTGGCAAGGGTTATAATACTTCTTGTCATACGGCGCCGAGGTCTTACGTATTTCAATACCACAGAGACGCGGCTTGCACTTTGGCTCCCCCACCCACTCCCTCCCCCTCATCCGGATATTATAACGACACAGTGGAGTGGGTGTCGTTAGATAAAGAGTTTATTATTTTTTACGCTCAGAGATTAACCTGACCGCAGACAGACCACCGGACCACCGAGCGGACGAGACATAAGGGGTCACACGCACACCACGCACACGCACGCACACACTTGGCTCACCTCTCCCTTTTCACGGTGACGTCCTCTCTTACTCGTTTCACATATTTTATTTATTACCTGATTACGTTTCAAACAATGGCCGCATATTTCGCATTATATGTTGTTTATTAACAAAGCGCGCACACACACACACACACACAAACACACACACTCACTTCACTAACACACACTTCTACTATCCCTCTGATCTCTCTCTCTCTCTCTCTCTCTCTCTCTCTCTCTCTATCTCCATGTGTCGAGTCGCCATTGTGTCTGTGTAGCGTCACAAGCATGGCTACGGGCGAAGATTAATATGGCGTCGTGGTCCGAGACGTCGCGTGATTTCAGTGGTGACGGCGAAATTTTTGATAGGTGCGAATACGGGATTTCGTCTCTGTTTTACCAGCTGAATGATTCTCTGTGTGTCCTTTGGCGCCTGTCGCAGGTTCGCGCTAAGAACATGGGAAGGGGTTGAAATCCAAATTCACCCATGTTCCATTCCTTCCTTCCAACACCCCCCATCATGTCTCTACTTAATTCCTCCCTCCATCCCTAACCTTCCATTAAGATTACTGTATTCGTTGTAATGAAACATTGGTGCATACGTTATATCGATCAGTTTATGATACGAAGATGATTGGACGAAAAAGAAGAAAAGGCGTGGGGGAGACATATGGGAGAGTAGTAAGAGTTGTTTTGTTTTTAAGTGAGGAGTTTGATATGGAGAGAGGGGGGGGGACAGCGGGTGGAGGGTTTGATTGGTTGTCATTGAATGATTTGACAAAAATAAAAATAGGCGAGTGAATCTTAAGTTTAATGTAGACGAGTAATCTGAGTTTGCTTTTCAAGATTACTTTATAAAATCATTAAAAGTGAGCTCGGTGAAACATTTTCAGGCCATCTTTCTGTAGAGGCCATATATGTATGTTTGTATGTTTGTATGTTTGTATGTTTGTATGTATGTATGTATGTATGTATGTATGTATGTATGTATGTATGTATGTATGTATGTATGTATGTACGTATGTATGTATGTATGTATGTATGTATGTATGTATGTATGTATGTTTGTATATGTATGTATGTATGTATGTATGTATGTATGTATGTGTGTATATGTATGTATGTATGTATGTAGTGTAGTGTATGTGTGTGTATGTATGTATGTATGTGCATGTTTGTATGTATGTATTATGTATTTATGTGCATGTATATGTATGTAGTTGTATGTATGTATGATATGTGTGTATGATGTGTCTATGTATGTTATAGTTACATATATAAAAATATACTGTAAACTGTTATATAGACAGACAGACTAACCAAATAGATATATAAATTAGATAGATAAATATATTTGTATGTAGACAGATTAACATAGTAAATAGATTAGATAGATTGGATAGATTAGATAGATTGAATGATAGATGATAGATAAATAGATAGATAGATAGATAGATGAATATGATAGATAGATAGATAGATATAGATGTAGATAGATAAATAGATAGATAGATAGATAGATAGATAGATAGATAGATAGATAGATAGATAGATAGATAGATAGATAGATAGATAGATAGATAGATAGATAGATAGATAGATAGATAGATGTTCATAGATTTTTTCTAATTGTGCAGATAGGTAAGTCATGTAATCGGGGATACATTTTATTTTGAAAGTGTAGGACCAGAGTTTTTACGAGTGCGATATACCAGGGGTGTGTGGTTTAACTCAATATGTTGTTTAGCGTAGAAAGTTATCATTGACATGTAAAGGGTCCATCAATTTACCCCCCCGGGCTTTTTTTGTTCCTCCTCCCCTATACATGCCTATTAAAAAATGTAATCTTTCTTTGTGCGTGTCAATGTTCAGTTCCCAACCCTTCCCCTCAACAACCCTTCCCTCAGGCGCCCTTAACCTTAACTGCACCCTTAACACCCCCTCCCTCCACCACCTGCTCCCCACAGCCAAGCAGACAGGACGGCGACGACCTATCACTGTGTCCCCACACCAGCGGGTCAATTAAGATGACCATCGGCCTTAAGTCGCCTATATTCCACCTAGCAGTCTCCTCCCGCACCACCACCCCAAACCTTCCCCCCCCTCCCAACTCCAAATAAACTGGTGGCTTAGTGAAAACGACGTCATCTTTATGTACCGATTTGACCTGTTTGGTGACAGTTTTAAAAAAAATATTAAACTGTCTGAACACGATGGACTGGAAACATAAATACATACAAACATACATATATATATATATATATATATATATATATATATATATATATAATATATATATATAACCTGTAATTAACAAGTATTGTGAGTATCAATTACTTTTTACAGTAATTTTCTTCTTTAAACGTGTGAGTGGAACTTAATAAATGATAATTGATCGAAAATGTAGACAGCTCAGTGTTGGCTAGTAATAACTTTAAGTATTTATGACATTAATCGAGCTTTTATGTATGTGTGCGTTATTGTCTAGGTCCACGACAGTAGGGGAAGATGTGAAAAATAACACACAAAAACCTGACAAGTCCTTTTGCCTGTTCAGGCTCCTAATCTCTTTCAATTTTTTAATACAAATAAGATACTGACCACAGTATTAATATGTACATTGACAAGTGTGTACATCTCTAGGCCAGTGAACTGTTCTGGCGGTGCATGATGTAAATCAGGTTCACGTTCTTCAGTTTACCGTGATGAGTGAGATAAACAATTCATTGAAGGATTCTACATGTTGCAAATGGAGAAGCATTTGCCCTTTATAGCAGTGAAGTTGAAGCAGGAGCGAGGATGTTGCGCCGTGGACGGAAATAATGCTATAATAGTAGCGCGCTGGAGTTCATCTTGACTAGTAAATTTGTGTTTCTTCCAACAGCTGATGCCTTAACGTGAAGTTGTTTTATGACGATATGCTGACATATTCTGACTTTTCTCATCGCCATGAGGGTTCTCGCTATTCTTAACATCTATATCTACAACACCTGAAAATTTAGCCTGAAAGCCAATTTTACGAATTTGTAACATGAAGTAGTTGAGTCTTTCTCGTTATGAAAATATTGATAAAAATGAACCATGTTTCAAAAGAGGTCGAGTACATCATGACAGTATATTTTTCTGAAAGCCTTATAAACATCTTCTTATATGAGCTTTACAATCGTGCAAACGACTGATAACCGGTTAGAATTATGATACAATATTTTCGTGCTTATTCATCAATTAAGCTGAGTTTTCCTTGTGAATGGCGTTCAGAACCATTCACTTCGTTTAAGAATATGAAGTTTAATGGTTGTCATATTTAGCATCTGTACCTCTTTTGCAACTTTTACCACACTGAGACAATAGGTTCGCTGAAGTTCAAAAAATTTGAATTTTGTCAGAATTGTGCAAACACATTTCAACACATCTGTTCAGCAATTTAAGAACATCATATTTTATGTGTAGATATGTTGTTTTTCAGTTAGCAAACCCCGCTGTTGTATGCTTGGGTATTTCGGTTTGATAAAGATACTTGGAAGATGATTTGTGAGTCTGGTGAAGACATTTCAGAATCCGAATCTGAGACAGTTGTGTTTTGTACTTGTAAGAAATTGTATGTATATAACAGTTGTATGTGTTTTAGATTATAAAGAGCTGGCTTGAGATTGAGTTATAGTGGATTTTTTCTTGGGTGTATTGCTAAAAGTTGTTACCGATTCCATCTTTTCCCCACTCAACCTTCTGGTAGAGCCTAATCCTTTGCTTTCCATTTTCCATAACTTGGTGACACAGATGATTTAGAACATAAAATTTATCAGTATCTTTTGTTTCATAATTCAAACAAAATTGACTTTCAGTTAGTGCGCTGGATAATAGTAACAAGAATTTCCTCAAGAGCATCCATATATAATCATAATTTTGATTCGATGTCACTTCCATTGAACAGAAAACAGTTTCCAAGAATGTGCATCCGTGTGAACATTACCAATAATTCTCGGATCCCATAAATAGAGGTACTGCCTTGCATATATAAACAAAAAACAACTGACTGGAATGCAAAACAGTCTAGTAAGTCACAAAAATTGAATTAGTACATTTGACCGATAGTCAATAAGTAAAACAAAATATGAAAAGGTGGGGAACTTTCAATTTAAAAAAAACAATGTTGTACTGTCATCTACATATAATACGTTCCTCAATGTAAGCTTCAGTTTCGTTACAAAAATAATATGAAATAGTTATCACCTATGTTGGCTTTATGATTGTAATTGTATGATGGTGTTAAGTCTAGGTCACAGCAACCAGATTGAGGATGAGACCACATTCTATTGGTCCGTTTTGAATTTGATCCAGTCTTTCCAGTAAGTGACAGTTTTCAGCATTGCTATATATCTAGAAATAGACTGTCTGGCGGCGGGTGTTTAGGGTTAAATCCATTAAGTATATTTCATTTATGAATGTCTTTCTAGGTGTATGTGGAGAACAAGGGAAAGATGAATACTCATGATACGTCCATTACTCCTGAAGATCATACTTAAACATACTGACATCATACATGCCATTTTCTCAACTAAAATACATCTTTGAAAAATTGGGCAATTCAATTTTAATTACAATGGTTAAGAATACTGATGCAAGGTTAAGAAGTAATTAAGCATTACAATTTTATAGTCTTTTTTCTTTCATAAAAACATTTAAAAAAATAACAATAATTTGTGACATTACAATACTTTTTTATAACGTCGTTCTGTTCATTCGGCAGACGGATACCGAGCAATGTACATTGTACAGCTCAACTGTCATTGGATTTCCTGGTTAAACATATTAAACACTTCAACACCATATTTAATGATATTTGTGTATTAAAATAACAATATTACAAAAAATACTACATAAATATGTCAATCAACAAATAAATTTTCTATATATTTATGCCTTTTTTTAACAAAGTTTTCTTATGTATTTGTTAAATAATTAAACTTGCTAATATTTTTATTTCTTGTCACATTAAGCTAATTGGCTTTTCTGTTTTGTACTTAACAATTACTAAACATAAAACAAATAAGTAATTTACTTCATAATTTACAAGACTCGAATTAACAAAATTGTCTACTATCCATATTACACAAAATTGTGTACTGCCATCATTCTCAATGGTGTACTGATTCATATTACACAACATTGTGTACTGTTCCTAATACACAAAACTGTGTACTGCCATCAAATATATCACCTGTGTACTACCATCATAATCACATTGTGTGCTGCCATCATATTACACGTAATGTATTGCTGCCATCCATTACACAAAACACTGCATCCAAATCACAAAATTGTCATCAATCAAAATACACATAGATTACATTGTCAGGTTCTGCTCATCAACAGGTCAGAAATTAGGTAGATTGACCAGTACAGACAAAGTGACTTTATACAATTATTAACATAAAACGACCTTGACTTATAGATAAAATAACAAGCATTTTAACATCAACTTTAAACAGTTAATTGTTACTATATTTCTACATCAACATGACATCACTTACATCCTTAACGACATCATGATACATACTGACATCACAAGCATAAATAGAAATAGTTTATGTGTTAAAATAATATTGCACTTATTATGTTTTCACATCAGAAGATTAAATAAAACATTATTATTAACATGTTGCACATAAGATAATGTGACACCTTTAGACCCAACGTGGTCTGTATGACAACCTACTAAGATACCAACAATCTCTGTAATGTGACGATACCATACCAACTGGTAATGTGAGTTAATAGATACCTGATGAAATGTAATTTATCGAAGTCAGTTGTGAACCCATATATCTTTATTGAGCATATTTCTGGGGAAAAACAAACATTTTTCAGTAAAATGTATACATTAAAATTCAAAATAACTCTAAACAGCAAAAGTAAACAATTTCATTTCAATAACTTGTAATATTATTTAATCCATTGCATTACAACATTTCAATGATTAATATTCTAAAAAGAATGCTATTTATTGAAACATATTTCTATTGATCATATTTTTCAACAGTAATCATAGTACATTTAAACACCCTGTTCATTGTCGTAAATCAGATTAAAAGCAACAGTATTGCATCAATTAAACCTATAACAAAAGAGCACATCCTAACACGCGATTGGACACAAAAACATGTTTTTTAATCGTATTTTGTTATATTTAATTCAAAACATAGCTCATCATAAAACAGAAGCCTACTCTCCAACACTAACTTTTATCGGAATTGTTCCAGTACAAGTAACCGATAGTAAACAAAAAGAATAAAATTGTAGTCACATAGAGTTTTGCTAAACGTTTGACCCAAGGATTGCCTATATATAATACATTATATACCCGATATGATATCTCACTGAATGAGTAATATAATACCTGATGAATTAACACAGTATTCTAACCTATATCTTTATTAACATTTCTGGGAAAACATTTTTAAGTTCGCCAAAAAATAAAAAAATAAATAATAATGATTCATGAAACAAATGACAAATCTTATTAGTGTATAGGTATCAAACCAAACATGCAGTGATTTTTTTTTTTGGCATAGGACTGTGTGTAGGGAATATTACCACTATGTTCTTCCCTTTTTATTGCATTAAGCTTAATTTAGTAGAACATAACTAACCTATAGGACCTAACTCTAAAATGACCCAATTCCATGACTTACTTAGTACTGTGGTATTAATCAAAAAAATTATTATTATTACAGAAACAAGTTGTAAAGTAAAGAAAATTGCTAAAAAGAAACAAAATTCAAGATTCATAATAATCACTCATGTACTCTCATCACTACACTGTTTTGGGCTTGAAAATTTTTGGAAAAAAAAAGCACGGATGATAATTAGGGACAACTACAGTTTATCGAGAGTGACCATTAAATGATTAACTTGGTGCAGTCTAAACTAATCATATTATCTATAGACACCCTCATCTAGTACTATTTATGCAATTCATATTGGAAATATCACAATAACAACGAATCAGGGATGCATAAGCATCAAAAAACAGAATTATTTTCAGGTACATACAAATTAATTAATAATTGATAATGACGTTTTTGGCATGTAATGAAATGAATTTATTTTTTAATAAAATTAATATAAACAAGATTTTTTCTTTAATTTTTGTAAAAAAAACATTTGATGAAATAAAACAAATTGATTCATTGACTAAGCAATGTGTTTCAGAAAGACAAAATATCAAGTCATGTGACAACTAAAGATCACATGACTCATTGATGATCATTATTACCAAGGAGACAAATTTAGGAAAAATACATCATTTTTTATTATCATTATATTTTAAAAAAAAAAACACAAGGTACATTAAAAATCATCGATCTGTACAACTTAATTAGAAAGGTTCTCCACATGTTCTAATAGTCTCTTAATGGTGAACAAAAAAACAAAAACAGACAATACACTTTTCCAGAAAATGACGTTTTGATGTTTTATACTTGTATTTGAATTACTATACAATACTAGGCAAAACAACAAATAAAACCAAGACGAAATGTCTTTTTTCATAAATTATGTCCTGACATTGTACATTAAATTAAACAAAATTTAACAAGAAATATTATTTATATAGATATACATATATGCATATACAAGTGTTGCCTCTAATTAATTAGTCTACAGTCAATATCATTGTCAAAGTTTATATGCTCGTTATGTCATGTGGTCAGCTCATATGGTACGTGGTCACTCATATGGTACGCGCCATGTTCATGACCTTAAGGAGAAGAGAACAGGAGACCTGTATCTCCAGACATTGATTCCATTAATCTGGATACGACCCACTTAGACGGGCATTGTGCTCCTGAAATAGGCTGCCCTGTTTGTATATGAGACCGAAACTGGTCACTTTGTTCAATATTATGGTCAGTCGCGGGTCAGTGTTGTTTAGACTGGTACCACTCTAGAGTCCGAGGTGGTCAGATTGAGACCGATCTCTCTGGGCAGAGGGACAGGCTTGATGACTCCGCTGGCCAGAAACCTTCATGAGCGGAGAGCTGGAGGGACTGGTGAGCTGGACTGACTACACCCCAGCACTCGGTGAAGATGGTATCCCCGGGTTGACAGGGTTAGAGGGCATAGGGATGGAACCTGCTCGGCGGGGACCGGGTTTGAAGAGCGGACCGAGAAGAAAGCGTGGCGAGGTAGGAATGCTAGCGGGTGCGAAATGGGCAATGCGGAGGCGGCGATCGCCCGGGCAGCGGCAGCGGAGTGTGACGCCGGGAGGGTCTGGTGATGAGGGAGTGGGGTAAGGAGGTTGGGAAGATGGACGACGACGACGAGGTGGACAGTGAGGATAACGCCACTGGGCGACCTGTGAGGGGGCGAGGAGGACGGCGGCGTCGTCACAGCTGACGTCAAGGTGGAAGGACCATGTGGGACAGGATGTGTGGGTGGGTGGCCATGGTGTTGATGTAGAGCGACGCACCATCGGGTGGTGATGGGGCCGAAGCACTGGTTCCGAAAATGTTAGGGTGGCACAAGGGGAACAGCGAGTGGGCCAGGGAGGGAGCTTGACACACCGTCACGTTGGGCGGGCTGCGGGAGTCCTTGCTCAGCATCTTCTGCTCCTGCAGAAACCTGTTCTCCTTCTCGAACAGGTCTCCTTCTCCGACTCCAGCCTCATCAGTGAGTGGTACTGGCTGAATCGATCCTCAAGCCTGCTCAGGTGTTTGTCTCTATGGAGGTGTGGGGACAACGTGAATATGGCCCTACATGCCTGGGCAGCGCCTCTGATTCAGGTGTCGGCGCTGTACCCGTCCTGGGAATGCAGCGAAGATCTCTGATGAGCCAGCCGGCTAGAGCAGTTCATCGGTTCAGGGGACAAGCGATTCTCTCCTTTCTTAATATCAAACTCTGAAGCTTCACAGAAAGTGTCTTCTATCTCTGCCAAAACCTGGTGCTCTTCAGAATCAGCTTTGTCCATTGTTTTAATACTGTTTCCTTCTGTCTGAAGTTGAGCGCCTGGTGGCATCACAGATTCTCCTTTGCTCACTGCTTGGAGAAGATTTGGCAATGAGGCTCTCAGCGCTGTGTTTCAAGTGGTTTTCCTGACAGTTTCTTGATGCTGCACTAAGCCTGTGCCCATTTCAATGGAGGATTTCCTGTCGCTGCTCAGATCTCTGTCACAAAAGGACTTCCTGTCATTATTATCACAATGGTTTTTATCTATAGACTGATTAGGTGAAGTACTGCGCATTCGCTGATGTAGTCTTTCACCTGGTTCAAAATCTTTCTGCCGATTGATGGCATCAATGCTCATTTCATCTGTGGGCAATAAAAATAATTTGAAGTAAATTAAGTCATGACCATTATGCCATGAGATGTTACTTTATAATAAGAAATTAAAGAAAATATATAATTTCTTTGGAAGATCCATCTACCTACTATAAATCAATGAATCAATTAACCAATTAATTACAGTAAATATAATTATCAATCTCATATATGATAGTAAACTGCAGAATAATTTAAGAGTTGGGATCGGAAGTTTAGGGTCAAGGGGTAAGTGTTATGTGAAGCTGTGATAGTTACCTGTGGATGAAGCGCCCTCGCTGCGTCTCCCAGAATTGTCCTCCTCGTTGTCGCTGGTGTAGCACATGTTGGAGTGGTGGTCATCATCATCTACACAGATCTCCACGTTGTCGTCATCATCCTCATTGTCGCTGTTGGATGAGAGATGACCATCATGGGATTGGGAGGATGAAGTGGACGTGTCCAGATGGGCTGGGCCTTGTTTTTTTCTAAGCACAAAACAGAACAGCTACACATTATTGTAAACAGAACAGCTACATTATTGTAAACAGAACAGCTACACATTATTAAACAGAACAGCTACACATTATTGTAATATTAAGAACAGCTACACATTATTGTAAACAGAACAGCTACAGTATTATATGCAAAACAGCTACACATTGTGTAAACAGAACAGTTCCACATTATCACAAACCATATCACTACTACTGTTTTCTAATAACAAACACTATTTTTGTATTTTTACATCTAAAGAAGCAAACAATCAAATGACGCAGTTCTCAACCTTTTTTGCGACTGTGCCCCAAAGTGTGGGAGAGTGCATCCACATGTACACCTCCTCACACTGTAAGCTCTTCAAACTCTTTGTTTGTTTCAAACGAAAATTGAATATAGCTGCAGCAGCGTACCCGCCATAACCTTCCCCCGGCACCCCTAGGGGAGAACATGTATCACGGGTTGAGAACCGCGGATGTAATGCCAACACAACTTACAGTTTGTTATTACGACCACCGCCATTCTCCCAAAAGCCTTTGGCAAATGGATTGTTGTCAATTTTTAGCTTTGTGATCTGAAAGTTAGACGGTAGAAACTATTGATCAGAAAATGAAAAAAAAAAAGTAAAATACATAAGAAAGCATATATTTATAAAACTAAATAAAAAAGACAAGTTGGTACTTCGCCAATTATATTTTTTTTTTAACCCAATATCAGTTGGGTATCTTCCAATAAGGTTTACCTGTTCATTCTGGTATGCAGTGACTGCTATAAACTGGGACTCCTCGAAGACAACGGTTGTTCTGGGGGATATCCCTATTCTCATGTAATCGGAAGTCCGGATAATGTAAAGCGGGTTGGTACTTGTGCATGGAATTCAAAATTTGCTGTTGACAAAAAGAAACAAACGCGTTAAACATGTCAGACAAAGATTAAAATGATTTTTTGTATTTTTAGGGCCAAGTGTGATGTGACATTGGTGCTGGATTATACTGTTATGCTAATGAACCCAAGAAATGTTTGTTTTGCGTTCATGTGAAATAAATAATTTCTCAATATTCTAAAACGTTTTTATAAGGGTTGTATAACGGTTGTATATGGGTTTTGTTGGACGCAAGGGGAGCGAAAGGAGGGGTGTTTTGTTTAGTGTTGGCTTGTCCAGTTAAAAGAAAAAAATAATAGAACTAAAGGGTTAATGTATTATTCCACAAAACAAACAGTTAAAATAAAACTAAAGAGTTAATGTATTCTACAGACAGAACTTGGTTACAGCTGCCCTTCAGAAATCGAAGATCTTTAACAGGCAAGACCCGTTCTTTTGATTTTCTGTTTGCTGCCTCGATCCCAGTCTCACAATGGATTCAACACTCTCCAGTGAATATAGTTATGAAATATTAATAGACACAAAATATCGTCAAGAAACAGAGTATTCGTTCCGTTAATATATTTATGCAACAACACGACTATACGTAAACTGTCTATTGAAAAGCTAACGGGCATTCTTTATGAAATTCTTATCAGAGTAATTTAAAAAAAATTAAGCCAGAATAACGAATTTAATTTTTTTTTGTATTTGATTTTTTTTCCCTCTTGATGTGAATCGCAGACACAAAAGTTTTAAACTTAGCAGACGCAGACACAAAAGGTGTAAATTAAACAGACGTAGAATGTTTCAAATGAAAGGTTTTGATACGAATAAATAAAAAAAAAAGTAAAAAAATCATAGGGGATTCGAATTCTTACAAATATAGGTATCGATACTTATATTTCAGCGCGCGCTCCAAAATTAAACAAAAGGGTTTTCAATTCGGTATGTAAGTGAGTTCTACAAACAAACAGGTGATTATAAAAATAGGCGCATACTTAAATAAAGTATACATTTATACTCTCTCGTATTTTCTTGTTTATTTATATACATTTATACATTTATCGTATGCACAAAGATTGATAGTATTCACAAAGATTGGCACTATTTACAAAGAATGTTTTCATAACAATCTTTGCTATGACTACGGACTTGAAAGGTCTTACTAATACATCATTATACACAAATTGTGCCTGCGGGCCTGCGACGATCGTAAAACGGTCCTAGGGTATTACATTTTATTGCTGGTGCGATTGCTGAAGTGTCGATAGTATTAAGACTTTCAACTCGTGCTGGTACAGGAGATGACATAGACAAGTTAAACTGTTCGGGAATGTTTTACAAGGCCGTCACAAATTAGGAGAACCTTCCAGGTCCCCTCCTCCCTCCCCCCCTTTTTTATTTTGACACTTGATGTCCTTGCTGACTTCCCAATGCCCCCACCCCACCCCTGCGCCAACCATCACCCCATCAATCTCCTTGAGGGATCAGTCCTCCAACACACACTATAGATACAGATCAACCGATAAGTTAGAATCTAACTAACCTATCTAACCCTAACCCTTTCCTTCAACACACTTACATATATATATATATATATGTCCCCACCCCCTGAGACCCCCCACACCGCGACACACCTCTACTTACTCTCTTTCCCCTCACTTTCGTAAAACCATCTTCAAAGGAAAGAAATTGTCACACACAGAGTAAAAAGTATAAAGTCACATCATCAAACGACCGGTGAGCGGGTAGAAGCAGGACAGAGAGGTGGTGGGAGAGAAATGTGTATTGGGAGTTGATAAATCCCTTCATTTTTATTTAGAATGAAATAAAAGATAAACATAAAAAAAAACTGTGATCAGAATGCCTCAACGCTTAGGGGCGTCATTTTTTGCCACCCACGGAGCGTCCATGGAAAGGTGTGGGAGGGGGTGAGGGGGGTGGGGGGGTTGACAACAATAATAAAAAAAAAAGTGTGATTAATACAGAGAGTGGGGGGTGAGTGATGATGACATGGCAGTGATAAAAACGTTTTTATACTATCTTAATTTTTGAACTGAAGTGATGGTTGAGTCAGGATAGACAGGTTGGGGAGATAAAGGAGAAAATAGTTATACGTGTGTTATAAAAACTAAGAACTAACCACCTATTGAATTGTGGTTTTTTTAACAGCCACATAGTTTATGTGGTGGCTAGTCACCAGGTCTGCGGTGGGTCATGGCGACAAACAAAGAAAAGTGGTGGGGTTGGGTGGAGAAGATCATATAAACTAATTAGAATGGAGAAGAAATATTAAAGTGGTAATGAGAGGTAAACAAGACCCCCCTCCCCGTCCCAACGGCTTTTGTTTTCATTTGGTTCAGGCTGCATCAGATATGAAGGACGTGAACACACGAGTTTCGAACTAATGACGCATGCAACAACACGATACCTGTATCGTCGCCTTATCTATATAACGAGAAACGGACACATAGGCCTAAACTGAATCGATGTTATGTAGAGCGGAGAAAGTGATTTTTGGTCGAAGGTGAAATGTAATGAAACGTGAATGTTGATGTTGGACGAGTGAGGATGTAGTAGCCACAGGGTCAGTTCAGTTAAACGTAGCCACAGGATCAGTTCAGTTAAACGTAGCCACAGGATCAGTTCAGTTAAACGTAGCCACAGGATCAGTTCAGTTAAACGTAGCCACAGGATCAACGCAGGTAGATGTAGCTACAGGATCAGTTCAGTTAAACGTAGCCACAGGATCAATGCAGGGGGCGTAGCCACAGGATCAGTTCAGTTAAAGTCGACCATAGAGTCCCTTCGATTTAAACGTAGCCACAGTTCAGTTAGATAGCCACAGGATCAGTTCAGTTAAACGTGCCAAGATCAATTGCACAATCGGTTATGGTGTGGATGAAAGTAGGGCACCATAAAAACCGTCCCATTAGTGGTTTATAGGATCTAAAGTTTCATCGGCCAGCCACAGGACTAAACACACAGGATCAATGCAGTTGGTTGTAGCTACAGGATCAATGCAGTTAAACGTAGCTACAGGATCATTGCAGGTAGTTGTAGCTACAGGTGATGCCAGGTCGTCGACCTGGGGATCCCTGTAGATCTAGTGAGGATCAGTTGTAGTACAGGTTAGGTGCCTTCTACAGTGATTGGTAGTGGGCATGAAGAGGATAAGTGCAGGTAGAGGAACGCATTATCTCACACAGGATCAATGAAGGTAGGAAGCTACATGATCAATGCATGTGATTGTAATGCAAGATCAATGCATGTAGTTGTAGTACAAGTCATGTATGTAGTTGTATACAAGATAATGCATGTAGTTGTAGTTACAAGATCAATGCATTATTGTAGCTACAAGATCTGTGTAGTTGTAGCTACAAGATCAATGCAGATAGTTGTAGACAAGATCCATGCAGGTAGAGCTACAAGATCAGCCATGTAGTTGAGCTAAAGATCAATGCATGTAGTTGTGCTACAAGATCAGTCAGGTTTTAGCAAGACAATGCAGTAGTTGTGGCTACAAGATCTTGCAGGTATCGTAATAAACTGACAATGTAACTTTCTCGGACCACTAGTTGGGGATAGCACGTTTTGGTTTTTGGATTTATATTATGTTAGTGTATGTATTTATGTCATAATTAATCATTAATTATGTGTTCAAGTCTGTAATTTATGTTTGTGTTGATATTTAGGGATCCGGGGGAGCTGGGAACTTCCGTTGCGTTTATGTCGGCTGCAGGTAATATACATTCATTCGAAGAAGAAATGAGAGAACTTATTGTATTCATTTAATAAAAAATGTCTTTGGGACCACCTCATGGTGGGGCCCTGGGGTTTTTTTAATTTGAGTACCCCTCCTCCCCGCCCCCTAATGCAAATCGCCTCTGATTTGGGTTATCTATTCGTAATGTATGTAATCTGTCCTACATAATGTCATAACATGGGAGCACATAGTATCATAGCGTCAAATTTCTTTTCTTTTTTTCCCTCCATTTACAAGCTGAGTTAATTAATATGTCGTGGTAAGGGGCGACAACTTACATATCCGTTCTTGTCCGAGATGTTATTGGTCAGTTTGAGCTTGTGGAATGACCACCTTCTGCATCACTGCTCCCTGTACACGGCGAATCCGGGTGGATGTAGCACCGCCTGGGCATCTCCAGGTCAGCCTTGCTGACCACTGTCCACTTCCGTTGTGGAACTTGTACCGGCAGTCGTCCACCGTTATGTCCATGAGCAAGAAATACCCGGACTTTTTGTCCAGTCCGGACAGCCTGACCTTAGCTGGGAATATTCTCCTGTGCTCAGGAAGAAAAAAAAGATTGAGGTTAGCAGACAGCTGACATTAAATGTCAATAGCTTGGGCGGTAAGATGACATGCGAGCATGACATATAAACTGTCATTTCATGACAAAGTGTCGAACAGTTCAGGGAGAGAATTTATGGTGATTTGACAAAAATTATGGGAAGTGGAGGACAGCAAGATAGAGAAGTGGACAAAAAATATAAGAGTCAAATGGCAAAGTGCAAAATAAATTTAAAAAAAAAAAAATAAAAAAATTAGCGTTTGACACGATATAAAATTTGAGCGTGCAAACTCAAACATACACTAATTCACAATTAAGTACGTCCTCTTGCCCCCCCCCCACGGTCTTGGAGTACCCCAATTACAAATGGCCCCTTTGAAGTACAAAGCCTAACTCAGTTCATTAGATTACATATATATTTGTCGGAAACGTTCTTTTTGATCACCTAAGAACACACACGCACGCACAAAACCCTTACACAGTGTGCAAGTCAAAAAATAACTATAATAGGTTTGAAGTCAGAAACTTTCTAATATGCTCTCCCCACTCCTTCCCCCCCCCATTGTGTTATAAACCTCGAAACATCAATAACACTGCCGTTGCATTGGTAATGACATAGCTTCTCCTCGACATCTCTGCACAACTTCAGGAATGTATACACAACCTAAACACATGCAGGCACAACCTAAACACATGCAGACAACCTAAACACAGGAGGGTGTATGGATATGAAACACATGCACACAACCTAAACACATGCAAACAGGATTGTTTGTTTTGTAATACATATTTTAACCTAATACACAGGGTACCTCATCTTCGGTTTCCACATAACATTTAAATAATATGTGCCACAATTAGGCTAAACACATAACCCAATGGCATCGATTATTCACTTAAACAGTGCAGATTACTGTACCACGGATTTATTTTATATCCTCATGAATAACCGGAAATTATTGAACATTTGGAACAGGAACGGATTTTACAATTAGTAACAATTTTAGTGAAGTAGACATTTCTCGCCTAACACATCTAAAGAGATATAAGAAGAAAAATAGAATACATTTAGTTTTAATACCCACCCCCAATCTCCGTTTGTCTTCCAAACACCCCCCCCCCCCCCCAAGGTCAAAAGAATAACAAAAAATAACTCGAGTTCATTAGGCCTACATATTATTTTAATAAAGCTGTACCTAATTATTTCTATTACAATCAAACAAAAGAAAATGGACAACTTACACACGCCCAGCACATACACACGTGTGCAAGTCAAAATTATAAATAGGTTTGAATGTCATTTGAAACTTTGTCCAAGTTGTTTTTCTTTTATTCATTCTACTTTCCTCCAAATCCTCCTCATTACCTTTTCCCCCATTATTATTGCTTTCAAATCTAAATCTCGCTTGTGTACAAAAATGTATCTTCAAAGTTATTTGTTATATGCGAGAATTTTATCAAAACAATATTAATCCACTAATTAACGTGTGCAGTTATTATTGAACTTTTTGAATGTACAAACACCCAAAATGATCGTTGTCTGCCATCTTTAAAATGTTAAACATTAGCTAAATAATATGTTTATAGAAAACACGGAATCAAGTAGCGAAGAAGTGGTATTGGGACTAAACCAGGGGTCGAAAGGTGAGGAAGGGTGTCTTTTATATGGAAAATTCGATTCTCTTCTTTTAATATATTGGTACTGGGGTGGGGTGGGGAGAGAGTTGTTCGTTTAAAATAGTAAGGAATTATTGTTTTAATTTAAAGGGGCAAGGGGACAGGGTTGTGTTTACTTCGAATTTTCAAATTCAAACAACAACGAAATCCGGCTTAAATCCTTTTGTTTAGGCCGGAATCAGTTAAAACTGCCAATCGGCTGCAGATTAAATCAGATTCCGACAGCCCTAGTGCAAGATCAATACAAGATATTCAGGAATTAGTTTTAGTATTATTTATAACTAGTCGTTCCAGTAACATTAAAAAATATTATATAACTGACAGAGTTGAACCTACTCTCAAGATACCAACTTGTAATGTCTACCCCTGGCCACTGTTATATGGACAGGCCAGACTAACTGACTGAAAAAATGGGCGGGGGGATGTTAGCTTTAAGTATTCCTATTAAGTGTTATACTAAGCGTGCTTCGAAGGTACTTCAGTATATGTCACTGTTTAAGGCTCATCAATATGTGGTATCACTTGGTCTATCACACTGATCCCTGGCTTATCAGACTCGTCTTTACGTTTATTATTTTTACTATATTACACAAAGCTCTGAATAAATCATAAACCTATTTAAAAAAAAAAAACAATGCACACTGCAAGAATAACAAACGAACAATCGTGAGAAATGAGAATAACCAACCTCTTCAGTCACAGATTATCTTACGTTCTTGAGACAAAAAAAACAACGACAACTTTTGGTGCATTTCCCCCCTTCTTCCTCCTCAATTTCCCTTTTTTTCCCCGAATATAAATAAATAGATATCTTGAATAAAACGCGCGGGACACGTCCACTCGGGTTCTCCGCCAACAACATCACCACCACCACCAACCACCACCACCACCCCTCGACCAGCCTCGAGCGGCGTCTGAACAAATTGAAATGACACGGGCACTTGTGGAGATTTAAAAGAAGAGAATATAATTAACCCGGGATATACAGGAGGGGTACACACTTGTCTGGGCCACACATTTGGTCGCCGCCATTCTTAAAAAACACTTTCATCGGCTTGGAGGGGGGGGGGGGGGTTGGACTAGACTAGACACGACACGGGCAAATCCTTTTGATCAGGAGCGGTACTTAAATCTCGGTGCCAGTGTCGGACATATTTCTGGAATCATAGTGCAGTCATTAAAAAAAAGAAAAATAAGTCCACTTGTTTTGGGCTTTAATGTTGTAGAGTTAAAGGAAATCTGGCTAATGTTTTGAAAGAATAAAAGAAATGGGTGTATTGGAGGTGTGGGGGTGAGGGTCATTTAAACAAATGTTCTCAATTGAAATTGAACATTACTTCCTTCTTGATTTTTTTTTTAATTTGTTTGACAATTGGAAACAGAAGACCAAAGTGTGAAAGATCTTAACAGGAAGTGATGCGTTATTGTGAGCAGATGATGTGTGCCATGGGGTTATGGCTATACGAGTGTGGACATGGAAAGAGAGAGAGAGAGAGAGAAGGAGAGAGAAGAGAGAGAGAGAGAGAAAGAATGAGAATGAGAGAAGAAATATAAATTTATATTAGTGATCTTTTATTATAATCACCATCCTAGCGCAGTATATACAGTGGTCCAGCTGGCCTTGCGTATTTATGGGAATAATACCGAACGGGACATAACATTTCCGTTAAAATAAACTGTAAAACATAGCTACACAGTAATACAGTTCAACATTACAATAAATAACAATTAATAGAATCATTTAGCGTGACTTCGCACATATAAATCTATACACAGAAACACACAAATCGTAAGAAGAAATCGTCAATAGTCAAATTTTATGTGGTCAATCACGACATTGTACTTGTACAACGATCAGTGAAAGTCTGTTATCAATATCAAACGTGTATGCCCCACCAGTGCGTTGACGAAAACAATCACCTTTTATAACGCAAAAACGAATAAGGGGAAGGGTTGGGGAGTAGACAGAACCCGCCGCTAAATAAATCAAGATTTACATTTATTACCATTTTTACCGTAATTATAAACAATCTATCATCCAGAATCATATGATGAGACTTTTGGATGTCCATGTATTATCTCAATATATATATAAATAGATTCTCGGCTTGTGTCGAGTCAAGATTGTTCTCCTGAGTTCCCCCTAGCCCCCTCATCTGGTCATTAACCTTCTCGAGTTCCTCAACTCAAGGTAAAGAGAGAGGATGAGAAGTGAGAAGAGAGAGATTAGATAGATAGATAGTGATAGATGATAGATAAGATAATAAAGATAAAGATAGATAGATAGATAGATAGATACATAGATAGATAGATAGAAAAGAGAGAGAGAGAGAGAGTGGGATGACGCTTATGGAGTTGTTTAACAGAGGAGCGGGGGCGTGGGGGGGGGGGGGGGTGTTACAAAAACCCGTCACTATCTCCATTTCCAACTAAACAACGGGAGAATGTCGAGCTCCACTTCAAGTTAACGGGTCAGGTGTGTGTGTGTGTGTGGGGGGGGGTTAAAAACACTAGACTAGAATGGGGGGTGATATTATAGCTGAGGTTATATGGTGACTCTACAAGTGAAATGATCATGGACTCCCTAGTCCCCCTCCTCCCCCTCTCTCCACCCCCACCTCCGCCCACTTGAAATTGTGTCGACGCCGTGACGTTGGGGAGAGAGGGTGAAGAATGTAGAAAAATAAAAAGGTTCAAGTCACGTTGTCATGACAGTTTGAGAATCTCCGATGAAACTAACACCGCGACTACTGAATCCACAACAAACACATTGACTGCGTGAGTGCTCATGATACATTCTGCCACGAAAGAAAATCTCTCTCTCTCTCTCTCTCTCTCTCTCTCTCTCTCTCTCTCTCTCTCTGACGACATCACACAATCTTTTAGTAAGATTTAATAGATCATTCGCTTACCACCGATGCATCATACGCAGACGCAGGGGGAGGGTGGTGGGGGGGAACTTGTTTTTTTTTTTTGCGTCGAGGGCCACACTGACCCATAAGTTTGACCGGTGGGTCGGACCAAGGAGATGGACAGAATGTTGACATAATGTAATTGTAAATTGAGGGTAAGCGTCATTACATAACATGCTAGTACTGTGCTTCATCGGTGTCGGGCTGGATTAAACAGTCCGGAGGGTGGGGGGGTGGGAGGGGCGATTTTGACCCCGCGGGTTGTAGATTGCCCCAAGGCTTAGGTACCACATCACGGAAGTTTGCTTTGGGCCTTTAAACGTATAAACGGAGCCCTGAATTACCGACGAACGTCTTACGTATAAATTTAACGGGATTATATTCGCTAACGTTATTTTCTATATTTAATTTCTATTTTTTTCTATTTTTTTTAATATATTTTATATTTATTTTCTATTGATTTATTTTATTTAGAAGCGCAAACAGACTTTCACTTTAGTATTGACAGACGCGTCCAATCACAGTCAACTCGGTATAAAGGGTTTAACATTCAGAACAGGGCATGCAGTATATATATAAGAAATAACGCGCACACACACACACACACACACAGAATGTATTTTTAACAACAACAACAACAACAACAAAAAATAAGATAAAAAGGGTGTCTAAATGTTTACAACTGCATTTTTAAAATCGTTTTTGACACGTGACACGTGATGCAAGCAGACGGGCATAAAGTACCTAAAAAATACCATCATGCAACTAGAACGTCTGCTGCACCGGCTATTAGGTGGCGCGGCAACTGTTAGGTGGAGGGGGTGGGAGGGAGTGAGGAGTTGATAAATGGGCGTGGCATATTACGGTTACTGTTTTTATTTTTCCTTAAAATAAAATGGCAAAAAAAAATGTAGTTGAATTCGAATTGCGGGATTTTTTTTTTTTATCTACCCAAAACTCTTTCAAAGTGACTGGAATAAAGTGATAAGTCAAGAGGGTGATAGATTCTCAAACAAGTGCCCCCTCGCTTGGGCCCCCTCGTCGTCGTCGGATTCCTCGACTCTTCTAACGTTGCTACTCAAGATTTTTTTTTTAATTTTTCCATTATATTAATACTAAATAGGGGGCGGGGTGACCAAGTGGAAGAGGGGGCGACCGTAGATTTAGACAGCCCTAGTGTGTGTGTCAACATAGACGAGGCGCCTCCGAGCTGGAGGTAGATTCCCGAGTCTCTGTACAGTGTACACCTTTTTCAAGGGAGTGTTTTATTTTTCGCCCTACCGTCATTCAAACATTACCTTTTTTTTACTAAATATACACAGTAGGTGAAAATAGACAACGCGACATAGAGCTTTTCATTTACCCCCTCCCCTTCAACCACTGCCCCCCCTCCCCCCCACCCGCAATACATAAATATAAATCAACGAGATTAAATGTACCCCCTACCCTCCCATTTTTACCTACCCTTTTTTTTTCTATTTAATCTCTTTTTAGCTTTCGACCTGGACATTAATCACATTTCATGACAAATATCATGACGGACAATTTGGATGTCAAATAGTCTTTAATTATTCTAATCTATCAGGAAATCTGTTTATTTGAACTCTTCGGTTGGCAAACCGATACATTAGCTATATTCCAATTGATTGATTTGTGCTTGTTAGGTAAAACCATTGCGGTCGATCCGGTAAAAGACTTTTCAGATCCGTCCCAATAACATAAACAATGGATTTGGCGACGCAAGTCAATTCCTGTGTGGCCCATTAGCTTAATACCAAAAATGGATGTCGCAGCTACCTGTCAGGGCCGGAGAAGGAAGTAACCGTTTACGTTTGGACCGTAAAAGACCCGGTCTTTACCAAGTCACTGTCCAACATCTGACCGTCACAATAAAAGTATATTGATGATATTAGCACACCGTTTTAAACACTGGTTATCATCATATTGTAGGTCGGACGGGACCCTATGATGGGTTGGAAACTAATTTGAAACGGATCGCACACACAAACAAAAAAATCCAATTAATTTAAAGCAGGTTTTTAATTTTTTTTTAATCTTTATTTCATTTACAAGTGGCTTCAATGAAACATCAAACCAAGGTTTATTAATGGGTCGAGAGTTGCAACAGTTTGAAACCCCACTGGAACATACGCAAAAAAAAAATGTTGATGATATTGAATATTGATAGCGAAATTTCCGTCTCAACAAACAGGGTTGAGCGAAATTCCTCATTAAAGCAGCCAAGAGCACAGAAACATACCAAGTGCAATAAAAGTGCAGAAACGCAGATACATTTCTATGCAATGCACAAACCTGGAGGGCAAAGCGAGGGCGGTATTTTGTTGGGTTTGGGTTTTTTATATTTTTAAAGAATTTCATGGACGTTACAGAAAGGATGTTTTTTGTTTTTTTTTAATAAGACAGATTCCGAGATGGAATACAAATAGCTTCGTGTAGCGACATTAATGGACACAGCTCTGGTCGAGTCCCCTGACGTATACGGGCACAAGAGGCCATTTTTATTTTTCCACCTCTATATATGTAGACACTGAAATAGGTTGAGGGCGCGAGGGGGGTGTATTCTTACTTTACTGGGGGGGGGCGGGGGAGGGGTAGTATTCTTACTTTACTGGGGGGGGGGGGGAGGGGGTATTCTTACGGTCTACTGGGGGGGCTCAGGGGAGGGTGTATTCTTAGTCTTACAGGGGTGACTGGGGAGAGGGGGAGGGCGCCTGTATTTTTACTTTACTGGGGCAGACGATGAGGGGTGTATTCTTCTACTCTCTGGGGCAGGGGCAGGGGGCAACGGCTAATACTTTAAGGGGTGGCGGGGTATATGAATTAGTGAACTTTTTTCGGTGTAATGTATCATTACATTTGACTTAGGGTTATAATTATTGACATTTTGTACGGGAAGAGGGGTATATTTTACTAGTTAAGTACTAGGGGCAGAGTTTAAAGTGTTTTCTGTTGGGTAATTCGTTTATTTGATACTGGGGGGTTTATTTGCATGCTAGGGCATTTATCTTAAAGGAGAGGGATTCCTCTCTCTCTCTCTTTACTGGGGGGCGGGGGAGGAGGTGTAATTCTGTAATGTGATATTTGGAGTACGCATATTTATAGGGCAGGGGGAGGGTGATCGGGGTAAGTTCCAATTTTCATGTCTTTGATCCTAATTAATTGGGGTGGGTAAACAAATATCTTAAAGGGGGGACGCAGTGGGGCAAGCGGGGGGGGGCAAGAAAGGGATAGTAGGATGCGGTGGAGAGAAAAAGGTGTGGAAATGGGGTAGGGGTGTTGCGGAAAAGTGGGGGTTAAAAATGTTTTACGGTCACAAAATTGTGAGCTGGCCGTTTGTCTCATCGGGATTCAGCGTATAGTAATGCAACTATTCATTATTAAATGTAAACAGCATTACGAATCGTTGACGACAAGGTGCTCAATACATGACGCCTTACTAATTCTATTATAGAGGAAGGGGAAAAGCGTCTTTCGGTCACTTGCCTCCTTTTCAAGTGTTTTGAATTTTGGCTATTATATTTCGTTACTGTCTCTCATTAGCAGACGAGGGAAATCCTGAAAGATCTCATAAAATGCAGTTAATTTCGAATCACCTTCATTGTCATTCCACTTTTCTTCAAGCTAGTTTGTGCGTTCACGTGATTCGTATATTCTTTATTATTTATTTCTGGTATATACATTGACTCTACAAGATAGCAGAACTGATATACAGAGCTCGATAATACAGACCGATACACACATTGATCACACAGAGCTCGATTGTACAGACTCTCAGAGATCGATACTACCGACGCGATGCTAACGATATATTGACTCGACACTGTATACATGATCGTACATACAGTGATCACGTGAATATTCAATGCAAATAGAACACAGACATACTGACCACACAGTTTACACACACTTTCAGTGATATTTCACACAGAGCATACTTCTGCACGTTATTGCACACAGCTCGTCACCGATACACACAAAGTTCGATACACACAGAGCTATACTCGAGCTCGATCCATATGAGCTCGATACACACAGGCGCATACACACTCTCGTACTGATACCGCACGATATGCACAGAACTCGATACACACGAGAGCTCGATACACAGAGCATCTGGGATACATACAGATACACAGGCGCGATACACATCATACACTCTGATACACACAGCTCGATACACACAGCTGATACAGGCTCGATACAGAGCTGGATACATGAGCTCGATACATACCTCGATACACAGAATACTCGATACATACTCATAGAGCTCGACAGCTATACACACAAGAGCTCGATACACACAGAACTGGATACATGCAGAGCTCGATACATACAGAGCTAACACAGCCGATACACAGCTCGATACACACATAACTCGATACACACAGTCGGAACTCGATACACACAGAGCCGATACACAGCTCGATACAGATTAATATTGTTTTTTTATTAAGTTACTCTCCTCCTTATAGGAAAAGTGCAAAAAAATTTAATAGCGCTCTTTTACGCCCCCCTCCCCCCTTAGTGCGATCGCACAACCTGCAGTATCCTCCTTCGTTACTGGACATACTCTGCATTCTTCGCAAAACTGTAAAGTTACATCATATACCGGTAATTAATAAAAAGCTTTTAAACATATTCTAGGGTATGGATTATTCTAGGTGACTTAAAAGGGATTGTTGAAATATAGGGGAGGGGCGGGATAACGTTTACCCTCCCCCCCCCAGTCCCCTTATTATCGCTTCCATTCAGTAACGTACACAGTTATCTTCCTAGCCGTAGGTCCCACCACCAACATCACCCACACCCCATGCCCTGCATATTTCAATCTCGTCTATGGCCCTCAAACCAGTCATCCTCGTAGCCTCCTTGTCTCGCCTTCTGTTTACTCGGGACTGGCGAGCAGGGGGGTGGGTGGAGGGGTGGAGGAGACAGAAGAAGGGTGAGGGAGAACTATTTAAAATACTTAATAAAGTCAACACTTGACTTGGCTGAGGTGGGGAAAGAGGCGTTATAACTGTCTTACTGTTATCCTCCCCCTTTCCCCACCCCCACAAATCCCCTCCCTCAACACCTCCACAGGAGTCTAAGCGGTTCACTTTAATACACCAATCATCCCATACATTCTGAAAGCCGCCCCCACTCCTTTTCCCCCTCCCCACCACACCCCAAATTATTTGACGATATTTCTATTAAATACAATGCTCCCGACCAGTCGAACGTTCTTTTTCTTTTTTTTTCGTCTTCAATAAGCAGCCCCCACGCCCCCGTTCATGTGAGGTGAAGGTCACAGTCATTAAGACTTTTTTTTATTTTTTGCCATAACCTTTGAACTTTTTTTTTTGTATTTTACTATTTTTATTTTTGAAGTGGCAAAAGATAGACCAGGTCTTAGCAAAAAAAAAATTTTTTTTATATTGGCTAAATAGGAAGGGGGATAATATTTCTGACGCCAGTTATGTCCACTGTCAAGTTGAGAGGAGGACACGGTGGGTCAGGGATGTTCAGAGAGGGACAACGCCTACTTGTTGACATTATATTATTTTTTTTATTTTCAAATGTGTGTATTTGTGATAGAATTATTTCCTTTTATGAAATGTGATTTACCCCCACCTTTTCCCCATAAAAATTTTATTTTGTTTGTTTGTTTGTTTGACATAAACCAATGAGAAATCAGTTCTAATAGTCACCACAAAGTGTGGTATGGCTATCCAGTCAACAGAGAAGTTGGTGGGTGGACATATTGTTTGGGGCGATTGTGTTGCTTGATTCAAGGCCTCAAAGCCATGAAATTCACCCGGGACTAAAGTACGCATTAAATAGTCACGTGATCAAGGATGAAATATATATATATTAACAAACCGACACTCGTGATTGAAAATGGAACTGAACCTTGAGACCATCAAGTGGACAGTCGCATCGCAGCCATACTATAGCACAGTTTAAATAAATAAATTGTCTACACATTTTTTTTTTTGGTATAAGCGAAGGGGAAGTGAGAAGAAAATCAAGTGATTTATCAAATGATTAAAGGTTATTAGCGAATTATAACAAAGATCAAAATGCCGTTCCTATGAATTATCTCCCCTACCCCTGATAGTCACCCCGACCCCCCCCCCAAGCCTTCTACTGTAATTATTTTAACTTGAGTCACTTTTTAAAATTTATATTTTCTATCATGTAACCTGTCTACTAAGTATTTTAAAGAAGCGAGAGAGAGGAGAGAGAGAGAGAGAGAGAAAGAGAGAGAGAGAGAGAGAGACAAATATTTATTGGGCGGCTGTCACGCCAGATAGGTCTCGACTGTAGTGTCGTCTACTTCCCCCCCACCCCCACCTCCTTCTTCTCCCTCCCACTTGCAAACCAACCTCTGCCACCTTGTGTCGCCTATACAGTTTCACACAGACTGAAGACTCGCCGGCGCCTCGGAGACTCCTCGCGACTATCTATGTGGTGCGCGCGGGGACTGTTTAGAGAGAGAGGGGAGGGGTGAGGAGGGTGAGAAGGTTAAGGAAGGTCTATTTATTCGGTCTGTGGCAGTACCTTTTGTAGCAACAGGCGGACACACAAACACACACAGACGCACATGCTCGCACTTAGAAGAAACAAAACACAAAACAATAAAAAATATGCGGGGGTGAGGCTTGATTCGAACTAGAAAATTATATGCGGCTGAGGAAATGGTTTGCAAACGCTGGGAAGGAAAGAGGGTCGGGTTGGGGGGGGAGGAAGAGAATGGTGTTTTAATTATATTTCATGGAGGGAATGAAAGGGGAGTGGGTATGACGTGGTATGCATACTGTTATAGTCTGTCGGCATGATCAAAGGGTGTGCAAACAGTTTGGCGCCTGGTCCTCCTCCTCTCCCCCCCCCATCATTTTTCTCTTTGAGACCGTTACGTTAAATTTATAACTCACAATGGAAAAGGGGGGGGGGGGAATAAAACAAAACAAAGACGTTCATATTGTCTTTTAAATAGTGCGCCACCACTTGTTGCAAGTTGCAGCCGACTGAGTGACGGTGCGTGAATCGCCCCCCTCCTCCCTACCCCTATTCCCCAACCTATCTAGCTAGAGTCTATCATCATTCAACAGCATCTGTGAGCGTCATTTTATACTCACAGTTATGACCTAATGAGATGTAAACGTCATTATGATTATTTTGCAGCAGTCGAGTGGTGTAATGCACACACACACGACACACACGAACATAACAACAAACAATCATTACCGTTTTCATAGGTCAGTGATGTTTGTTTAATTGTCTGTAAAGCGAGGTGCATTTATTTTGATATTTAAAACAGTTTATTATAGACTAGTGGAAAAGCCTGCTGAAGCTGGGCTGAACGAAATCCGACAGAAGGGATAACAAAGAAATATACGAAATACTGCAAATAGAAAAGAACATGTGGCCTTAATTGACATGAACTTTGTACGGAAATAACAAAGAAACGTATGAACTACAACGCATACACCGCATGATATGAAAACTACCTGCGAGGGAGACACAAAGTTACAACGCATACACCGCACGATATGAAAACTACCTGAGGGAGACACACAGGTTAAACGATTATGTATTTAAGGATTCAGTTTGTCTGTCTGTACGACCGCATCTGATAATTTTTTTTAAATATTTTATTAACATATAGTAACGTTGAAAATATCATAGAACACAATAAATTTCTGAGAGAGAAATTAACGATGCATTAATATTGTGTAGGTGTACAGACAGAAGCTCGGACTGGACACATTATTTTGTTTTCATGCGCGTTCAGTGTAGCGCATGATGATCGCGGTGACAATATCACGCAATGTTAATATGGTGTGTGTGTGTGTGTGTGTGTGTGTGTGTGAGTGAGTATGTGTGTGTGTCATCTCATCATTGATCCATACAGGCAAGGTGTTCATACTGACGGGGCGAGACAATTGTTACGCACAGAGTATACTGTGATGAGATAGACAAAGCACACAGGTAGATAGATAGATATAGATAGAAAGATAGATAGATAGATAGATAGATAGATAGATAGGGATAGATAGATGATATGGACAGATAGATGTGTGTGTGTGTGTATGTGTGTGTGTTTGATAGATAGATAGATAGCTATCGAATGAAATAGAGAATTAATATCTGATACACAGGGACATGTAGATAGATTTACCTGATGCTTTGAAAAGAAAGATGAAGTATACCATGTTTGTGTACTGTACCATTGATGTGATGTACCATGTGTATATGTACTGTAGTATGTATGTGTGTCATGTGTTGTTTATTATATTGTTGTTTGTGTGTACTGTGTATAATCATGATGTGTATGTGTGTACTGTTCTGATATTACCCTGTTCTGTGTATGTGTGGCACCATTCTTGATAATACCCTGTTCTGATATTGGCCTGTTTGATTTACAACCCAGATAATACGTAGACAGTAGCGCTTTTCTGAAATTGGCCTGTTCTGAGATAGTTGTTTATTCTGATAATTCCCTGTTCAGCCTATTACCTGAGAAAACCTGTTCTGATATGTAATATTGTAGTGATGCTTGTTCTGTTTTATTTTGGCCTATTCTTGATAATACCATGATCTTATATTACTTTGTTCTGATATTAAACATTCTGATATTACCTATTCTGATATTGGCCTGTTCTGATAATGCCCTGTTCTGATATTGACCAGTTCCTATTTGTGATAATACCCAGTTCTGATATTGGCCTGTTCTGATATTGCTATGTTCACTAATACCCTGTTCTGATATTGCTCACTCTAAAACTCAACTGTCCAACTGTAAGATATATGACAGGTACAGTGAGAACATTTGATCTCCACATTGCGCGACCTCAACGTGTGAGTATCGACCAGACACACAGTGTGTGGTGAGTACTGCTTCCGACCCCCCTCCCTTTGCCATGTCACACCGAACACGAGGGAGAGCAAGATGTTCATTTATGAGATTGAGCGCGTTAGTCTGTGGATGACCGACTGTACATTAGTGTGTATAAAAACGTATGTCTACCATCCTGTGTCAACCCGTGTGTGTAAAGCCCGTGTGTGTAAACCCATGTATGTAAACCTGTGTAAACCCGTGTATGTAAGCAGAGCTATTTTCCAAGGGAGAGAATGAGGCTTGGACAGAGAATGGGTTAGTAAGGGGCTGGAGCCTGTTCGGTCCTGAAACCAACAGATTTGAAATGTACTTTAATTTTACTGGAAAAAAATTCATTTTACCGGACTAGACAAGTGGCAGCTGTATGACAGAATAAGTATGACAGTATAAGAATATGACAGAATAAAGTATGACAGTATAACAGAATATGACAGTATAAAGTATGACAGTATAAAGTATGACAGTATAAAGTATGACAGTATAAATTATGACAGTATAAAGTATGACAGTTTAATATGATATGTCGATATTTATAAATGTGGTAATTTAATATTATGTAAAGTATGACGTATAAAGTATGATATAATAAAGACAGTATAAAGTCGACAGTATAAGATGGAGAGAGAGATAGATAAAGAGAGAGAGAGACAGAGAGAGAGACAGATAAAGAGACAATAGAAGAGAGAAATGGCAGTGCAAACAATGAGATACATATGAACACTGGCGTGTCGGGTTACACGAGAGAGAGCTCCAGACTGAACCTCGTATCTCTCACCCCCATTGATGTTTAATACGTAGGTCTATAAGACAGATCAATACGTTTTGTTTGGGATCAGAAGTAACTCGATACCATGAGACCGGATCGATACATGTACGTCCGTTTGAGAATATGCGATGCAGTTCTCACTCATCAAATATCAGAGGAAGGAGAAGTAGACTGAATATTTGCTGAGATGGACAAAAAATAGTATAATAGTGGTCACTGTATACAAGAGAGAGAGAGAGAGAGAGAGAGAGAGAGAGAGTGAGAGAGAGCGAGAGCGAGAGAGAGAGAGAGAGAGAGAGAGAGAGAGAGAGAGAGAGAGAGATGCAGTTGATATTCTGTTGAATATTCATGTTGTTCTTAACTTTGATCATAACTTTAAGAAGTTCAAAGAAAGTGGGAGGGGGTGTTGATGGAGGTGAAAGGCAAAAAAAAAAACTAAAGGGGTGGGTGCGTGTGTGTGGGAGGGGTGGAGGGGATATAAAGTGATAATTAATGGTGAGAACATAAGCCACACATCAGTGAGTGGAAAATGAGATAAAGTGGCTGAAAATATGTAGAAATATGTGTAGAACGTTTTATTACAGAACAGGTGAAACTGTACAGATGAATTACATCGGCCTGGTGAGAGAGATGTGGCAGATATTCAGTTCAATATTCAACTGGTTTGCATATTGTTTGATCATTAGGTTAAAGAAGGGGAAGGGTGGAGGGGGAGGAGGGGGGCGGAGACTCAAAGGTAAAGTGATAATTAATGGTTAGAACGTAAGTCACACTCCAGTGACATCAAATTTTGAATCGTTTAGTTAACATCTTGTAACACCTGATGGATGTTTGGAGATAATGGGGCAGAACTTGATAAGTCCAACGTCAGACATCAGAGTTGCTGTGTGTGTGTGTGTGTGTGTGTGTGTGTGTGTGTGAATTTACATAGCTATTATTCTTTGAGATAGGAAAATAAATATGTCTACCTTGAAATATGAAATGGTTATAGCAATAATAAACATATAAAAAAGATTTGGAAAGCAATTAAACAAAAAATTAATGATCACTCATTATGTATGCATACAGTTTTAGATACAGCTGCAATGCTAACAGAATGCAAAGACCTCAACATCGGATGATTTACTTTGATGCGCGCGCACACACATTCACGTACATTAATATGTCCGTGTTTGTATACATAACAGCCAGCGGGGAAAAAGTATAGATATGATTACTATTTTACATTTAATGTAAGTAATGAGTGGCCTAACGTCCCACGAGTGGCAGACGTGAGCACGAAGAATGAAATCTTCGATAAGTCACTGGAGTTAGGTTGTGGTTTTTTGCACCTGTCTGAGAGATGGTGTGGACAGGTGATATTGAATTATCACAGCCAGATATCGATCACTGGATGACTATCTTACTTTAACATGGACGTCGTGGTCATTGGAGATTTTTTATATTGGGGGTGCCGACATTTGCTGAAGTGTCGATAAATTTAAAGGTATCGGCATATGGGAGGTGTTGATATTCAGAAGGTGTCGATATTTTGAGGGTATCGATATTTTAAAGGTGCCAATATTTAGAAGGTGTCGATATTTTCATGGTGTGAACATTTTTGTGATGGGAACGATAACCGGGAGGTGGCGATATTTTGAAGGTATCGATATTTTGAAGCTGTGGAAGTTTAATTTTGTAGGTGGGGTGCTACAGGCACGCCGAGAGGGGAGGGCGGGGCAGTGCCAGGGGGCCCGGCCGCCCCGACCATGTCAACTTTTCCCGACTTATTGTTTATTAAGGGGCCCGCAATGATGTCCTGCCCTGGGGCCCGTGTTGGCTCTCGGCGTCACTTGATGGGGATATGTACCTCAATGCAATGCAATGACCAAAAAGGATCTGTACAGTTTCGTTTAATATAACACAGTATCAGGATGAGCAAAAATTGAATATGTACGCATAAGCACAGACATATATCCTACTTCCCGCGTAAAAATAAAAAAAAAGCGAGAAAGGCGACAGGGAAAGTAAAATTAAATGTTTGAAAATTTGGGTGAACCGGATACACATTTAGGCCTTGGGGAGCGGGAGGGGGAGGCATGGCGTGCCCGCCATTTAACCGCTCCAGTGCGTGAGTAGATGGTTGAAGTACGTCATTGCTCGTGTGTGCTACTTTCGTTGCGAATGTCGCTCGAACGAAAATTGTAATGTTTCTTTAAGAAGCTAAACTGAAGTGTCGCTCCTAAGAGGGGGGGGGGAGGGGGGAACGACGACGCTCAAGCTAGTATGAAGTCCGTTGCGCCATTTGAAAACTGTCAACTAGGATACTGTTAGAAGCGAAGTCAGTTAAGCGCCTTTTGACCTTGGCCTTCATGATTTAAACTAAAGGATGCATGAAAATTCATTAAAACACAGGAAGTCACATTATTCTTCAGTCGGTTCCCCACCCCCTCCCCCTTCTCTTCCATGTACGGCTGACGCCGTCTGTTCTATGAATTTCGTTGGCGTAAGTTTGGAAGTGCCGCTGCTGACGTCACATACGTACAAAAAATTGCTTGAAAAAAAATGTTTTTTTAGCGCCATAAGTCAGTCAGTATGGTGACTTAAGATTCAGATTGAAACAAGGAAACTAAATGACATTCATTAAGATTGCGTAGTAGCAGGTGGGTGGGGTGTGATATTGAGGCGGGGGCCGTCTAGTTGAAGACTAGTCAAAGTAGTTTGAGAACTGGTTGAAAAAAAAAATTGGCGGGAAAGAAGGGATCCGCGAAATGGAGGGGGCGGCATTAAGAGATTACAAGAAAAGAGGTGGCAAAGTCGAGTGAATAAAGCGGAGGTCAAGGGGTCAAACGAAGAGATTTGAAGTAGTTTCACAGGTCCGTACTTGTGAGACACTTGACCAAATACAATGAGGCAGGGAGGGTAGGGGGCAGGGAGCGCTCCGTGGTTAATGAAGTTCTCACCACTACTGACAGTTTATCATTTTTTTTTTTTTTAATTATTGTGTAATTTTGATCAAGTTTTAACTAAATAATAAACAAAAAATAATAATAAAACAATGTAAACCGTACAAATTGACAGTGTCTAATGTCTTGTTTACTAATTCAAATTTGTCGCTCTATCAGGTCGTTGTGACATGTGCCCTCGGTGTCATAATGTCTTGAGCTGGTATACAGATCGTACTTTTAGTTCTGTGTCATTTACCCTGATTGCTGTGACCTGTTGCGGTCATTTATTTTCTATTTCTAACAAGTTTGTGTTTCTTACCTTGTCCCCCTCTCCCCATCCCCTTTCAGATTCAGCATATTGCTCGTGGGTGCAACTGTTACTGAGGCACCGGATAATGCATAAATGTACCTGAAAACAACAACAACAAAAAAAAATAGCCTGCAGGATATGTGACGTTGGCATGATTCGAACAGCGACCTGCGTTTCCAGCTGAGCTGCAAAAGAAAGCAGACTTTTAAATTTTACAACTTTTGGCTTCCGTCATGTCGCATCAGTTACCACCTGCAATACGCAGACTACAGTGGCGACTTTCTCACGACTTTTCAACTGTATCTCTGAGTTTAGTGTTTCACACGATCACGTCAAGTGTCCCAGACGGGTTGTTGTTTTCTTTTAAGCTTTCATGATAGTCTTTTCCTGATGGGTACTTCATCCAGTGGTTCCCATATTCTCAGAACAATCCCTGCTGTAGAATTATCTTCTAATCCCTACACCGTATTATTATTTATTCAAAGTGTTGCGGTAAAAGTGTTGTTAGTTTTTAGTTTTACACCATTGTCATGGTTGAGTGAAGTGGGGGGAATTTTACGATTTGAAAACCATCGCTACTTATCCTAATCCTGATAGGTCATTTTGCATACGACGCAGAAACACGTCACATAAATCAGCCATTGGCGTAACTATCATAGGGGGGGGACACAGAATATAATGAAGGGAAATGAGTTAGATGGAGGGTTAAAGAGGATGTTGCAGAAAGAGAGAGAGAGAGAGAGAGAGAGAGAGTGAGTGATGTGAGTGAGAGAGAGAGAGAGAGAGAGAGAGAGAGAGAGAGAGAGAGAGAACAAAGAGTTAAAAACCATCATGCCTAGTGCGCAGCATAGTGGTTACACAAGTTTCATATTATGAGGGTCCGCCGCTGATGGTGCACTTGTGTGCGGGAAGCTCCGAGCCAGCTGTTGACGGCGGATAAGCTGAGTGGGTCTCTTGACGGTTAGTTAAGTACCTAGTGGTACTGTTACTGCAGTGAAACCAAACATACAGGAGACCGCTATAAGAAACTGTACAGTAGTTGGGGGGGGGAATCTTTCGCAGTAAAACACGTATTTCCCCCTCCCCGGACTAGATATATATGAATGCGTGTAAATGCAGATTTTCGGATCATGGTATCCTGTTTATTAGTGTCCACAAACGCTGCCCTTTCAATAGAATGTGTAGATCATGTATGTAAATTATGATATGACTGACCACCCGTATTCTGTTACTTTACCCAAGGGAATGCACCACCAATAATTCGTTCACCGTGAAACTATAAACCATGACTCTCGATGGTCGAACACAATGACTTAAACAGAGCTCAGGGTGTAGCTTAAAAATTTGGGGGGTGGGGAGAGAGAGAGAGGGGGAGAGGGGAATACCACACATCTAAAAATCACAACGACATTGTTTAGTACTTGCCACTGTTTGAAATTTATTTAATAATGCTAACCATACATTCCATAATAGCAACTTGCAGAAATACAAAGTATATGCTAAAATATACAGTGGGTTAAAAGTGTCGGCTATAAAATATAAATTTCTAAATGACTAAAAATGCCAAATTCACAAAACGTAAACCGGAAATTTTTTCTTTTTTTGAATTCATATTTTATTTTCTCTGTGTGTTCAATTTGGGACAAAAAGCTAACTCTTCAATCGTAAATGTCAAAATCCATAAATCATGGTCATATCTCTCTCGTTAAAAAGCGAAATCAATGTTATCTTCTCTTCACCTTTAGACTTATCATGTGCCTAAATGAGCTGCCTAAATGCATGAACATGCATATTCAAAAAAAAATCATTGGGAAACACGGCGCGATGCAAGACTTATTTTCGATGCTAATTCAATGTCGGGTTTATTTTCTCTATCGAAGACGTTTTACTCTTTAAATGAGTTAAGTTTAAAAACATACTAAAAACTTAGTTTAAGACGTAAATCGACAGAATTTATATGACTATAAGTTGGTCATCTCTCGTTAAGAGCAGACGCGAACATCATGTGTTATAAACTACTTCCCCCACCTTAGATAAACTATATCTCCAGTTATATTTTTTATTTTAATTGCACAACAATGTAACGCAGACATGCATTTCAAAAGTCGCTCATTACTTCCAGTCAAAACTGTTGTTTATTTTGTCACTTAAAATACATATTTTGTATCATTGTTATTTTTTTTGTAGTACTACGTATCTACGAAAACCGAGATCAAGACCCTTATCACAGCTTACACACCCCCTCCCACCCACCGTCTGTCTCCCCATTAAGGCTACGCCTCACGTTTACCGCAGTATTTTACGAGCCTGACAGAACGCAAGCCCCGCTATCAGAGCATGGCGCCTGCCCGTCGCTGCGACTAGAGGAAGGCCATAACGGGCCTAAAACGAAAAAGAAAAAAAAATTACGGCTCGCCTGGCAGGCGCAACTCGTGTCGGCCTCGAGAGGTTTAAGCCACGCTAAACGTAAACCTGAGTGTATGTGTGAGGTAGGGGTGGGGGGAGAGTGGGGAAGGGGTATTTCTGTTTATGTGCCAGTGGGCGACCCGCCATTCTGTTTTCTTTTTTTTTTTCCTCAAAATAGAAAGAAGAAGAAGAAGAAAAACTAATTCTTAGATTTCTTTTAAGATCACCAATTCATCCACTTTGTTTTTAATATCATGTCTTTGGCTAAACCAAGCTTGTGTGTGACCCACTGCTGGAACCATGCTAAAAAGCGTGCAACGGATTAAGTTAAAATGTCAATAAAAGGGCAGCATTTTTGAAAGAGTGTCAACTTGGAGTCGGAATCATACAGTATCATTGAGGCGGCCATTTAAAATGTCATTTTGGGATGTCACAGTGTCATCAGAGGCGGCATTTTGAAAGAAATATTGTGCCTGCTTTTAGAGTGTCATTTTGAGTAAAAGGATGATCTTTGCGGTGTCATTTGGTAAAGGACGATCTTTGGGGTGTCATTTGGTACAGGACGATCTTTGGGGTGTCATTTGATAACGTTGGATCTTCGGGGGGGTCATTTTTGGTAAAGAGGAGTCTTGGGTGGGGGGGAGAGGTTGTCGCTATTCGGAGATGCATCATTGGTGTCATTTAGTGACGGCGCTTCTTTTTTAATGTCACATTTAAATTTAGTCTGTATGATCTGTGCCACCCTCACACAATGACGATGCCAGTGTCACCGGTTGAGGGACAACAAAATAAATGACATTTAAAAATAAAATTAAAAAAAAATGTGCTCAATACACGGAATGTGTATCTATTTGTGAGCTCAGCTGTTTGATCCCAGCAGATGTACAACAACAACAACAACACCCACTGTGCGGGTGGCGGGCCCAGACACGATCGTTGTTACTTTTTTTCTTTGGGGGTGGGGGGTTACGGCGGGTACTATTAGGGCAATAGGAGGCACTAGGCATAATTACATGGGGCATTTTTCCGGATTCGTTTGGCTTTAAGTTCTGACCAGGGAAAACGTTGACAAAAGGCTTACAACTTTAAGTGTTCTCATGTTGCACAAGGGCCCTGGGATTATTTAAAATTGTGTGTATTTAGGCCTGGTCCTGGGCTATCGCTCTGATTGCATTTTCTTCATTGGGTCAGGCTGATCTCAATCCAGGTCGGTCATAATGACATTAGCTGGTGGCAGTTAAATTCAAAACTAGTAAATACGCCTCAGTTGCAATATGGTTCATGAAACTTGACAAGAATTATAACTTTCAAAAGTTCGGTCATGTGTCACATTGCCCTATCCACACTGGTCTCACTGAACAGCCGCCCCGGGGTTCACCATTTCAAAAGCATCAGCTCTAGTGAGTATGACACTCCACATAAAGTATCCCAAGTCTTCGTATCGCTAATCGTGTCTCTGGCTATGAACATAATGCTAAACTCGATTGAGTTACACTGGCAAATTATATTGATAACATGCCGGTAATATTCAAACCAGTTATCAAATAATAATAAAAACATCATGAATAAAGTAAACACTAATAGGTTTTTAACACGTGTAATTCATTAGACACGGGGATTGTGTTTGAAAAACAATTGTGTGGTTATATAACTAAGTATTGATGAAATATATATGTATTTATATGTATAAAGAAATAACGCAAATTTATTTACTGATCTATATTTAGAAAAATACATGCTGTCGGAAAAAAATGTAATCAGGGAATATTTCGGTGATTAAATAAAACCATAAATAACAATAACAAAAAATCATCATACAATGTTACACATCGACTTATAAAAATACATAGTTTAATACGGTTAAGTTGGTAATATAACATTAGAAATAGTCTCAGTATAATGAGCATTGAAGCAATGTTTTGATCACTTTATCATATTCTAATGTTGTTATGTTTTGATAACGTTATCATATTCTAGTCTGATTTGTGTAAGTCGTCTGCCATCAAAACAAGAAAAAAACAACACTTATTTATTTATTTGTTCTTTCTCTGTCATCAAGTTGACAACATTAATATCAATAAACATCAGACTGAACAAGATGATTCCGAAATTCTTAATCACTTAAACTTATTTTCATCTTTTATACGTGAAAAAGAGAAACTGAAGGAGTTTAGAAACCTTCATTCCTCGGACATTATTTTTAGAGCTATCAAATTATAAAAAAAAATTGTTATCATCGCTGAATGTTTATATCTGGAACACTGTAGAAACATTTACAGCTGCTAAAGTGAACAGTGGAATTTAGGTTATATTATCAACCTACAACAATGACCAGTAAGGAGTCGGCGTTAAAAAGTCTGATGATGAACAGTTGTTATAGTAATACCAAGGTCTTGAATTAAACAAAAAACAAAACAAATAAATACATAAGCAGCCTAATAACATATTCGTCATCCCGGGTGATAATCGGAGGTAAATAATCGAAGTCTACTTATATATAATATGAATCTGCAATATCTATCATTTGGCTGATCTTCTTGCTTTAAATATCCATTTATTTTTTTATTTTTCACAAAAGTCAAGTATTAAAACATCTTGCCAAAGAAGCCTTCTTCTTGAATGAATACGCCTATAATTTTTGAATCTTTAACCATCGCAAAAGTACAGTCATTAAAATGTGATAATCGACTTCTGGATAGGAGGTCGCCTTTGTTTTCAAGCCGCCTGACGATACCGCTAGAATCGATACCCTTCACAACCACGCCCGATCTTGTACCGTAATGTTATTTTTGTGTGTGTCTTTCTGTACGTCAAAGTACAAATAGATGGGTTACCGTTCTTTTAAGTAAACCTAATGTATACTATTTGTCGGTAATCACCCTTTTTGGACGCTCGTCTTGTCTAGCCTAGAACCCCCTCGCTCGTCGGCTCGATGGATTGGGGTCGCGTTTGAAAAACACGTGTGTCTGTTCATTATAATAACAGCATGATAGACCTCTCCGCCATTAACAATCGATTCATTTAGAGACTAGAAACGTAACCCCCCAGTGCTGAATACTAAAAAAAACCCCAAGCCTTTCGAAAAAGAAAAAAACCTAGCCGAAAAGAAAATCACAGTCTTAAATAAGGTTAAAAATTTAGATCAACACAAATTACAGGAATTAACCCAACTAGCTTTTTTTGATTTTTTTAAAAGTTTAACTAATGTGTCGGAAACAAAAAAAAAAAAAATAACATTATGTGTGTGTATGTCTTGACGTCTTTATTGTCGAAGCTATATTTAGAAAGAGGCAGCGTTTATCGATTGCGGCGTGTTATGAGCACAGCATCTGCTCACTCGAGGTGGAATAAATTGTCATAAAAAAAAATGTGTGTTGTGTGTGTAGGTAGTATATGTTTGCGGGTATGTGTGTGTGTGTGTTCGAGCGAAGCTGTATTTTGGTCGCGTCCGTTGAAGAGCTAATACGAAAAAAAGGGAAAGCAATTTGTTGCGTTACGTTCTACACTTATTCATTACGCAGTCAACATTGCGTAAAAACAAAAAAAACCCAGGCCTACATAGATACATACATAACAAAAACCCAGGGTCGCATGAAATAATAATTAAGATATATGTCTACATTAGCTCGAACATAGTGTAACTAACATATGCTTTTTTTTTGTTGTCGTTTGTTGTGTATTTGAATTGATCATTTTCTCATTTATCAAGATACTACACGCTCCTGATAAATTAAGATAAAACCAAGTGAGGGTTTTAAAAAAAAAAATAATGTGTTTTGTTGGTACAAACGAAATGGGACTTTTGTTTTCTTCTTATAATGTATAGTATAAATATAAAAAACATCAACCTGCAGTCCATCAGGCAGGGCAGTTGCAATGAGGCGCAAAATGGCGCGTGTTCTGTTTGGTTAACTCTAAGAGAGAGAGGGGAGGAGGGAAAAATATCTGGGTGAGTAGTGATCTGGTCACAGTACTAGGTGCATGGAATGAACGCGAAGGATTGGCGAAATGAGGGAGGAAAGGAGGTGTGTGTGTGTGTGTAGGGGGGACATATGTATTAAGAGGTGGTGGTGGAGGAAAGGAGATGGGGACAAATAAATGAGATCGGCATTACTGAGATCAGTAGTTTAGAACAATGTACTTTCAACCTGAACCCAGGCTCTATGTACATAATTAAAAAAAAAAATAAATATGGCCTTCCCCCTCACCTGGCCCCCCTATCCCCCAGGGGTCTTAGAACTCATAGCCGCTCGATATGAAACGCAGTTGATGGATGAGTATGTGGGGGAGGGGAAAAGGGGAGGGGAAAATGGCTTCCCCTCCCTCTCTGTGATTAGAGGATTACTGAGGGCAAAATAGCTGGGAAGCTTTTTACATGAATAAATCAGGGGGAGGGGGGTAAAATATAAAACTTTATGATAATAATGGCAGGAATATAGATAGTGTGGAGACACTTAGAGTAATACACTTTCACCACTAACCTCATCTTTTCCTTCAGTCTTTAATAATAGCAATAAAAGAGTAAAAAACATTCAGAATAAATACAAATAAAAAAAGTGAAAAAAAAAAAATCGTCATATTATTATCATTTAACTGTTACCTCGTGATGAATATGACACATCAGACAATTAATTGTGTTCGTGAAAAAAACAAAACAATTCAAAGACATTTTCTACAAATGTGTTTTCAGTAATGGTCTCTGTTGTGTTTGACCAATCATATTATATATTTTCAACAATGCATTTCCCCACAACAATAATGAATGAATGATGAGCTTTTTAAAATAACAAATTCAGTGTCACACACAATTCGCACAGATACACACCTACAAACACACACACTATTTTGACTCGACCTCTCCAGGCTGATTTGTACCATGCATCGTTCACTGCGATGATGCTATGACATGCAATATACGTGGTGTGCTGGTTTGACGATACAATGGAGATGCATTCATTAAATTGTTAGCATAATAGCCTACAGAGGCAATAATGGGATTAAGTACTTAGCCTCTCAGACAGCAGACCCCCTGGGGGGGGCGGCGGAGGGGGAGGGGGGGGAGGGTAATAACACTGGACATCTTGTATCACCACCTCGGTCTTGTTCACAACGATACAACGATATCTTATTTATGCGCATTGTAGAAACAGTTCGTGTTTTGATATATATGTTAAAATATGTTTAATACTGCCTTATGAGGGGGGGGCATATTTTAATACATAATATAAATTAATAACAAGGTGGTAAAAGCCACACTAGTGTATATATTTCAAGTAGTGCGTGCATTTGTGAAATAAACAAAAAAATATTTAACAGAACAAGTAAATAAAGGGACGAAAATGAAAGAATTCAAATGATAGATGATGAATTAGATGAATTAGATGGATGGAAAGATAGGTGGAAATAGATGATAGTAGATAGTGAATGGAACTAGATAGATAGATAGATAGATAGATAGATAAATGATAGAGTAAACAAATAGATAGATAGATATAGATAGATAACAGATGAATAAAAAAACAACTAAAATTGTAGCAAATAAAACCAAACAATACTACATTATTAGTTTTTCTTTGAACTAATAAACTGCTGGCAGTGTTTTTGTTGCAGATACACAGAAATTACAGATGGCAGATGTTTCTCCACATTGAATGTTGTGAAAACCGAACCATATAGGCCAAAGCCAGGTGCTTAACCGGGTGAGCTCTCTGGACAAGTGAAATATTGAGCAATTTTCTCACTTTTATAACCTATCTAGAGTTGCGACAATAATGCCTATCTCGGACAAATACCGAAAGGCGAAATATCATACAGAGATTATAGGTCTATATATACAACATATATAAATATCAGCCAGATATTGATGTTGAATAGATATTCAAAACTTTTTGTGAGCAGACGTGGAAACTTATTCTGTATTTGTGATATCTTATGGATATCATTTCCATAATTTTCTATAATTTATTGATTAAAAAACAACAAGAATATATTTGATTTGATAATTGTATTGTTTACTATAATCGTTTTGAATATGTTGTAGCATAACTTTAATTCACTAATCTTTACAACTAAATCAATTATTATTATCTGTGATAATATATATGTTATATTTTTATATATTGTATGCTAATTTAATTTTGAATACATCTGATATTTTATACACAATGTCCGTATCAAATAATATAGCACTTTAGTAGTTCTGATCATTATTATTGAAATGTATTTCCTGTATCTACTCCCCGTCGGGGAAGGGGGTGGAATCTCCAAATACCGGTATAGCAAAAAAAGCTACTAAAGCGAAAATATACAGGATCCATAGCACAAACAATCTAAAACTTCAAAGAGACATGTGACAAGTAGGCGTGAATTAAATATGGGAATATATATATATATATATATATATATATATATATATATACATATAATGTACATTTTAAAGTACTAGCATACGTGTGTTGTTGTTGTGGTGTGTGTCTACATTATTAAAATCTTGCAATACCATAAATAAAGCTAAATAAAATAACACATTTACACCTTGTAGTCCCATATGTTTAACAAATATTTGTAAATAATACTGATATAAATATTCTGTGTCAGCTCAAACATTTTCAATTTTTAACAGTATTAATAATTTAGATGACCAGAAATATATAAAATGTGTTGTAATAAATTCATTACATTAAAATGTTCTAAACATATTTATTAGATTTAATAATTGTCTTTAGATATATTCTTTGCCTGAATTCGAATCTAACACTAAAAGTTCACACATTTTTCATATGAAATTCTGCTAATGCTGAAAATTCTCTGTGGTTTAGGAGGTTCGTGGTGGGTAAATCTAACGTCAAGGTGTTGTATCTGGTTAGTATCAGGAGGTAGTTATGGTACTGCTACACACACTCCTCCTGCGTCTAACCAACTACACTTATCTTGGTTTGTGTGTGTGTGTGTGAGAGAGAAGAGAATGTGTGTGTGTGAGAGAGAGAGCTAAACCAAAAGTGAAAGTAGATTATAGGTTGAAATGATGAAGTAAAGGAGGTGATAGATATTAATTAACGCGAAAAAATGTTGCCTTTATTATCTACGGCTATTCATTATTCGCATGATATAAACAATATCTTACGCTGTCAGACGCGCAAATTTTCGCTTGCACATTGTTAGATGGCGGTAATGGTTGTATATAATGAAATTTCTATGTATATGATAATGCATGAAATAATGTATACGAAATATCTATGAAATGTCAATGTTTAGGATGAAAATATAGCTACAAACCAAGGTCGGTCGAAATATAGTAACCGCTAACCAGTTACAGGTTTGTTATTACAATTGAGTCAGAGTAAATGGCACCACTTTTTAATCGTGTTAAAATCTACGTGCATATAAACATATAATATTATGGAAGGGCAACTAGTCATGCACAACTGTAAGTCGGGATTAAAGAGTAGTCGGACCTATGGCAAGAGGTATAAGATGATTTACTAGTTAGCAAGAAAATATTATAATAATAAAAACATATAATATACATACATATATATATATATATATATATCAATAGACGTACAATATATAGATTAAATACATAACCCAATTTTAATGACTAAAAACAACTCTACAAACGAAAGGGCGAAGAGAGCATGTAGAATGTTGCGCATTCTAACACTTAGAAAAAAATTGATGTTTTTATGCTATAACAAAAACTAAACATTAATAAATTTATAAATTTGTATATTTGTATAAATTATTAGACTAACAACATTACGATTTATACGATTTATATATGATTGTATGAATTGATTATGCTAACTATATTCAATAAACACCTAGGACTATATTTATAGCTATATATTTGTACTATGTTTATTGAATATAGTTCTTATAATCATTCTTTATCAAACCACTACAATTTGAAATATATACAAGCATTTGGTTATACATGATGTTTATACTAATAATATATAGATCTTTGTTCGTTTGTGCTTAGTATATAGCATAAAAACATCATCTAACTTTTTCTCCTGGCGAGTTATGGCTAACAATGCTCACGCCTCGTCCCTGATTGCAAACTATAAACATGTATCCATGGAATGACGAACTGAATTTTTTAGATGGGATGACATAGATCTAGAAGTGTGTGGAAAAGAACAACCTAATCAAATTATACCCATATTTTGATAAGTTTCTAACTTAACAGGCTTTACTGTGTTGACCTATAACTTGCATGGCTTCAGTATAACTGGCTTGTATCCCTTATACTAGAACTAGCTTTATTACTTAGTGCTTGTGTGCTTATAGAGCAAGCACATATGGCTGCTAAGACTAGCTTATATCATATAAGTATGCTTGTATCACTATATAATAACTAACATATGCCTGGGAGAACCGACATATCTTTATGAGGCTAGCAAGCATTACCCCATAGAGACTAACACATATTGCTTATAGAACACTTAGCATTATATAAATTGCTTATTACCTATAGAGCTGGCTTATTATAGAGCAAGCATATCTGCTAAGCTATTATTATTACTATGGGAGCTGCTTGTATTATAGAACTAACATATATTACCATAAATTAGCATATTACCCCATGAACAGCATATGCCATTAGCATTTTTATGAACTAACTTGCATCTATGATTAACGAATCAATATAAGTATAGCACAGTAATCATTAACATATTGCTAAAATTATACCAAGCAAAATTACTACAGGTGAACATTATTATATCAGACGAAAAATCTCCCTTTTAAAAGACACTTAACATCAAAAATAATATTATTGAACGTAGAAATATCATTATGTAACATCAATATTGTATTATGGCTGCTAAGATATTGTATGTGCTCAAATGTTAACATTAATAACTTTTGTCAAAATAATATTATTAAGTAACATCAAAATATTGTATTAAAGTAACATCAAAATATTAGCAATGTAACAACATCATGTAGTGTAAGGAATAATAAATGATCATATTGATAACATGAACTAAAAATAAATAATGTAGGCCTAAATAGTTCAGAGAATGATGGCGAAGGAGTGTACCTGCGACCGTAAAATTTCATGTTTCCATCCACTGGAGCCAATAAATCCACTTGTAAAATTATGATAATAATAAACCTTAACATTGATTCAATTATAGCAATTAACATTATAATAATTTGACTTTAATGTTGAGGTAATACTGTGATATATTATTTATTGAAGTGATCTTAAATAATGTATATATTAATATTGTGATGTTATAGAAGTTAGTATATAGTGTAAATGCTATAGATTTATAAACATAATAGTTGGGCATTGGTGCCCCCTTGCAAAAAATGAGCCCCCCCCCTTCAGTATAAATTTATTTTAAATATGATGCCTTGACGGCCCTTGAGAAGTTTTACGGGACCACATACGGCACTGGCTTCCCCCTGCTTAAGCTACACCAACTGTTCCATATTAGCTTTCACTTAACTGACGTACAGAAAGTATTAAATAGTATAGATGTACTCACCTTCCTGATTTATGTCTACCATTTCAGTTCCGATGCTGTGAAACTTCTTCCAAGATCCCAAGCCTTCGGCTCCGCCTTCGGATCGTCCTTCTCCATTCAGCGTCTGACTTCCGGAGGCCCAACGCCAAACCTACTCCCCTGAGCGCAGCGTACATGTCGCCCAGGTGGGACAAGTCTGTGGCTTGGTGACAAATTCCGCCCGGAAGCCTTTGGGGGCCATCGAAGTGGCGTGGGGGTTCATGTGCAGGAGAAGAAAGGCGGTGGGCAGGTGATAAGCGCTGCCACCGGATTGATAGCGTGTCAGGGTGATCGCCAGGTGTGGCGCCACAAGCCGACCCGGGAGAAAGTATGGATACGACGCCACTGCAGCCCATTCTCCTTAGGGTCGTCGTACGGGCTGATGATGAACCTGGACTCCAGGTTTGGGATGAAGTTGTGCTTCTGGCATGGCCTGTCTCTGTTGCTGATGACCTCCTTGTGGCTGTTGTTGTTGCGGTTGTTGCTGTTGAGTTGGTCTCTCAACGGACATATGTTTCTCGCAGCCCGTCCTATTCACCTCTTGTAGGGCTTCCTTGGCGCAGCCCTGACGTAGAAGAATACCAAGCAACAACAAAAGAAAAGCCTGGAAAAAGGCATTTCTGGATTTGTAAGCTGAACATAATCGTTTTGTTTAGATGTTGTGCAAACAAATAAATATCTTAAACGTAAATGAAAAGAAAATTATTATACAGGATTTTTTTGGGGGGGGCTGTTCCAAGTTTTTAAAAGGCAAATATTTGACAATTTTTTATGAGTTACTATCCTTAATAATATTGGGGGGCTGCAGCCCAGAACACCCGGGTACGGCCTTGTGTCCCTACAAGGATCACATTTTTAATAGAAGAAACAAAAAAATATTTTGGCCAATAATATAACTAACATTTTGTTTTAAATATTAAATTGTTAACTAATAACAGCAATAATAATGACATTCGACACTATCGAGACATACTTAGAACAAAGCTGACAGATATCAAAATGTTGAACATGTATTGTTTATCAATATTCAATTTTAATTCAAACTATTTTTTTAAAAAGAATAAACATTATGATCGATCTAATTAGTTTATATCGATTAGAGTAGTAAAACTGAACAAACGAACTACGGAAACTGAAGAGCCGGATAATTTTGTGTTTATTCGTCGACTAATAAGCCATTTAGCCTTGACTGTTTTAATTAATTTATATATATTCCACAACTAATAACATCAGTTCGCTATCCGTACACCAAATCCAATTAAAAATACATGATCAATTATGAATACATCTGTTGTTATTTATTTTTTTAAATTAAATTATGATGCTACCTACAAACACTTTCAAATATAAATATTAAAAACATAATTATTATTGATATGTTAATAAAAATAATAATCATGGAATATTTTATCAGAGTATTGTTAAAGTTTAAATAAAATGTATGGTACAAGAATTAGTATATATAGACTAGTAGTATCGTTGATTAAGACACCAGACGCAATTTACTTCTAAATACTAGTAGACTTCATATGTCAAGCACTAGTGCATTCACCAGTCAGTAGGCCTATATGGTGTGTAAAAAAAAATAACACGCAAATGACATGGATTCTTTCAGTTAAAAAAAATATTTAAAAATGATGAAACTATATTTAAATATTATGCTGTACTATATGAGCTAGAAGTGGATGTTAGATTATTTTGATGAAATATGAATAATACTGTGGTATCAACATTACTGTAGTGTCAACATTGCCTGTACACAATCAACATTACTGTATTTACTTCTGTAAAAATATACTTTCGTCGGACATAAACCGAACCATAAAGTGGTGTACTTGTATCCTCGTTCCTGTTCAGCTGTTAGTACGTCATCGTAGGTTGCAGATTAAATACATAAATAAATAAATAAATACATTTCTAATGACAAAAATGTAATTTCTTGTTTTTTACTTACGCCTCAACTTATTACATAGGCAAATTAATGATGTGTCTCTGTGGTGAGGTAGTTGCCGATTGAACTGCCTAAATGCTAACATATATTTGTTGCTGCTTACCGTTATTTCTCTTAACAAAATATCTAACCTTTACCCTGGTTTGGTAAGGTTCGGTTTGGTTCATATTTCATTCAAATATTACTGCCTAAAAATATTTTAATTGAAGCATGTGTTGTTTTATTGTGTTTAATATGTATTGTTGTGTTAAATATGTATTGTTGTAATACTAAAATAACAAAAACAGTTTAAATTGACTTGAATTTCATGGTTTGTACTAAATCAATAAGATATTGTAAAAATATAACAATTATTAGAGTAAAATATAAAAGCGACTTAAATCATCTTAAGACTAATGATAATAAATATCTAATGAATAAATATTATTATAATTCAAAGAAAGACAAAAGATATGGGGCACAACCACATTGGTGAGAAATTTATCGTAACGGAGATATAACCTACTAGTCGCGTTCAGCAGACGATTGTTTATGCTCAGTTTCCTAGAACCCTTCACTTACTAGTCTCCAGCGATCTACCTTCCTTCCTGTATTATTTACTCTCTCCCCTCCCTCCACCAACATTACCCCCAGGGAGAAGGGTGGAATCTCCATTCTGAAATCTTCTTATATCTATCTCAATAAAAACATCCACAAGTTCTTACTCCCCGACCGACCTGCAGCAAATTAGTTTGGGGTGTGTGTGGGGGGGGGGGGGAGGGGAAGGGCATATATTTTTTTTATCTAAACGCGTGCAGGGAGTTGATAAAACGCCCCCCCCACACCCCATCTTCTCATTCCCGCGTCTCTGCTACAGCGCCCCCCCCCCTTATACGGGCGCTGATAGAATAATTTGATAAGGTAATTCAAGTCATGAATACAACAGAAAAACATATTAGAGGGGGAGAGGGGGGTGATTAATATTATCTGTTTAAATAGAAACAATTGAAAAGTGTAATTCAATACATAGACGTGAACAGTCTCTTCTAGCTATTACATTATTGATAGATGGATTTTAAGTTATCAACACTAATCAATGTCATTATTATATCATTATCAGACCAAGCATTCAAAGACAAGACATTACATTATAACCAACATCACATTTTTGTTTTATTTTATATAAACAAGAAAAGATTGTTTTAAAAATGAAATTGACTAGTAATTGATATAAACATATAATGATTACACTTTTGTTAAGAATAAAGTACTACTGACTAAAGTGTGTAATGTTATCTAGGGTAGATGTTTTAATTTAATCAGTTTAACCATTAATTAGGTGCTTTGTCTAGAATAAACTACTATTGACTAAATGTGTAATGTAATCTAGGGTAGGTGTTTAATTTAATCAGTTTAACCATTAATTAGGTGCTTTGTTTGAATAAACTACCACAACTTGACTAAAATGTGTAATATAATCTAGGGTAGATGTTTAATATTTAATCAGTTTAACCATTAATTAGAATTTAAGTTACATTCTTATGTTTATCACTGATAATGTCAGTATAGTTTGAAGTATCAAGTAAATTCATTTGTAACATTTTCTGTTCGGCTACATTTGCCACTGATATTTAAATTAATATTAAAATGAGCATTAAATTAAGTTTTTTTGTGCTCACTACTGAAATACTGTAATTCTTTCAAATCAATTTTTTTCTATAAACCAGTAAGTCCTATTTTTTAATTAAGGTGCAATTGTTAATAAATGAAACTGAAACCATTCACGCTTCTACAAATAAAAACACTTTTGAACATGTGTAAAAAAAACTTTTTTTAATTAAAATAAATTAAATTAAAATAATGTAAATTTGGAAAATGGATGTCATATAATACGATCTCAGTAACATAAGTTTATTATAAATGGAACATTTATAGTCAAGTTTTAATCCTATTTTTTCTGTTATCCTATTCTTTGAATACAAACTGATACATGAGTCTACACATACTCAGAAAAACTGCGACAGTAGTCAGACCAAGAGTAAATAAACAGGGAACAGTCGGAATACAGAAATACCTCACCCGTTGTTTGATTCCGTTGTAATTGCAGAAATCAGATTAATTTGTTAATTATATTGCGATACATTCACTCTTCATACTCTGTCACGTTACACACCTAGTTAGTCAACATCCTCCCCTGAGCACACACACTCAGAAAGGGAATGTGTATAGCCTAAGACACAACACCCCCCTTACACACTGCAACGTCGTTGTATGCTCCCCTTGCTGCGACAACTATTACTTCTGCGCGGTGCACATAAACTAATGAAAGATGTGTGTACAAGTCTGTACGAGAGGAAGATTGTACGGTTGGCGTAAGGAAGATGTGTGTACAAGGTTGTACATAGGAAAGTGTACAAGGTTGGCAGGAGGAGGATGTACAAGGCTGTACGGGAGGAAGATGTGTGTACAAGGTATTGCAGGAGGAAGATGTGTGTACAAGGTTGTACGGGAGGAAGATGTGTGTACACGGTTGTACAGGAGGAAGATGTGTCTCCACAGGTTGTACGGGAGGAAGATGTGTGTACAAGGTTGTACGGGAGGAAAATGTGTCTGGGTTGTACGGGAGAAAAATGTGTGCACAAGGTTGTACGGGAGGAAGGTGTACAAGGCTGTACGGGAGGAAGATGTGTGTACAAGGTTGTACGGGATCAAGATGTCTTACACTCACACGGAGTGCTCCACTCTTCAACTCATCCTTGTCGCTTCCTTTGTATACAATCGCCTTTGAGGGCAGACAATATGGAAACATTTTAAAGATCAAGAGGATGAAGGGCTGATGCAGCTTTCCTCCCTTGAGAGTGTAAAACAGAGTGAATGACGCAGCAATGAAAGAGTACAAGGGATTTTCGTATGATACATCTGAGTTAAACTTACACACAGACAATCTGCGTGTCTGTGCTGCGTGTTGTGTGCATGTATGAATGTATTAAAATAGCATATCCATCAATGTTGTTGTTTAGTGTATGTGTGCGTGCGTGTGTGTGTATTGAGTGTGTGTGTGTGTGTTGACCGCGTTACTCATTCCCGGCGACCGGCCGACGGCAGTCATGGGCAATAGTCGTCATGTTACTATCATTTCCGCGTGAGTAGATTTGGGACAGTATTAGTATGTCTGTGGCCATGTGCGGAGGGGGGAGATAGGGGGCGGGGCGGTTTTATTTAATCAAAAAGTTTGAAACAAATATTTGGCGTAGGTTGTGAGAGAAGGGTGGGGAGATAGGAACGGTTAGAGTTCACCCCCTTACATTTTTACATTGGTAACTGTGAGATACATTAGTCACTGTTATCATGCCATACCCTAACACAGTTGATGATATCCATACTCTAGACATACCTTGCAGTATTAATTGACACTTTTAATTTCCATCATTAAAAAGTCGATACGAGGTTTGTTTATTTTACCTAATAATATGTATTTTTGTAAAGTACGCCTTCCGCCATTTTTATCTAAATCCAATTATTTACTGAACTCCGGTTTATTTGGATCTAATTTCAAGGAATTCAGATGATGAACACAGTTTAAAATGACCTATAAATTATTGGAAAAATAGTACTAACAGGAGCTTTGTGCTAAAAAGTAATATACGCTATATGTGTTGTTTTATTTTCAGAATGGAACGTTATATTTACTAAGTCGCTTATTCTAAGTAAAATAGTGAAGTAATAAACAAAGTTGTATAATATTGGCTTGCGTCATGAAAATTATCCTTCATTCAATTAACATTATCCGTTAGATTCATAATCGTCACAATTTAGGAATATTTCGACCAAAACAAACAATTGTAGTCGTAGTCTATGCGACTATGAAATAAACCTCGACACAAGTCGTTCTGTGATGTCGTTTGCAATTACTCTCGCGCTGATTGTAAAAGTTTCACAACTAAACAAACATACAAGCTCGATCTAAATACTTTTTATCTTTAAAGTAGTAAATTATTTAAATTGAAAGTACAGAGATGTACATATATAAATATAAACTACCATAAGGACCTGCGAAATGTGTATACATGAAACTCTTGCCTTACACTAAACCTAAACGGTGTCAAACTGGCCGTCCTGCAAAGCGAGAAATTGCCACCGTCGTTGGCGAGGACGGTATCGACAGGACTCGGCAAGCTAGCAAGTCGGGCGTTAGACCTTTTTTCCCCAACAAGAAAGAGTGGAGAGAGAGAGGGGGGGAAGTCTGGGGAGGGGATTCTCAGCCTCTCCTTTTCCCACAGCACACACTATTCCAATTGGTTGAGCAGCGTTCCCCTTCAGCCAATCAGCGGTAATGCCCGTGCTTGGTGGCCGCGTCGGCACTCGGGCCAGACTCGACGTCTGCTTGCGTTGCTCGAGTTCTTTATCAAGCCTGACAAATATCCCAGCTTGTGTCTCGCCGTTCGGTGTCTGACTGTTTGTGAGAAGGTTTACATTCTTTTTAAATTTCTTCTGTGATTTTTACCAATAAAGGCTGTAGATAGTCTTCTTTACACATATACTGTGCAGTAATAAGTTCTTAATACCTTAGGCTATATCTATATAATAAGAAATGTGCTTATGTTGCAAAAGAGAAGGAGCTTTAGCTTGAGGGTTCGGGGGGGAGAAAAAATCAATACGACTCGTGAGCGACAACAGGTCCAGGCCAAACAGGAATGCGCTAAAACGTCTTCCTATTGTGCAAAAGATGTCTCCTTACTTGTTTGACTGACAGGCCTTGAGTGTAAACACACGAGCAGCATCGAAGAAAGGATAAATCGAATAACCGAAGGAAACTTTACAAGAGGTCTGTCATTTCCCCCCCCTTCTTCTAAATGCTTGGATCTGGTTACTGAACACCACTCAGAATTCCCCCTGTTGGGCAACTGGGTGCACGCGCGTTAATAACTCGGACAAGAAACAAGGGAAGGAGACGCTGTTGAGAATAGTTGGTGGGCAGCACAGTGGGGAGTGGGGGGGGGGGATAGAAGTGAATTTATTTAGATGTTTTATAAATGAAATTGGATGTAACATCGATATTGGCTAAATTGTAAAATTTGTCACTGAAAACAATGATCACCCTCGTATATTTTTGTTCCGTTACAATACTACATTCGTAATTGATCATGGTGAATGGGTTACATATGATTATTTAATGAACATTCAAAAGACAGCTTGAAACAACAACAAAAAATGAATAAAAACCGATAATGGGTAAACGTTTATTATTACCACTCTAGTCATGGGTTCTTAAATTTGACTTGCAGGGCCGGGCTAAAGTCAGATGTTGGATATGTTTTTTTTTTTGTGAACTATGCAGCAAATGATGACGTCATCGATATGAAAAGGAAAGAAGAACGTAGGCCGGTGTTTTGATATGATGCAATAAATACAGTGAAGATCAGACTGACACGATTATAATCTAACATAACTAATCATATGTCATTTTTCATGTACTTTTTGAAAAGAGACACGAAAAACCGGTTTATAATATTTTCATTTAATTATGCTGAAGTTTTACAAGATAGATCCAACTGGTGGGATGCAGTCTGTGTCACTTCTGATGCCAGTATAAAGTTATAATATCACTCCTCCGCAACATTCATGGGGGGTTCATATCGATTATATCTGACAATCGCTGTGCCTCTGGTAAATACAAAACATGCACTCCTTGAACTTTTCTTGGATAGTGACGTTAAGTAACATATCATTCTATTAATCAATCCGATATCAAGTGATCAATTCCAACAAATTTTAGTTATAATACGCCTTTTAACGTTTATATATAGGCCTTATAGATAGATAAGCTTAATCAATTAAGACTATACATTATACTACAATGCCAGATATTAAGCGATGAAGCACTATGGGTAGTCCTAACCAATGTTCCCTCTAAGCTGACCGCGTGAGCATTGCTCCGCACACAGACCGTCGCTCATACTACCACCGATCGCTCCGATGATTGACATCGCTTAAATATCTAACAAATTTTGTACCTCAAGCAAATGTCTTTCTTGAGTAAAAATTTTGCTCATAGCACCTACACTAGGGAACGACAATTTCTTTTACGAGACTATGAAAGCATATATGGTGAGTCTAACACCGTGTGACCATGATTTTTCACTCGATTTTTATATCGTATTTTCTGTATGGTTACTGCTTCAGTGGTTCTCCCCCTACTCCCGCCATAACTGCAGACGTTGTGATATATGCCTGTGTGTGTGGACGTATGTGTGTACTATAAATATGTGTGTATATGTAGGGGAGAGGGGTAGGAGAGGCAGTGCAGCTATTACTGAAGTAAATGTCAGCCGCTATTCCATGGTCTTGAAATCATAATGGGGCAGAAAAAGCTTCTTGTTTACATTCAAAGAAATATGGATCCAGTCAATCAAGAGAGACTTGGGTGGGCAGGTAGGGGGAGTGATTGGACTCCTATTAACTGTGACAGAAGGAAAGAGTGAAATGACAGCTCCATGTGTGTAGTGTGTGTGTGTGTGTGTGTGTGTGTGTGTATTGCCTTCATGCGTCTCTGCCACCACACTCTAAATGTAGTTCGTTTGGCCTGTTTTCCTTTTGCCTTCTGGTACTGACAGTCGTAGTATTACTTCTTACAAAGGATGCAATTGTTGACAACATCACAAACCATTGTGCAACTGTATGGGTAATCTTGTGAGGCGGGGCGGGGGGGTTGGTGGAGAGTAGAATGTATTTAAAAGATTACGACACATTTAAACAATGAATTAACTACCTTCATAGCCAAGATTTACCCTACACCCTTCTTCACACCTTTAACGTCATAGCCTCATAGCTTACTACCCACATACATAATATATACATATATATATACATACTTAATATATATACATACTTAATATAATATATATATATATATATATATATATATATATATATATATATATACATATAGCTCTCAAGAAAATACGGCTGGTGAAAGTCATCAAAACAATGTTATTAATTACTTCATCGATATATCAATTAATACTTTATAACTATTAAATTTGTTTTAATCAAGTGTTCATATTTTATTATTTCTTTAATTGGATCTTTTGAAAAGCCGAATAGAAATGTCAAAGTGGGTCACGCATTGCAAAATATTTGAGAATCACTGGTGTACATAATAACATTCATACTCAAGGTATATACTCGTTTAACGCAAGTATGTTGGGTATCGATGGTCTTAGTAGTCTCTCTCTTTATATATGACACCAATAATAGTCATAATATTCATTTAAGAATGAACGAATGCAGAAATCATCCAATCAATCAATATAATTCTGTGGGTTGAACAGGATATATATAGATATAAGAGTTTCTCCAATGTTTAGAAAAGGTTGTAAAGAAATGTCCAACAAATGATGATCGAATGATGACATCCTCCACCCAATTAGGATTGACAGTACTAGTGTTATTAAATGAATTACAAAAAAATATATTAACATTAATTAAAATATATGAATTAAATAATGTATTAAAGAAAGATCAGATTTAGAAATATATTAACATACTTATGTAAATATATAATATATATATCTATTTGAATATTTAATATATGTGTATTATTGAGTATAAAACGACGATATATGATTAAATAGTTTTAAAAATTAAATATGTATCGCAAATATCTTTCAAAATATAAAGAAAAGAAACTTAAATAAATGAAAAATTAGAATCTTAAAAAAACACTTTATTGTTTTATAATTTTTTTTACAAAAAATTAGAGCCTGTGTCATACTACCCGGGGTGGGGGAGGAAGTTGTCCCTAATTCTAGCTTTGGTCCCATAATGCTATTAAGTTGTATACAGGAACTATCAACTATTCAAAGATGAAGTGAAATCTATGAAACTAATATCCGAACAATAATAAACAAAACTGGTAGTGTATTGAAGCTGTGATTGGTGAGTTCACCCATACGACTGTCTTTGCTATAGCCATTCCATTCAACGCGAAAGGAAAATGTTTCCGTAACAATGGTGTTTTCGTAACAAAAAATATACAACATGTTTACCCCTAGAGCGTTGTCGTCCCTGTTAGGTCATGGGCAGATAATCCAGGAATCAAGACAATTATCTCCCCTTGAATTTGTCTCGTCTGTTGACGTCAGTACCTTATACCTTCAAAAAAAAAAACACACACACAAAATTGATTGTTCAATGTATGTGTGGTCAGTCTTCTTGTTTTTCGGTCCACAGTCAGTTTCACAGCTGTGTACATGGATATTGTTTTTTATTTCCCCACCTACTGACCACAAAGGGGTCAAGAAGAGTCCAATTGCCGACCAGCAAGGGAGATACTTTTTTTGTTCAAAAGATCCAGACTCCATTCAGGTCTTTAGGGTGCTTACTGAAAGAACGATAAACTGCGTGGCCTTAGGTTGACTGGTAGGTATTGGTAGTGAGGTTTATTTCCACTTGGGTAACCAGTTGACCAAAAAAAATAAAAAAGTAGAAAGAGTTTTAGTTTGGGGTGAAAAGTCAATATCGTAGGTTTTGAATTTGATCTGAGGAGCGATTTTATTAGCGAAACGGAGGGGACCGATCAGCATATAGTTTACCCCCAGGGTAACATAGCCAGCATCCAGTGACTGTCCCCATATGTGTGGCGTTCTTAATGTGTATATATGCATGTACTGTTGATTAAACGTGTTAAACAAATATAACAAGGGCTGGTATTAATGACTGTCTGGCTACCTCTCACCAGACGCCTTGAGTAATGGTGTCCATAGAATCAACAAAGTGTTCAGTGAGAATAGTGGGATGTAACACTTTTGATCAAATATCTGAAATTGGGAATATATATTAAAATATATTCATTTCGTCTATGTTTACAAAACATAGCAGACAAACAGACAACACATATAGACAGAACTGACATACATACATATAGAGAGACAGACATACAGTCCCTTAGCGCAGAATTCTACAGCGGGGCCAGTCAGCAGGGTAAGGGGGGGAAGGAAAAGACAAAATGCAAGGGGGAAAACCAGGCCCCTGCCTCCCCTACCTTTACGGGGCTGCAGACATATAGACAGACATATAGACAGACACAGTACTATTTATATATATATATATATATATATATATATATATATATATATATATATATATATATATAAACAAGTTGCTGAACGCCATCGTGCCATAAAAATAACACCGAAATAGTGCAGTAAACAAAAGTCTACGGGGAAAATAGGTGAGACTCCCGTTCGGTGGTTCCGCCAGAAAAATATGCTGTATAAATAAACAAGCCAATCTAAGCCTGTTCATTCTGGACACAGGACGTGTTAGAAACATTTTCGTATTATGTATCAGTACATGCCTATCTTTCAGTAAATATTTGTAAATTTTGGAAATGTTTCATTCAATTGTGTAATGCATATATCTGAAAAAAGATGTTAAAAGAAGACGTTTCTTTATAATTGAAAACAAAATTATTTTCTCTTAAATCTAATTACAAGTGGTTTGTGGTCACTGAAAGCGTGGACTCTTTAGATTTAATTGCAAAGTGAATAACATTTGAAATAGGACTCATAGGTGAAACATTTCACAGTTGTAGTCATTTAATCGTCCGAAAACTCCGTCAATTGTTGTTTTATATAAAGTACGGGAAGTAAGTCATGTTGAATAACTGTTACAAAAATAAATAATGATTACACTTGTGATGCTTTTATTATTTATATTTAAAATATATAACAAAACGGTACATAAAAACTCTTATATTTTGGCCCTGAGAGGTCAATAACTGCAAAATGGACTTTGATGTACTTGGCAGGCCAAGACCTACACAATGATATACATCATGGGTCTAGGACTTATGGTTGCTGTGAGATATGAGGTGGTCAGTATTAATATAAACATATAGTAAAAAACGGTACTTTATAAGGCCCCTTTTACGGCCCTGAGAGTCAGATGCTGAAATGGAAAAAAGTCATTTCTTGGCAGGCCAAGACCTACAAATATATACATCATGGGTCTAGGAATATGGTTGTTGGATCTAGGGTGATGATGACGGACGGACGGACAGACAGACAAAACAGGGACAATAGGCATTTTTTTTTTCAAAATGTATCATACATTCATATATATACATAAATAGAAAGATACATAGACAGACACATAAAAATACTTAAAGCTATTATTAAAACTAGTGGTTTGGTTAGATGTACATTTCCTAGGTCGTCTATAACACTTTCTAACTAGTATACAAACCATCTTTTCCTCTCTTTTTCTTAAGGTTAACGGTTTCATCAGTTTGTCTGCTTTTCTTTTATAAATAGTTCATATTTCAGAACAAATCTCCATACATCGCCACTTAGGCCACTTGCCTGTCTTCGTTTGTTCGACATCCATTATAATGAGTTTAGTTATTTATGTGTGTGTGTATGTAAAGTAATTTCGATAAGTTGACTAAAACACTCCCTATTAACAAATTATAAAAAATACAAAAATAATGTACTTATAATCATACATAAAATACGATAATCAATTGTTATCCTAAACAGACCAAGGGTTGTCTAATCATTTAATGACCCCAAGGAGAATTTATTATTATTAAAACAGGAAGTTCAAAAATATAAAGGGTATTATAATATTTACTAGCTGTACCTACCAAAAACCTTTGCATAGCGTTACATCCCCTTTAGGTTATATCAATTTAGGTGAGGTTATTTTTGGTTCGGGCGAGATCCGATTTTTTCATGATTGTATTTTAAACTGGAATACTGTTGTATTAATTCTTTACTTTCGATTTAACGCAGAACCCAAACTGATATTATTTATATTATGCTTAAAATAAGAAAAGTTTTAAATGTTGCAGAAGTAAATGGTAAACAAGGTGTTTATATTCAAGTAGAGCTACAAAGTCCCTCGTCCTGCTTGAAAAAAAACAACATGGCGTCCTATCTTTGCACCCACGTCCACCTCCCACCTCTCCTCCTGCAGTCCCATGCGGTTGAGTGTGATTAGATTTTAAAATAGATTGTACGCCGCTGACTTTCTGCTAGATGGTGCGCTGTGGTGAAAGTACGCGCATACACTCTGTGAATCAGACAAAGGATGAACGCAGATAAAGATGTTTTGAAATACGAGGTCGTATTGATTTACTGCGCCAGTCTGACGTAATGTTGTCTCTTTGCAATGACAACAGGAGGGGGAAAAAGAATATCACAACCTAGAAAAAAATATATGGCAGAAAATTCTGACCCGCAGGGTCAGGTATGGCACTCTCACTGTTTGTTCCGGCCCGCGCATGGAAATAAAGCTTATATACCACTTTCTCCATCTTTGATTCAGCCATTTCGTCAGCTAATTTATCTAGGCCCGACCACTCCGATTCAATTCAAAAAGGAGCCCAATGTGGTCCAAAGAGTTATACACATTTTGTCTATATGGTCGATGGTGACTGGTGAGTGGTATACTTCGGTTAAAATGGAAATCACTTGGAATATTCCAAATTTTATGTCCAGGTCTACAAAAATAAGAGGAGTCCGGTTTTGTTATTATCTGACCATCCTGCATAGATGAACATAATTATGGTTTTAAAAGTTGGTTAATTGTGTACCATATAGATGTATCACGGGGGGGGGGGTTGTAGGTCACAGATCGCTAGGGTTTGAACTCGCTTAATGGGTCATGCAGAAAAAAGGATGTGTTGGATAGACGATAAATCTCCATTCTCATCCATCTTGTACAGATGACCTATGTGTATATTGAAAACACTTACAATGTATTATTCTGATATAGTATCTGATTTAAAAAAAAATCTGCTATAGCATAGTACCATTGGACGAGTGGGTGACACGAGTGTGTTTAGCTCACTCTGGGGAAACAGGTGTAGAACTTAAAGATATTTGGAGGTCCCGTGGCAAAATCATGGGCCGGTGGCCCTCTTTATGATAGAGGAGATATCAAAAGGATGGGCTAATTACTGGGGTGGGGGGGGAGCTATGCATTCACCAAGTTTTGGCCCGTCCATAAGAACGACTGAGACCGACATAAATATTAACCAAATAGAAGTTCAATTATAAATATTTTTTAAAAACAATGTTTACTTACAAAAAGTGTTTTACCTCCTGCCTAGTTTTTTTTTTAAAATAAAATTATATTTACATTAAAATATAAAAAAAAAAGGTGATTTTGATAAAGGAAGTAACTTTAAACGACCATCTTGAAAAGTAGTCAAGTGTCTGGCGTACACCCCCCACCCTGTTCTTCGTCCGTCCCCCCATCCCCCCCACATACAGACTCTCCCACCAACCTGTCTCCGATTCAACAGTCTTTCCTCTCCCCTCCACCATCCACTCCCATGCCCCACAATTCAAAACGAAGGTGTCTTAAAGAGCAGTTTATTTTTGGTTTGTTGTTGTTGGCGCCTCAAATCAGAAGAAACCTTCAGCCTACCTCCATGACACCCTTCACCCACTTCCCAACCTTTTACATAGGTCTATGTGTCTGTCGTTGTTTGTCTAGAGTCTAGAGGCGAGGTGTCTGTCTTTCTTGTGGAAGATTCAAAGAAAAAGCCTTGAGTGTTGTGAGGGGTGATTCTCCCTGTCAGCCCTAATAGAGAGAGAGAGAAGAGAGAGAGAGAAAGAGAAAGACAGAGAGAGAGACAGAGAGAGAGAGACAGAGAGAGAGAGAGAGAGACAGAGAGAAACAGAGAGAGAGAGAGGCAGAAGGGAGACAGAGATAGAAAACATGGGCTGAGAGAGAGAGACAGGTTATTTTTTTAACTTTTCAATGGTTTAAGTATTTTGTTTTCTAAGTGTGAGTAATTATTCAGTTATTCTTTTGTTAAAGTGTGTGTGTGTCGGTGTGTGATTTGGTGAAGGTGTGACAAGGAGTGATAAGTGAGGTAAGAGACACAGAGAGAGAGAGAGAGGTAGAGAGAACTATAGTAAAGGTAGAGAGACATAGAGGGTGAGTTAGAGGGAGAATGTGACAATAAAGTGTCTTTAACAGATGACACCAGTACTCCGGTGCTGTCCGCCATAAATGACTTTACAACCCGGTGTGGCGTCTTTCGTTTCACTATTATCTTTGGCGAACAATAATTATCAGAGGGCAGAGGGGGCCGGGAAGAGGGTGTGTGTTTGTGTGTAGAGGGGGGTAGGGAGAAGACGTCATGGCGGGATAGTAATGATAGTGAATAGTGCTTAGAAGTGGAAGGGGTGAGGTGAGGATGGTGTCAGGGGTCGCGGAGGGGGGTGGTTGGGGTGAAGTTAGGATGTGCTCTAGCCTGTTCTTAATTATTATAACAATTTTACTTTGTAAGTTTGAGCTCATTAAAAAAACAACAATCTAACTTGCCGAAGGTTTAAATTTTTTTAGTTGATAAGAATTGAAGTGTCATTGTCTGTTAATGAATGACTGGCATCGTTTGTTGACATGAAATTACAACTCCTGAGTGGAGAAGTGAGGCGGGGGTGGGGGGAAGGGGTTGAATTGGATGGCTTGAGGAAGAGAACAGTTGGAGGATCGTGATTTGTTGTGCGAGAGTCTGAAAAACGTGAAGTTTAACATACACACACAAACACATACACACACGTACACACACATAGACAGACATACATTATATCGCACACGATTATGTCACACACGACTATGTCACACACGATTATGTCACACACGACTATGTCACACACGATTATGTCGTAAACTTGATCTGTTTGCGTACTTCATCATCTGTCTGCAACATTTGTTAGTTCAATATATCATTCAGCTTTTAATACATTTTCGATGTTTAATATTTTTAATTAACTAGCTTGTTTCCGAATTCATGGTTTTTCATTAATCATTTCTCCAAGTCATTCTGTTGTAATTTAACTACTTATTTATAGCAATACTTTGGTGCTAGAATCCCGGTGCTAAAGCCGCCATTTTCGTTACGTAGCTTCCTATTTTTAGACTTTGATAAATTTAAAAAAAAAGTGTTCTGAGTCATGCAAGACCTTTGCATATATATATATATATACCATAGTCAACTTTGAGGTAATCATGAATTCATTTATCCTATTTTATGGAAATTAAACAAATATATTTTTAACATTTATCAAATCGAAATGTAGTTAAGAGGCCATTAATAATTACACAAACATAATGTTTTTACTTTCGAACTTACAGCTAACAGCCATGAGACAGAACATATATATATTTTATAAAGATTCTGTGGTCAGTAGTGAATAGTTTTTTTTTTCGTATATCTCTTATTACCACCTCCTTCCCCCCAACACCAATGTATCTCTCGTTAAACATCTCCTTAATGTCAACCTCAGATACGGCTTCATAGTTTATTTTTATTACATGGGTGGGCAAACTTTATACGGGTCAGTGACTTTTAAAATTTAACAGAAGGGCCTACATTAAGAGCAGATGGATGGGTGTTTATCTGAAATATATTAATGTCAACATTCATGGCGTGAACGGGCGGAGAGAACGTTGCGCGTGACACCGGATAATACAGTATCGGACAAAAGCCACATTAGGCAAAATATTATCGGACAAAAAGATCCTCCCCCCTCCCATATGCAGCCATCACCCCTTCCCTTCCTCAGGACTACAACTCCTGAACGAAATCACAACTTTGAATATATAATGTAATATATATCAAAGAAGGAAAAAAAGTAATATTTTTTAATATAATACACCAAGATGAGTGGGACGGTAGGCCGAGTGGTGTAGATACTCGACTGTCGTCATGGGTTCGATCCTCGGTGACAAACCTTGGAACTTTTTCCCAGGTGAAATTTGGCTCCCACAATTCCCACCCGGCTTTAAATAGGTACCTAACATAAGAAGTAAAGGTGACTGGTCATTGTCCTAACCATAAAATCCCTTTATATATCTGAGGTTATTGAAACAGATAAATTCTACACTTCACTGGCCCCGATGGCCCGCTAGACTAAGGTACTTTTCTTACACCAAGAAAAAGTATATTTTGTCCTAGAAGCTTTTGTCTTATACTCGAATCAAACTTAGTCGCTGATTTCATGTTTTCATGTAGATCTCTTGTGGACATCATTGAAACATCCTTGTTTATAAACAGTAAGAAAGTACTGTGCACACAACATCTTGTACTGAACCTAAAGTATGTATACACAACACACTGTACACAAAACCTGTATTGTGCACACAACTTGTACTGTACACAAAACTTATCTTATGGATAGACAAATAAAGTAACTTGCCCCTTCCCCCCCAATACAACAGAGCCCCGACTACAATTCATACAAACTCTAAAACTATTTGGTATCTGGGTACTTATAATGAGATCCCATTTATAACTATTACAATTTTTGCCTTGCCCCCTACCCCTCCCGAAAAAAAAAGACAGGAGCGGCTCTGGCTGCGAAACTGGAACATACATTTGTTAATACGATGTTAACATTTCTAATACAACATATTGTGACAACAACTGTTAATATTTCTTAACATTTCGAGTAAAGCACCCGATACCCCCCCAGCAACCCCCACCCCCACCCCCCAACACTTTCTATGTCCCGTGTCTTCATTTCTACAGGGAAGTGTGCACGAGCATAACGAAATGAGCAATACGGCAAGAAAAAAAAAATTGTACAAAACCCTCGCGAAAAGTCTCTCCGCCATTCTACGAGTGACGCCCTCCTTTCGAGCCTTTAAAACCTACCAATTTTCGATAGGACGACAAGCGCCGGATTGCCGCTCCTGACATCATGTCACAGTTTTTTTTTTAATATATTTTTTGTCACCTCATATCACCCTTTTCAACCTCCCCCCAACCCACACCCCCCACCCCTCAGGCTCATACATACTCTCTAATGTAATTGTTTGACACCGTGTATTTAATATGTCCATCAGTACCGACCCTCTACCGAGACCGTCCCATCTTTACACCTCCCCCACACCCCTTACACTCGTCCCGGGGGGGGAGGGAGGGTTTTTGAAATGTGATATGCAGTGTCGGACCTATGTGCTAAAACCCGGGGTGACAGCACCCTATAAGGACTCAGCGGGGCGCCATCTTGTGATGGAATGAGGCTGTTGAAATGTGTCCAGTGAGTTCAGAATCCTCCCCCCACCCTCCTCCTCTCCGTCACACCCCCCTTCCCTTTACACCTATCAGGTAGTGGCCTGCAGGAGGTAACACCATTAGTCCCTGGATGTCATTCACTCTGTTCTTTGTATCCTATAACACACATGTAACACTGATAATCACAACACACACTGATACATCTACAACACACACTGATACATCTACAACACACTGATACATCTATGACACACATGATACATCCATACTGTTCTTCACCATCTTGTTCTTATGACTTGCAATGAAAATTGCCATACAAACATCTTACAGTTTCATCTAAATAAGTATAATTTTAGAGAAAGTACATAAATTGAAACGATTTTTAGATTTACCTTTACAAGACGTAGTGACGTAAAAGAAGACCCACTTTAACTTGAATGTGTTGTCCACTATGTAAGAGTTCTATAACTCATCAACTTACAGATGGGTTGTCATCTATATAACAGAACATTTCGTCTTCTGCACCTGCAAAATATTTTATACAGAACGCTATCTCTAATATAATAGCTTAATTAAAGGAAGAGTAAAAAAATTAGAATCAATGATAAAAATTGTGATAACGATAATCCATAATATATCACCGAAAATATCGTAAAAGGAGGCCCACATAAGCTTAAGAATGAGCTTACAAATTGTGAAGATTCTATGAAAGAACCATAACATTGTGGCATCTATGCTGAATGTATCTATCAGATTATATTAACAAATTACAGGCAGGTATAATTTGTCTATTTCTACTCTTTCCTTCTAGGTGACCCTGCTTATAATAATAACATGATATCAGGTCAAAGGTAAAGCGTATGCTTTTCTTTGCAACTTTTTTAAACTACACTCTTTATTCCCCTTTCTCTCTAAAGAAACATCCTTTAGGTAGTCTGACCTAAATATGGCTGGTCACTCCTAAATTAGTGTCCAGCAACTGACCATTATTTCAGCCACGTCACGGATTAAAAGTCTGAGTCAGCATGAAGGGTTTTTTTCTTTTTTGCTTCTTTAGTACGTCACAGCTATAATTTCTATTCTTGAAAAAAAACTATTGATCCTGTATGTCAAGTGGTCACACCCTCGAGATGGCCTTCAGCTGATAACGTCATCAAACCAAGTAAACATCTCGCTGAAAGTGATAGCCGCTCCCCCTCGCCCTGTTTGGATGTTGTCATTCAGTCCAGCGATCAGCCCAAACAAACTGGCCCCGCCGGTGTGGTCATTTCTTCAATGCCTAAACGCTCTCTTTAGCACTGCCGGCCGAAAGCCTAGGCGGCCGGGCGGGGCGCCTGGAAATGACCTGCGGTCAGGCTGGTGGTTCTTTTTATTCTCCCCCCCCCGTTTCTTTTTTTAATCCCCGAGTATGACGAGACGAGAGTGATTGTAGCGGAGGGTCGGGAGTTAAAAGACGAAGGCGCTAAGTCTTTAACGTCTTACTGTCTGACCGATAATGATGGTCAGTTTATTCCACATGACCTGGTTCTGGTGAATCATTGACAAAGTAGCACTCTTAGTACTTTTTTTTGTATGGCCCATCGTTATGTTGTTTAATTTTTTTGTACTTTTGATTCTAGCTGGACATCTCTCATGGTCAACGGACACGCCAGAGATATACAACGAAGTAAAAGTCTCTTCTCAACAGATCATCTCTCTTTATTATCTCTATACTTATAAGAGGCATTTGCTGTCTGTCTGTCTGTCTGTTCCCTTATAACTCAAGATCCAGACAACCAAATAACGTGAAATTTGGTACACTATTGCCACATAATTATATGGGGAAGGTTATAGGACATGTTTCGTATCATCGTGTGGGTAGGTTTAATTGTAATAAATTATTTTTATTGGTATTTTCCCTATATATTAAGTAATCTCTATTTCTTTCATAAATAAAAACTCTTACTGTGACGTCATTTCCCGATAGTGAATAGAACTTGCGCGCTGGTGCTTGTAGCGTGCCTTGTGATAAAGAATTGTTGATGCTTTTCATGCTTTACGATTTGTACAGTTTGAGGAAGGTAAATGAATGAAGAAGGATTTTAGAAGGAGTGTGAAGCTATAATAATATGTATATATATATATATATATATATATATATATATATATATATATATATATATATATATATAAATATATATATATATAAATATATATATATATATATATATATATATATATATATATATAGAGATAGAGAGAGAGAGCGAGAGAGAGGGAGGAGGAGAGAGAAGATAAAGTGAGAGAGAGGGGGTAGAGGAGAAATGATGGTTGGAGGGGGAGGAGGAGAGGAGAGGGGAGAGAGAGAGAGCGTGAGGGAGAGAGAGGAGATGAGAGAGGGAGGGAGGGAGAGAGAAAGGGAGGGAAGGAAAAAGAAAGGAGAGGGACGGAGAGATGGAGTAGGGAGGGAGAGAGGGTGGGAGAGAGGGAGAAGAGGAATAAGAAAGAGAGGGGGCAGGGAGGGAGAGAGGAAATTAGGGAGGGAGGAAGGGGGGAGGAGGGAGAGTGTAGGGGAGAGAAGATGGGCGGGATGAGAGATAAAGAGTGAGAGGGCAGGGAAGGAAGAGGGGGAAGGAGGAAGGGAGGAAGGAGGAGAAATGGAGGGAGTGGGAAGGACAGGGGAGAGAGAAAGGAGGGAGAAGGGTGAGAGTTAGGGAGGGAGGAGGGAGGGAAAGAGAAAAGGAAGATGAGGTAGGGAGGGTGAGAGGGAGAGGGAGAGGAGAGGAAGAGAGAAGTCAGGAAAACAGAAGGTAAACTGAAAATACTGTGCAAGCCCGGGCAAAGCCGAATTTTTGCAGCTAGTAAACAATAAGGTGAAGTTCTGTCTACAGTTCGCCACACTACTTCTGTTAAAAAATGTTGTAATTTTATAAATATATTTGATAGGTGAAAATAAAATGAAGAACTAACTTTTTTCAGTTCTAGCAAATATCAACTTTTGTTGACACTTATTAAAGGCGTTAAGAAACAGAAGCTCAAATATTTTATTTAACTATTTGAATTTGAAAAAAAAAAGAACATAGAAAAATGAATTAGGCTGGAATATATAAATTTCAATTATTACTTTCTGATAGTCTGTAATGATTGCCTTTGCAGCAGAATATATACAATAGTGATTTATAGGTGCGTTAAATCGAAACTAAAGAATTAATGCAACAGTATTCCAAATTCCATCCCAATCATGAAAAAAAAATCGGATCTGCCGAAAACAAAAGAACCTAGCCTACAAATCGACAGGGGATATACCTCTATGCAAAAGGTTTTGCAGGGTAGAGCTAGTACATGTATATTGTACAAATGGTAAATCTAATAGTGTAGCACATAAATATTGATGTAAAATATTAGTTTGTTTGAATATCTGTTCCCACAATCAATACAATTCTTGTGAATCCATTACATCTATAACATTTGCATCTCATATAATTTATTTTTTACTATTTGTAATAATATTTTAGGGGACGGGTGGGCGAGAAGTGTAAAATGCTCGACCGTTAATCTGTGAGATCCCAGGTTCGAATCTCGGTATTAGTAAAGGCTTTTCTAAATGGATACCTGAATTAAGAGGGAATTAAGGGCTGAAGGCTAACCACACCAAATAATCTTTAATATGCCGAGGTTATAGAAATATCGTCAATTCTACCCAGACTTCCATCTTCCATTGTGCCATTGATACGACCAGTTAAAATATGTGTTCTTATGTTTGAACATCAAAGTTATATTTTAAAGCTGATTGACACACACACTGTTGTTGTGGTTCCTTTACGAGCTTAATATGTTTCATTATGTAGGTCTAAAATATAAGGGAACATGTTGTATTATACAGTAGTAATGTATAAAGGAATATGTAGTATAATGTACAGTAATAGACAGTATTATCTAAGTCTAATTTGATAAAAGGAACATCTTGCCTGGTTGGGTGAGATGAATACTAAATACTTTAAGAGAATAAAAAAAGAGGTGCAAAATATTAACCGACCCCGACGAGATTCGAACTCGCAATCTTCTGATCCGAAGTCAGACGCCTTATCCATTAGGCCTTATCCATTACGCCACGAGGCCACTGAATTCTTCACTGGTACATTAAATATATAATATCCTTGCCGGAATGCTATACAAGCACCGACCGACCGTGGCAAATTACGGCGTACCAACCTAATACGGCCGTTCAGGATGTTTGAAACGGCCGCTGGGTTTGTGTAGAGGAGGTCCCTGGTTTGAGACAAGGGATCTTTTCAAATCATGAGGAAAGTTCCTGAGTCCATCCGGCTATAAATGGGTACGTGACATATGTTGGGGGAGTAAAGGCGGCTGAGGCTTCGTACTAGCCACATAACGCCTCTCAAACACGGCAGACCTTACGAATTGCGGGGCCAAATTAACGGATGTTTGCCAGGCCCCTCTTCTAGCCTGTGACAAGAGGCATGACTGAAAGTGATATTCTAAATGTTAATTGCGGGGACCCTTTCCAGCCGCGGGGCCCATTTTGGAGCAATCGGCCAAATCTGCCTAAATCGGCCCTGCCTTCACCTATTTTTGGCTTCGAAAAAAAATGAATGCACACTTCAGGGCTTAAGTAAAATAGGAATATTTTACATTTTGTAGATATGTAGTTACTCTAAGTACAAAAAACTAAGTACTCTAGGTAATATCGTCACCATCGAAGTACAGGGTGGGAGGAAGTGGTAATATTGGACAAATAACTACTCATAGGGTCCGTTCTTGGGGAATGGAGGCACTGGGGGGGGGAGGGGGGTAGAGCTAAGCAAATCATTAGTTAAGGTATAATTTTTAGTAAAGAAATGTGTACTGTTGAGAAGGGGTGGGGGTTTTTTGCAAAGGGTTGTTGTTCCTAGTTGGTTGCATTGTTTACTTATTCATTGTCGGTCCTGTCCATCAGACCCCTGTCCATCAGGTTCATTACCAACATCAAACGATGAATATGTAATGGTCAACATTGGTGTTTATTTATTCTGTTACAATTACTAATATATTGATTTATTATTTTTTTGATGGCACATTAAGTGATGGCTTTTTTTTTTGTTTTGTTTTTTTTTGGTATTTTAGATATTTTCATTTATGTTATTCAATTTCTTAAAAATCATAAATAATACAAATATTCAATCGGAAAAAAAAAATAAAAATGTGTAAACATTCCTTTAAATGTCAAGCTCACCTCCAGTCCATTCTAATGTGGAGAATTAACATAGCCCACTATTTTTTAATTACCAGTGTCCACCACAAATCTCCCTAGTGGTCACTCGCTGGCACTGTGTTGTGTCAGGCCAGAGTCCATCCATCAGCGGTCAATAGTACTTACCTTTCCCCCTAATTCTCTTTTCTAAAAACTACTTACGGCCAAGTTTGGTTAGTGTGTGAGGGAAGCTTTGTGTGTGTGGGTGTGTGGGCAAAGGGGAGGGATGAGGTGAGGTTCTCAAGCTCCTCCACCACCACCACTCACTTCTCTCCCCACCCCCTCACGCCCCCACACACACCAGCTTTGACGGTCATGTAATTTCACTTATTGTCCAGTTTATACGGTCAATTTTTCTGCGTCACTTGCCCTGCCTAGCCAGTGGAGACCATAGATGACCTTTTTAAGAGGGCGATTTGTCCAGTTGACGTGACAGACCTGTTAGTGCTTACAGGGACAGGTTTACTTAAAACTTGTGGATACGAGCTGGACAAGACCGTAGGAATGGGGAAGGGGGGGGGGTTCATGGTCCTATCTTTGTTTTATTACGACAACCTACTGGGGTTTACATTGCGCCATTCTGTAAACACTTTGAGTTTGGCTGATTCTCTCTTGGTGTGGTTATTTTTGTTCTATAGATTATTTAAAATAAAATAGCTTCAATTAATTGCATATGTATGATAACAATATTGTTTTATAATTATGGCTACTAACTCTGTCCATGTGCTCTGAGACCCGACTTGTTAAAGACCACACAAGACACACTGAAGTGACTAATTTGACTGTATCTATGTTCTATACAGTCATCTAGAATATAATAATCAAGACCCAACTCCCTAGTCTCGATGTCTGTTTCTGCTAGAACGTTGAATCAGTGGATCAAAGCCGTGTATCTCTTTGTTTGACCATTCTCTCTTCAAGGCAGTATTGTGTCGATCCATACAGTGCAGCTTCTGTGGGACTATCACTGATGTATACACATCTATGCTGCTGTACGATACAGCCCTGTCAGTGATACTTAGAACATGATTTGAGCCGGAGTTACGGGAACATATGGCCTCAAAGAGAAAGCATAGCACATACTAGTGCAGTTACTTAGGATGAGAAAATATCTCTGTCAAATATTAGAAATTGTTTAAAAAAAAAAATTAACGTTTTATACGGCTATTCCCACCAACAACCACACACCCCACACTTCCGTACAGTTACCACGGTAGCTAGAGATGATATGTGTGTGGGGGGGGGGGAGGCACTTGATGAGATTGGAAATTGTACCATGCAACAAATGCCACACGCTGATCAGGTTTTGTTTCGTTACAACTGTCGAACATTCATACACAAAAAAAAGGGGGGGGGGGGAGGGGTAACAGAAAACCCAAATACATCGTTCCATACGTCGTTCCTCGTTTAGTGGGGGGGGGGGGGGATGTGGGGTGGAGGGGGGTGGAGAAAGAGGGGTCATCCAAGCCTACAAAACTTGTCTAAAATCGTCATGTGAGTTTTGAACGTTGTCGCTTTTTTTTTTATTCCCAGTAGCTTAACAAGAAATGTTTCTACATCAATCACAGATTGTAACATAACACCTTCAGTTGTACCATCACCGTTAACAGACTAACAAACAAATAAAATAAAAATACGTGTAACCGACCATTTCTTACCCTAGGGTTATAATTAAGTAAAACTACATCCGCCCCACTCTCCCTCCACCCTTCCATACTCTCAGCTAATCTGTTTCTATTCCCACCCCCCGCACTCCCTCTCCCACCATCCCTCCCAGCGATGTATCCAGTAACTTCTGTTTGTGTTTGTTTCATTTCAGACCTCACGTGAAATGAGTCTCCTTCCACAATCACCCCCCCCCCCAACCTCACCCCCGTCCCCCATGCCACCACCTCACCTCACTTTGGTCATTGTTACTCAACGGTACATCTGCTGATATAACCACGTGACACCATCGGAAAGGCTCCTCAGTACTAACGTCCAATGAATCTCACACTGACATGTTTATTGACCCCGCTAGATGTAAGAAACCTGTACAAACTAGATACGGGCCCTAAACATTGGGGACCTCCAGACTCACCACTGAAAGGTCTAACAGTACGGACTCGATACTCGAAAAATACCTACATAATTACTGTGCGTCATATTTATTTCACACCTCGTGTTGGCGGTTGGTGTGTTATTGTATGTGGTGAGTGGATGAATAGTGACAAAGCTGTGTCACATGTGTCTACCTGTATGTAGATGTGTGTCACATGTATCTACCTGTATGCAAATGTGTGTCACATGTGTCTACCTGTATGTAGATGTGTGTCACATGTATCTACCTGTATGTAGATGTGTGTCACATTTGTCTACCTGTATGTAGATGTGTGTCACATGTGTCTACCTGTATGTAGATGTGTGTCACATGTATCTACCTGTATGCAAATGCGTGTCACATGTATCTACCTGTATGCAAATGTGTGTCACATGTGTCTACCTGTATGTAGATGTGTGTCACATGTATCTACCTGTATGCAAATGTGTGTCACATGTATCTACCTGTATGCAAATGTGTGTCACATGTGTCTACCTGTATGTAGATGTGTGTCACATGTATCTACCTGTATGTAGATGTGTGTCACATGTATCTACCTGTATGCAAATGTGTGTCACATGTGTCTACCTGTATGTAGATGTGTGTCACATGTATCTACCTGTATGTAGATGTGTGTCACATTTGTCTACCTGTATGTAGATGTGTGTCACATGTGTCTACCTGTATGTAGATGTGTGTCACATGTATCTACCTGTATGTAGATGTGTGTCACATGTGTCTACCTGTATGTAGATGTGTGTCACCGAGCCTGTCTGTATGTAGATGTGTGTCACATGTATCTCCCTGTATGTAGATGTGTGTCACATGTATCTCCCTGTATGTAGATGTGTGTCACCGTGTCTGTCTGTATGTAGATGTGTGTCACGTGTATCTACCTGTATGCAGATGTGTGTCACATGTGTCTACCTGTATGTAGATGTGTGTCACATGTATCTACCTGTATGCAGATGTGTGTCACCGTGCCTGTCTGTATGTAGATGTGTGTCACATGTATCTACATGTATGTAGATGTGTGTCACATGTATCTACCTGTATGTAGATGTGTGTCACCGTGCCTGTCTGTATGTAGATGTGTGTCACATGTGTCTACCTGTATGTAGATGTGTGTCACATGTATCTACCTGTATGTAGATGTGTGTCACCGTGCCTGTCTGTATGTAGATGTGTGTCACATGTATCTACATGTATGTAGATGTGTGTCACATGTATCTACCTGTATGTAGATGTGTGTCACCGTGCCTGTCTGTATGTAGATGTGTGTCACATGTATCTATCTACCTGTATGTAGATGTGTGTCACATGTATCTACCTTTATGTAGATGTGTGTCACTGTGTCTACCTGTATGTAGATGTGTGTCACATGTATCTACCTGTATGCAGATGTGTGTCACCGTGCCTGTCTGTATGTAGATGTGTGTCACATGTATCTACATGTATGTAGATGTGTGTCACATGTATCTACCTGTATGTAGATGTGTGTCACCGTGCCTGTCTGTATGTAGATGTGTGTCACATGTGTCTACCTGTATGTAGATGTGTGTCACATGTATCTACCTGTATGTAGATGTGTGTCACCGTGCCTGTCTGTATGTAGATGTGTGTCACATGTATCTACATGTATGTAGATGTGTGTCACATGTATCTACCTGTATGTAGATGTGTGTCACCGTGCCTGTCTGTATGTAGATGTGTGTCACATGTATCTATCTACCTGTATGTAGATGTGTGTCACATGTATCTACCTTTATGTAGATGTGTGTCACTGTGTCTACCTGTATGTAGATGTGTGTCACATGTATCTACCTGTATGTATTTGTATGTCTCTATGTCTACCTGGATGTCAGCGCATGTCATTGTGTGTACAATAAGACCTAACACTATGACTACCGTATGTTAGGTTCAACCCAGTACTTCAGATTTACATAACGTTGACAATATATTTTACTCTTATACATCTCGTCATTAAAAAAAAAACAGTTAATAATAGAAAGCGTGTCATGTGACACCCATCTTCATACAGGTAGACACATGTGACACACATCTACATACAGGCAGATACATGTGACACACATCTACCTACAGGTAGACACATGTGAAGAAGATGTCATTCTGTTGGGTCATGTACAATTTTAAGTAAACTAATATAAAAAAAAATCATGTTTTTTTGAAAAAAATCTTCTTGTCACCCCCTGGTCCGGTAGTGCCTCTTCCTGAGAACCACGATCAATACACCCTTCTCTCGCAAGAACACCTTGGTGTGACATCACACTGAACCTTTTTCATTGTATACGTGACAAATTGTCTAATTCTTACCACCCTAAGAGTCGCCATCTCCTCTCCCCATCCACTTCCTCACCACATGAATACCTCACACACACCCACCCCCTCCATCTTAGGTTTTAAGTTGCCTTTCTATAAGACACTGGAGTAGGGGCGGACCTGTTTAGAATGGGAGGGGGGGAGGGTATACGCCCCGCTGTATTTTATTTTGTTTTGTACAATATTACGCCACAGAAAAGAAAAAAACCGCAATTTAATATGCGTAATTCTGACACACCCCCTCCCTCCCCCCTCACCCGTCCCTAATATCTCCCAGCTCCTATTGTTTATATTGCCGGCAATAAGCCTCATAAAGCCCTAGTCGTAACAGTCGGGATTTCCACACACAAAAAAAAAATATCGGGTCAAAAAGAAAAAAAAAACTACAACAGGGGAAAGAAGAAACGTTACGGAAAATAAAGGCCAGAGATTGGCCTCTTAAAGTGTTGTCTGATTGGCTGTGTTAACGGGGGGGGGGGACTTTCTTCAACGGGTGGGGGCATTAAGAGATGACAAGTTGATGTTGTTGTTGTTGTTGTTGTTGTTTGAAAGGTCAGTGTGGTGAGTACACTGGCAATATTATTGGTTGACAGTCTATTAATAGATGCTTGGTTTTGTTTTAAGAGAAAGTTTTGGAAACAAAGCAGAGGCTGTGAGATACCGTTCTGTATAATTTGTTCTACTATATTGAAATCTCTACATTGGTCAAGGGAAGAACTTAACAGGTGGGATTGGAAATATCCGAATGGATGCAAACAGAAATATCTTCATTGAGACGGATAAAAAGATCATAATAGGTGTGAATGGAAATATCCGAATGGATGCAAACAGAAAGATCTTCATTGAGACGGATTAAAAAGATCTTAATAAGTGCAAATAGGTAGATCTTAATGGATACAAATAGAAGATCTTAATGGATACAAATAGAAGATCTTTATGGATACAAATAGAAGATCTTTATGGACTTTGATAAAAAGATCTTAATAGCAACAGAGTATAGACTTAAGTCTGGGGAATGGGAAACATTCATTTGAATACAGGTCTATTCTGTTTGTTTATTGCTATCAGGTTTCGCTGATTTTATCTGTTAAAAAGTGTATTTATTTATTTTTAAAAGGGACGAATAGAAAATACGTCAAGATAACGGTTAATAGGAGAGCACGACGGGATGAAGACTCATAAATAGGTCAAATAGGGTGAAACATATTGGTCACCTTGAAATTGTGTCTACACATCAGGTTTTATATCAAGAACAACATTCGGCCATTTATTTGTCAAAGTGTAAAATAATTAGAAATTTCCACACAAAAAAAAAGTCCAACAAAGTGACGTAGTTCAGCTTTCATACTTAGCAGATACATTTTTAGCCATGTTTGAAATGAACGAAGTTTTGAAAAGGACTTTAAACTTTGGATATGGGGGGGGGGGGGGCAGCGAGGCCCAGAGGGTGACTATCAGTTGATACAGACCCACATGGACCAGCCAATAATCTTCATGGATTCTCACCAGAGATGAATAGGGGAAAGTTTAGTGCTGTGGTTACCGTGTGCCAGTTTTAGGATCACTGCCGACGTAAGAAGGTGTGAAAAGAGATAGGTGTGCCGGGTAGGTGGGTGGGTGGGGGGAGGAGGGGCTACCCTAGGTTGTGTGTGTTTCGTTTTGGGGGGGGGAGGGGAATTACACCTGACACTGTTATGGTGATTTTAATAGCAGGACACTTGCTATGCTTTGCAAGGATATGAACAATTTTTTTTTGTGTGTGTCTCCATTGGATGACTAAATGATTACAACGGTTGTCTGGGATTGGATCACACACACACAAAAATATATATCGTATGACGTTCAGGGGACAATAACTCCTGACATGGCTTTAAAAATGGCAGGGAAAAAAAAACAACTCTTGGTTGTTACCTCCAATCCTTCATATGCATAAACCTAAATGACATACAACACGAAGACACGCATTAGCACACACACACACATACACACAACCATATGAATTGCAAAATAGGTCGGGCTGTGTGGGTGGTGGGGGGGGGGGGAAGTTCGGTATGACTCTAGTCACCGCGAACTGCCAGTGACGGCTCTAGGTGCCAACTTCAGCTCCACAGGTAAGAAATGTGTGAAACGCCAACCTGCCAAAGAAACAACGGTTCCCAAGCTATAGATATAGCAGCATACCCCCCCCCTCGCCCCACCCATATGTACAGGCTTGGTACCAGGTGGACGCGGAGAGAGAATTAGACAGTCAACGTTGTGTATAGAATGTCAATAAAAACACAAGAGTTGCGTTATTTTTTCAATACAGTCATGCAAATCTGATGGATCCAGGAGTATATATATATATATATATATATATATATATATATATATATATATATATATATATATATATATATAAATAGAAAGGGAGATCACTGAATTTCGAGGAAAGTGTCAAACTATGTATATATATATATATATATATATATATATATATATATATAGATATAGATATATATATATATAGATGAAATAGATAGATAGATAGATAGATAGATAGATAGATAGATAGATAGATAGATAGATAGATAGATAGATAGATAGATAGATACTCACACGCACACTATTAATACTACGAATAGTTCTATTTTTTACATTAAATGGCTCAATGTGAAAGAAAGGCGACTGGATCTGATGACATTGGTACTATAGCGGAATTGGAATCTAACTCATTGATGTATAGCCATATTGATCCAACAAGTGTACAGTTAGCCATGTTGATCCAATAAGTCTACAGTTAGCCATATTGATCCAACATGTAAAAGTCAACCAATGAATGATTCCTTTACTTTTCAAATCTTGAGCATTAAATCAACAAGAACAATAACAACAACAACAACAGCAAACAACCCCACAAACAAACACAAGAACATTACGGCGTTATCACCCAAACCAAATAGATATATCTGGGGTGTTTGTGGGGGTGGGGGGAGGTGGATAGGAGGGTTAAGGAAGGGTGATGGATTGGAACCTACGGTTGTTTATGTGTGTGTGTGTGTGTGACGGGTGTAGTTGGTTGCGTCTAGCTTCAGCCTGGTGGCACATATTAAATAAACAAGGCCACCGTCAACTCCTCCACCCCCACCCCTAACCCACTACCCCCCACCCCACACCACCCCACCCACGTAAGATTGTCAGGACCTGCGCCACACACGTCGGTCACATCTCGTATTTCCACGTCATCGCCCGGAGGTGCGACCGGTTCCTGAATACCGTAACTGTATCCGTACCCCCACGGTCTTGCACCACGGCCCCCGGGCAGGTGAAAATGTCATGACAGCAGCAGAATGGAAGGTGAAGTTGGGGGGATGGACTTATCGAGATGGCTCCCCACCCCCCTTCCGCCCCACCCTACGTCATAACTAACATCAACTGTTTGTTGTTTCCAGAATTTTATTTTTTTAATCTGATTTTGAGATTGTGTTGCTCAGGGATTGGTGGCAGATGGGGGGGGGGTTGTGTGAAAACTCACAAGCAGATGATTTTGTTTTGCAGACGAGACAGTAATTCGAATAATTTTTTTTTCACTCCAGCACTCCCCCCCCCCCACCCCACCCCATCTTGATGTAGTTGTAGTTTCAATGTTGGGTGATCTACAATGTGGAGGAGAGGAGGTGTGTCTGTGTGTGTGGGGGGGAGGGGGTAAAATAAAAACAAACAAAAAAAAACACCAGAGCTGTAAGACTGGCAGAAGTAACCACCTGTGATACACATTGTTTGCACTGTGGTGCGCATGCGCCCATTTCACACCCGGTAACCACGCCTACTTACGGTTCATTTTTCTTTGTTCACTTTTGATTGTTGGTTTTTTTTTTTTTTAAACTTGTAGTACTTCAATAGGCCTTCAATATGTGTTTATTATGATCGGGTGAATTTTGTTTTACAATTGAACAGAACAAATTAGAAACAAAAACAACTCCGACAACAACAAGCCAAGACAATATTTCTGATCACGGAGGTCAATTTTAAACACCGCATAGCTGTCATCAAGGGGCCCAGTGGGAAGTGTATGGGCCCTTTTACAGAATTCTATACACGGGTATTGGTAAAAGTAATTATTGATTTCTAGCAGGCAGAGTGATTTCTGAGATTAGGAAAACTGTGCTTACTGTCCTGGACCCCTCACTGGCGAAATGTCCCACTCCAGCAACTCCAGCATCTCCAGCAACTCCAGTAACTCCAGCAACTCCAGTAACTCCAGCAACTCCAGCAACTCCAGTAACTCCAGTAACTCCAGCAACTCCAGCAACTCCAGTAACTCCAGCAACTCCTGTAACTCCAGTAACTCCTGTAACTCCTGCAACTCCAGTAACTCCAGTAACTCCTGTAACTCCAGTAACTCCTGTAACTCCAGCAACTCCAGTAACTCCAGCAACTTCAGTAATTCCAGCAACTCCAGTAACTCCAGTAACTCCAGCAACTCCAGTAACTCCAGCAACTTCAGTAACTCCAGCAACTCCAGTAACTCCAGTAACTCCAGCAACTCCAGTAACTCCAGCAACTCCAGCAACTCCAGTAACTCCAGCAACTCCAGTAACTCCAGCAACTTCAGTAACTCCTGTAACTCCAGTAACTCCAGTAACTCCTGTAACTCCTGTAACTCCAGTAACTCCAGTAACTCCTGTAACTCAAGTAACTCCAGTAACTCAAGTAACTCCCGTTTTTCCAGTCAGCCCCGTAGAGTGAAAATTCTACAGCAGGGGCCAGGCATTCTACAGCAGGGGGCAGGCAATAGCAGGGGGCAGGTAATACATTTTACCAAGTAGAACAAATAAGCAGAGGGGGGCCAGACAAAACGCAGGGGGGCGCGGCCCCCCGCCTCCCCTTCCCCGCGCGCTACGGGCCTGATTCCAGTAAAACGCAAGTAATATGAGATCTTATGTTATCTCGACCCCGATGATACTTTTACACGGGGGCCCACAAATATTTCAGAAAGTCTGTCCAGGGACCATAAATAAACTCTAAGAATGGCTGTTCTAGACAGCTACAAGCTATACTCTATCTCAGTGTTAGCGTTAAGCTATGCTCGAGCAAATAATATGTGGCGCACACAAAAGTGTAATCTCCTGTAAATGTTGCGCGCTCCCATTTTTTTTGTTGCGCACGAAACCTCAGAAAACTAGCTGGACCATTGCCCTGTATATTGCATTCATCTAAAAAAAAAAATAAATCTCAAGTCTTAAGAGATTCTGAATTTGTTTTGTTTTGTTCAAAACGGCACGCCCTCTTTTACCCACATCTTGTTTTAACTCACTCTCTGGGAGTACCGCACCCTTACTGGGCTAAACCCCCCACCCCCACCCCACCCTACACACACACTCCAATAAGCGTTGGCAACAACTTCACTCAGTGCGAGTCTAATCGACATAGATCACGCTGAAATCATTGCTCACCCATAGAAGGCTACAACCGAAACACTCTCTCACACACACAAACACAACACTTCACAACTGTGTGAAACTGGACAATGTTCTATCTTACAAAGATCATTATCTTCTTTAGAACGGTGAGCTCTATGATGTTTTGAAAAAAACAGTCAGCCACTGACCACACGTGTGAGTATAAAAGTGACCGGTCAACTCTAACACTCGCCTCCAAAAACTGTGATCTCTCAATAAATAACGGAAGTAAAGCCATTGGCTATCTTGGACCATGCGGGGGCTACTGCTGTGTACTCCCTAAGGGGGAAGGTAATATACAACCGTGTCCTAAGTTAACACCGGACTCTGGACTGGTCAGCAGCATCAAAGTCGAAAAATTCCAGAACTCGCGGGGGCATGGTGATAATCTTCCATAAACTTTACACTACGGCCGATCCTCCCGATGTTTTTCAACGACTTGATAAACTATTCTGAAGCCTCATGCACGCACGCGCGCACTGGCACACTCATACATGCATGCTGACTTGGATGTTGCTCACCTCCCCTTTGATTGTTGGCTGCAGATACGACGCAGTGAGTACACGGGCTTGACTCTTTTCGCTCTGATTTCTTCCGACCACAAGATTGACATGTTTAGCGTACACCAGGGGGATGACCACACACTGGGCAGTGGTCAGCACGGCGAGAACCCCTTTTAATCATCATCTTTAACAGACCATGAGAAAAAAGTCCAAGGGGGAAGAGAAGACCGCTGTGATAATGGGTTGGCTGCAGGTAGATGACCGGTCGCCCATAGTCCTTGGTACTCATTAAACAATGCAGTAATGAATAGAGGTTTGTTTACAAACTAATACAAACTATGGCCAGAGAAACGGTGGCCAAATGCGGCCCTTCGTTGAGTTTTTTATCAATTAACAATTTTTTTTTTCACCATTAATTAATTACATTAGTTCACTAGATCTTGATAAATTAGCGATAGTTGTGGCTCTTTAAACAATTTGTTGTATTTTACTTGAAGAACCGAGATGGGACCAAGTGTCCTGCTATTAAAATCACCATATACTTCTTTATCATTGCGTTCCAATTTTTTCTTATAAAAAACTCTCCGCACAGCCCCCTCCCCTCAAAACCGTACAGCCCCCCCCCCCAAACAAAATTCTGGCTACGGCCTTGGATCAAGTCAACTGAATGCCATGTCACAGATGATATGAAGTATAAGTTCATATCTCTTTACCACATAGCTTTGACAACCAAAGCTTACATTCTGAGTTCAACTCATTACACTATTAGTTTGCTAAACAAAATCCTGGATGTTTAGCTTTGTTTTATAATATATTGTACTATTTATTCATCGGGGCAGATGAAGTGTAGAATTCAAATGTTTCAGTAACCACGGTGTATGAAGGGATTGTGTGGTTAGCACAACGCCCAGCCGCCTTTACTCCCCTTACTTAAAGTCAGGTACCCATTTAAAGTTGTATGGACTTGTGGGACTTACACCAGAACCTGTAAAGGTCCCAAGGTTCTCATTGAGGTTCAAACCCGGGACCTCTCCAGTCGACAGTTGAGCACTCTACACTGCACGACCATCCGTAATTTATTGTATTGAAAGTAAGAGAGTATGTTGATAGCTTGCATTATCATTGGCATAACAAGTACATATCTCTTGTTCCAGTATCCTACTTTTCATTTCAAATCAAATGTATTTAGTGGAGCAAAAATAGTTTGGAAAAAAAAACATTTTGTGGGGGAATACAGGAATAGATCGAATTATATTTATGACTTAGATAGAAGAAAAAAATAGTTTAAAAAAAAAACCCAGTAAAACATAACATAGCCCTAAAAAAAAAACATCTTGGGTAAATCCATTCATGGCTAGCTCTGCCTACGGCTTCTTGGACGGTTGTTATCTGTCACTATTTTGAAACACCGGAATTGTATAACTCAATAATACATCGTAAGTTAATGGTTCAGAGCTGAGCAACACACACACACACAAACACACACAGACAAACACACACACAAACACGCACACACAGACACACACAAACACACACACTCACACACACAAACCCATACAAAAACACACACGGACACACACATATACATATACCAACTATCAGATGTAAGAAAGGGTTGGTGAATGACCTTGAGTCGCGGGCCACATGGGGGTTTCGTAAATCTGACCCGGCGGGCCTGAATCAAGAGCAGATGGATGATATGAACTAATATGAATAAAATGTAAACGTCGTCATATAAAAGACTAGCGCTGTGCTTAACTCTGAAACGAGCGGCGCCCCCCCCCATTAAATAGTCTCCGACCCGCGGGCCCCAGTTTGTCCATGGTTGGTGTAAGGGCTGAGACTCGTCGTCAACACTGAAAATAATTCAAATAATAAATCAAACAATAAATCAAATAATAAATCACCGACACAATGATAATATCATGGCGGATTACTTTTGGAGGAAGCTAAAAAATCAATTATTTCTGAGATTATATTGCAGGGGTGGCCAGGTAAGAGGTCGAGATGAGAGCAGCCCCAGCAGTAAACTATTAGGGAACAGTGAAACTACTTTAAACAAAAAAGTTTCAATAGGAGCCGCTCAAAAATGAACGAAGAGCCACATGTGGCTATACGTGCAGTAAATGGCTATAAGAGCCGCATGTGGCTATAAGAGCCGCATGTGACAATTAGAGCCGTACGTGGCTATAAGAGCCGCATGTGACAATTAGAGCCGTACGTGGCTATAAGAGCCGCATTTAGTCACCATTGTAATGTAACAAACGTGCTTTTCTACTGATACCTTTCTTGTTAAAACTATTGAGTCTCCTGGAAGACGTCACGCTGCTGTTGATGATTGGCGCCTGGTTGAACGTCTCCGTGTTTAACAGAAACAGTTTGCTACAGAGATTCATTATCGCTCATAGTTTATATATAACCTTTGTCTAGTTGGGGAGGGGGGGTTGAGGTGGAGGCAGTGGGTGGGGGAGGGGGTGGGAGACGCTTATGAGAGGGAAACACTTTATTAATGAAACTTTTATTCTGTTTTTTTTTCTTTCTTTCTTTCTCTTTCTTAACCAAAAGATGAATAACTTGACTCAGTTCATAACCCCGCGTGTTCTCTTCCTGGGGTCCTTTGATGGTGCTCAGCCAGAAGCCCTGGGATGGGGGGAAATCCCGCTAGCCGGTCTGTGATGGAAGCCAGGGCACTGGTCTGAGTTGGAGATGACCGCCACGGGGAGTGTGAGTGGTGCTGCGCTAATGTTATGGTCATTTCTCTGGGGAATGGCTCTAAACATTCTCCTTTATTCATTATGCCCCCCCCCCCCCGCCTTCCTCTCTGTCCTATTAAACCCGCCAGTCTTTACCCCAAAGGTGTGCCTTCATGCTTGCGTGAGAACAAACGGTAAAGAGCTTACATGGAGTTGAAATTATTGAATCAAAACAAAATATATTTTAGATACCAGTCTTACTTCCTGTTCAATAGAACGATAATTTGTTAAAATCTATCTATCTATCTATCTATCTATCTATCTATCTATCTATCTATCTATCTATCTATCTATCTATCTATCTATCTATCTATCTATCTATCTATCTATCTATCTATCTATCTATCTATCTATCTATCTATCTATCTATCTATCTATCTATCTATCTATCTATCTATCTATCTATCTATCTATCTATCTATCTATCTATCTATCTATCTATCTATCTATCTATCTATCTATCTATCTATCTATCTATCTATCTATCTATCTATCTATCTAATCTATCTATCTATCTATCTATCTATCTACGTATCTGTCTATCTGTCTGTCTGTAAATTGATATAATCCTAGTTACCACGCCCAAGCCAATCTTTGATTTTTTTTAAAAAAAACCATCACCGTAAGGTTACTGCAAAAAGGGCGCCATATTCAAAATCTGTTACCAAAGGCGGATCTAAAGGCGGGGGGGGGGGCGCAGTGCTCGCGACCAGGGGCGGCAATTAATAAGGAGTGCCACCACAGAGGACCTAAGTTTAAATGGATACCTCCATCTTTGTCGTCTATTTTGAATAGGAGTCCAGTATTCCCCCCACTCTCGGGGCCTCAACTGACCTCTGTCCGGTTCCAATATGTTCAATTTTGTTTTCAGATCATGCACGTCTAGCCTCTGTGTTATTATTTATTGAATACCAATAAATGTATTATTAAAAACGTGTTTTTTTTGTGTTATTCTCATGTGTATCGCTGATGTAATAAAGTAACAATAGACGAGGCGTCTGAAGTCGTAGTGTTGAGACCAGGGGAGGTCGGACTGACCTCTTTTAATACTCACATGGTCATTTACCGCTATTCAAACAAAAAGTACCCCCCACCCCCCAGCCACCAATAATCCTTTCAAAGAGCCTTGGTCGCGGCATATTTCATAAGTACGCATTGTTTCTGCGTCTTCATCACTTCCCCGCGTGACCGGAAACGGTCACTTCAAGAGGTAAAACAACAACCTCGTGGAAAGTTGGCCAGTTTTTTTTTTTTTGTTGGCGTGGATGTGAAATGAGGACTGTGAAATGGGGAGGGGTGAAGGACTGAAAGACAAGCCTACACCCCCTCCCCCCACTCACTACTTCACCCTTCCTTTTCCCATTTGCAAGCGCCAAGTAAAACTGTGACCTTGACGATAAAATCACAGCCGCCAACAGGAGGTCTCTTTAAGCCTGTACATATTTTGACCCCCCCCCCACCCCTAAAAACTAGATCCCCTCAACCGCTACTTACCTCACGGGTTATAAGGGGCTTTAAAGGGTAGCGGCTGGATGATGAAACGGCCCCCACCCCTCTCTTTTGTGGATTCCGTGAAAGTTTCCTTCGACTTCCGAGTGGATTAGTTCAGAGATAAAGCGAGAGCACAATAACTGATGACGACATAAAAGTCCTGTTACGTTTGCGTTGGGCTCACTTGAAGCGATGGGGTGGGGGGGGGGAACACGTCAAAAACGGGAGGGGGGGGGGACAAAATGTGAGACATTTTTGTTTCCTCGACACTTTAAAGGATGTTCTTTGAAAACTGCTTCTGATAAGATGAATTCCCGCAGAGTTGAACATAAAACCAGATGATTGAAGCGAAGAAATGTGTTAAATGTTGCAGTTAGCTAGGTGCCGCCTTAGATTGGTCACGATGGTGTCTATCTATCTATCTAGCTATCTATCCTTCCATCCATCCATTTTTTTTTTTTTTTTTTTTTTTTTTTTTTTTTTTTTTTTTTTTTTTTTTTTTTTTTTTTTTTTTTTTTTTTTTTTTTTTTTTTTTTTTTTTTTTTTTTTTTTTTTTTTTTTTTTTTTTTTTTTTTTTTTTTTTTTTTTTTTTTTTTTTTTTTTTTTTTTTTTTTTTTTTTTTTTTTTTTTTTTTTTTTTTTTTTTTTTTTTTTTTTTTTTTTTTTTTTTTTTTTTTTTTTTTTTTTTTTTTTTTTTTTTTTTTTTTTTTTTTTTTTTTTTTTTTTTTTTTTTTTTTTCCCCCCCCCCCCCCCCCCCCCCCCCCCCCCCCCCCCCCCCCCCCCCCCCCCCCCCCCCCCCCCCCCCCCCCCCCCCCCCCTTCATAAATTTTGTTTTATTTATATTTCAATCACAAATGTTAATGTTACGGGTATAGTACCTAACAGTTTATTGCTCATGTGTATCTTTTGTGACTTAAGATACTTCGGGCATAGTCGAATTACACTTTGAAACTACCGGTCATCACTCATGTGGTCAGCGGCTGAGCCAGGCCTCTGTATGACATAAGAGGCATGAAAGACGAAAAAAATGTGGGGGCAGGGGGTAGGGAGTAGGAAGTGAGTCCAGTTAGTAGCCCTTCCGGTGACGCCGAACAGGCTGGTCTCAAACTGACCATCAAATGGAAGGGGAAGTGTGTGGTTGTGGTTATATGAGTGCGTGTGTGTGAGTGCATGTGTGTGTGTGTAGGGAGAAAGCGGTACCTTTCTAGAATTATGGTTCAGGGAGATATGGTGTGTTGGGAAGAGGGAGGGGGGGGGGAAGGGATGATGCCCTCTGACCCAATGATGTTAAATGGAGCATAGGGAAAATGTGGAGGAAGAGTGGGGTAGGGTTTCAGCTTGAGTAACTGTGTGCGAACGTCAGCCAGAGAAGTGGAGGGTCAAACACGTGACCATGATGGGGTGTTAATGGTAGACATGCATCTCCTGACGACTCATCTGACCAGCGCTCCCTCCCTCTCTTTCCTTCCCGCCCGCCCCCCCCCCCCTTACCTTCAAGCACAAAAAGAGGTTTTCTGATGTGAGTGAGAGATAAATAACGGTAATTAATGCGAGGAATCAAATGCAGTCTCGTCAAGCACCGCCATCGCCCCTGCCCACTCCCTCCCTCTACACCTAACCCTGGTCCCCACATTCCCATGCCCCCCCAACCTTACCTCCCCCCTCCCCACCACCCTCTCGGTGAGTGTCCCCTCTCATCGAGCAGTGGACACGGGATCGTAAGATGTCGAGTGGGCACAAGAAGATCAACCACTTACGTGTGAAGAGTGATTGTTGTTTGGGAGGCATTGGAGTGTTCTGGAGTCGGGACCGTTGGTTCAAAAAAAAAAATAAAAGAAAATGAGAAAGAAGCAGGGTGACGGTACAACTGATACATGCCTGTCCTTTTATTCAGAATCAAACAACAATGGTTGCTCTCAATATATATATATAAACTATGTTGCAGCACCGTCCATTGTTTCCCTATAATTTTAGCAGTAGCTGTGTGCTGGAAGAGATTTGGCTTGTGCAACTTTGGAAGGAAATATGAAATTTGTGGTGTGCAATGAACTACAAAACATTGGTGCGCATAGCTTAGAGAATTGTATATCCCGGTGAATCCCCAAAGTGTTTGGCGGGAGTACGCGATGCAATGAGCTGAGAACATCTGGTAAAGCCAAAAAAAAAAACGAAATGAGTGGAAACCATAACCATATAAAACCACACTCGCGTATTGGCAATAGGACAATGATTAAAAAATTGATCAATTATTTTTTTTTCTCTAAAATGTTGTGTATTTATAAATATTTTTGAAAAGTTCTGAATCCTTCCCCTGCTAATCAATGTAGCACCTTTTTTTTAAGACTTTTTTTTTGTTGTAGTGTATTAATCTAGGATATTTTTTACGAAATGGTAGAGCTCTAGGTTACCAATTAGGAAGGTCCTGGGTTCGATACTCGGTGAGTGCCAGGACTTTTTTTTTCTGGTCCGATCGATGAACGCCCATTTTAAACAGGAGACACCTGATATTTATTGGGGAGAGTAATGGTGATATTGAACTAGCCCTAAGGTCGGCAACCTACGGCTCGCGAGCCGCATGCGGCTCTTTCGATGTGAAATTGGAACAACAATTTTAGTCGCTCTTTAAAAACTGAGGAAATTGTAAATTATAACTTTTGGCTCTTCCGCCTCAAAAGGTTGCCGACCCCTGTTCTAACCACACCATATGTAGAGCAGCCGTAGCTACAGAAGCTGATAAACTCTTATTTCATTTCACCTCGATGGTCTCTTTAGGATTTATAAGGGAGTCGTTTTATAGTAATATAATTATTTAAGTCAAGTTTTAAAACAGATTTTTTTTAAATCTTTGAAACAATGTTGTATGAGTTATTTGCTGTGCTATCAATGTGTGCATAAAGGAAAGTTGCCAGCCAAAGTGCTACAACCTCCACTTTCCCCACACATTGAAAGTTGTCTCCCCTTCCTTCAAACGCCGACTGTTAAATTCTTGTCATAAGTATGTCTCCCCCCCCCCCTTGTGTTTACAATGACCAGTCAAGAATGATCGTTAATGAGCCGTTTGTTTGTTGGACGGTGCTGTGAAAGAGGCAGCCGCATCGCGGGGCGCCGGGCATTTGATCAGGACGGGGAGGGGGAGGGAGGGGACACATTACACGTGACCTGTTCACAAGTGATGGCTCATTACCAGCGTCTCCCCCCCCCCCCCCCACACACACACTTTCCCCTCATCTAGCTCCAATTAATTTCTACACTACTTGCCTTATATTATGATTATCAATACAATGCGACTTATTATGAACTAGTGAATGCGAGTGAAAATCTGCACAGATTTTTTTGTGCCACGTGAGTTCTTATTATATAGTTAGAAATGTGGTACGACATCCAGTCCGTGTTGTCTATGATTTTCCGAAGACTGTGTGCGGCGAACGAAATCGGTTGTGCGAATTAGGAAGGAAATCGACACTATTTTACGCAACGTAAAAACTCACACGTAATACGCACCAAAATACATTAGTGCGCAATAGTGTGATGCCGCGAATATCTTGGAAGGAACAGAACACCTATAAAGAATAGCTAAGTAGGACCTTTGTGCCCGAAATACAAACAAGTAATTAGAAAAATATGTGTCTGTGTGTTTTGGTGATTTATATATTCATAGCCTCAAGTAGAATGAATCTAAATTCTGCCATGTAAAGATGCATTTTCCTGAAAATCTCCATTACTGCGATACTCATACAATTCAGAGTGAAAAGTAAGAAATCCCAAGGCTAGAGAAAGCTTGGCCGCACAAAGACCACTTGGAGAAGGTCTAGCGAGCAGGAGATGCAAACAGACATGGGGAAATGGAAAAAAGGTCCCCCCAAGACAGAGTACGCTGGAAAGTGGTTACATAGGTCCTTTGCTCCCCGAGTAGTTCAAGGAATTAAGTTACGTAAGATAAATTGATAAAGGACTTAATACTAAAAAAAATGGAATACGAAACAAATTATACTTGTATCATACTTTATTTATCTAAAACTGACGTAGATATATTGAATTAAAAATTTTTAATGCGATACATTTAGTTTGAATCAATTATGAAATAAATTTAAATCGGCCCAAAGTTGTTTTTTTTTTCCTTTAAATATTTTGATGACGACACCTTATGAATATTCATTGATCTCGCTATATATGATATAATTATTGGCTAGTACAAGGGTTGGTAAACGTTTGAGTCTCGGGCCACATTTGGTTCATAAATTTGACCGGAGGGTCGGACCAGGAGCAAAAGCTCAAGAAAGACGTCATGAAATAAAAGGCTCGTGCTGGTGCTGGTGCTGTGCTATTGACTTTGAAACGAGTAACGGGCCGAATTAAATAGTGCGGGCCGCCCAGATTTGGCCCGCGTGTCGTAGTTGGCCCATGGCTGAGTTAGTATCACAGGTAAGTATCACAGGTAAGTATCACAGGTAAGTATCACAGGTAAGTATCACAGGTAAGTATCACAGGTAAGTATCACAGGTAAGTATCACAGGTAAGTATCCAGAAATCAATGACGTTTTCCTTTATTGAGAGAGAGTCGGTATGTTGTAAGATCATATGTGCTTTGGAGTTCAAACACACGCACACACACACACACACATCAACATACGTAATAGGGAAAGAAGGTACAAGAGCACATCTCGGGACCCTTATTTATGTCAATGAATGCACGTGATCACCATTTTTTGAAAAGTATGGTCACCAACAGTAGACCATTCATCACCAAAAGGGCCCTACGTGGTAGTTTAGATGGGGCAATCCAAAAGAAGTTCAAAGAAAGGCCCTATGTATATATAAACTAGGACAGTGTGTGGTAATGTCCGCAATATACATTCTAGCATATGTCGGACATAAAACAAAAAATAGCCCCTGATAGATAATTCTCATCCATCTAGTTGTCAGTTAATTGGAATATAGTGGTGGTCATCGCAGCTTTTATTTGTATAATTTCTCCTCAGATGACCCCCCCCTCCCCCAACCCCAACCCTCAAACGACCCTTCCCTTTCTGCAACTCCCGCCCCGTTGTTTCGGTGTTTGGTCACCGAGTAATGAATGACGCCGTATTAAAATATGACACTGCGGGTCTGGGCGGGGGGCGGTGGGTCCGGCTCGCAATGGGTCAATGGGACAGCATTGTCGTTATTAATGTCCACTTATGTTCGACACAGACAGGTCGGTTGTCCGGCTGGTAAGGTTTATCCATCATCATCTAAGCGACTCCGTGACGTCATGGCTGGTCAGTTTACATTGTAGTCTGAACCCTCCCCCCCCCCACCACCGGTCATCGGCTCATTTCCTCTGCTGCGTGAACAATGAAGGTCAGAGACTTGACCTGTGATGACGACTTCATCTCAGAAACAATAGATTCCCGCTTTATTGTTGTTTGTTTTTTTTTCCCCGTCCACCGAGTGGTCATTAATAAATAACCCCGCGAGCCGAGACGACGTAATATTAAACTGACCAGGCCCGTCGCAAAGTCAACGACACAAGACAAGAGCCATGTCTGCAGTCTGCGATGTTGATTGAGAAGAAACACGAAATAAAATTTGTGAGAAAAACAAGTAAAATGATATTACCGTAATGACTCGATGGGTCATTGTATCTTTCATGATCCGGTACTGTAATAAAATTAAAAAAAGAAACAAAAAAAATTATTAATATATTAAATGTGTACGTCCAGAAAATAAAATAAGCCGCACTTGGCCCGCGAGCCTTTTGTTTTGCTCCTCCATGCTATAGAAATTATAATGAGCCCAAAACTGACCAACAAAACAATACACAATTCGCTCAAAAAAAGAAAAATAATAAAAAAAAATTATCTATATAACAAATGTTACAAATATATTCATATGCCATCTAACATTATCTAAATGGCATCTCATAAGATCCAAATATATTTAAGTAATCAAATGCCTTCGTACAGTATCCAAATGTTTTCCTACAATACACTAATGTACCCTAATTTCATCTTAAAGTCATCTTACATCACTGTAATCAAATGTCATTGTACAGTGTCCAAATGTCTTCTTACATTATTCAAATTCTTCCTACAGTATTCCAATGTCATCTTACAGCATCCACAATTTTTCATATAGTACCCAAAACGCCATCCTAAAATATTCATATGTCATCTTTACTGTACCCTATTACCATCTTACAGTATCAAAATGTCATCATGGTGTATCCATGACAAACTTATGAAAAAGTGATGACAAACTGCTAACAAACTGATGACAAACTGATGAAAAACTGATGAAAAACAGAGGACAAATTGATGACAAACTGATGACAAACTGATGAAAAACTGAGGACAAACTGATGAGATACTGAAGACAAATTGATGATAAATTGATAACAAACTGATGACAAACTGACGAGAAACTGCTAACAAACTGATGACAAACTTATGACGAACTGATGACAAACTGCTGACAAATGAATGACGAATTGATGATAAACTGATGACAAACTGATGACAAACTGCTGACAAATTAATGACAATGCCAGATTATTTCAAACAAATCCTGAAATTATTCATTTCCTCCTATAAGATCGTCAATGCGATAATACTTTCATTTATAAACAACAATAAATACAGAAATCAAATTTCATTGCTACTAACTTTCTATTCAAAGCATCCAACAAGATTCAGCGACCATTCATTGATTGATTGCTGTATGATTTCTATCTAAAAGAAAAAATGGCGACAGCCGAAAGTCTTGTAACTCCGTGTTTTTATCTTCTCTGGATTAATTCCACGGGCTGGTCTTAATACCCACATCAGACTCTAACTGCTTCCCAAAAAATCCTGTTCACCTGGCCATTTCCACAGTCGGGATTTCAACGTCGGCCTGAAAGTTATCAGAAATACTGTCAGTATACTGTCGCTGTAGCACTGTCACTAAAGTCTTTTACGAGTCACACGCGGTAAAATAAATTATTGTTGACTTTTAGTATTTTATTTATTTAAAAGAAACAAATATTTATTGACACATGAACCGTTGATTGGCTTTCATTCATTTTAACCGTCCTGATATATCAAATTTTGAACTCACATGAATTAGTTAGATGCTGCACGGTAGTTAAAAAAAAATGTCCAGTCGAAATTGAAGAGAAATCTTGAGACCTTATGGTAAATTTGTCAACATTCTACCTCCGTCCTCTGTTTTCTTCAATCTACCTTCTTCAATCAATCTTCCTCAAATATACCTTCTCCAATCAACCTTCTTCAATTTACATTCGTCAGTCTATGTCACTTCAGCATATACCCTAAATATAAACATGATGCATTGTGTTTTATCTCAAGGGATAATAGTTTGGTCCAAGTTTTTAATTATAAAGTAAGAAATGTGTGTTGTTGTATTATTTCACTTGAGTCAACTTTTTTATTCTTCTTGGTGAAGTACGGATTTTTCTTAATTTTATTTTGTAATTAGTTCAATTTTTTTCAATGTTACTTTCTATTAAGACCAATTGTTTCCGTGTCTATAGGACACGTTATTTTTTTTTTCATTTATTAATGAGTAGAACTATCTTTGTACGTCTCTGTGTGCTGGACAAAATGTCCATATTTCTAAGTACAAGACCGACTTAATACGTTTTTATGTGTATGGCCTAATGTGTATGTTTTTACGCATTTGTAAAAAAAAAAAACACATCTTGTGCACGTATAAGCATTCCGAGCCACATCTTTCTGCATCATCTCCATTGTCAAGTACATCTGCCTCCCCCCTTCCCACATCCACCACCCCCACCCCATCCACATTCCAGACCCTCCACTTACTTCAACTTTCAACATTAATTTCAGTTTCGTTAATTTGTCACACCCACTGAAGTGTTTCGAACCCAACACTCTGGCTGAGAGGTGAAAGGGAGTCAAAATTCCACGGGCGTACAAGAGAAAGAAGAAAAAAAAATACCACTTTCCTTTTTATTTCTATCTCTGTCTATCCCCCCCCCCCGACCCCTCTTGAACCTATTATGAACAAATCTATTAAATAGACTGTTGGCTGTTAAGTTCGCACTAGTGAGAGAGGTTCACTGTATGAAATTACGCCGTCAGAACCCCCACCCCTCCCATATTTCTTCTTTTTCAAACCCATATGAATTCTTTGAACGCGACAGATGAGACATGCATTCATAGTCAAACATACACCAGAGAGAGAGAGAGAGAGAGAGAGAGAGAGAGAGAGAGAAGAGGGGGGGGTAATAGAGTGAGGCGGAGTGCTTTCAGAGATGGGTTAACATTTTGGCACCTCCAGGAGTGAGAAGTGCAAATCAATGAAAGCGAAGGTGTTCAGTACTTCTCAACTACACATGAGCACTGGGAGCACGGATAATAAGTACAGTTACCGTGAGTAAGAAAATAAAATGGAAAGGAAGGTTGGGGGAATGGCTGACGCGGAGTTTGAAAATACAAACAAACAAACAAACAATTATACAAACAATGAAGTGGGGCTGGTGTCATTTAAATGACACTTTGTCATTTTGATGAGTCCGTTTTATTTTAGAATGGACGCGTTTGTTTATTATTTTGAATTAGTGTTTCTGGGAATTTTTTTTTTTTTTTGCGCGCGTTTCTTTTCGTCTGCTTATAAAATAATCCTAGTGCATATGTGTTTAATAGACAGACAGACAGACAGACAGACAGATAGATAGATAGATAGATAGATAGATAGATAGATAGATAGATAGATAGATAGATAGATAGATAGATAGATAGATAGATAGATAGATAGATAGATAGATAGATAGATAGATAGATAGATAGATAGATAGATAGAGAAGGTGGAAAGAGGTCATGTGAGACAGTGAGAGACATTGTGTGATTGATGTAGTGCGTGTGAAAGAGAGAGAGTGAAAGTTGTTGGAGTGATTGTATGTGAGAGGGCAATGGGTGCAGCGGCGTAACAAGGCGGGGGTCGCTTGGGGCTTTTCGCCCCAGGCGGTAACTTACTTGATTAGCCAGTCAGGGGCGGAAAGTTTCTTACTTTAGTTCTTTGTGTTGGTAGCCGGATAAACCCCCCCCCCCCCCACACACACTGACATAACGGTTAAGCCCTTCTCCTCTCCAAGTCATCGGCGTATCCTTTTGCCTTTACCAGTCATAGATCCCAGAACCCTTTGCATGCTAGTCGTGTTCACTATCGTCTTCGCTACTTAGCCGCCTATGTGGTTTCATGGCTCTAAAATTATTCATATTTTAGATTGGGATGGGGGTGCAGGCCCATAGCGTGCGGGGGGGGGGCAGGAAGGCCGCCCCCCCTGCGTTTTGTCTGGCCCCCTTTGCTTATTTGTTCTACTTAGTATAATGTATTACCTACCCCCCCCCCCCTTCTGCTATTGCCTGGTCCATGCTGTAGAATGCCTGGCCCCTGCTGTAGAATTTTCACGCTACGGGGAGGGGGGTGTCTTTTCCCTGTTATCTTTTGATCAACAAAAGACTAATACATGTATTAAAAAAAAAACATTATGTCGAAAAAAAACAACAACACACAAACATGCATGGGGTCAGTTAAGCCGTATGTTTTTAATGAGTGTAGTCTGAAAGGGTCACTCTAACCGGTACATGTATGTTAACGAGATTGATTAACTCATTTACCCTTCTACCACAAGTCAGTAAATTTCATTTTAGAAAATGGATTGATATATATTTTAATTGATTTTTAAATCCCCACTCATCCTAAAAAAAAAGGTCATATTTTATCCCGGGATTTCCTGGGAGATTCTGGGATATGAATCAATTTAAACCAGGATAAGCAAAAAGCCAGAAAATAGAGACCATAATACAAGACAGGAAGTGTTTTTTTTTCCTCTGGTGGAAAACACCGAAACGGCGTTCCGACACCTTTTTTTTCCGAATCCAAAAATGTACTGTTTACTGTACTATATGTAATGTTTACTGCAGTATATGTACTGTTTACTGTACTATATTTCTTTATGACACGACAGACATAAATAAGAGTTCTGGTACAACAACTAACAATCAGATGTGTACAGTTATAAAATAAATTACATAAAACTATTAAACAAATTATCTAAAAAGCAAGACCATCAGTTCTAGCTGTATGTGTGTGTGTGTGTGTGTGTGGGGTGATTGGAACAGCCATGGGGGCGTTTCTGTAACATTTATTTGACCTGTCATCACCCGGTAATACCAGATCGCCTTTATTTACCTGTAGCATCGATCTGAGATAATCCATGGTTACTGTAAACAATGTCACGGACAGGTGTTTTATGAGTGTGTGGGTGTTTGTGTGTCATGATCTGTTGACAGTAGAATTAAGCTACTGAATACTCACCCGAACCCCCCCCCCTTACTTCCCCCGTGGGCAACGCCAGGCTCCTCCCATTTGTGTGAGTAGGGGTCAGATTAATTGCACTTTAAATGATTAACAGAAATTCTGTAATTTTTTTTGTCACTAATCGATGTGATTTCCTTTGTTTATTTAGGTCAGTGAATAAAGCAACAACATGCTATATTACATATTATAACAACAACTTATAAAGGCTGATTGGTTTAAATATAAGAAACAACTAGCCTTGTTTCACTGGCCCTAAAAGACTAAGTTTGTGTGACGCCCCTGTAAGAATAAGTTGTTTATTTTGTAGATCAGTGGCGGCGAACCTTTTGTGGGGTCACGTGCCCGAAATTCAACCAAAAAAACAACAACACTTATTTATAGCAAAGTGCCAACAGTCCAATGAAATTAAAGGAAGTGATATTCTAGTCGCCGTGCCGACTGATGAGGCTCTGCGTGCCGACTGTGGCACGCGTGCCATAGGTTCTCCACCACTGCTAGAGTGCAATGGTTATGGAGGCACCACGGTAGACATAGACACACCGGGGAGTTCAACCCTTAACCCACAACATGAAGATCCGACTGGCTACGCAAGCGCCACCCAGCCAGGGGTTAGGGTTTGACTCGGATGATTACCCCCCTAAGTCGACAATAGGTCACTTTGGGATTCGAACCCTTCTGTCTCACCGTGACGCCAGGGCAAATGAGTCACCGAGAACCCCCAATCTAACCAAACTATCAATGTACTGTCCGCATGCGCAAGACAAACGAATCTGCCCGTAGAGTCCACGCGTTCTATGTACTTCCGCAATGAGGGGGAAAGTTGGAAGGAATGACGTTTAAATCCATACTGAAGGAAGTCTTCTTTGAGCGGACAGAAAGATGGTTACAAGAATGGCACTGCTCAATCTAGCGCGGAAAATTGTTTACCAAAATTCGAAAAATAAATACCTATTTACAGTTAATATTATAAAGACAGTGATCTGGTACTGTCTTTTGTTGTTTATTTTTAATCCGGAATTAACTGTTTGTAAATATTTTGTTCATTTCTCAGCTTAAATCAACGTACTTTTGGGAAACATACCTTGAAAAAAAAAACAAAAACAAAAACAGTGATATGTAGTAGTCAGGTAAAGCAAACAACTCTACATAAACATCAACAACTCTGAATGTCTGAGACACACACACACACACGCGCGCACACACACACACACACACACACACACACATACACTCGTGGTCTTGTTTATGTCTATTTGAATCGCTACGAGGGGCTCTCAAGGGCCAATTTTCCACTTGATGCTGCGTCTGGCTCCAGGCCTTTAGATCACGGAGACCCACCGGAGCCATGGTTATATAATCAGCTGTGCACTGTGCGCTCTCCAGCAATTATGCCATTTTATTTATTTCTATTTTTAAAAAAAAATAAATTAACCCACCCTCAAATTTTCCCATATCTCCCCATCCTCCGTTGCCCCACCCCCACATTCCCCCCCCCCGTCCATCCACTGCACACACAGACAGAAACCCCCCCCTCCACCCATCCCCACCCCACCCCCACCCCCCATTTCCCTTTTACCTCCCCTTTTTTTTGGCTGTAATCGGATTAGCTTAATGATCGGGTAGCTTCATTAAATAACGGTTAAATCCTATTATCTCCATTTCATTTTAAAAATGTGGGCTTGGGGTGGCGGTGGTAGGGGGGGTGATGGGTTGAGGGATGTTTCCTTTTTTTTTTTAATAGATATATATGAGGTGAATTGGCGCGGTATTATAGAGAAAGGGCGAGCACTCTTGTTATTATTCTGTTTTGGCTGTTTACGTCACTTCCTCTTCAATTAATGACCTCATACTCTGGGTTGACGTTTTTTTTTCAATTCTGGACGCCATATTGTCACGTCTGCCGGTTGTACTTCCGCTCAGAGAGGCGCCAATTGCAGGGTTGACAGACAAAACAGGCCAAGCTGATTTTTTTCTTTTGTTTCAAATATTTGTTTGTGTGCAATGTCTGTTTAAAAAAAAAAATAGCACGAGATACGTTGTACATACCAAGAGTCAAATCAGAAAGTACATTTAATATGAATTGCCAGTACATGTCAGAAATACATGTACGATAAAAATGTTTTTTTTTCATGATTTTGTAGAAAATTGGGGTTAGTTGGAGGTATTTGTGACAGATTTCTCACATTGCGTCTGGAAGTATCTAGGTAATTGGAATGTTCAGTACAGCATACTTGATATTGACGAGTTGAATGGGAAATATCTATCTATCTATCTATCTATCTATCTATCTATCTATCTATCTATCTATCTATCTATCTATCTATCTATCTATCTATCTATCTATCTATCTATCTATCTATCTATCTATCTATCTATCTATCTATCTATCTATCTATCTATCTATCTATCTATCTATCTATCTATCTATCTATCTATCTATCTATCTATATATCTATCTATCTATCTATCTATCTATCTATCTATCTAATCTATTTATCTGCCAGTATGTATGGATGGCGTCGTATGCATAATTTAAAGGTAAGAGGTCCAATGTCCTCGGTTCATGGCAAATTTATACAAATGTCTCACATTTTTAAACATGAAAAACTTCAATAACTGATGCAGAAACATATGTTCTTCTAAAAAGTGCCTTATATATATTTGTATATTAAAAAAGTGAAATTATGCTGTATCTATCTCATGCTAATTTATGGAGGAATGTGTTTATGTTACTTTGTTATACATTGAGATTTAGAACGATTTACACAAAATTTTCTCTTAAAAAAAAAACATGTGAAATAAAGCCTAGCCTTTCAGAGCCTCCATTTTCAGCCCCTCAACCATCAAACCTCCCACCTCCTAAATGAAATGAATTTAAAAGCCACCAATTTTCACTCCATTATGTGGGATCCGCTGTCACACCCCCCCTCCTTCAACACGCAACCGTCGCCCCCAGTGATGTAGAGATGGGTACAAATGATGGAGTGGTCAGTGAAATGTTTCAACGTTTATTTGACCTCTTAATTCTCACCACCCAGTTTTTGTCCCCCTCCCCCCCCCCACCTTCACTTGTCCTGTCAGTGTTAGTTCTAAAGATTAAGTCAACCATAGGGTGTGAAAAAAAAATGGTGTCATCAAAAGAACCAATCTATTGAACATATCCACAATTTTTTAAACCTGTCTTGACATCATTCAATGACAATACATCATTCAATGACAATACATCATTCAATGACAATACATCATTCTATGACAATGTCAATAAAACCATAATATCATCACCATTCAATTTATGTGAATAAATCATCAAGAAAGACCATATTTTTTTTTTACATAGTGGTTAAGACTTCAAGACTTCCTTCAAACTTTCCTCTCATCACCTTTACATTCCACAATGCCATTTTAAACTTACGGATTCCCCCCCCCCCACCCCCTTCCATCATCGTTGGACAAAACCATGTTTCCGATTGGTGAGCACAATTCTATATATATACAGTTCTCATGAATGGTGAGTTTAATTTTCCCTACCTGAAAATTTTAATTTCGTCCACTATTTTCTCGCTGAAAAACTCGTATCCACCCCCACCCCCCCACCCCCATCAAACGGTACCCATATAAAATAAAAAGATTTTTGTATTAGAAGACAGTCGTTGGAGAGCTATTCAATGAAACTTGACCTGTTCCAACGACAATGTCAGATCAGGTTGGACCCCCCCCCCCTCAACCGAAAGGTTTAGGTGCTACAATGTTGTACTGGGACGGATTGTCGTGTGGTAAAGCGCTCGAATGTCGACCTGAAGATACCTGGTTCGATCCACGGTGAGGACCAAGGAAAAATTTTTCATATCTTGGCTTTAGTCCCCGCTATATCTCCCGTGATGCCTCCATGGTCATTGCACTATCGGCTATGGTGGGGATGAAAGAAGGGCACTGCAAAAATTCACCCCCCCCTACCCCACCCTTACCTTACAAGACAGTAAGTCAAAAAAAATTATGATTAAAGAAAAATAAAATCCCCAAGAACCGAGAAGGTTGTCCCGAGAAACTCAAGAAAAACTCAAACATTGGCAGCGCTCTCTCGAAGGGGTGTGTGTGTGTGTGTGTGTGTGTGTGTGAGAGAGAGTGAGAGGAGCGGAAGTTCAGGCTTGTCAACAACGACACACCTATCGTCTTCCATGACTAGGATTGGTCAACTGAACACATGTGACATTATGTCATGTAGGTAACTAAATAAATAAAGTAAAATAACATTATTAAGACTAAAGGAAAACAAGCAATTTAAGCCTGTTCCATACTGGACACAGGACGTGTTAGCGCATTTTCGTGTATGTATCAGTACGTATGCTATATTTAAGTCAATATTTGTCAATTTTGGAAATGTTTATAAATTCAATTGTGTAATGCATATATATGAAAAAAGATATTAAAAAGACGTTTCTTTATATTTGAAAAAAATATTTTCTCTTAAATCTAACTACAAGTGGTTTGTGGTCACTGAAATAGGACTCATAATTGAAACATTCTAAATTGTAGTTATTTAATCGTCCGAAAACTCCGTCAATTGTTGTTTGATAAATTGTTGTTGCCAATCTTGGTGAAAGTAGTTGAATGTTGAAGTTTGTTTCGAAGAAATTTTCAATTTCTGCCCCGGACTCTTTGAAATGTTGATTGAAGTCCCAACAAATGATGACTTTTGGTTGATTGAGCTGTGCTGCAAAGCTGTCATTGATTATCGGTTTTATAAAAGTAAGGGAAGTAAGTCATGTTGAATAACTGTTACAAAAATAAATAATGATTTCGCCCATTTGTTTTGCTTATAATCTATATATAATATATAACCCCCTTAGGAGCCCTGAAGCCCGGCCCTGAGAGGTCCTATCACAAAATGAACTTTTGATGTACACATGGCAGGCCAAGACCTACAAAATGATATATACATCATGGGTCTAGGACTTATGGTTGCTGAGATATAGGACGCTCTTTTATTAATATAGCTTATATAGTAAAAAACGGTACTTTATAAGTCCCCTTTTACGGCCCTCAGAGGTCAGATCCGAAATGGAGAAAAGTCATTTCTTGGCAGGCCAAGACCTACAAAATGATATATACATCATGGGTCTAGGACTTATGGTTGTTGAGATCTAGGGTGATGACGGACAGACAGACAGACAGACAAAACGGGGACAATAGAGCATTTTTTTTTCGAAAATGCTCTAAAAAAAAACACCTAAATCCATTAAATATTACTTATATACCAATATTACCATTTCCCCATTACCATTTCAGCAATATCACCATTTTTCACTATACGGCCCTTTTACATTTTAAGCTGTTTCAAAAATGTTGCCATTTCAAAATTATCACACTTTGACTATTACACTTTGACTATTACACTTTGGCACTATGACCTATTATTACTATTTAAACCAGTAAGAACTGGTTGGGGGGGGGGGGAGCTGATATGCCCCACCCTCCACAATGAGACTTATGTTTGTATTTTCTAACCTCACCCCCCCCCCCGCCCCCGTTCTCATAATATTTTTTTTTCACTTTTCGCCCGGGGAGGGGAGGGGTGAGTTTTCCCACATTTCCCCTACGATGACTCGCCTAATACTCCATGGCCTTCCATCATCACCAACACAGCCTTGAGGGGAAGGGGGAAGGGGTACCCTCCCCCCTTAAAGTGACGCCACCGTGCCGCAGCTCTGCCCAGTGTTACATTTATTGTTTTTGACATTTTGCTTCGAGCTCTTAGGGTAAATCACGGACAGGCTACCGTAAAACTGCTAAAAAATAAAACAACAAAGCAACCAACAACAGTTGAGTACCGAGAGATGAGTCCCCACTGTTATGTAGAGTTTGTGTCTATTTCATTGTTAATAAAGTGGGGGCGTGGGAAGGGAGGCTCAGGGTACGGGCATATAGTGTACTTGCGGGAATCGCTGGATTCATACACAGTTTATAAAATATATCAAAACGGGTTAGTTAACTACGTGTAGTTTTGTTGTCTTTTATTTTTGTTTACATTTTTTAAATGAATTTCATTTCAATTATGAGCGATTAAGTTTTTTCTTTATAAAGGTTTTTTTTTCACTGTTTCTTTTTTTTTTTAAATGTTGATGACAGAGTATGATGGCCGAATTCTCAGAAATGTTTTCTGTTTCTCTTGTGTCATGACTTATGGACAACTGCGAACAATAAAGGCATTTCACTTTACCTTTTGGGCGCCGTGCTTTATTTTAGTAATACTTGCTGAGGTAGGAACTTCATAACCTTTTGTTGATGTGACTTATTGTAAGTGAATCAACGTCGTTCATTTAGTAAGATGTTCTTCGTTGACTTCATCTTCACTAGGACGTAGCTCTGTAATTGCACAACGAGAGAGAAAGCGAGAGAGGGAGAGAGAGAGAGATTGTGAGATTTATGAGTGATGTATGTGAATTTGTCGGAGAGTATGTCAGAGGGATAGAGAAAGAGAGAGAATGAGAGAGACAGAGAGAGATAAAAATATGTTGATGTTTTTCTTCCCTTACGCTAAATAAAATGTTTATTAGCGGTGCATGTTACTAATGTCTCATACAGTGGTTCTCATGATACTAATGTCTCGTGCAGTGGTTCTAATGATACTAAAGTTTCGTGCAGTGGTTCTCATGATACTAATGTCTCGTGCAGTGGTTCTCATGATACTAATGTCTCGTGCAGTGGTTTCTCAAGTTTGAGGTTTGAGTCGTCAATCATATAACGAAAATAAAATAAACAAGTAACACTATTATTAAACTTCATCAACTTGACCATCATAGAGAAGGCGTGAATGCCCCCCCCCGCCCACTTCTTTATATTGATTGTAGAAAAGATTTACAATACAACATGGCGAGCAGATGTTTTAAAAACAAAGTGGGGTCGTTTATTTAAGATTTATGAATAGTCTTTCTAAATGACCTTGGACTCTAATGACGGATCAATACGTCATCATGGGGAAGAAGGGGTTACCATGTTACCGATTGGTGGAACCGATTCTTTGAGTTCTGAGCTGTACGTTCCATCAAAGTAGAGCGTAATATGAAACAGCGTTAAACGAAACAGCGTTAAACGAGGTTATCTCATCAAGTAAATAAAGGGGTTAGCTCGAAGATGGGTAGAAAATTGGCCACCACTTGCAGCTTCTCCTGTAATCTGTATGTTATGAAGATTATTTCGATGTTTAAATCTATTAAACCATCCTCGACTTGCATCAAAAGTTTCACTTGTGTCACTTGCCTCAACCTGGACGTAATTGAAAATTCTTCTTGCTTTTCCCATTATAATAGATTGGCTTAATGGCATACTGCGTTCGATATATATATAGAAAGTTGTTTATCCATTTTCTCTATTATTTCTAGCACGTGTAATTCTAGCTACAGAGCTTGTCATAGTTGCAGTTCCCTATGACAGTATTTTCTCTTTATTTTTAAGGAATAGTTCTTATTGTTGTAGTTGTCAAATTCAATGCAGCACCAATTTGAGATTTACGTTGACCAGTATCTTATCTTCTAAGCACTTGCATTTTAGTTTCTAGTGAAATGTTTTTTACATGTTGCTTTATTTTCATGTTTTTTTATTACCACCCATGATACAAACCAAAAATCATAATATTTGTCACTATATCAATCGATATATAATACAAATGTATACAGTTCTGACAATGACGTCAACAAATATTTAAAACGGTAAAATACGTTCGTATAAAACCGCAGGAAAGAAGACACATAAACTGCTTCGGATAACGGGAAGCCTAACGCTCCGCGTGCAATATCGGGGGATCCCATAATTCAAACAAAACAATCAAATGTTTAACTTATTATAGAATAAAACGAAAAATTATGTTTTACTAGGACCAACTTTTGCCGGAAATTGTGTTTATGTTTATTTGTTTTAATTTAGATTAAAAACCATACCCATGTAATCTAAAACCAATATACTTTTGAGAAATGTGTTATAAGTAATCTTCCAATGTATTATAAATCTGTGACATTGATAGCTCAAAATATAGATGAATATAATACACATATTTACACAAATATATTTCTTGTTTAGTTCCAAGATATAAAATACAAAAATAAACTGATAATTCAAAAGCTGAACTAAAAATTTGACAAACAACATAAAATGGAAATTGAGACATAGTAAAATTCTTAAACCTTTGAATTCCTAGCTACGAAAATCGGAACTTTTAGGTAATTTATAACTGAGTTAATCTACCAATTACACAGATTGCTAGTCCTTGTGATTTACAGGATAAAATGTGTCATCATGGGGGCGCCACTTATGCGATGGGTGGGGGTGGAGGGTGGGGGTGGAACTTGGGCATCCGCCTAGTTTGCCTATCCATAGAAAACAGATTAAGGCTCAAAGTCGAAAAACAAACAAAAAACGGCCCATTATAAAAGACAAAAAATGGGAGGGGGGGGAGGGGAGGTCTATGGAGTGCACTTTGTGCGCCAGCTGTTTAAACCGCCAATGTCTGGTGTGTAAGTAAACATCAGCAACGGAGTGTTGTCATTGAAACTGACCGTTAACAGATGGTTACATCCAAAATCTAAAATCTTCTAAGATCTTAAAGGTCCTGATCTCTGATTTATTCTCGATATATATGTATATTAGGATGCATCACCAAAAAAAAAAATTTTATAATTGATCTGTCTGCTATTTAAATGTGTTCCATTGATCAAAAAAAAGCATTGTGTAAAAAAATAAAAAAATATTTGACAATATTTAGAGGTCCCCCGGACTTCAACAAAGTTTGCATAATTAAGCGAAAACTAGATAAAACCATCCTTCTTGTAAAGTCTTACAGACTTACATACAAAAAGAGAAGCGCTATATAAATTGTTTTATAGTCTTTGGTTTTATAATGTTTGGTAGCTATGATTGATTTTGATAAGCAGTTTTTAATTTCTGATACACACGACCTATAAAATCAGAACATGGAAATGATATGAAAAACAAAAATAAAATGTTTACACCTTCTAAGGAAATGCTGGCTGACCCTGAATCAAGTTAATGCTTTCTACGAAAAAGCAAACATTCCAATGGTGACAGAGAGGAGATCTTGTGAAAAGATTGTTCAGCTTCTTGATGAATACAATAAACTTCGTTCAATTGATAAAAGTCGCCGAAACACACCAGCCACCAAACGTAAACTGGAACAAATGAAATCTATGTTGGCAACAACTTTTCAACTGTGGCCACCAAATGTCGAGACTATTATCAAGAATGCAGAAGATCTAGCATTCTTGAGGTCTATGAAAGGAGACAGTTCTTCCAGCTTTGGATCATTTGACAAAACACTTGCAAAAAAGTCGCTCGACGCCATTCACGAGATGTCGCAACATTGGAACGTCAGAAACGCGCAAGAGAAGAAAACACAGCATGTTCAACGATATCAGTGCCTTCCAGCGAGGGTAGCAGTGACGAACCCGATGATTCTACTTCTAAATCTGAAGATAATATTGAGTTTGTTGATAACTGTTCGGATGATATAATGCCATTGCAAAAGCGAAGAAAGCCAACAGGAGCTTTAGTATTTGTACATCCAGATGTTTTAAGCCGACCAAATCTTGTGTCACTAGCGACAAGATTAAAGATTACACCAACACAGCAGGCAGCTTTCACACAGGGCCTTAATAGCGAGTCTGGGGGTGATGTATCAATGGTGGCTTCTTCCTATGCCACTGCAGATCGTTCACGTCGCAAAATTGTAAGTGAGATATCTACAAAGATCCACAACTCCTGGGAACCACCCAAACTCTGCACTCTCCACTGGGATGGCAAACTGACACCATCTCTAAAAAATCATCGTGTCACTGAAGAACGCATAACAGTTTTTGTCGGTGATGCAAAGCAATTGAAACTTCTAGGAGTGCCAAATTATGCCAAGGCAACAAAGAAGCCCGTTGGTGAAATAATTGCAGAATTAACCATGAAGCTAATGACAGAGTGGCTTTGTAATGATTGTATCGTTAATATGACATTCGACACAACAAGATCAAACACTGGTCATCAGACTGCTGCCTGCATTGCCATACAAAATATGCCGCAATGTGCTCTTCTGTGGTCAGGTTGACGCCATCATATTGGTGAAGTTATCCTCTCGCATGTGTTTGCAGACATGAAAATAGAAGTTTCCAAATCCCCGGATATAACTTTGTTCACCAAGCTGCGAAGTAATTGGGAGTTGGTGGCACATGATTGGTCTCACGTTTGTAGTTCGTTTACGTTAGCTGATCATGATCTGAAGGCTCAAGAGCGACTGACGATAATGAGAGATACGGTAATTGCACATGCCAACTCTAGCAAACAAACCGAATTCTTGCGAGACGACTACCACGAATTCCTTAAGCTGTCCCTTGTTTACCTGAATGCTACAAATAAGGAGGTTAACTTTAAAAGACCAGGTGCCCTGCACAAAGCACGATGGATGGCAAAGCTGATATATTGCCTCAAGATTGCACTGTGTGAGAAACAAATTCAATTATTGCCTCCAGGTACTATTACCACACGTGATCAAGTGCCAAAGATTCGTGCATTTGCTACATTTGTAACACATGTTTATGTCGTGTGGTGGCTCACTTGCAAAAAGAATTATGATGCACCATGGAATGATCTACAGCTCTACAAGCGACTTTTGGATTACAACGATATCAACAGAGACATATCCAAGTCAGCAATCCGTGCCCTGAATAGGCATCTGTGGTACCTCACTGCTGAAATGATCCCACTTGCTCTGTTCAGCAATGAAGTACCTGTGTTGGAAAAGCGAGCTCTAGCAGATGCTCTGTTAAGGCTTCGACCAGTGGTTGCCCTCCAAACTCCACAGAATCGATTTGGAAATGGTTGGGGATAACCACGATTCCAATCCATTGATTCTAAAACTCGGTTGTGTGATCTGGCTGGAGTTGACTCGTGGTTTACTATATACAGACTTCAACTGGGCACAGGATTCCTCTAACTGCCTGTTGATGATTGGTGCCAAACAGCTTCTTACATTGCCAGTGCAGAAAATGTTGCTGCTATTAACGTTGTTAACGATTGTGCCGAGAGAGGAGTGAAACTGGCATCTGACTTTGTTGAAGCAGCGCGAACGGATGAACATTTTCAAAACATTCTTCAATTGGTAGAAATGGACCGCAAAAACATCTCAAATGTGCGTAAACCTTACAAACGTGCAACAAAGTGAAACTGAATTAAATGCAACAGTAATAAATAATTTAATACTTTAATGTAATTTTATATAGGCTGGAATAAACTTTTTTGTCCTTTACATGTTTTGTGATTTCTTGGGCGGGGGGGGGGGGGACCTCTAAATCAACTCTGGTTTGAAAAATATTTTACACAAGTTATTATTAATGATATTAGAACAAATTAGAGACATAGACAGCTCAAAAACAAACAATCAATTTTTTCCACTATTGTGGTGATGCACCCTAATGTATATATATATATATATATATATATATATATATAGAGAGAGAGAGAGAGAGAGAGAGAGAGAGAGAAGAGGGAGGGGGCTATTTGCAAATTCGAGCGAATGTATGATTTCACTGTTGTGATTTTTTCAAAAAATTGATCTGGTGACAGGGATTTATATTGACGCCTTAGACGTCATTTATATGACCTCTATGGCCTTCACATTAAAAAAAAGGGAGGGGTGAACTGCAAAGGCTGACTCTATAGGGGATCATCGTCTCTATACAGTCTAACATATTATCCTTCCAGGTACTTTATAGTTTCAATGTACAGATATAAATAACTCACCCTTTACCGGGTTGTCGACTTGCAATGAACTCTGAAGTTTCCATCATAATGTAAACAGTGAGCGACAAGATTTACTGAAATAAACAAAGAGGAACAACTCTCAGATTATTTTTTTTTTTTGAGACGTTTAAAGAACTTTTTGCTAACATTTCAAAAGATATTAGTTCGACCCTCTCTCTGCTGAAATCACCCGTTGCAATTATAGCATATTACCGAGTTAATGTTCGAATACTTTTAACTTACTTTTGATGCCTGGATCAGTTTTAAATGGAAAAAAAAACAAAAAACTACAACAGGTAAAGAAACAAATTAAGAAATATTTATTTGATGAAACGACTGTAAGTGTAGAGAAGAGGAATTTACTTGAAAGACTGAGAGTTATGTCCCCGCAGCCAAGATGACGCCACGGTTCGTTACTGTACAAAGCGCCATCTTGTAGGCGTAGTCACCACCTGTTCTGGAAGCGAAGAATCGCCCAAAATGTCTCCCTCCCCCCTTCCCCATCCTATAACGTAATCTCATCACCTCTCCTCCCCCCACCATCACCACCACCCTGTTAACATTATTATCCCCCCCCCCCCGGGTCATAATGTGATTTGGTTTTGGCTCTTTAATTATTTCTGTACTTATTAGTCTTTTTCCCCCCTCACTACTGAGCTAGGACTTGTCGCCGCTGAGTAAGGCTTGTCAATCGAAAGCTTGGGGGGGGGGTGGGGGGCAAGGGTCGTTTGTTATGTAATAAACTGAATAAATATCTCGTATCCCACTAGTACTTTACTCAGACATACAGGTACTTTTGTTGTCTGTCGGACAGACAGGTGGAAAAATGGACACACAAGAGGAAATACACAAACACACATATACATACATACACAGAAAGAGAAAAGGATTATAAATAGACTTACAGATTTACAGACTGATAGGTGGACACACGTGTATGCAGACGGATACCTAAAGATGGCCACAGAATGGTAGATATACAGGCGAACAGAAAGACCTACAAATACATAGACAAACAAATGCAAAAAAACCGTACAAAGACGAACAGTTGCCAACTTAACAATATAAACATTCCACATAAAGTACAGCTATCACATTAACATGTAGAAGAAAATACTAATTAAAATGATTGGTGGATTGAATCGGCACGATCGTATGTATGATTGTCTTGATTCTTCCAATAAAATCTTAGTGTGATTGTTGTATGTGTGTGTTTATGTGTTATGCACTTTTATCCCTGTCTGCGCTGTACTCTTGTTTTTATGAGATGTTATATGTGTGTGTATGTTCGTATCTTTATCAAAATGCGGATGTGTGTTTCTGGGCATAGGCCTACGTTGTTTGTATGTTTGATTCTATTTACATTTGTATGTTTGTATCTTTTTATCTTTGATTTTGTACCTTTTTACCTTTGGATGTTTGTATCTTTTTACCTTTGGATGTTTGTATCTTTTTGCCTTTGGATGTTTGGATCTTTTTACCTTTGGATGTTTTTATCTTTTTACCTTTCGATGTTGGTATCTTTTTGTATGTATTTTTGAGGCCATACTTGCGTGTTTGGGTGGTGGATACATTAGTTTATATGTACTTCTTTGTCTGTATCTTCCGGCCAGAATTAATCTGTGTCTCTATGCATCTGTGTATCTGTGTCTCAATGCACCTGTGTATCTGTGTCTGTATGCACCTGTTTATCTGTATGCACCTGTGTAACTGTGTCTGTATGCACATGTGTAGCTGTGTTTGTATGTGTATGTGCCTGTGTATCTTATGCACCTGTGTCTGTATGCACCTATGTATTTGTGTCTGTATGCACCTGTGTATTTGTGTCTATATGCACCTGTGTATCTGTGTCTGTATGCACCTGTGTAACTGTGTCTGTATGCACCTGTGTATTTGTGTCTGTATGCACCTGTGTAACTGTGTCTGTATGCACCTGTGTATCTGTGTCTGTATGCACCTGTGAATCTGTATGCACCTGTATCTCTGTCTGTATGCACCTGTGTGTATCTGTGTCTTTATGCAACTGTGTATCTGTATCTGTATGCATCTGTGTATCTGTATGCACCTGTATCTGTGTCTGTATTCACCTATGTATCTGTGTCTGGATGCACCTGTGTGTGCTGTATGCACCAGTGCATCTGTATGCACCTGTGTATTTGTATGCACCTGTGTATCTGTGTCTTCCGGCCTGAATTAATCTCTGTCTCTATGCACCTGTGTATCTGTGTTTCCCGGCAAGAGCTAATCTGTGTCTGTGTGCACCTGTGCATCTGTGTCTTTATGCACATTTGATCGGTGCATGCATGTTTTATGAGTCTGTCTGTCTGTATAGGTCTATCTGTGTCTGTCTGTCAGGTAGACGCGTATCTGTGTGAGCCAACCACCTCCTATAACTAAAAGTTTTTTTTTTTTTCTTTTCCAAACCCACCTTTGACCCTTGTCATAGTTTTATTGTTCGATTGTACGCCCAGGTACTATGAGCTGAATGGGATGGGGGGAAAGTCAAAAAGTGTGTCAACTCACCCCAGAAATAAGTTGCATGAATAATGACTCATAGAAGAGATTCATCTCAAAAATGACGCTGAAAAAAAGGGGAGTTAAAATTAGCACACTTTCCCACCTTTTAGAAACAAGTTACCTCCCTCTTAAAGTTACTTTGAAGGTTAATTTTTCTTTTCTTTTTTTTTTGTTGTTGTTGTTGTTGTAAACACTTCCCCCTTTGTCTTCTTGTATTCATCCTATTGTTAAAAGCTCACTGCGTGACATTTTTTACCTCGCCACAGGACGCCTTACCTCGGTTAAGGACATGTTCTTCTTTCCCTCGTGACTTCTCACCGGGGCTCTTGGCTTCGTCACCTGTCCCGACACAAACAACGAATTCAAAGGGAGCAAAAACCTTATTCCAACGAAGAAAGAAATAAAAAAAAAAAACCCCAGCCGAAGGGAAAAAAAAAACCAAACTTCGTTTATATTTAAAAAAATTAAAAAAAGGTGGGGTGGGGGGAATGTTAAAGTTGAACTGGAAACAATCATGAACAAGTTATGAAGCGGCGGACGGGGTAGTAGGGAGGGGAGTTGATGTTCCCCAACCCCTCGCGGTATGTTGGCGAAATTTCCGTGCGAACTTTTGAAATTGCCCTGGAGTAACCCAAAGGATAACTTTCTGGCTGAGCCCCCACCCCCCACCCCCAGGCCTCATCTTCCTTCTCCCTCCCTCCCTCCCCCAACCCACCGCCCACCACCATACACAGTGTCTCTTTGTAGATTCTCACTAAAGGCATCGTATCCCTACAACAAAATTATTGTTTTGTGATTTTTCCCCCTCCTCCTCTCCTAGCAATTATGTAGTTTTTAGATAAAGCTCTCTGCCCCCCACTTGGGTTACGCCCTCGATTAGTCTCCCCACAACGAATCTAATAAGGCAAGATGCACTTCCTGAGGGCTCAAATTTGCGGTTTCACGCCCCCCACCCCTTAGTGCTATGCAGCTCAGTGTTCTCGTCGTGAGGGGTCAAGGGTTATCAATGCCGAGGTTCATCGAAGTGAGTCGGCAAATATGGCTGTCGGGTTGAACGCTCGTCGCTGGGGGGACAACAAAAAAAAAAATAAAAAGATGTTCCCAATATGGCCGCATGCAGCGAGAGCACATTGTCTATTGTCAACAGTTTTAAACCGCAGCGGAAGTTCCGCCCCTGAGAGGTCCATTCGTCGGTCGTCATCTCCGTCGGTCAACAAGAGGGGGCGTCATCATCCCAAGCTTGCCAGATACCCTCTTCTCCCCCCTCCCCCCACCCCAACACACACACAGATACCCAATGAAAAAACCTTCGTGAATTGAGTGTTTTTTTAAAAAAAAAAAACGGATGTGACTAAATTAGGTTAAACAGTTTCAATATAGACTTCGATGATTGCTCATTCACGTGACCCAGTGTCCAGTCTGAACTTCATCATCATGTAGGTCACAAGGATAAGGTCTTGACAGCTGACATTATGGGGATAAATCTTAGGATAACGTTGGAAGTGAATGTATGATACATGATAAAATGTAATTTATAATATAAGAAATTTAGGTCAAAGGAATAATCTTCTATCTCCTTCTTCCTTCGGCTCTACAGCCCAATCTATATAAATAATAGTGGTGTGGGCTCTGCGTTAAATCGAAAGTAGGGAATTAATACAACAGTATTCAAGTTTAAAATCGTCAAACGTTAACAATAGTAATAAACATCATATAAAAAAAAAAGAATCTGTCCGGAACCAAAAAATAACCTAGCCCACTGATCAAACCTATGGGAATTTAACTATATGCAAAGGTTTTGCAGGGTACAGCTAGTTTATGAATAATACAGGACCAAAATTAAGTCTGATAAGAAGACAAAATAGAATGCCTTATAAGTCAACAGTGGATTACTGCTGGGTGTTAAAGTTCATAATAGACGGCCCAACTCAAGAGCACATGGGTGGAATGCTTATAAAAACTAATAAAATGGATATCTAATACATAATCGGCTAGCCTGTGCGTGCGTATCCCTTCCGCTTTCTAAAAATAGTCTCACTCAAGGGAAGTGAACTCATGCTTGGCTAAAAATAGACTGTAAAGATGGTCAAAGGGATACAACTCAATTATAAGGAGTCACTCACCGGTCCGGGTAACGGACCTTTGATCTAGTAGATATATAAAAGTTCGAACTAACATATGGGCAGTATCTGGCCCGCGGGCCGTTGTTGGACCACCCTCTTGTGGTGGGTTTGTGAGACCGAACTGCGGTATGGTTGCAATACGATTAAATCCTAATAGCTACAGATTATCATTATCTCTCTCTCTCTCTCTCTCTCTCTCTCTGTCTCTCACTCTCTCTCTCTATCTCTCTATGTATGCCTCCTCGGACATTGAAGCTTGTATATTTAATGAATAGCGATAAAGGCCACCAGAAGATATATCACAATAAATCTAATATAACATAAATACATTCTGTAGACGTAATATCTCATTCACTAGCTGTACCCTGCAAAAACCTTTGCATAGAGTTATATCCCCTTAGGCTTGATCGGTAGGCTAGGTTATTTTTTGGTTTCGGGCAGATCCGATTTTTTTCATGATTGTATTTTAAACTGGAATATTGTTGTATTAATTCTTTACTTTCGATTTAACGCAGAACCCAAATCGCTTATATATATATATATATATATATATATATATATATATATATATATTCTTCTTTATTCCGGGTAAGTTAAAAAACAACAACACTTTATATAAAATACCCGCACTCTATAAGGTCAACTCTTGTGACCCATCATCTTTTCTCCGACAGATCGAAAGATACTACAGCAGGACGAACAAAAACCATTCATATTTCACAAACACTCATCTTGACCTATGACCCCCCATCTACTGTAATCATATGAGGGCTCCAGGTAGCGACCGTTCAGACACGTCCCGACTCACGTTTATTCTCATGTAAACACACCCCGGGGGATAGGTATAGTGCTCACGACAATGGGGGGGGGGAAATGGTGGTGGTGTTGGGTCTCACACAAAAGGGCCGGTTTATCTAGATGGCGGGTACAGGGGTTTGTTTAGAATTGGTCGTTGGGGGAGAAAGGGGGGGGGGTGTGGGGGAAGGGGCTCGTTACGTCTTATATGAAAGATGAGTAAGAGTGGTAGGCCCTTGGGTTTAAGGGTGCTCGTTCGGGGCAACTGGATACACTGCTGGTATCGTTCGGGGCAACTGGATACACTGCTGGTATCAAATCGAAACAAGAAAATAACAATAATAAAAATAAAAAAAAAAAAAGCGGCAGGCGTTGTGTTTCTATTGGTACATTTTTAACGGCTGTAGTTTTGTATATGTTGATATGAGCCCGAGGCTACATCGAGGGTTTGGTTGAAGTTACATTGACTTCTTATTTATTATTATTTTTTTTTGTTTAAGGTAAGGGAGGTAAATGAAAACGCACAAAAGCTCTTGAGGTAAAAGGATACAAACCATACAATTTAATGGAAAACGGTGTAACCCCTTTTCGTGAAATATTTAGAATAACTTCATAAGCGCGGTTCTTAACCGGTGGTACGCGTACCCCATCGGAAAAGGGAAAAGTTATTTAGGGTTACACAGCGAAAAATAATGTTCGTTTAAAACAACCAAGAGGTTTAAAGAAGATCGCCGGTTGGCTGCTTGACTCATCACCAAATCATGTGCCCAAGTATCGCATTAGAAAAGGTGAGCACATTCTATTATGAAAGTAAATAAAATGTCATTCTCGAACTTACGATTGAGGGGGGGGGGGGGGTACCCGCGAGCATACTTTCGGGGTTACAGTCGCGAAAAAGGTTGAGAACAGCTTCTTTATAGTCTAGAAGAAAAGCAATCTTTTGGAACAAAAAATAAAATGGCAATGACGTATATATTGTGATGTGATTTATCCCCCCCCTCCACCACACACACATACAATAGATCAGAGGTAGGCAAACGTTTTTAACACGCGGGCCACAGTGGGTCTTTAAATTTGACGGAAGGAGCGGGCCAAGGGTATAGACGTC
>JAGDYQ010000001.1:26208686-26225784 GCA_021962125.1 Bulinus truncatus
TTGTTATTTCTGCTCTATATCGTATTCCTGTTCATGACAATAAAAGGCCACATGTTCTTTTCTATTGCAGTATTTCGTATATTTCTTTGTTATCCCTTCTGTCGGATTTCGTTCAGCCAGCGGTCAGCAGGATTTTCCACTTTTTTTCAATAAAAAGCCTCTAAAGGGACCGCGTATTAAAGACAAACCAAATTGATCACTGGTAGATGTGTAGGAAATATATTTGTATTGTTTGTTTTTTAACGTGTACATCTAATTGTGTGGGCAATTGGGGGTCACATTTTACAAAACCTTGGGGTAATGCCGTATTTGTATGAGCAGCTTTTTTTTTGCATGAGCACAGTGCAGGATTTACGTATAAACCACACAAGTTATAGCTTAGGATCCCCACTTACTGTAAGCCCCTCAACTGTAAAAAATTCCGTCTGAGTGATGATTTTAATATATTCTTAAATATTTTGTCAATCGGACATCTTAATCTTGACAAATAAAGGGACCTTAACAAAAAAAGATTAGGGCCTTTTCAAGAAATCACGTCCAGTATGGGCAGTTCTAAATACGGACATGGTGTTGTGTCAGTTGGTGTCTTACATTATTTGGCTGTAATTATATTGATATTCAGTTGGTGTCGCTTAACTCAGATAAGATTGGGTATGTTCTATTTTTTAACACACCATGAAAGGAGAGACTTGTATTCCTTCATTAATATACTATCGCATTTAAATACAATAAACATATTTCTATGTTTGAAATTATACAATGTAAGAAATAGACAGGGTAAAAAAATAAAAAGATAGTTGAATAGACTTAAGATATATCGATTAACTGACATGTGGATAGACAGACAGAATTGAAAGTAGATTGACACGTAGATATATTGATAGATAATATTTATGCACTATATAGATAGATAGATAGATAGATAGATAGATAGATAGATAGATAGATAGATAGATAGATAGATAGATAGATAGATAGATAGATAGATAGATAGATAGATAGATAGATAGATAGATAGATAGATAGATAGATAGATAGATAGATAGATAGATAGATAGATAGATAGATAGATAGATAGATATTAGGCGAACTCAACATTTAGAAAAATGAGATAGACAAATAATTGTATAATTCAATTTTAAAAGGCTAATTCTGTTACTGATGCAAGAATCCACAAACCTACCCAGCATATAAGACTTAATTATAAACCCTACACATAAACTGTTTTGAGATTTCACCCAGAACTTGAAGTCGGCTTCAATAAATCTTTCATATAAGCTCAATTAAATCCAACATATGTTTTTTTTTCCCCTTCCCTTTAGTTTTTCTCCGGTATCTCCGACGTCTTGGGATTTTCGTCATCATTCTAGCCGGCTACACAATTTACCGCTCGCCTGATAATCAGTAATGGCCCAAAGAGTGATTTCCCCTATTGTCATGACGCGGGCTCACACCGTGGTGGGTTTCTATGTATAAAACTGCAGGATCGGAATGATGGCTTAATTAGTTAATCCGGGCAACAACGGGACAGCCGGCTTCATATTCACGACTCGACTACTCTCAAGTGACCTGATTTAGTCCATCAATACTGACCAACGTCGGTTTGCCGTCTGCAAACAAATAATGTCTGGCAGAAACGTGCATATACCCATACACACCAGGTTTCACTGTGGGGTAATTACTATTACTATTATTATTATTATTGTGATAATTCGCTTTTCCCGCTATTAATTATTGTCTCCTGCGCCAGAGTTTATAAATATAACAGGACTGTACTTTATAATTCGGTAATTCACAATAACTATTTTTTTGTTTCTAGTAGTTAGTTTGAAATATCCAGTAATGGTTTCGTATGTTGACCACTAAGAATGAAGTACACTGGTAAATAACAACAAAACTTTGTGGACACACTGCTAGGATTCTGACTTTAATAGCGTGGCTATTTTTTAAATATTTTTAGTTTGTACAATACTAGGTGGGACGGATGGCCGAGTGGTGTAGATACTCGACGGTCGTCGACCTGAGAGTCCTGGGTTCGAACCAGGTGGAGGTTGTTTCAAAGTCGTCCCACAAGTCCACCCAGCTTTACATGGGTACACCTGACTTTAAGTTGGCGAAGTAAGGCGGCTGGGCGTTGTGCTAACCACACAATCCCTTCATATGCCGACAGTTATGAAACAGTTGAATTCTACACTTCATCTGCCCCGATGGCCCTCTGGGGCTAAGGGAACTTGCTTTTACAATATACTAGAATCAAAAGTTGAATTGTTCTATGAGTCTGTCTATATCCCAATAGGAGATGTCGTAAGGGCATGCGGTGTAAGTTGACATGTGGGTTCCGGGTTCGATTTCAGGTGAGAGCCAAGAAAATTTTTCTGGTAATGGTTAAAGTTACTCCATGAGTGGAGTCGGATCTACATGCTGTAGCTTGCGGGTTTTTTATCTTCCAGCGTTTTTCGTCACCAATCCATATCCCCCGTGGTATCCCCAGGGGCTATCGGCTATGGTGGGGATTAAAAAAAGTGGGGCCCTATAAGCATTCCCATGAGTTGTGTGTGCATAGGATTCAATAGATAAACATCTATTTTACACATATCTATAGTTGGTCTCTAGTTTATCGACAGTGAAGATTTTTTTTCCGGGGAAATTATTTGAAGGTTTTCATATGCTTTTAAGGCTCCTAAGCGGAAGTACACAATCAATCACAACCATGGCAAGGAACGCTAATGCTTGGAGCAGCAACCGCAGCCGCATCTGAAACCACCTAGATATTGTTGTATCTTCAATTGCAGGATCGCTAAGTTCTTCTTTTAGCGGTCGCAGTCTCAAACAAAAGTGTGGCTCGCGGACAAATTTTTGTTGGATCGAGGCAAATCAAACAATGATAATTAAATGACCGATAATATATTTATATAAAATGACAACTACATTTCTCTGCGTTAAAAATTTGAATGCAAGAAAATCTGTAAAGTAAAAGTAGAAACCATGTAACACAAAAACTAACGGGCCTTTTTATCTTTCTTTTAACTGTATTTTAGTTACTTGCAATGTCGTTTTCTATAAACAAGATGGTATACAATGAATCAAAAAAGAAACAATTATCAAAGTGTATAGCGAAGTGTAAACATATATAAATCAATGCTCTAGCAATCTCGTGTTCACTTCCACAAAGCTTGTTTTAATTGTTTCTTTAGTTTAGATTTGATTGAACCTTTTCTTCGAGGGCTCTTTTCATTCAGAATCTGAGGGAAATCTCTCCGTAGAACGCTGTCTTGCAAGTTACTTTCTTTTTGGTCCATACACATAACAGACCAGACCAGTGTGACTGTTTCACCATTAGTTCGGTCTCGAGTCTCTCGACACACTTTGAAGAGTATCTGTCCAATACGGATGTCATCTGAGAACCATAACGGTATATGATGTCCACAGTCCACACCAATGTCCAGGGCTTTAGTAACGTCTTAGCAGCCCATGGGAGGATAAGAAATGTTGAATAGAGTCTATGAATATAACGGAACTCATTGTTTACCTAACATCGATTTTTGTTGGATGTAAAATGGCTGAATCTTTAGCAAATTATGTTGATTTTTTTTTCATAGGTCAGGGATTATCAAAAAATATAATGCCATCTTCTTCCAATTAATTCATTTGGTTGTCCCACTAAAGTTTTAATATCAGGGTCAGTGACGGGGAATTGTTTTCTGTTTACGTTTTGTTTGACCAAACTTTATATAGAAATAAAACAAAACTACTTTGAGGAACATATATTCTAATGGGGTTTGAAATATACCTATTCTAAATCAATGTTCGTATTGCGAGTCTAAATAGCACATAGAAAGTCTACATTGGGTCACTTGCAGGAGCGTAGCTTTTGGCTGGAATTCGGAGGCATATCTCGCTCAGGACGGCACAATGATGTTCCGAAAAAAAAAACAATTACACGATGGACCTCATTTTGACTTTCACCTGTCCTCACAGAGAGGAGGGGATCGGAGGAAGGTTGGTATGGAAGGTGATGGACAAAGTCAATTTCGACCAGACGCTGAGAAACCTAGCTGCGCCGCTGGTCAAGTAACTTAACGCTGATTTACGACAGCCGACTCTCTCTCTACGGCAGCCGACTCTCTCGACACTTTACTTAAGTGTGACTAAAGAAATATAAACAACAAACATTTGTCCTCGTTTGGCATTTGTTGTTTTTTAAGAACAAGGAAAACACATTTATAGAAGACCTGTCTTATTTATTTCACTTTTGTTGCTACACCGTCCGACTTGTTCGACTGGACAGTCCAACACGTGGTCTCTCGACTTACAGTGACAGCAGGGACATCCATACCCATCCCCCGCCCTCCCCTCCACTTCCGTTTTTTTCGTTTTGGATTCCCTGGCCACTAGGAATGCGAAATGGTAGAGATGGCGAGGACCTTGTAAACCCGGTCAGATACATGTGCTTCTGGATATAATTTAAGTCTTAATTGCTAATGGCAACACTGCTGATGTTCGTTGATGTCAAGGGCACACACACACACAAACACACACACACACTGGAGAAAGTTTGTAATGATGAGTGATCAAGGTGCGTGATTGTGGATGATGTATGTGGGTGTGGATGACGTATATGTGTGAGGATGACGTATGTGTGGATGACGTGTGTGGATGACTTATGTGGGTGTGGATGACTTATATGTGTGAGGATGACGTTTGTGTTTGTGGATGACGTATGTATGTGTGGATGACATATGTGTTTGTGGATGACGTATGTGTGTGTGGATAACGTGTGTGTGCGTGACGTGTGTGTTTGTGGATGGAGTATGTGTGTGTGTGTGGATGGCGTATGTGTTTTTGTGGATGACGTATGTGTGTGTGGATGACGTGTGTTTTTGTGGATGACGTATGTGTTTGTGGATGACGTATTTGTAAATGTAGATGACGTATGCATGTGTGGGTGAGGTACACATGTGTGGATGACGTATGCATAGATGACGTCTATGCGGATGATGTAAGAATGTGTGGATGACGTGTGTGTGTGCGGATGACGTGCGTATATGTGGATGATTTAATATTGATTAAAATATAAACAATCCATAGGAACTATCGCAGCGAAAAAAAATTACCAGAGCAATGGAAACGCAATATGCGCCTCTGTCAGAAACGTTGAAAAATGAAAAAAAGAAACGGTCATTTAGCTCGGAGCACAGAAATGGCCCGTTCTTTAAGACGATCATTGCCTTTACTGCAGTTAACGGAATACTCGATCTGCTTAACTTACACGGACCGTTAGTAAAATAAATGAAATATCTGAAGTATAATGTCAGTCCTTTATTATTAGTTGTGATAAATGGCGTTTAATGTATGGTTAGGAGTAATGATGGTTGGTAATTGATTGTACACAAGGGTCGACGTACAGCAAAGTAATGTTTGATAACATGGCCGACAGCAAGACTGGTTTAAAAGATAAAGCTGTAAATAGATAGAAACTGACAATTGATAGAACTCTTGATAGATGTTCGAACAGAGTTACCAAGAATAAGAGTCAACAACGAAGGCGGGTGTTATAGTACAAGTAGGGTAAGAATGTAAAATAAAGCCCCCTGCAATCACCACCAAAACAGCAACCACAGTCCTCGCACCGCGTCAATCTCATTTTTAAAAAAACACAGCAGTATTGCGAGTTGCTAATAGTGGGGCCCCTAAACTGACTATACACTGTGCACCCCGCACTCCACACCAAGTTTATCAATCTAGCCCTATACCTGAAACAAAATATTACGGAGCTCATTTATTATGCTGATAATACCCAGCAATGTCCGTGCTGCCATGTGGCCAGCTGGGCTGCCAATTGTCGTTCGTGGGCTTGTTATTATTCTTTCCACAACTCGGGCACCGCTCAGCCCCTAACAGTGAAGTCATTGTAGCCGGTGGGGGGGGGGGGTGGAATGCTAACAAGTGCGCAGATTGTGGTTTCTTTTAGAGGGCCTGACTGATTGCAATGTAGGCCTGGCTGATTACAATGTAGGCCTGACTGATTGCAATGATAGGCCTGACTGGTTGCAGTGTAGGCCTGACTGGTTGCAGTGTAGGCCTGACTGGTTGCAATGTAGGCCTGACTGGTTGCAAGTGTAGGCCTGACTGATAGCAATGTAGGCCTGACTGATTGCAATGTAGGCCTGACTGATTGCAATGTGGGCCTGACTGGTTGCAGTGTAGGCCTGGACTGATTGCAATGTGGGCCTGACTGATTGCAATGTGGGCCTGACTGATTGCAATGTGGGTCTGACTGATTGCAATGTAGGCCTGACTGATTACAATATAGGCCTGACTGGTTGCAATGTGGGCCTGACTGGTTGCAATGTGGGCCTGACTGATTACAATGTATGCCTGACTGATTGCAATGTGGGCCTGACTGATTACAATGTGGGCCTGACTGATTGCAATGTAGGCCTGACTGGTTGCAATGTAGGCCTGACTGATTGCAATGTGGGTCTGACTGGTTGCAATGTGGTCATGACTGGTTGCAATGTAGGCCTGACTGATTGCAATGTGGGTCTGACTGATTGCAATGTGGGCCTGACTGGTTGCAATGTGGGCCTGACTGGTTGCAATGTGGGCCTGACTGGTTGCAATGTGGGCCTGACTGGTTGCAATGTAGGCCTGACTGATTGCAATGTGGGCCTGACTGGTTGTAATGTGGGCCTGACTGATTGCAATGTGGGCCTGACTGGTTGCAATGTGGGCCTGACTGGTTGCAATGTGGGCCTGACTGGTTGCAATGTAGGCCTGATTGATTGCAATGTGGGCCTGACTGGTTGCAATGTAGGCCTGACTGATTGCAATGTGGGCCTGACTGGTTGCAGTGTGGGCATGACTGATTGCAGTGTAGGCCTGACTGATTGCAATTTGGACCTTACAGAATGTGGGAATTCGCCCGTTCTTGGGTAGCTCTTGAGAACAAGGCTACGGCTAAATGAAAGTTTCAAAAAAAGGGGGGGCGGGGCGGAGGCTTTCCGATTGAGGCCTTTGTGGGTGTCGGGACTGGCCAATCAGCCCACGCTCCGCGCTTAGGGGATGAGGAGAGTTTTAAGTACTAAGTATTCCCGACAAACGGTCGGAGACGCCACGCATTAACCGTGCTGGTATTGTCCTCTTTTGGCCAGCAGCAGCAGTGGGGGGGGGGGGGGGGTAGGGTATGACAGCCGTCTAGTTGGCCCATCTATTAGAACGGTTCTGAACACATATGACCAGTTTCGTTGTTGTTTTAACATCGACGTCACTTACCGGACTGTGTAACACCTGATAGGATAGTTTTTGTACAGTGGTCTTTCTCCCTTCATATTCGTGAATGTGACGTCCTTGAAGACACCATTAAAAGACAGTGGGGGTTGACATAAATGATGATCGAGCAATGGGCCCCAAGACCCCGCCCCCCACCTTTCCAGTTCACACATCAATCAACACTTCCTTTTATACACATCAATAGCTTTTATAACCATAGGCTGTGAGGTAGTTTACAGAGGTTAAGTTAACCATAACCTTTTTAAACACACACACACACAACAAACAACAAGCAAACATCATTTTAAAACCTTTTTTAAAAAAATACAAACATTAAATCTGTCACATAACATTAACGGTATAAATTAATAAAGCAAACCTCCAAGTTTGTCCCAATAGTCATAAAAAGATGAGATTTCTATTCAATTCATTCAATAAAGGAACTTCTGAGCACTGGCTATGTATAGATTGTAGTTAGATTGTAATCCTTTTGGTAAAGTCATTGTTTTTAATACTTAAAGATAAGAAGATGAAAATAAATTAAAAAATTTTAAGTAAAAACAATAATAGAACGACAAGGAAATAAACTTTAGTTTTATTTTTTTTTTAAATAAAGCAAGGGCTGGGAGAAAAAAAAATATTTCGCCTTAATGTTATTGATGTTCTATTAGCATAACAGCGTTATCGCCCTTGGCGATCTTAAAAGGGGGAGAAAATTCTCAGAGGTGGTCTATACGTTGCTTACCTACCTTTAGGACATAAGATTGTCTGCTGCATCCAATGACATTCTCATCGTATTTGACCTATTTCTGTAACATTTCACTCTTGCCAACCCCCCCCCCCTCCCCACCCTCACCCCCCCCCCCTCTTCATTTTTTTTTAAAGATTCTCAAACTGCTAGAAAGAAAAAAAAGGGGATACATTGTGTCTACTAGAGCTATAGCCGTTATTGGCAAGTACCGACGTGTTGTCTAATAACATTGGTATTTCAGGTCGTTAAAACACAATCTGTTACACTGACATGTTTAATGTTTATGTTGAAATCGGTGTTTCCCTCTAAGCTCTCAGGTTGTACGCGCGCATACAACTGGGCGAGTGTGTGAACAAATAAACTGTAATTGAGTACACAAATGTTTCGTGTTAACAAAGCCTAAATACCGCTAAAAATTTAGCAGAAATAAATTTTCGCCGCGCACAGATTTAAGAAAACTTAAGGAACTTGTGCAATGTGTGCGTCTGAGAAATAATTTAAAAAACATATTTAAAAAAAATCAACTTTTAAATTTACTTATTTTTTTTTTGAACCAACACTTGAATATCAATGTACCTAACAGTAACTTACTTTAAACACAAATTTGTATACTGTCTTTAAGTGGCGCTTTGATTGTGAGTCCGATTTACAAACTGTAGGTTTAGTGTTCAAATCCTTGCGCGTCCAGTCACCTAACAATGTTTCCCGTGTTACCTCCATAGTCATTCCAAGAATACAAATAGGGGGCACTACAAAAACATTTGCAGTTAATAGTTTCAATAGATACAAATCTCAACCTTACAGGGACTTTAACAATAAATATAGATCGATTGAATCCATATTGAATCCGGATAACAAAATCGAGATTAATGCCAAAAATGGTACAATATTCGCATGCACACGTGCAATACCGCACAAAAAAGAAAGATTTTTATGAGTATTACTCATGTAAAATGAATACATTGTGACTACATTGATCAGCGAACCAGCTGTCATCCAGCAGTGGGTCTCGCAAAACGAAGTTTCGACAAAGTATAGAGCAGGGCCGGCGGGCCATAATGGGACTGAAGTCTTGCTTTGGTAGTAAATTTAAGTCGTACAAACCAACGGAATCAGATGAAGTGGAGTGTCATCTGTTTCTGTTGCCACGGGCTATTCTATGAGGTTGTGCGGCTAGTACAATACACAGCCATCTTTACTTTCCGCAACAAATGTCGGGTATCCCCATTTTTTTTTAACTGGTTGGACTTATGGTCGTCGATTTGACCCGAGAGGAGTACCGGATCTCATCGGAGCTCCAACTCTGGACCTTTCGGTTATCTGTCGACCGCACTACTGATATAACGTTCCAATCTCATAATAGAGACTTGAAAAATGCTATGCGAGGTATGTTAGGAGTGGTCATAGGTTAAAGTAAATCAAAGAGGCCCTTTATAGAATTGTATTTAAAATGGGACCCTTTTGCCCAAATCTGTCTTTAAGTCTTCCTCTGTATTTATGGGTGGGCAGGTGATTTGCATATGTGTAAGTGTTGATCTGATTGGCTGATCTATATTATCACTGTATCCTAAAATGTCCCAGTTATCATTAAAATCTTATGTTAAAGGTGCAACCACCTGGTGTCAACACCTGATGTAAAACCATTGTTGCCTCATTTCTAAGAATTCCCGATACCAAACTGAGGCAGCTGTGAACAGCGGGGGGAGCTGGAGGAGAATAGTGGTGTCGCTAGAAATCGAACATGTAGCCCAAACCCCTCCTTCGGGCTCACAATCCTTACCCCTTCTCCCCATACTTCCGGGTCCCCGATAATTCCAGATTATGTTGTAAATACACTAGCACTACATTTATATTACACCTTCACTGACGAATAGCTACAGAGTGTCTCAACTTGTTTCCGATATTCTCTCCTATGTGTTGCCACCTGGTGTCGCTCTAGACGTCACAGCAAGACGGGGGCCACTCCAAGACACAAGAGACGTCACGGTCGAGGAGTGTATGGTGGCTCATGTTTGGTGGCCACTGTGTGGGCTGATGTTTGGTGGACACTGGGTGGGCTGATGTTTGGTGGACACTGTGTGGGCTCATATTTGGTGGACACTGGGTAGGCTCATGTTTGGTGGCCACAGTGTGAGCTCATGTTTGTTAGGCGCTGGGTGGGCTGATGTTTGGTGGACACTGTATGAGCTCATGTTTGGTAGGCACTGGGTAGGCTCATGTTTAGTGGCCACAGTGTGGGCTCATGTTTGGTGGCCACAGTGTGAGCTCATGTTTGGTGGCCACAGTGTGGGTTTATGTTTTGTGGCCACAGTGTGAGCTCATGTTTGGTTGCCACAGTAAGGGTTCATATTTTGTGGCCACAGTGTGGATTCATGTTCAGTGGCCACTATGTGGGTTCACGCTTGTCTGCCACTGGCTGACTTAGTTCAGCTTTTTGGGAAGGCATCACTGACGCTGTTGCATCTGCTACAAGTTCACTAAATGAAACCAGCTGTTTATCCCCTTAATAAAAATGAAAAATCTTTCTTTGACTGATCTTGTGAAACTGTATGATACACAGTGCACAAAGTCACCCATACACAGCGCACATAGTCACCCATACACAGTGCACAAAGTCACCCATACACAGTGCACAAAGTCACCCGTACACAGTGCACTTAGTCACCTACCCATATCCCATCCAATCGGCTGTTAAAATCTCCAAGTAAATATCTCTGTCTATTGTTTTACCACCCGAAACCTGACACTGTCTCAACACATTCCAAGCTATGATCCGCAGTCGTTGTACATTGTCCCTCTCCTTGCTCTGTCGACCTGAGAGTCCTGGGTTTGATCCTCGGTGAGAACCATGTGGAATTTTTCCAGGTGAAATGTGTTTAAAAGTCGTCCCACAAGTCCACCCAGCTTTAAATGGGTACCTGACTTTAAGTTGGGGAAGTAAAGGCGGCTGGGCGTTGTGCTAACCACACAATCCCTTCATATGCCGAGGTTATAGAAACAGATGAATTCTACACTTCATCTGCCCCGATGGCCCGTTAGGGTTAGGGGAACTTTACTTTTGCTCTGTTAAGAGCATTGACGGCTCCATAGTTATTGTGTAGAGATCTTGTTCAATAACCCTCTCGTAGTGTCAGTGCCCCTGTGCTGGGCATAGCTAGCTAATGTGACGTCCTGTGCGATGTTAGATCAATTAGCGTCCTTCTCCCAAAATGAAAATTACAAACACATTTTAAAAATTGCTATTTCGGCGCCCCTTCCAAGTTCGGCGCCCGGTGTAGCACAAAATCCGCAGGTCCCTTTCAACGCCACTGTATAGCCTTACACACCAAAAAAATAAAAAAAAAAACTGTCCATGAAGCAAGCTTTTCATATCTAAAACCAACAGCCTGTCACATTTATGGTCGCACGGTGCACAAATTTAAAGCAAACAACAACAAAAGACCTAAAAGATATAAGTAAAACAAAGCCTCGATTATTGTTCTGTTTAAGTTGGAGGAAGTAAGTATTACAAAGCTAGTTCAACAAAACCTGCGCTCAACTGTCAAAACAATAAGGAAATAGAAAATAAAAAACAAAAATATGGAAGCGTTAATAGTTGAATCGAAATCACATAAGAATGAAGTTAAACAAGACAACACATAATATATAAAAGTCCGATTCACAATAATTGTTATATATATAGTGAAAAAGATATTTCATTACGTCATTAGCTCAGTAAATGGGTCTGAGATTAACCATGAGCACATGGTATACTCTCGATTACATAAGTGGTCTTTTTTTTTTTGGATTTGGATTTATTTCATTTTAGACGAGATAGCCAACGAGGCAAAACGGGTAATCTATTGTGATTTACTATTAGTACTTTGAAATGCCCGTATCGCTTTAGGCAAGATGTATTTCGATATAAAATTTATGTATTATTTGTAATTTTTCCAGAAGAAGAAACTAAAGATATATTTAATTAAGTTTTTTTTTTTCCGAACGTATTTAGCGCACGAACTCGCATAAAATTGATTTGTCGTTTTAATAAATATTTGATTTGGTGGGACGCAAATCAACACTTTGCAGTCCAGTGTAAACGATGCTCCATGTGTTTTAATTCATCAGAAGATCCTAGTTTATCTGATGGTGTGTAGACAGTTCCAACGCCCACGCTCTTCAAGCCCAACCAACAGGCCCGTAGCCAGGTCAAAGTAAGCAGGGGGGCACCAATACCCAGCAAGGGGGCAGTTTTTCTCATTTTAGTTACTTTTTCTTTATTTTTTCCTCTTTTTCTTTTTTAAGCGAGGGGCACTCCATACATAGCGGGAGGGGCACGGCCTCCCCGGACCCCCCCCCCCTTGGCTGCGGGGCTGCTAACCAACCAACAAACAAACAAATCAAATGAAGCTAACAGCTATAGATTTGGTGTTGTTCTATACACGGATAAGAACAATGAAAGGAAAGCTGGGATTGGACAAGACGGACGTGTAAGTCAGGGATGTGTGAACCAGAGCTGCCAACTTGAATAATTTACTCAGATCTGAAAATTTTTTTAAGCCATCAAAAAGTTGCTGATGCTAACTAAACGTGCCCCCTCCCCCCCCCCCAACTATATCCACCAAACTGAGTCGCCACTGATTGCACCCATCTACGTCTGCTAAGCTATTTTATAGCAAATTACTGTACTTAACTGTCGGGGGCGGGGGGTGGAGGTCTCTGAGGTGTGCCACTATAGCTATTCTGTAAAGGCGGACGTGCATCTAGTTATAAAAAATGAATCCATAAAAACTAAAATAAATTAGATTTTTTTGTTCTTTTCAGTTTTATATATATATATATATATATATATATATATATATATATATATATATATATATATATATACAATGTTTTATTATCTGCAACAATGTTTACATTGCTAGATATTTAAGAAAAAAATTTCTGGATAATTATTCGAGTACAAAGTTGGCAGCCCTGCTACAAAAAATAAACAAACCACACCTTCTCCACACATTCCCGCCCAGCGTCAGATGAAATCTTTGAACGTATTTAAGGGATTGCCACTTTAATTAATGAGATAGCAGACTCTCTCGCTCGCATCACACGAGTTTTTTTTTAAGACCAACACATAATTTGATTCTGCAGGTGCGCAAACTGACGCGCAGTGGTTGGATGTGTCATTGTCGTAGACACACACACACACATACAAACACACACACACACACACACACAAACTTCAAATAAATAGGACAGATTTAATTAAAGCGCAAAAAATAAATACATAAATGTAGACATTTAGCAGAAGCTACTTTGCGAGTCATTTGTGTATAGCAGCTGTCTTGTCTAGAAATGTGAGATGGGAGTGTGTGAGAGTGAGTGTGACATTGTGTGACAGTGTGTGTGACATTATCAGAAGGGGTCATTTATGCTCTATTGGAGTAGTTCTCAAACGTTTACACTTCGCGACCAACTATGGCACATTTTTTGCTAATCCGGCTTACCATAAACAATTTTTTTTTCGCGACCTAACTATACCTGCAAAGGTAAACTACAATCAAATAAAGATGTAAAAATTCATGAACTGTATTTACAGATCTCTAATTTGATTTTTCAGACTTACATCCATTTAGTTTAATGACTAATGGAAAAAAAATTGTCGTTAGTATTAGTCTAAGCAATGGAATATTAGATATTCGTTAACATATTTAGAAAGTTTATTCTCATATCTGTGGTCAGCTATTTTTTCTTTCTTTAATGTAATCGTAATAAAAAAAATATGAATAAACTAAAATTTACAAAATGATACTTTATTCCAATAACGTTCAAGTCTGGTGGTCTTCGTTAAGAAATGAATGCAGAGGTAAATGATGAATTACCTTTAATACGATGTCGATGGTCTGTATTTGGAACACCTGCGCCTGGGATCGATTTCATTCATTAAATTAGTTCGATCGTTATTAACTATGAAGGTAAAATTGAACTTCGTAATGCAGTGACTGCAAACGTGGACATAAGGGGGGTGGGGTATTTGGGGCGAAGGGAGAGTTTCAGTAATCAAGGATGCTCAGTTCAATCACATCTGGTCCAATCTGGTTCAGTGATTGTTGGAAATTTAGTTGTTTTTTTTTGGTGAAAATGTGGACTTTTCGTCTCATTGCCGTCAGATATTATCTCTCCGCCTGGTTCCGGTTAATCAAACGTCAGCTATTATTATTACCGGTACCAACTAAATTATACGTACAGAAATACACACAGGTACACAGTCACACACAACCATAAACTGATACTAATAAAAGGGATGGAAATATATGTGTGTATTATAATGCATCAATGTGTGTGTGGAAAAAAGAGAGAGGAGGGAGGGCGAGAGGAGGGGAGCGAGAGAAATGAAAGGAAGAGGGGGATGGAGAGATAGAGAGAGAGAGAGACAGAGAGGAGAAAGAGAGACAGAGAGAAGTAAGGGGAGACAGAGATGGAGGATAGAGAGAGAGAAAGACTTATTAAAAGAAGGATTTAATAATGATTACTAATATAAGTGCATACAAACACAACATATACATAAATAGAAATACAACACTGAAAGACATATTATTTATACATTTATTAGACTAAAAAAAATAGTTTATACTTTAATTGATACTTATGTGCCATTTTTTTAAATCATAAAATTGATTTAAAAAATTCAATAAATATCACATAAGACGACTTATAGGTTCAACACAGCTAACTATGAATTCACTTTTTTTTATTTATTTAGTGAGCAAATAAACTAAAATCCTGCCCTTTCTTTTTTTTTTCTAAATTCTTTATCTCAATAAATCTATATTCTCATTAACTGTGAATGTTCCCGATACATTGCAATAATGGGTATCTACATTTCAATTCAATTGATTGCAGCCCGGATGTAAAATGAAATTAAAGGAGGAAAAAAAATAGTCCTCAGCATTAGACATCTATTTTCGTTTGATTTTTAACGGTCTTTTGTGTTCGTGACGTCATGAGCTGTTATTGTTGTGTTTTGGGAAAATTTCGCAGCCGAAAGCAAAACGACATTGTGGCTGTGAGGTGGGGGGGGGGCGGTGCCGAACCTAGGGATTTGGAGGTCCGGGGGGGGGCTTGACCACTTTTCGGGCCCCTGCATTTTGACATTAGACACCATGACATGAGGTAATGGACTTAATTTTTAATGTAAAAACAATGTTTTGGGGGGTCCCCTCAAGCTTGGGCCCGGGGGAGGGGCTTTCAAATTAGGACCCCCCCCTATCCCCACCCTAGGTACGCCTCTAGTAGAGACCTATGCTAAAAACGCTCTAAAAGGACGCCTTCTGCAAAATATTGAGCCCCTCCCCCCTTATATAGTCATGGGCCATATGGCAAGTGGCAACAACTTAATACAAAAAAAGACAAAGTCGTCCGGTGTCTCAGACCCTACTTGTAGCTGGCAAATCAAAATTTATTCAGTGGGGGCCATTTGAAGAGGGGGTCCCTGGCTGCCACCTTGTTTGCCTCTTCATAACGGCTGTCAGGTTATAGCGAAATAAATAACCGATAAACCCTGCACTTTGAACATGATGTAAAATGAAAAAAATAATTGTTGTGTAACCAGTGCCAAACCATAGGGATATGGGGGCCCATGGGGGCTTGGCCTCTTTTTGTGGGCCACTTCATTTTGACATTCGACACATGACATAAGATAATGTACTTATTATTTAATTTAAAAACAATTTTTGGGGACACCCCCCCCTTAATCTGAGGCCCGGGGGGGGACTTTCGAATTTGGTGCCCCCCTCCACCACCCTAGGTACGCCTCTGTTTGTAACACTGTGTTAGTACCAAATCAGTATTTAAAAAAGTGCTGTGTAAGTGTGTGTCTGTGTGTGTGTGTGTGTTTGTGTGTGTATGTGTGTGTATGAGAGAGAGAGAGTGGAAGACAGACGAGATGATAGGAATGAGGTCACACCTATGTATTGTTGCAGTGTGTCGCCTTTTTTCCTCTTATGCAAGTCACGTGACGCACTTCACCCGGAAGTAATTCTGGAGACGATCGCTCACACTGTCAGGTGTGAACCCACCTCACTCAACACTCCTCGTCCCTTCACTCCTCCTTTTCCTCCACCCTTCCCCCCCTCTCCACCCACCCACCCACCCACCATTTTCATTAAACCAGACAGTGTCCCAACATATGACGAAAATAAAAACAGTCATGCGCAGTCGGCGGTTCGGTGTTTTTTTTTTAAGTGTAAGAATGTAAACAAAGTATGACGTACATATTTCTCTAACATATTATGCACCTTGGATCTAAATATCCTAAAAGAATAACACACTGCATTTTCACCAGCGAAATAAACGAACTAAAACTAAAGGGGACACAATATAGCACTGCGTGAAAGGGGAAATAATGGTGTTGTTGTATTTAATAAGAGTTATTTTATAAATATATTTCGAGTTTTTTTTTTTTATTTTGTCAATTTACCGAACTGACTGATGGAGTATTGATTACGGCTTTAGTGATAGAATGAAAAAAAAAATGGTGTTGACACAGTGCCGAAACTAGGGATTCCGGGGCCCAAGGGGCTGTGCCTCTTTGTGGGGCCCCTACATTTTGACATTCGACACCATGACATGATATAATGTACTTAATATTTAATGCAAAAAAAATAATTTTGGGGTCCCCCTTCAAGCTGGGGCCCGGGAAGAGATTCGAAATAGGACCCCCCCCAATCACCCCCCCCCCACCCTAGGTACGTCTCTGTGTCGACACAAAATAAAATGGCAGGGATTTACCATCACAACTCCCTTCTCGGGTCTGCAGGAGGAAATTGGGGGGAGGGGGGAGCAGAGCGTGAGGGTACGTCTCAATTTTCAACACAGACAACAGACAGACAACAGACAGACAACAGACGGACAACAGACATTAGTCGGATCAAGCGAGATATCTCGGGGGGGGGGAATTATCTTGTCACGGCCATATTATCCTGGGTGACATCTCTCTCTCTCTTTTCCTTTTTCTCTCATTCTGTCTCTCCTTCTATCTCTTTATTTCTCTCCCTCTATCTCTTTATATCTCTTCCATTTTTTTTTTCAAAAAAAAAA
>JAGDYQ010000001.1:26226284-26322112 GCA_021962125.1 Bulinus truncatus
AGACACGAACGAATCAAACAGCATGAAGGGCGTTACTTGATCCGCGGGACGTAGTTTGTCCATTTCCGGGTTAGACAGTAGAGAGTTTACCAGCCGACACATAACGTCTGAATATGATCTTTGATTGGACCTTTGTATTATGGGCCAGAATGCATTTCCAATGGAGGAAACAATGGAAGACATGGCTGACTGGAGCCGCTGTAGTTCGCACCTGTTACCTGAATGGCTGCTTTAGAGTGCGTTGTGAGTCGAATTCATTCGCATGTTGACATTGTTGTTGAGCATGGAACGGTCAGTGAAATATCGGATGATTGAAGATGACACCAGATTGCAGATAACACCAGATCTCAAATGACACCAGATCGCAGGTGACACCAGATATCAAATGACACCAGATTGAAGATGACACCAGATCTCAAAAGACACCAGATCGCAGATGACACCAGATTTCAAATGACACCAGATAGAACATGATACAAGATCTCAAATGACACCAAATAGAAGATAACAACATATTTCAAATGACACCAGATTGCAGATGACATCAGATTGCAGATAATATCAAATTGATATTTTTCAATTCTATGTATGAGGCTTATATTTAACTAAAAAACTAATTTTAATTATCTATAAATAGAATAATGTTTAGCTTGTGAGTGCTGTGAAATGTTTACTGTAAAATAAGGTATGCACAAATACACACACACACACACACACACATACATACACCCATACACCCATACACATACATACACACATACATAAATACATACATAAACACAACACTCATGCATTCATACAAAAGACTAAACACATCTCCCTGTGAATGAGCACTTCAACAAAGTCGCCTACACAATCAACAGATTCCCCTAACCACTCTTCCTCCCTCCACCCACACCCCGCCACCCCCACCACGACAATAGCCATACGCCAATATGAACTATGTCAATCACATTAATGGAATCTCCCAACAAACAAAAAGGTGTGCTGGTCTCTAAACGTTGTCAATAAATAAAAAAATAAAAACACATAAAAAAGATGAAGCGGAATAAAACAAGAAACAAATCTATAAGTTCCTCACATCTTGCTTAATGACCTTCACCCTGGATACAAACTTATTAAAATTCCTGCCAACTCTTTTATCGTTACTCATTATAAACATAAAAAAAAAAATAATTCGCTTTATGTTGTTTTATTCACTTGTTACATTTGTTTAAGATGATTACTTCACAAAACTGGCGACACGTATGTGGGTAGTGGTGGTGGGGGGGGCAGAGCTTGGGGGCTGGGGGGCTGGGGGTCTGGTTGGGCGTATCCTTGATGTAAATGTTATAAGATTAATACCTTATTACGTAAGTGGTCCTCTCCCAAGTATACGGCCTTAATCCATCTGTGTTTATTCCAACTTGATCCTCGATTTACCCCTCCCCCCCTTTAAACTCCTTTCCTTTTCACCTTGTTTGATGCTGGGTTTAAAAAACAAACAAACAAACAAACAAAAAAAAAAACCTTTACGCCCGTGTCCGTGAAGCTCTCGTCAAAGTCTCAGACCAGATCAGCCATCAACTGTCACTCCATTCTTCCCTTTCTTTCTACCCAATCGTATTTCTCTGCTCGATGCCATTCTCTCGTGTCTGTCCACGCTTCAAAATCTGGGTTTTCTCTGAAATAAGCCACAAGACGGGGAAAATGCGGGCAAGGCTTTTTACTAAATTGAAGCACAGACGAAAAAAATAAAAAAAAGATAAAGATAGCTCTTCCATTTTTTAATGATAAAAAAAAATTGAAAAAATTGACGGAAAAAAAAATAATAAAGTAATAAAGAAATTTTATTTGTGACATCTTAATAACTCATGGGCTTATCAGAAGACGGGTTTATGTTTACGTCCAAGATAAAAAAAAAATAAGTAAAGTTCCCTTAGCTCTAAAGGGCCATCGAGGCAGATAAAGTGTAGAATTCATCTGTTTCTATAACATGGGCACATGAAGGGATTGTGTGGTTAGCACAATGCCCAGCTGCCCTAACCTAAGTCAGGTACCCATTTTAAAGCTGTGTGGAATTGTGAGACGACTTTAAACCAAAATTACACCTGGTAAAAAAAATGCCCATGGTTCTCACCGAGGATCGAACCCAGGACTCTCAGGTCGATAGTTGAGTATATACGCCGGTCGGCCATCCGTCCCCCCTCTTGAGCAATACACACATCCGTTATATAGACAACTTTTGGTCTATTATGGTTTGAATGAATGGTTTCTGAATGCGACGGAGCGACTCACAACGGATTTGTCATTTTTCTGTCAATAAAAGTGGCGCAGGAAGGGTACCGCTGGATTTGTATGGCCTCACAGGGCGCCGAGTTGGGAAGGGGCGCGGAAAGAGCGCTGGTAAATATTTTTGTTTGCCTTTCTCAGATTGGGATGAGGGCGCCGAAAAATGTAACTCGCACAAGGCGCCACAGTAGATGGCTACGGTTCTGTCAACCAGCTACGCTTCTGTCAACCAGCTACGGTTCTGTCAACCAGCTACAGTTCTGTCAACCAGCTACGGTTCTGTCAGCCAGCTACGGCTCTGTCAACCAGCTACGGTTCTGTCAACCACCCACACCATTATCGCTTCTAATTATTAAATTCATCTCCTTATACTTTCAGACAAGCCTGAATATGATTTCTGCACATGCAGCGCCATGATCTTTTAGGGCGCTACTAGGGTAGTTATAACGCCACGCGGACAGAGGTCGATGCCTCACTACACCAGTGGCACATTGAATACGGGTAAGTTTAAGCGGAAAAAATCCCTAATGCCAAAAACATTGAACAAATTTGTGCTTTACCACCTGTGATCTCCTTATAAGGCAAGTACCTGCGGCTGTGATTTATTTAATCAGTCAACGGACAACCACTATTGTGATACTACTGGGATACTATTGTGATACTATTGGGATACTACTGGGATACTCTTGGGATACTACTGGATACTACTGGATACTCTTGGGATACTCTTGGGATACTACTGAAATATTGGGATACTACTGTTATACTACTGGGATACAGCTGAGATACTACTAGGATACTACTAGGATACTACTGGGGTACTACTGGGATACAACTGGGATACAGATGGCATAGTCTTGGGATATAACGGGGATACTAATAGGATCCTTTTTGGGATACCATAGGATACTATCGGTAGCGCCCTTTTGACACGTTTATTCGAACCATAAAACCTAACCAGATCACCAGGAGGCTGTGGCTAATGTCTGGCAGCGGTTCAAACCCTTAAAAAACAACCGCAATCAACTTTCAATTCAAGTAGTTACGTTCCAAGTCAATTTTAGTTTTAAATGCGTACCATTGTCTAATTTTTTCCCAATCTGGTGAGACGTGATCGTCACAATCATTGATATAACGTAGATCTCCATAGCGACCTGACTTTATATAAAACATCATTTTTTTCCCCTCATGGAATAGAAGGGCAGAATGAGAGAGAGAGGCGGAGATGTAGTCGCTAAATAGGAGATGAATGAATAGATAAGAAGTGGTTGTGGACCAGGTTGCTGGACGGGGGTCGGGGGCATAGGGACAAGACGATGTCTGAATAGGTACACTTCAAATTCTTCTTACAATCAATTTGACATCCTCTTCAATATGACACCGATCATTTTGACATTCGTTAAGTAGGAGAAGGCTCAATTATTAGACTCCCCCCCCCTACCCCCATCTTCCAACGCCCCATACACATACCTCACCCCATCTTTTATCCCTTCCGCCCACTCGCCGCCCCGTCCTATTTTCATCACCCCGGCTGTAAGTTGTTATTTTCCATTAACGTCTTCCCCCACCCAACAACGGCAGTCACCTCAGCCCTCGCGGAAGGCGACCACGAGAGAGTGTCTCAAAGAATTGTGTACCGTACTTAACAAAGTAAAGGCGCCGCCAAGTGTTCGGTGTTGATTTGTAAGGACACCATTCACACAGAAAAAAAAAAGAAATATTACTATTATTAATGCATTTTTTTTTTGCTGTAAAGAAAAAAAATATGGAGGGAAGGAAATCGGATAGAGGTGCGACAAAGACTTTAGTTTTTGTCTCCAGTCTGAGACACAATCATCTTAAATATTAGATCTGCAATCAAGTGCGGTTGATAAAAGAATGTAAGCGTTTTTTTATGGGCCCCGAGGTGGTGTGGGGTGGGGGGGGGGGGGGGGGAGGGGTAGTGGTAGGGAATGAGTGAAATTGTCTTGGTCAAATGCTAAAGGCGCGCATGGCGTCTGCCGGAGCTCGAGTTGAGATGAATGTAAGACTTGAGAATGGAAATTGTGTCTAGTGTGTGTGTGAGTCTGTGTGTGTTTGGTTGTCTTTTAAATCTCACCCAATGTCCCCCGTCCCCCCCCCCCCACGGAGACAGAAATATAAGATGAGAGTCTCTTGTCTAGGGTCAAGTTGACTTTGAAAAGTTAAATGGGCCGGGAGAAATAAAAAGTCCATGGCATACGTCTGTAGGAGACGAGTGACGTGTCAATGACGTGCCACGTGTCATCACCTCAGTGAGATGGACGTCATTGACTCAATGAGGTAGGTGTACTAAATTCAGTGAGATAGACGTCCGTGCCTCATTGCGATAGACTTCCTTATCTCAGCGAGAAGATCGTCCTTACCTCAGTGATATGGACGTCAAAACGTCATTGAGATAGATGTCCTTACCTCAGTGAAAAGGGCGTCATTATCTCATTGAAACGGACGCCCGTCCTCACCTCAGTTAGAGAGACGTCCTTACCGCAGTGAGATAGATATGCTTACTTCAGGGATTTGAAAGTACCTGCCTTATTATAATGGGCGTCTTTACCTCAGTTCGAAGATATATGGTCGTGTGGTATAGCCCTCGACGGTCGACCTGAGGGTCCCTGGTTCGATCTCCGGTGAGGTCCAATGGATTTTTCAGGTCATGGTTAAAATACCCGCTATATCTCCCGTAGTGCCTCCATGGTCATTGCACTGTTGGCTTTAATGGGGATGAAAGAAAGGCACTGCAAAATCCGTCCCCTTTGTGGCTTATAATATAAAAGAGATTCGATCTCATACTTACAGGGACTTCACACACGTCAGTTAGATGGTCGTCTTTACCTGAATGAGGTAGATGAATCTTTATCTCAGTGAAATCGACAACCTTACCTCTTTGAGCTCATCGTCCCTAACTCAAAGAGATGGACACTCTTACCTCAGTAAGATACACGTGATTCTATTTATCTATTTATCAATCTATCAATTCACGATGTCGGTCTAAATGTCTATAACTTCTGTTTATTCAGGTCTTTTGTGTTTAGTGATGTCAAGTATCACAATCGAAATATTGATGTCAAAAAAAAAAAATAAGTCAATACCTCCCAGCCCAATCCCAATATTAACCCCCACCCCCATCCCCCCACCCACATACTTGTATACCTCCAGACTCAAAGCACCATGTCACAATTTGTCACCACCAAAATCTTATTATTACACCAGTCGGTGATGGTGATGTTTTGATTCAAACATCCCGCGAGCTTTAATTCCTGTTACATTCTATATACGCTGTCAACGTCTAATCTGTGATGATAAATTTCACCCAGTACGCGAGGCGTCCTTGTTGAGGGAATCAATGATTTTTCTCTTTTTTTTTTTCAGACTAATGTTCCCCGAAGTTTTCACACAACACACAGCTTTCAGCTGAAAACATCCCTTATGCGTAATTATAGTACCACATCCAAAAAGGGGACGGAATCGTGCTGTCAAAATTTATCTCCCCCTATCCAGCTTGGTTTACTCCCCCTTAAGCAATCTAGATAGAGGGAGAGAAATAAAGAGATAGAAGGAGAGACAGAATTAGAGAAAGAGAAAGAGAGAGAGAGATGTCACCCAGGATAACATGGCCGTGACAAGATAATTCCCCCCCCCCCCCGAGATATCTCGCTTGATCCGACTAATGTCTGTTGTCTGTCTCTTGTCTGTGTTGAAAATTGAGACGTACCCTCACGCTCTGCTTCCCCCCCCCCCCCCCCCATTTCCTTTTGACGGACGAATCTCTCCTCCTGCAGACCCGAGAAGGGAGCTGTGATGGTGAATCCGTGCCATTTTATTTTGTGTCTACACAGAGACGTACCTAGGGTGGGGGGAGGGGGGAGGATGGGGGGGGGGTTCCTATTTCGAATTTCTTCCCGTGCCCCAGCTTGAAGGAGGCCCCCAAAATTATTATTATTTTTTTGCATTAAATATTAAGTACATTATCTCATGTCATTGTGTCGAATGTCAAAATGTAGGGGCCCCACAAAGAGACACAGCCCTTTGGGCCCCGAAAGTCCTAGTTTCGTCACTATGTCAACACCATTTTTTTTCATTCTATCACTAAAGTCATAATTAATACTCCATCAGTCAGTTCGGTAAATTGACAAAATAATAATTAAAAAAAAAAACTTGAAATATATTTATAAAATAACTCTTAGTAAATACAACAACAGGATTATTTCCCCTTTCACGCAGTGCTTTGTTGTGTCCCCTTTAGTTTTAGTTCGTTTATTTCACTGGTGAAAATGCAGTGTGTTATTCTTTTAGGATATTCAGATCCAAGGTGTATAATATGTTAGAGAAATGTGCATGACTGTTTTTTATTTTCGTCATATGTTGGGACACTGTCTGGTTTAATGAAAATGGTGGGTGGGTGGGGAGGGGGGAGGGTGGAGGAAAAGGAGGAGTGAAGGGACGAGGAGTGTTGAGTGAGGGGGTTCACACCTGACAGTGTGAGCGATCGTCTCCAGAATTACTTCCGGGTGAAGTGCGTCACGTGACTTGCATAAGAGGAAAAAACGGCGACGCATCGCAACAATACATAGGTGTGACCTCATTCCTATTATCTCTCGTCTGTCTTCCATTCTCTCTCTCTCTCTCTCTCTCTCTCTCTCTCTCTCTCACACACACACACACACACGCACACACACACACACACACTTACACACAGCACTTATTCAAATACTCATTTGGTACTAACATAGTGTTACAAACAGAGCCATACCTAGGGTGGGTGGAGGGGGGACCAAATTCGAAAGCCCCCCCCCCCGGCCTTAGCTTAAGAGGAGGGGTCCCCAAAAATTATTTTTACATTAAATAATAAGTACATTATCTTATGTCATGTGTCGAATGTCAAAATGCAGTGGCCCACAAAAAGAGGCCAAGCCCCCCCCCCCCGGGGCTCCCAATCCCCTAGGTTTGGCGCTGGTTACACAACAATTTTTTTATTTTACATCATGTTCAAAGTGCAGGGTTGATCGGTTATTTATTTCGCTATAACCTGACAGCCGTTATGAAGAGGCAAACAATATGGCAACAAGGGACCCCCTCTTCAAATGGGACCCACTGAATAAACTTTGATTTGCCAGCTACAAGTAGGATTTGAGACACCGGACGACTTTGTCTTTTTTGCATTAAGTTGTTGCCACTTGCCAGAAAGGCCCATGACTATATAAGGGGATCAATATTTTGCAGAAGGCGGCATTTTAGAGCGTTTTTAGCATAGGTCTCTACTAGAGGCGTACCTAGGGTGGGGATAATTTGAAATTGATAATTTGAAAGCCCCCTCCCGGGCCCAAGCTTGAGGGGACCCCCAAACATTGTTTTTACATTAAATATTAAGTACATTATCTCATGTTATGGTGTCGAATGTCAAAATGCAGGGGCCCGAAAAGAGGCCAAGCCCCCCGGGCCCCCAAATCTCTAGGTTTGGTTTTGCTTTCGGCTGCGAACTTTTCCCAAGACAAAACACAACAATAACAGCTCATGACATCACCAACACAAAAGATCGTTAAAAATCAAACGAAAATAGATGTCTAATGCAGAGGACTTTTTTTAGGACTATTTGTCCCCGTTTTGTCTGTCTGTCCGTCCGTCATCACCCTAGATTTCAACAACCATAAGTCCTAGACCCATGATGTATATATCATTTTGTAGGTCTTGGCCTGCCAAGAAATGACTTTTTTCCATTTCGCGATCTGACCTCTGAGGGTCGTAAAAGGGGGCTTAGTACCGTTTTTTGCTATATAAGCTATATTAATAAAGAGCGCCTATATCTCAACAACCATAAGTCCTAGACCCATGATGTATATATCATTTTGTAGGTCTTGGCCTGCCAAGTGTACATCAAAAGTCCATTTCGCGATAGGACCTCTGAGGGCCGGGCTTCAGGGCTCCTAAGGGGCTTATATATTATATATACACCTTGTACGTTCAATAACCCATTCATTTGGTGCGAAATACTGCAGCACGTAGTTTCACCAAGATTTATTAAGAAACTCATCAAATGAAATAGTAAGCTTGTGTTCTGAGTTTAATTGAAAGTATCAGAGCTATGCAACAATTGACGGAGTTTTCGGACGATTAAATGACTATAATTTCGAATGTTTTCAATTATGGGTCCTATTTCAGTAACCACAAACCACTTGTAGTTAGATTTAAGAGAAAATATTTTTTTTTCAAATATAAAGAAACGTCTTTATAATATTTTTTTACAGATATGTGCATTACACAATTGAATTTATAAACATTTCCAAAATTTACAAATATTTACTGAAAGCTAACATACGTACTGATACATAACAAGAAAATGCGCTAACACGTCCTGTGTCCAGAATGGAACAGGCTTAATTGCTTGTTTTTTCCTCTTTTCATTTCATTTTACATCCGGGCTGCAATCAGTTGAATTGAAATGTAGATATCAATTATTGCAATGTATCGGGAACATTCACAGTTAATGAGAATATAGATTTATTGAGATAAAGAATTTAGAAAAAAAGGACAGGATTTTAGTTTGTTTGCTCACTAAATAAATAAAAAAAGTAAATTCATAGATAGCTGTGTTGAACCTATATGTCGTCTTATGTGATATTTATTGAATTTTTTAAAATCAATTTTATGGTAAAAAAAATGGTACAGAAGTATCAATTAAAGTATAAACTATTTTTTTTAGTGGAATAAATGTATAAATAATAATATATGTCTTTCAGTGTTGTATTTCTATTTATGTATATGTTGTGTTTGTATGCACTTATATTAGTAATCATTATTAAATCCTTCTTTTAATAAGTCTTTCTCTCTCTATCCTCCATCTCTGTCTCCCCTTACTTCTCTCTGTCTCTCTTTCTCCTCTCTGTCTCTCTCTCTCTCTCTCTATCTCCCCATCCCCTTCTTCCTTTCATTTCTCTCTCTCCCCCATCTCACCCTCCCCTCTCTCTTTTTCACACACACATTGATGCATTATAATACACAAATATATTTCCATCACTTTTATTAGTATCAGTTTATGGTTGTGTGTGACTGTGTACCTGTGTGTATTTCTGTATATTTAATTTAGTTGGTACCGGTAATAATAGCTGACGTTTGATTAACCGGGACCAGGCGGAGAGATAATATATGACGGCAATGAGACGAAAAAAAACAAAATTTCCAACATTCACTGAACCAGATTGGACCAGATGTGATTGAACTGAGCATCCTTGATTACTGAAACTCTCCATTCAACCTCCCCCCACCCCATGTCCACGTTTGCAGTCAGTGCATTACGAAGTTCAATTTTACCTTCATATTTAATAACGATCGAACTAATTTAATGATTGAAATCGAACCCAGGCACAGGTGTTCCAAATACGGACCATCGACATCGCATTAAAGGTAATTCATCATTTACCTCTGCATTCATTTCTTAACGAAGACTACCAGACTTAAACGTTATTTCAATAAAGTATCATTTTGTAAATTTTAGTTTATTCATATTTTTTTTATCACTATTAAATATGTTAAAGAATATCTAATATTCCATTAGTCATTAAACTAAATGGTTGTAAATCTGAAAAATCAAATTAGAGATCTGTAAATACAGTTCATGAACTTTTACATTTTTATTTGATTGTAGTTAACCTTTGCAGGTAGGTCGCGAAAAAAAATTGTTTTTGGTAAGCCGGATTAGCAAAAAATGTGCCATAGTTGATCGCGAAGTGTAAACGTTTGAGAACTACTCCAATAGAACATAAATGACCCCTTCTGAAAATGTCACACACACTGTCACACAATGTCACACACAGTCACACAAATACACACTCTCACACACTCACAATTCTAGACAAGACAGTTGTTATACACCAATTACTCGCAAAGTAGCTTCTGCTTAATGTCTACATTTATTTATTTATTTTTTGCGCTTTAAATCTGTCCTATTTATTTGAAGTTTGTGTGTGTGTGTGTGTGTTTGTAGGCCTATATATGTGTGTGTGTGTGTGTGTGTCTGCAACAATGACACATCCAACCACTGCGCGTCAGTTTGCGCACCTGCAGAATCAAATTATGTGTTGGTCTTAAAAAAAACTCGTGTGATGCGAGCGAGAGAGTCTGCTATCTCATTAATTAAAGTGGCAATCCCTTAAATACGTTCAAAGATTTCATCTGACGCTGGGCGGGAATGTGTGGAGAAGGTGTGGTTTGTTTATTTTTTGTAGCAGGGCTGCCAACTTTGTACTCGAATAATTATCCAGAATTTTTTTTCTTAAATATCTAACAATGTAAACATTATTGCAGATAATAAAACACATATATATATATAACTGAAAAGAACAAAAAAATCTAATTTATATAGTTTTTATGGATTCATTTTTTATAACTAGATGCACGTCCGCCTTTACAGAATAGCTATAGTGGCACACCTCAGAGACCTCCCCCGCGGCGGGCGGGGCAGGGGCTATTTTAAGGGGGGAAGGCAAAATTTAAGGGGGGGGGGCCCCCCCCCTAAAAAGTGTGGGGGGGGGTGTCCGCCCCCGCCCCCCTGTGCCCTGGGTGTGTCCCCCCGCCCCCGACAGTTAAGTACAGTAATTTGCTATAAAATAGCTTAGCAGACTTAGATGGGTGCAATCAGTGGCGACTCAGTTTGGTGGATATAGTTGGGGGGGGGGGCACGTTTAGTTAGCATCAGCAACTTTTTGATGGCTTAAAAAATTTTTTTCAGATCTGAGTAAATTATTAAAGTTGGCAGCTCTGGTTCACACATCCCTGACTTACACCTCCGTCTTATCCAATCCCAGCTTCCTTTCATTGTTCCTATCCGTGTATAGAACAACAAATCTATAGCTGTTAGCTTCATTTGATTTGTTTGTTGGTTGGTTGGTTGGCAGCCCCGCAGCCAAGGGGGGCACTGGGGGGGACCGTGCCCCCCCCGCTAGGTATGGAGTGCCCCCCCCCCGCTTAAAAAGAAAAAAACGAAAAAATAAAGAAAAAGTAACTAAAATGAGAAAAACTGCCCCCTTGCTGGGTATTGGTGCCCCCCCCTGCTTACTTTGACCTGGCTACGGGCCTGTTGGTTGGGCTTGACGAGTGTGGGCGTTGGAACTGTCTACACACCGTCAGATAAACTAGGATCTTCTGATTAATTAAAACACACGGAGCATCGTTTACACTGGACTGCAAAGTGTTGATTTGCGTCCCACCAAATCAAATATTTATATAAACGACAAATCAATTTTATGCGAGTTCGTGCGCTAAATACGTTCGGAAAAAAAAACAACTTAATTAAATATATCTTTAGATTCTTCTGGAAAAATTACAAATAATACAGTAATTTTATATCGAAATACATCTTGCCTAAAGCGCTGTGGGCATTTCAAAGTACTAATTGTGAATCACAATAGATCACCCGTTTTGCCTCGTTGGCTATCTCGGCTAAAATGAAATAAATCCAAATCCAAAAAAAAAGACCATTCTGTGATCGAGAGTATACCATGTGCTCATGGTTAATCTCAGACCCATTTATTGCGCTAATGACGTAATGAAATATCTTTTTCTGTTTAACTTCATTCTTATGTAATTTCAATTCAACTATTAACGCTTCCATATTTTTGTTTTTTATCTTCTATTTCTTTATTGTTTTGACTGTTGAGCGCAGGTTTGTTGAACTAGCATTGTGATAGTTACTTCCTCCATCTTAAACAGAACAATAATCGAGGCTTTGTTTTACTTACATCATTTAGATCTTTTGTTGTTGTTTGTTTTAAATTTGTGCACCGTGCGACCATAAATGTGACAGGGTGTTGGTTTTAGATATGAAAAGCTTGCTTCATGGACACACGTTTTTATTTTGTTGGTGTGTAAGGCTATGCTGTAGCGTTGAAAGGGACCTGCGGATTTTGCGCTACACCGGGCGCCGAGCTTGGAAGGAGCGCCGAAATAGCTTTTTTAAATGTGTTTGCATTTTCATTTTGGGAGAAGGACGCTAATTAATATAACTTCGCACAGGACGTCACATTAGCTAGCTATGCCCAGCAAGGGCACTGACGAGATGGTTAATGAACAAGATCTCTTGCACAATAACTATGGAGCCGTCAATGCTCTTAACAGAGCAAAAGTAAAGTTCCCTAACCCTAACGGGCCATCGGGGCAGATGAAGTGTAGAATTCATCTGTTTCTATAACCTCGGCATATGAAGGGATTGTGTGGTTAGCACAACGCCCAGCCGCCTTTCTTCCCCAACTTAAAGTCAGGTACCCATTTAAAGCTGGGTGGACTTGTGGGACGACTTTAAACACATTTCACCTGGAAAAATTCCACATGGTTCTCACCGAGGATCAAACCCAGGACTCTCAGGTCGACAGAGCAAGGAGAGGGACAATGTACTACGACTGCAGATCATAGCTTGGAATGTGTGGAGACAGTGTCAGGTTTCGGGTGGTAAAACAATAGACAGAGATATTTAATTGGAGATTTTAACAGCCGATTGGATGAGATATGGGTAGGTGACTATGTGCACTGTGTACGGGTGACTAAGTGCACTTTGTACGGGTGACTTTGTGCACTGTGTACGGGTGACTTTGTGCACTGTGTATGGGTGACTATGTGCGTTGTGTATGGGTGACTTTGTGCACTGTGTATCATACAGTTTCACAAGATCAGTCAAAGAAAGAGTTTTTTTCATTTTACTAAGGGGATAAACAGCTGGTTTCATCTACAGATGCAACAGCGTCAGTGATGCCTTCCCAAAGAGCTGAGCTAAGTCACCCAGTGGCAGACAAACATGAACCCACATAGTGGCCACTGAACATGAATCCACACTGTGGCCACAAAATATGAACCCACACTGTCGCCACCAAACATGAGCTCACACTGTGGCCACCAAACATGAGCTCACACTGTGGCCACAAAACATGAGCTAACACTGTGGCCACTAAACATGAGCTCAAACTGTGGCCACTAAACATGAGCCTACCCAGTGCCCACCAAATATGAGCCCACACAGTGTCCACCAAACATCGGCCCACCCAGTGCCTACCAAACATGAGCCCACACTGTGGCCACCAAACATGAGCCCACCCAGTGACTACCAAACATGAGCCCACCCAGTGCCTACCAATGATGAGCCCACACTGTGGCCACCAAACATGAGCCGCCATACACTTCTCGACCGTGAAGTCTCTTGTGTCTTGGAGTGGCCCCCGTCTTGCTGTGATGCCTAGAGCGACACCAGGTGGCAACACACAGGAAACGAGTTGAGACACCCTGTAGCTATTTGTCAGCGAAGGTGTAATATAAATGTAGCGCTAGTGTATTTACAACATAATCTGGGATTATCGGGAACCCGGAAGTATGGGGGAGGGGTAAGGATTGTGAGCCCGAAGGAGGGGTTTGGGCTACATGTTCGATTTCTAGCGACACCACTATTCTCCTCCGGCTCCCCCGCTGTTCACAGCTGCCTCAATTTGGTATCGGGAATTCTTAGAAATGAGGCAACAATGGTTTTACATCAGGTGTTGACACCAGGTGGTTGCACCTTTAACATAGGATTTTAATGATAACTGGGACATTTTAGGATACAGTGATAATATAGAGCAGCCAATCAGATCAACACTTACACATATGCAAATCACCTGCCCACCCATAAATACAGAGGAAGACTTAAAGACAGCTTTGGGCAAAAGGGTCCCATTTTAAATACAATTCTATAAAGGGCCTCTTTGATTTACTTTAACCTATGACCACTCTTAATATACCTCGCATAGCATTTTTCAAGTCTCTATTATGAGATTGGAACGTTATATCAGTAGTGCGGTCGACAGATAACCGAAAGGTCCAGAGTTGGAGCTCCGATGAGATCCGTTACTCCTCTCGGGTCAAATCGACAACCATAAGTCCAACCAGTTAAAAAAAAAATGGGGGTACCCGACATTTGTTGCGGAAAGTAAAGATGACTGTGTATTGTACTAGCCGCACAACCTCATAGAATAACCCGATGCAACAGAAACAGATGACACTCTACTTCATCTGATTCCGTTGGTTTGTACGACTTAAATTTGCTACCAAAGCAAGACTTTAGTCCCATTAGGCCCGCCGGCACTGCTCTATACTTTCTCAAAACTTCGTTTTGCGAGACCCACTGCTGGATGACAGCTGGTTCACTGATCAATGTAGTCATTTTACATGAGTTAATACTCAAAAAAATCTTTCTTTTTTATGCGGTGTTGCACGTGTGCATGCGAATATTGTACCATTTTTGGCATTAATCTCGATTTGATCCGGATTCAATCTAGATTCAATCGATCTATATTTATTGTTAAAGTCCCTGTTAGGTTGAGATTTGTATCTATTGAAACTATTAACTGCAAATGTTTTTGTAGTGCTCCCTAGTTGTATTCTTGAAATGGCTATGGAGGGAACACGGGAAACATTGTTAGGTGACTGGACGCGTAAGGATTTGAACACTAAACGTACAGTTTGTAAATCGGACTCACAATCAAAGCGCCGCTTATATACAGTATACACATTTGTGTTTAAAGTAAGTTACTTTTGGGTACATTGATATTCAAGTGTTGGTCCAAAAAAATAAGTAAATTTAATAGTTGATTTTTTTTTAATTTGTTTTTTAAATTATTTCTCAGACGCACACATCGCACAAGTTCCTTTAAGATTACTTAAATCTGTGCGCGGCGAAAATTTATTTCTGCTAAATTTTTAACGGTCTTTAGGCTTTGTTAACGCGAAACATTTGTGTACTCAATTACAGTTTATTTGTTTACACACTCGCCCAGTTGTATGCGCGCGTACAACCTGAGAGCTTAGAGGGAAACACCGATTTCAACATAAACATGTCAGTGTAACAGATTGTGTTTTAACGACCTGAAATACCAATGTTGATATCAGACAACACATCGGTACTTGCCAATAACGGCTATAGCTCTAGCAGACACATTTTTTTTATTTAACAAGAATGTATCCCCTTTTTTTTCTTTCTAGCAGTTTGAGAACCTTTAAAAAAATGAAAGGGGGGGGGGTTGGCAAGAGTGAAATGTTACAGAAATAGGTCAAATACGATGAGAATGTCATTGGGTGCAGCAGACAATCTTATGTCCTAAAGGTAGGTAAGCAACGTATAGACCACCTCTGAGAATTTTCTCCCCCTTTTAAGATCGCCAAGGGCGATAACGCTGTTATGCTAATAGAACATCAATAACATTAAGGCGAAATATTTTTTTTTCTCTCAGCCCTTGCTTTATTTTAAAAAAAATAAAACTAAAGTTTATTTCCTTGTCGCTCTATTATTGTTTTTATTTAAAATTTTAAAATTTATTTTCATCTCTTATCTTTAAGTATTAAAAACAATGACTTCACCAAAAGGATTACAATCAAACTACAATCTATACATAACCAGTGCTCAAAGGTTCCATTATGGATGGAATTTAATAGAAATCTGATCTTTTTATGACTATTGGGATAAACTTTGGAGTTTTGCTTTATTAATTTTTACCGTTAATGTTATGTGACAGATTTAATGTTTGTATTTTTTAAAAAAAAGGTTTTAAAATGATGTTTGCTTGTTGTGTGTGTGTGTGTGTGTGTTTAAAAAGGTTATGGTTAACATAACCTCTGTGAACTACCTCACAGACTATGGTTATAAAAGCTATTGATGTGTATAAAAGGAAGTGTTGATTGATGTGTGAACTGGAAAGGTGGGGGGGGTCTTGGGGCCCATTGCTCGATCATCATTTATGTCAACCCCCCCACCCCCCACTGTCCTTTAACGGTGTCTTCAAGGACGTCACATTCTCGAATATGATGGGAAAAAGACCACTGTACAAAAACTATCCAATCAGAGTTACACAGTCCGGTACATTGACGTATAGTTTAAAACAACAACAAAAACAACAAAACTGGTCATATGTGTTCAGAACCGTTCTAATGGATAGGCCAACTAGACGGCTGTCATACCCTACCCCCCCCCCCCTCGCTGCTGCTGGCCAAAAGAGGACAATACCAGCACGGTTAATGCGTGGCGTCTCCGACCGTTTGTCGGGAATACTTAGTACTTAAAACTCTCCTCATCCCCTAAGCGCAGAGTGTGGGCAGAGTCACCAGTCCCGACACCCACAAAGGCCTCAATCGAAAAGTCCCCCCTCCCTCTTTTTAATCTTTCATTTAGCTCTAACCTTGTTAACTTTTTCTCAAGAGCTACCCAAGAACGGGCGAATTTCTCCATTCTGTAAGGTCCACATTGTAATCAGTCAGGCCTACACTGCAATCAGTCATGCCCACACTGCAACCAGTCAGGCCTACATTGCAATCAGTCAGGCCTACATTGCAACCAGTCAGGCCCACATTGCAATCAATCAGGCCTACATTGCAACCAGTCAGGCCCACATTGCAACCAGTCAGGCCCACATTGCAACCAGTCAGGCCCACATTGCAATCAGTCAGGCCCACATTACAACCAGTCAGGCCCACATTGCAATCAGTCAGGCCTACATTGCAACCAGTCAGGCCCACATTGCAACCAGTCAGGCCCACATTGCAACCAGTCAGGCCCACATTGCAACCAGTCAGGCCCACATTGCAATCAGTCAGACCCACATTGCAATCAGTCAGGCCTACATTGCAACCAGTCATGACCACATTGCAACCAGTCAGACCCACATTGCAATCAGTCAGGCCTACATTGCAACCAGTCAGGCCTATATTGTAATCAGTCAGGCCCACATTGCAACCAGTCAGGCCTACATTGCAACCGGTCAGGCCTATATTGTAATCAGTCAGGCCCACATTGCAACCAGTCAGGCCCACATTGCAACCAGTCAGGCCTATATTGTAATCAGTCAGGCCTACATTGCAATCAGTCAGACCCACATTGCAATCAGTCAGGCCCACATTGCAATCAGTCAGGCCCACATTGCAATCAGTCCAGCCTACACTGCAACCAGTCAGGCCCACATTGCAATCAGTCAGGCCTACATTGCAATCAGTCAGGCCTACATTGCAACCAGTCAGGCCTACACTGCAACCAGTCAGGCCTACATTGCAATCAGTCAGGCCTACACTGCAACCAGTCAGGCCTACACTGCAACCAGTCAGGCCTACATTGCAATCAGTCAGGCCTACATTGCAATCAGCCAGGCCTACATTGCAATCAGTCAGGCCCTCTAAAAGAAACCACAATCTGCGCACTTGTTAGCATTCCACCCCCCCCCCACCGGGCTACAATGACTTCACTGTTAGGGGCTGAGCGGTGCCCGAGTTGTGAAAGAATAATAACAAGCCCACGAACGACAATTGGCAGCCCAGCTGGCCACATGGCAGCACGGACATTGCTGGGTATTATCAGCATAATAAATGAGCTACTCAATATTTTGTTTCAGGTATAGGGCTAGATTGATAAACTTGGTGTGGAGTGCGGGGGGGGGGCGCACAGTGTATAGTCAGTTTAGGGCCCCACTATTAGCAACTCGCAATACTGCTGTGTTTTTTTAAAAATGAGATTGACGCGGCGAGGACTGTGGTTGCTGTTTTGGTGGTGATTGCAGGGGGCTTTATTTTACATTCTTACCCTATTTGTACTATAACACCCGCCTTCGTTGTTGACTCTTATTCTTGGTAACTCTGTTCGAACATCTATCAAGAGTTCTATCAATTGTCAGTTTCTATCTATTTACAGCTTTATCTTTTAAACCAGTCTTGCTGTCGGCCATGTTATCAAACATTACTTTGTTTTACGTCGACCCTTGTTTACAATCAATTACCAATAATTATTACTCTTAACCATGATTAAACGCCATTTATCACAACTAATAATAAAGGACTGGACATTTATACTTCAGATATTTCATTTATTTTACTAACGGTCCGTGTGTTAAGTAGATCGAGTATTCCGTTAACTGCAGTAAAGGCAATGATCGTCTTAAAGAACGGGCCATTTCTGTGCTCCGAGCTAAATGACCGTTTCTTTTTTTCATTTTTCAACGTTTCTGACAGAGGCGCATATTGCGTTTCCATTGCTCTGGTAATTTTTTTTCGCTGCGATAGTTCCTATGGATTGTTTATATTTTAATCAATATTAAATCATCCACATATACGCACGTCATCCGCACACACACACGTCATCCACACATTCTTACATCATCCGCATAGACGTCATCTATGCATACGTCATCCACACATGTGTACCTCACCCACACATGCATACGTCATCTACATTTACAAATACGTCATCCACAAACACATACGTCATCCACAAAAACACACGTCATCCACACACACATACGTCATCCACAAACACATACGCCATCCACACACACACACATACTCCATCCACAAACACACACGTCACGCACACACACGTTATCCACACACACATACGTCATCCACAAACACATATGTCATCCACACATACATACGTCATCCACAAACACAAACGTCATCCTCACACATATAAGTCATCCACACCCACATAAGTCATCCACACACGTCATCCACACATACGTCATCCTCACACATATACGTCATCCACACCCACATACATCATCCACAATCACGCACCTTGATCACTCATCATTACAAACTTTCTCCAGTGTGTGTGTGTGTTTGTGTGTGTGTGTGCCCTTGACATCAACGAACATCAGCAGTGTTGCCATTAGCAATTAAGACTTAAATTATATCCAGAAGCACATGTATCTGACCGGGTTTACAAGGTCCTCGCCATCTCTACCATTTCGCATTCCTAGTGGCCAGGGAATCCAAAACGAAAAAAACGGAAGTGGAGGGGAGGGCGGGGGATGGGTATGGATGTCCCTGCTGTCACTGTAAGTCGAGAGACCACGTGTTGGACTGTCCAGTCGAACAAGTCGGACGGTGTAGCAACAAAAGTGAAATAAATAAGACAGGTCTTCTATAAATGTGTTTTCCTTGTTCTTAAAAAACAACAAATGCCAAACGAGGACAAATGTTTGTTGTTTATATTTCTTTAGTCACACTTAAGTAAAGTGTCGAGAGAGTCGGCTGCCGTAGAGAGAGAGTCGGCTGTCGTAAATCAGCGTTAAGTTACTTGACCAGCGGCGCAGCTAGGTTTCTCAGCGTCTGGTCGAAATTGACTTTGTCCATCACCTTCCATACCAACCTTCTCCGATCCCCTCCTCTCTGTGAGGACAGGTGAAAGTCAAAATGAGGTCCATCGTGTAATTGTTTTTTTTTTCGGAACATCATTGTGCCGTCCTGAGCGAGATATGCCTCCGAATTCCAGCCAAAAGCTACGCTCCTGCAAGTGACCCAATGTAGACTTTCTATGTGCTATTTAGACTCGCAATACGAACATTGATTTAGAATAGGTATATTTCAAACCCCATTAGAATATATGTTCCTCAAAGTAGTTTTGTTTTATTTCTATATAAAGTTTGGTCAAACAAAACGTAAACAGAAAACAATTCCCCGTCACTGACCCTGATATTAAAACTTTAGTGGGACAACCAAATGAATTAATTGGAAGAAGATGGCATTATATTTTTTGATAATCCCTGACCTATGAAAAAAAAATCAACATAATTTGCTAAAGATTCAGCCATTTTACATCCAACAAAAATCGATGTTAGGTAAACAATGAGTTCCGTTATATTCATAGACTCTATTCAACATTTCTTATCCTCCCATGGGCTGCTAAGACGTTACTAAAGCCCTGGACATTGGTGTGGACTGTGGACATCATATACCGTTATGGTTCTCAGATGACATCCGTATTGGACAGATACTCTTCAAAGTGTGTCGAGAGACTCGAGACCGAACTAATGGTGAAACAGTCACACTGGTCTGGTCTGTTATGTGTATGGACCAAAAAGAAAGTAACTTGCAAGACAGCGTTCTACGGAGAGATTTCCTCAGATTCTGAATGAAAAGAGCCCTCGAAGAAAAGGTTCAATCAAATCTAAACTAAAGAAACAATTAAAACAAGCCGGAAGTGAACACGAGATTGCTAGAGCATTGATTTATATATGTTTACACTTCGCTATACACTTTGATAATTGTTTCTTTTTTTGATTCATTGTATACCATCTTGTTTACAGAAAACACATTGCAAGTAACTAAAATACAGTTAAAAGAAAGATAAAAGGCCCGTTAGTTTTTGTGTTACATGGTTTCTACTTTTACTTTACAGATTTTCTTGCATTCAAATTTTTAACGCAGAGAAATGTAGTTGTCATTTTATATAAATATATTATCGGTCATTTAATTATCATTGTTTGATTTGCCTCGATCCAACAAAAATTTGCCCGCGAGCCACACTTTTGCTTGAGACTGCGACCGCTAAAAGAAGAACTTAGCGATCCTGCAATTGAAGATACAACAATATCTAGGTGGCTTCAGATGCGGCTGCGGTTGCTGCTCCAAGCATTAGCGTTCCTTGCCATGGTTGTGATTGATTGTGTACTTCCGCTTAGGAGCCTTAAAAGCATATGAAAACCTTCAAATAATTTCCCCGGAAAAAAAAAATCTTCACTGTCGATAAACTAGAGACCAACTATAGATATGTGTAAAATAGATGTTTATCTATTGAATCCTATGCACACACAACTCATGGGAATGTGCTTATAGGGCCCCACTTTAATCCCCACCATAGCCGATAGCCCTGGGGATACCACGGGGGATATGGATTGGTGACGAAAAACGCTGGAAGATAAACCCGCAAGCTACAGCATGTAGATCCGACTCACTCATGGAGTAACTTTAACCATTACCAGAAAAATTCTCTTGGCTCTCACCTGAAATCGAACCCGGAACCCACATGTCAACTTACACCGCATGCCCTTACGACATCTCCTATTGGGATATAGACAGACTCATAGAACAATTCAACTTTTGATTCTAGTATATTGTAAAAGTAAAGTTCCCTTAGCCCTAGAGGGCCATCGGGGCAGATGAAGTGTAGAATTCAACTGTTTCCATAACCTCGGCATATGAAGGGATTGTGTGGTTAGCACAACGCCCAGCCGCCTTTACTTCGCCAACTTAAAGTCAGGTACCCATGTAAAGCTGGGTGGACTTGTGGGACGACTTTGAAACAACCTCACCTGGTTCGAACCCAGGACTCTCAGGTCGACGACCGTCGAGTATCTACACCACTCGGCCATCCGTCCCACCTAGTATTGTACAAACTAAAAATATTTAAAAAAATAGCCACGCTATTAAAGTCAGAATCCTAGCAGTGTGTCCACAAAGTTTTGTTGTTATTTACCAGTGTACTTCATTCTTAGTGGTCAACATACGAAACCATTACTGGATATTTCAAACTAACTACTAGAAACAAAAAAATAGTTATTGTGAATTACCGAATTATAAAGTACAGTCCTGTTATATTTATAAACTCTGGCGCAGGAGACAATAATTAATAGCGGGAAAAGCGAATTATCACAATAATAATAATAATAGTAATAGTAATTACCCCACAGTGAAACCTGGGACAGGGCTGGTGTGTGTGGATATATGCACGTTCCTGACAGACATTATTTGTTTGCAGACGACAAACCGACGTTGGTTTAGTATTGATGGACTAAATCAGGTCACTTGAGAGTAGTCGAGTCGTGAATATGAAGCCGGCTGTCCCGTTGTTGCCCGGATTAACTAATTAAGCCATCATTCCGATCCTGCAGTTTTATACATAGAAACCCACCACGGGTGAGCCCGCGTCATGACAACAGGGGAAATCACTCTTACGGCCATTTGATTATCAGGCGAGCGGTAATTGTGTAGCCGGCTAGAATGATGACGAAAATCCCAAGACGTCGGAGATACCGGAGAAAAACTAAAGGGAAGAAGAGAAAAAAACATATGTTGGATTTAATTGAGCTGATATGAAAGATTTATTGAAGCCGACTTCAAGTTCTGGGTGAAATCTCAAAACAGTTTATGTGTAGGGTTTATAATTAAGTCCTATATGCTGGGTAGGTTTGTGGATTCTTGCATCAGTAACAGAATTAGCCTTTTAAAATTGAATTATACAATTATTTGGTCTATCTGATTTTTCTAAATGTTGAGTTCGCCTAATATCTATCTATCTATCTATCTATCTATCTATCTATCTATCTATCTATCTATCTATCTATCTATCTATCTATCTATCTATCTATCTATCTATCTATCTATCTATCTATCTATCTATCTATCTATCTATCTATCTATCTATCTATCTATCTATCTATCTATCTATCTATCTTTCTATCTATGTAGTGCATATATATTATCTATCAATATATCTACGTGTCAATCTACTTTCAATTCTGTCTGTCTATCCATATGTCAGTTAATCGATATATCTGAAGTCTATCCAACTATCTTTTTTTTATTTTTTTACCCTGTCTATTTCTTACTTTGTATAATTTCAAACATAGAAATATGTTTATTGTATTTAAATGCGATAGTATATTAATGAAGGCATACAAGTCTCTCCTTTCATGATGTGTTAAAAAATAGAACATACCCAATCTTACCCGAGTAATTTCAAAATATGACCCCCCCCCCCCGCACCGTCTTTTCAGATTGTAAACATTTCAATGTCATTCTCCTAAGTCATTTTAAATAACACGCCCAAGTGTAATGTTTGAAGTAGCTGTAAGGATGAGATGAAATCTCTCAGATCCTGTGAATCACTAATAGGACTGTTTTTATGATGTCCTTTCTTGTATCCCCACCATGACCGATTGTGCAATGGCCATGGAGGCACTACGAGAGATATAGCGGGAGCTATACCATGACCAGAAAACCCACAGGTCTCACTGGAGATCGAACCAACGACCCTCTGGTTGACAGTTGAGCGATTCACCAAACGACCATCCGTCAAATCCGTCAAATGGTACAATATTCTCCTGCCAAAGTCTAATAGATATAATCCTTTTTGATTTGACAAGTAAATTAATTTCTCAAATGTTTTACTAGAACTTCTTTTTACTTCTAAATTATTTTTTTTTTGTTAATTCTATGAAAGCTTCTGAATTTTTAAAATAATGACAATAATAATAATTTAAACAAAAATAAAATGTTGTATATTTTAATGAGTTCACTTGATGAAACAGGTAAAAACAGAAACGAAAAACTGTCTGACGCAATTGCACATGTAAAAGTGCACCGCAATTGCACATGTAAAAGTGCACCGATGTTAAATGCGTGGCTTGCTGATTTATTATAACCCGTGATATTTTAACACAATATGTTGTGTTAGGTTATTTTTAAAAAGGAGATTCGGTTTGTTGTTTTAAATTACGACTTCGCTTTGTTCCCGTTTTGTCCATGACAAAAAATTAAAAATAAATGAGCTCTGGGAGTGGGGGGGGGGGAGAGTGTGGAGTCAACACATTGCACTGTTATGTTGTTTAACATATATTTATTGCAGTAAACTTTTTATAATACATGTACATCGTAAAAATAATACAGTTGACAGTTCGACTAGTTGTTATTGTTTGATTCAATCATAGCAAAATTTGTTTAAAGTTGATTCAATCATAGCGAACCTTGTTTAAAGTTGATTCAATCATAGCGAACCTTGTTTAAAGTTGATTCAATCATAGCAAACCTTGCTTAAAGTTGATTCAATCATAGCAAACCTTGCTTAAAGTTGATTCAATCATAGCAAACCTTACTTAAAGTTGATTCAATCATAGCAAACCTTGCTTAAAGTTGAATCAATCATAGCAAACCTTGCTTAAAGTTGATTCAATCATACCAAACCATGCTTAAAGTTGATTCAATCATACCAAACCATGCTTAAAGTTGATTCAATCATACCAAACCTTGCTTAAAGTCCTCCGCTCAATAATACAACTTTGACTTTGAGTTATGCACAACAATATAATAATATCCAAAAAATATAATTCTCCATCGTGTCCAGATGACCGTTTGCCCCTGACACCAATCGTCAGATTTTAGTCAGGAAAACAAAATATTATAAAAGTCATACTTTCCACATACATGACTAGGTTTAGCAAGACAGTACTTGTGTGTTGATAAGTCGATGAGCAATGTTCTCCGTGTGTTGAAGTTGTTCTCTATCCCTTTCGGTTTCTGTGTACTCGTCTTTGAATTTATTTCTACCTCCAGGCAGAGCAGTTCTTGGGAGGTAAAGAGCCCTAGACAGAGACTTTGGGATATTTTGAGATTTTAAGCTAATGTATAAGTTGGGGCCCCTGTATCGTCGTATTGGATCGGGTGGGGGGGGGAGGCATTTTGGCAGTGAGGTCCTAGACTAGTTTGTCTTATCCATAAGAACAGCTCAGAGTCCAGGTATAAAAATAATAATAATAAGCACTAATCGTATTTAATTATTATGTTCTACAGGCGAGCAAGACTGTGACCTTGAAGATGACCTTGACCCAGATTTACTAGACGCTCCCAATGAGTGTGCCTGTGAGTACTGAACATGATTTTGAGGCGTTAGAGGCTCCTCAACCGTTTTCTCACCTGGCAGAGGTAAAGATACTGACGCTGCCGTTTCGCTGAGGTTGTTAAGTCTGTGGTATTGATAGACTTGGCGTTTAGGACAGTGATAGTCACCTAAATACTGACCCAGCTGTTGATGATGTTGCAGGAGGGAGGCGAACGGTAGCAGAGGGGTGAAATTGTCATAGGCGGACGTGGAAGGGAGGCTCATGCTGTGCTTGAGGAAGTGAACGCTGAGCAGCGACAGGTGAGCGGCGAGCAGCGCCCTTGTCTCTTGAAAACTTTCCAGCGGACCCCAAGAGTGAGCGCCTTTGATGAATTGCTGAGCGAGTTCCGCTTGACCGGGCATGCACGTGAGCGACGTCAGACTGGGCTGGGTATTCGCCGTCCTCTGACTGGACAGTGGCAGAGAATTGTACAGTGGCGCTGAGACGCTCGGGGGAGGCGTGGGTGAGTGCTCACTTGGTGTGTTCAGCATAGCGCTCACGGGGAAAGATAACCTTGACCTTGACATCGACGGCGACGAACTGCAACTCGGCGAGACACGAGTCGTTGCCGATGTCACTGCGGTCGCTGACATGGACGATGGGTTGACCGATGTATCCGAGTGTCCCAAGTGAGTAGAAGAGTCAGGTGACGCAGGCCGGTGAGTAGATGAGATGCGAACCACTTCCTCATCAGTGTCGTGGTCACACGCCTCGGACCGAGCACTGCGGCGACGTTTCCTGGACGTGGCGATCTTCCCTGAGGATGTTTGGTCCCAGAAATGGGAGCACTTCGAAGGAAGTGGGCTAGCGTATGGGCTTGGTGTGATTTCTGGAAATATCGTCCTCTCGCTAAGTTCAGAGGAGCACGTCACTTGCGCCGCGTCGTACGCTGTGAAAGAGATAAAAACTGTCAAACATTTAACGTAGACAATTTTTGCAATTAATTATAAATATCAAAAGGGTTAGGGTTAGTGTTAGGATGGTGTGCTTTAAAAAGCTTTTAGGCTAATACGTGTTGTGAGATATATCTCACATCGGAAGTAGCAGCCTTAAAAAAAAATCACTTGTGGTTTTGTGTATTTAACAACAAAATTTGTCAAACAGTATGGTAGTTAAGTAAGATAAGTATGACGCACGTGGTCGACGGTAATGCGACGTCAGAAGTCTCTCCTCGTCGTTGCGTGACGCTCCCCGTGACGCCATCAAGCGACATTTCTCAGCAGACTTCGCTCGTGGGCCTTCAACGTTTTTCAGCTTGTCGTGGCCACCGTCCAGCAGACTGGCCACACTGTCGCGGTCATAAAGAGATCCAATGTTTGCCCGCCTTCAGACAAAAGTACACAGTTAACTTTATCTTACATCTTTATTGATGAATGACAAATCTTGGTATTTAAATGCCGCTCTCTTTTTTTAAAGTATAGTATCTGTACCTAAAATAGGCATAGCTATAAATGTGTGATTGAATAGTTCTTAAATTCCACGCTGTATGTAACCTTCAACCCATTCCACCCCCACCCCCATATGTCTTGTTCCTTTTAGCTCCTGCCAGAGCATAGGGTCTCAATAGTCAATAGAACCGCGCCAAAGAACATGGTTTTGGGTTATTTTATTTGAGCCCCGTGACATCTATGCCTCTTTTAATTCACTTTTGACGCTCCTTCTAATTTGCCTCCTTATAAGAAGTTTGAACGATCAACTTAAAGTTCTGATTGTTTTGGAACCATGACAAGAAGTTGTATTATCTCTCTCTCTCTCTCTCTCTCTCTCTCTCTCTCTCTCTCTCTCTCTCTCTCTCTCTCTCTCTCTCTCTCTCTCTCTCTCTCTCTCTCTCTCTGCCCTCACCCCACCTTCCACCGCATAATGCATGATCTGATCACAGTCTGTTGATTAATCTATTGTGTCCTCTCTGCAAATCAGATAATATGACCCAGATAAAGAAAATTCATTTTTAGACCCCATCGGAAGAGTACAGAGTGGCGATGGTGACCTAATAATCAGATTCGAAATACTCATATCAGATAATAATGATAACCATTAATGCTAATAATATAATAATAGCGGTCTGGGTTCTGCGTTAAATCGAAAGTAAAGAATTAATACAACAGTATTCCAGTTTAAAATACAATCATGAAAAAATCGGATCTGCCCGAAACCAAAAAATAACCTAGTCTACCGATCAAGCCTAAGGGGATATAACTGTATGCACAGGTTTGGCAGGGTACAGCTAGTAAATAATAATACTAACAACAAATATATACTAATAACAAATACTAATAAAGTCTCTCACTTTTTTTCTCGTTTTCCACCACCCGAATCTCGGAATCCCTTCGCAAAAGGATTGTGGTCAATCTTTAACTGGGTAATCTAAAAATCATTAAAAAAAAATATTAAGCTACTTAAATAATCATTTAGTATAATTAGACAACATTTCTAAATTTGTTTGGTGATTGGTCAGACCTTTTCATTCTGGTACGCTGTAACGGCAATGAAAACTGTTTCCTTAAACAGAAAGCTCCTGAACGGACTGTAGGTAACTTTGAGAATGTCGTCTGCTCTGACTAGAGAAGCCTGGGTTGATACTTGTGCATGGAGTTCAAGATCGTCTGTTAAAAATAAAGAACAACTTTATATGTATTATCATGTATAAGTTTACTGTTATAATCAGACAATCAAATATTGCATCAATCGGAGAGTTTTATGGTGGTTTCTGCAGTCACATTATAAATAGCTATAGTGACAAATGGGGGTCAGTGCTGACAGCGCAGGAAAGTCGCTCATACTCTGGAGTCCAGCTCTACGCTGTTACACGTCATTACCGTAGTGCCTTTTAAATCAACTCTTCTGGTCATTAGACAATATTTGTTGTGCGTGTGTGTGTGTGTGTTTGTGTGTGTGTGTGTGCATGTGTAGGTGATGTAATGATCCGAATGGTCATCCCGGTTTAGGTCCTTTGACCTTTCCGCGTCCGATCCACTCTGAGATAGGATTTGTTTTTAGTCATGTCCCGTTGAACGTTTACAAGTCCACCAAGCTTCAATAGGTCATAGGTCAATGACACTAGTTTGGGAAGCGCGGGCGTAACGCTAATCATCTACTATTGTCTCTCTTGGTGTCTCCGCGGTCAATGCACTCTCGGCTGTGGTGAGGCTGGTAATAAAGGGCAGCTGACAAAATCACACTATAATTAGTTTTCAGGATCTTTTGAGATAAACAAAGGAATTTACAACCAAAGTATTGGACGAAAATGTCCTACGAAAATTCAAGCCTTCTGGCTATCATTTGGAAATTAAGTATTGAATTAATGAATTAATTGCACCGATTTGTTCCTATGTTGTGCGCATTGCGCATCGCTGAAACTCAAGAGGCAGTTTGAAATATTTGTTTCCATGACAGACTTAACCGAAAATCTATGCCTTACTTTGGTGAGATAAGGCAACCGATAATAGATGACTTACTTTGGTGAGATAAAAAGTACCGATTGGAGTGGTTTGGGGAGGGGGGGTAATGGAAGGTGGAAGGAGACCATAACGCTATTGTATTAAACCAAATAAGATTGGTCACCAAATTAATGAGGCTAGTGACTTTACGCTAGGAGTGGTAGTTTTTTGCTTTTTTTTTAAAACATGTCACATTCTTCGAATGTCTTGAACAACAAAAGTAAACAATGGGCAACATGTTGATGACAACAACAACAGATAAACGCAGATGACATCCATTTAACTGCCTCAGTCGCAGTTCACTTGACAGAAATACTTTCTTTTTACAAATATATCTTGTCAATGATCGTCCTATATTTGCATATAAACAAGCGTGTAATAACAACAACGGTATATATTTTAATGCAGGTATATGGGTGAAACATCACAAGATACCACTGTAAACACTGCGTAGTACAGACTATTTCAAAGAACTAAAACATAATAATAATAAAAAAAGAAACAACACAATATAAGACATATCTTAAGCTGGTCATTAAGCATGTCCAGTAATTAACGGACAAGTCCAGGTGTGGGGGTACGTGAAGGTAGGTCAAACCATTTCTCTTAACAGCGCAGCACCATTTTGGGCCTTTCCCCCATAAATTACTGTCTTTCATAGGAAAAGAAGCGAGGGATTAGGGCTCTTAGAAGAATGTTCTCCCGCTATCACGGCTTATAAAAAACGTGTTAACCCATGTTTGACAAAATCCATTAACTTTAAACCCGTGTTGTTCTTTTCTTAATCGGTTCTTAACTACGGAAACTGTGTTTAGGATGGTCCTCAATTTATTTTGTTGAACCCCAGTGTTATTTTTTTTTGTTGAACCCCAGTGTTATTTTATTTTGTTGAACCCCAGTGTTTTTTGTTGTTGAACCCCAGTGTTAATTTTTTTTGTTGAACTCCAGTGTTATTTTTTTTGTTGAACCTCAGTGTTATTTTTTTGTTGAACCCCAGTGTTATTTTTTTTGTTGAACCCCAGTGTTATTTTTTTTGTTGAACCCCAGTGTTATTTTTTTTGTTGAACCCCAGTGTTAATTTTTTTTGTTGAACCCCAGTGTTATTTTTTTGATGTTGAACCCCAGTGTTATTTTTTTGTTGTTGAACCCCAGTGTTAAATTTTTTTTCGTGTCGCTGTGCAGCATTCACAAAATGGTGCATTTTGAAGTTTTTTCGTCGCTGTAATCTACCATTCTGAATTGTCACTGTAAGGATGAGATGCTGATCTCTTTAATTCTGTTATAATCCGTTCTTTCACCCCCCCCCCCCCCACCATAGACGATATTGCGATGGCAATGGAGTCACCAAGGAAGACACAGGTATGTGACAGGACACTCCTGGATTTTAGCCCGCAAGCCACAGCATGTACAACCTGCTGACTACTATAGCAGGAACTTCTTCAAGGCCTTCTCATTGTATTATATTATTTTTTTGAGGGTGGGGGGGGGTTTATGCTAAATGGCCACTACCATTTCATAATTTGAGTAGCTTTAGTAGGGGCCCCTATTTATGAACTTGTTTTGCTCGGGGGGGGGCCCAGGATGGTCTTTAGACTTTGATCTCATTGAATCGCATTATCAACAGAATTATAAACAGCGTGATCGCTAAGGATCAATAATGCCAAAAGAACATTTCAGTGACGTAGTGTGGGTGTATTGTGTGTTGGTGAGTATGTGTGTGTTTTGCTGAGTATGCTGATGTGTGTATGTGTGTGTGTGTGTGTATTTTTTATGTTGGTATTGTTTTTTTTTAAGGTTTGTTTCACGCGCGATGATCAGCTTAATGAGTTGTTGCATTAATAAAAAAAAAATCACTTCACAGGACATAGATGCATCGATCAGAACGTTTTATCTGGGTCAATTGACCTGCATGACGTTGTATTGGCCGTTACACTATGTCAATGTGCAAATGGTTAGAAATAGGGATGTGACGGAGGTGATGAAAATCCGCATCCGTCGGATTCGGATTTGGCAAATATAAATCCGTCGGATTCGAATGCGGATGCGGATTTGGTGAGAGGGGTGTATGCATAATACGTTGATGACCAAATACGACGTCTAATCTATGGACAGCTGAGTAAGGTTCCAGGAGTTTAGTTTTATCTGTTTGCTTTATTTCGGGTTTTCGAAAGTCTCTAGGTTTGTTTTTTTTTTATTTTAGTTATCATTTCTACGGTCGTGTTTGATCTGAAAACGGTAATTTTTTAAAATTCGAATCCGATGGAATTTTTTTTTAAATCCGTCGGATTCACATTTGCTCTAAAAACGTCGAAGTTCGAATGTGGTCGGATTCGAATTCGAACTTCGTCACATCCCTAGTTAGAAATACATTTGAAAAAAAAATAAAACAAGAAAACGAAAATCTCATAAGTTCACGGGGTTTGCGTGATATGAATCGAGTGATAGAGAATGAATGGTGGGGACAGGAGGCGTGGGGGGCGGGGGGGGGGTGGTGGACAGGAGGTGTGTGTATGGGGGGCAGGAGGCGTGGGGGGCATGAGGTGTGTGTGTGGGGGGGACAGGAGGTGTGGGGGGTATCTCTAAACGATGTGCACAGAGTCTGCTACGAACAAAATAAAAATAACGCGTTTCCTCCCATAGAGATCTAGTTAAGATGTGAAGTATTTGGTATGTAACATGATAACTCCCCCTCTCTCCTCCCCTTCCCTCCTCTCTTCCCCCCTTTTTTTTTCCTCCCCTTCTCCCCCCCTCTTTCCCTTTTCCTCCTCTCCTTTTCCTCAGGGTACGATATAAAAATATGGCCAATGATAAAAGTTGTCACATGAAGATGTTGGCGTGTATTTACTAGAAATTTTGTTTTATTTGTTTGTGCCCAATTTTGAAACAGTTTGAGAATTACTGTGATACATTCTTGACTTTCAGAATAAAAACTGGTGCAAGAATCAGAGTTTCACCATTTGTAAAAAATAAAGAGAGAGAGAGAGACAGAGAGAGAGAGAGAGAGAGAGAGAGAGAGAGAGAGAGAAAGAAAGAAAAGTACTGATGTTGCTTTTCGTTAAGTCTGCATTATCCTAGTGCAACCTGTGAACACTACAGTTTGGTGGTGGTGGTGGGTTCAAGAATAATGATTGGATAGGGTCGTTTTAAGCACATCTTGAACACAACAAAGTGACAACTGAAAGGACAGAGATAAACACCTGCGAGTCTGTGTTTGTGTCAGTGTGTCTGTCTGTACACACGTGAGTGTTAAAGTGCGCGCGCTTGTAAATTTCAGTAATGTGGAAAGAGATATAGGGGGAAGGGGGGTATGGCGTTGGGGGAGGGGTGTGGAGTAAAAGATCATGATATTCGTCACCGGCGGAGTAAATAATGATTTCTGTCGAGGGCTGAGTCAGTCGCCGAACGGATGGTCCGAGGGAAAGGGGGGTGGGGACAAAGAGATATGGCTGTGGAACTGTGGAGGGGAAGGTTGACATGAACCACACACACATACACACACACAAACTTAAAACACTTACATTCAAACACACACACACACACACAAATTTGCGCATATATTCACAGACCTACATGATCAACGACTTGTTCTCACATTCACGCAAGACACTGTGTGACACACAAACATACGACACTGTGTGACACACAAACATACGCCACTGTGTGACACACAAACATACGACACTGTGTGACACACAAACATACGACACTGTGTGACACACGAACATACGCCACTGTGTGACACACGAACATACGCCACTGTGTGACACACGAACATACGCCACTGTGTGACACAACACAAACAGGACGAAAACGTAACACGAGAAACACGTAGTTGGCAGACAAGCTCCCCACACAAACATGTAGTTGGCAGACAAGCTCCCCACAGAAACCCGTAGTTGGCAGACAAGCTCCCCACAGAAACACGTAGTTGGCAGACAAGCTCCCCACAGAAACACGTAGTTGGCAGACAAGCTCCCCACAGAAACATGTTGTTGGCAGACAAGCTCCCCACAGAAACATGTTGTTGGCAGACAAGCTCCCCACAGAAACACGTAGTTGGCAGACAAGCACCCCACAGAAACACGTAGTTGGCAGACAAGCTCCCCACAGAAACACGTAGTTGGCTGACAAGCTGCCCACAGAAACATGTTGTTGGCAGACAAGCTCCCCACAGAAACATGTTGTTGGCAGACAAGCTCCCCACAGAAACATGTTGTTGGCAGACAAGCTCCCCACAGAAACATGTTGTTGGCAGACAAGCTCCCCACAGAAACATGTTGTTGGCAGACAAGCTCCCCACAGAAACATGTAGTTTGCAGACAAGCTCCCCACAGAAACATGTAGTTGGCAGACAAGCTCCCAACAGAAACATGTTGTTGGCAGACAAGCTCCCCACAGAAACATGTAGCTGGCAGACAAGCCCCCACAGAAACACGTAGTTGGCAGACAAGCTCCCCACAGAAACACGTAGTTGGCAGACAAGCTCCCCACAGAAACACGTAGTTGGCAGACAAGCTCCCCACAGAAACATGTTGTTGGCAGAGACAAGCTCCCCACAGAAACACGTAGTTGGCAGACAAGCTCCCCACAGAAACACGTAGTTGGCAGACAAGCTCCCCACAGAAACACAGAAACGTAGTTGGCAGACAAGCTCCCCACAGAAACACGTAGTTGGCAGACAAGCTCCCCACAGAAACACGTAGTTGGCAGACAAGCTCCCCACAGAAACACGTTGTTGGCAGACAAGCTCCCCACAGAAACATGTTGTTGGCAGACAAGCTCCCCACAGAAACATGTTGTTGGCAGACAAGCTCCCCACAGAAACATGTTGTTGGCAGACAAGCTCCCCACAGAAACATGTTGTTGGCAGACAAGCTCCCCACAGAAACATGTTGTTGGCAGACAAGCTCCCCACAGAAACATGTTGTTGGCAGACAAGCTCCCCACAGAAACATGTTGTTGGCAGACAAGCTCCCCACAGAAACATGTTGTGCAGCTGAATTAAAGAATCACAGAAGAATTGGGGGGGGGGAGAATCCTGTAGATTAGTCTGTGTCGACCTCTGAAGTCTCGGGTTCGAACCTCGAACGCCGACATTAGTTTGGGAAGTGTAGGCGTTGTCCTAGCCCCCCTCCCCCCATCCCTACTTACGTCTCCCGTGGTGCCTCCGTGGTGCACTACAAAAACCGTCCCGTGAATTGTTTGCTAGATCTCTAAGAAGTAAATATCTCATTCTTAAAAGGACTTGACAGAAAAAAATGTAATTCCGTAGAGGTTCTACCCAGCTTGACCACTTTGACCCTTTACCGCTGCGTTAGGGCACTCGGACTTATAGTGCTATTTACTTGCTATGATTTCTTTTTTTTTTTTTTTAATTTCATTGGCATTTATAAGAAATTGTTAAAATAGGAAAACAATTGCATTTTTTAAATATATGTCCACAAACACAACAAACTAAAGAACACAACAGTTCTCATGTGAACAGATGTGGTATATTGTAAAGCCTAACCTAGTAAATATAGATAGATAGATAGATAGATAGATAGATAGATAGATAGATAGATAGATAGATAGATAGATAGATAGATAGATAGATAGATTAGATAGATAGATAGATAGATAGATAGATAGATAGATAGATAGATAGATAGATAGATAGATAGATAGATAGATAGATAGATAGATAGATAGATAGATAGATAGATAAGCAACTTACGAAGCCATGCTTGTCCGAGATGTTGTTGGTCAGTTTGAGCTTGTGGAAGCTGATCACTTTCTGCATCCACTGCTCCCCGGTGGAGGGTGAGTCCGGGTGGATGTACATTCGTTTGGGCATCTCTGGGTCCGCCTTCCCGGCGATGATCCACTTCCCGTTGTGGAACTTGTACCTGGACAGATGAAGGATGTAAACACGCCTTGTGGCATTACCTATGGACACACCATATAGACACAGCGTATAGACTCACCGTATAGACATAGCAATTTATACAGCTTCTTTTTGTATTGAGCTACGGCAAAATAAAATTACTGACAGGGGTCCCCTTAGCAGAGGGGCCCTAGACAACTGCATAGTCTTTATATCCCATAAGAAATGCCCCAGACAGCCGCATAGTCTAATTGTCCATAAGGCTGGCCCTGTGATACCTTGCTTAAGTTCTTTCATTGTGATTAAAAAAAATATGCTACCGTGTCATAACCCACAACAGCTAGCACATTAAAAGAATGGGGTCACAGTAAGAGAATGGTCTCACAGTAGTTAATACATATGGTCACTTACCTGTTATCATCGACATTGACAATGTCCAGTAGCAAGATGTACTTTGATTTCTTGTCCAGCCCGCTGATTTTTGTTTTAAATGGCGGAAACATACGCCTGAATGGTGAATAAAATAAAACAAGACATAATAAACTTTTTATAATAATGGCTGACACAGGACTTATTACAATGTTATACGAATTGGCGAAAGAATCGGGTGCAAAGAGTGGTTTGATTCAAAACAAAGAGTGGTTTGATTCAAAACAAAGAGTGGCTTGATTCAAAACAAAGAGTGGCTTGATTCAAAACAAAGAGTGGTTCGATTCAAAACAAAGAGTGGTTTGATTCAAAACAAAGAGTGGCTTGATTCAAAACAAAGAGTGGCTTGATTCAAAACAAAGAGTGGTTTGATTCAAAACAAAGAGTGGTTTGATTCAAAACAAAGAGTGGCTTGATTCAAAACAAAGAGTGGCTTGATTCAAAACAAAGAGTGGTTTGATTCAAAACAAAGAGTGGTTTGTTTAAAAACTTTAAAAAAAATATGATTCACAACTTTTTTACATTTTTAGTAAAAAATATCATTTATTTCATAAACATTGTCAATTTTCCTACACAGGAATGTGATTTTACATGATTAAAGACGATTTTTATGTTTATTTGTTTATTAATTTTTGCCTGTTTCAATGACTTTACATTAAGGATTATACGGCATTGCATTATGTGACTTTACGTTAAAGATTATACGGAATTATATTATGTGAATTTACGTTAAAGATTATACGGCATTACATTATGTGACTTTACGTTAAAGATTATACGGCATTACATTATGTGAATTTACGTTAAAGATTATACAGGCGTTATATTAAATGAGATTATAACATTATATTATGTTATATATTATATGAGATTATATGATGAGACATGACACGAAGTTTTATTTAATTATATAAAAAACATATTGAGTTATTATTTCATCGGCACCACGATTTAAGTTGTTTATATAAACAATAACTAGTTTAAAAAAACAAAACATTTTAAATAAAAAAACTAAACAAGTAGATAAGTGAACAAATAAATAATTTAGTGAAAGCTGAATAATAAATTATTTCCGCTAAAACAATTACATTTTTTTTTGCTGGAAATCGTTTGAGTTCCAATTCGCACTCATTGAACAGATTTGTCCAGATATCTATCAGTTCGTTAGTCCAGTTATCACGAGATCTTGTAGTCAGATTAGCCGATGGCTTGGGTAGTCCTTAAAGTCCCTGGCGACTTGCGGTTTTAATTGATCAACTGTTAAATCACTTCATTCATTAAATAAAGACTTTTTATAAAAAATAAAAGAATAAAATCTGTGCATCCTGCGGTTAACCAAAACTGTGTAAACAATTATAACTTATCTCAGCTTCATTGTCATTTGATTTGTTTTTTTAATTATTTAATCTTTATTCTGGTACAAATAATTGAAATAAAAGAAATCTTTTTTTTTTTAATTTGTTGAATGAAGTCAGTGTGATTGAAAGTTTTCAACTGTTGTGTACGACCAAACTCGTCCCATCATCCCTCCTCGTCTCTCTCTCTTTCTCTCTCGTTCTTGTTGTCTCTGTTCAATGTTTGCACTTCCGCCTATTTTCCGATTCTGTAAACCATCTTGGTTTAGAGGTTGAAAAAACAACAAATTTGTTTGTTAGCTCACCCACCCGAGAAAATATCCGGGGCGCCGCTGCTGTGATGGGGTGGAGATGGGGGAGTGGCGGGGGGGGGGAGAAGGAGGGAGGATATACTTGGATGAATATCGGGGGGAAAACAGCCCCCCCCCACCCCCACACTCGCCTTGCAGAAGTTGGTATTTGTTTTGGGTATCTTTAGAGAATATTGGACACACCCCTTTCAGTTCTGGTCCACTGTCGTGCGCTTGCTTACATGCACACACATTCACACGCACGCACTCTCTCTCTCACACACACACTCTTTCTCTCTTTCTCTCACATACACACACACTCACACAAACTGAATCACTCACTCACACACACACACACACACACACGACAAAGACACGGATCATGTAGTACAAACTGATGTATTCCTGGTCTTGCTCAACAAATGTCAGTTTTCACGGATCACCGCCGGGGGTGAGTAGGGGTATCACGTTGATAAACAGACTACTGGCAGTGGGGACACATGCACTGGTACAGTTTGTTTAAAAATAAATAAATTATAGAAATAAAGTTAACCGTGATTTGTTTCGTTTATCTATTTGTGAACTCAATCGCCAGAATCATTACTTTTTTTTTTAATATCCTTTGTTATTAAAATAAATTACTTTTTCTAGTTCCTTTCATCACATTTCTACCATTTGTAATTTTAACAGCTATTTTAAAAAAAAATTCTTAAATACAAAACAAAAATGCATTGCTAGCAGGTCAAAAAGATGACTTGAAAAACACAATTAAAATGATTTTTCTGTTATCAATAAATAATCTCTTTTAGTGTTCGCTTGGATCTTTGTCCTTAAAACATGGCATATTACGTCATCAATTCGGTGCCAATGTTATGTCATCATAGAGTCCAAAGATCGGGGGGATTTTTAAATGTCTTTCATTCAGCTTTTATTTTAGTAACTTTCAAAGGGGTAGTTTTTTTTAATTAATTGACACCTTATTGATTTACCATAATTATAAAACAAAAATAATAAATAAATAAATAATAGAATTGAACTTTACTGATGTCCCGGTCCTCTGGACACTATAACCTTTGACCTCTATACGATTTCAAAACAAAACAACAAGAGTGAAATGAATTGTCCTTACAGCCATTATTCCCTATTAAAACCAGTTAAGCGAATAGAGTACATCAGACTTCAAAGTTGTTTGATGATAAGATCAAATCTAGGTCAAAGATCTCTTTTTTTATTAGAAAAATATTTCACGAATGAAGGTTACACAACGAATCTATAAATAAATATTTGAATATATAAAAACATCAAGTTGGTTTGATTCGTTTTTTTTTTTTAATATGTTTCCGGGTAAATTAATGTTGTTGATTTTTTAAAAGAAGGTGCTACAATCACTGATCACTATATTTGATCTTAACATTATTAGTGCGCATCATTTTCTTTTTTGTTTAATCATAAATGTATATTACGCATTATCTCTAGCACACACAAGCAAGATATGCACATTAATAATAGTAATAATAATAAAAAGTCTGAATAGGACTGGTTTGTTAATTATGTCAACAGCCTAAGTCTTTTCATCTTGTGATCGGCAAAGCGTGTCACCTAGTTTCCATGTTCAAACGATGGCAGACGTCGTCTGCCAACTTTTCAATGAAATATGTTTTGTGCGTGTTTATTTTTCCCCCCTTCTGCTGCTTTTGACATAATGATGTTAAAAGGAAATAGTTTTTTTTTAAAATGAAAAACATATTTAGACAAATGGGGTGGGTGATGAGAGTATTAATTATCCGTAAAAATAAAAAAATAAAAAAATTATAAAATGGAATGGGTATAAAATATGCGTCAAGTGTGACACACGAACTTATGGTGAATGGTGAAGTAATAGAAATAGAAAGTGAAGTAACAGGACAAGAAACAAATATATTACTGGAAAATTATTTGTCGGATTCAGAAGATTGACTGTCGTATGCACAGGAACATAATTGTAAAGTCAGGAAATAAATGCTTAGACAACAAACACAAATTACAGATTGATGGAAGATTTAAATGCATAAAGACAGATAGATACATAGATTGAGTGTAGATTATGTATTGTTATTATTTCTCAATAATATATATATAATATGATAGTTTATTTAAAGTTATTGACAAGTAAACAAATGTCAGATTGAAATATAGATAGTTAGACAGATGGATTAAGCGTATCGATACACGGATGATTGATTCACTGTTTAATAATGAGCTGTTTAGAAGCGAACTTACGACAACAAGAGCTGAAAGTCGATGGTCCTTGTGTCTCTGTCTTTAATATGGATGTTGTTTTGGTCTAGGTCAGAGGTCTCCAACCCCCGGACCAGTGCCGGTCCGTGGATCGAATGGTACTCGGCCGCCCAAGAAAACATTAAATTATCTCTTTTATTCATTTACTGAAGTGCATTTCTCTCGGGATTGTGCGACTTTCCCTGGACGAGAAATATTCAACGTCTCCCCAACCCCCCTCCCCCCTAACTGCGGGCCGCTGTGACATTATCAAACGTTGACTGGTCCGTGGCGAGAAAAGGTCATGGAGAGCACTGGTCTAGGTGAGCCATACAGGGGCTTCCTCGACCTAAAGGAATCCTTCAACAGAAATTTCTATTCAGGTGCTTCAGGAAATTTGCCTTGCCCCCCACCCCCCACCCACGACAAGCCCATCAGACCCAATGGAAAGGCTCTACATGTAATTTATTGATTTCATTTGAGTATGATTTTTTTCAAAATTCCGATTTAAAATATCACTTTTTATTATTTTCTTTTTTGGCTGTTGGTGTTTACATCTCTTGGCTGATACTTGGTATTTTTTTTAGTTCATGTTTTACCTTATGGAAAAATGTAAAAAAAAAAGGAATAAATTAAAAAAATAATGTCATCATTTTCTTCGTATTCGGACAAAAAAGTAGGCTATTTCTTATACTCCGCCCCCCAGTATTGATTTTCATGTCGTGTTTCAAGTTTTGATTTAGAAAAAAACGTTGTTTTTTTTTTTTAATCGCGCTAAAAGTTTGTTCTGTTTACGTGAGAGTCAAATTAAAAATGAAACTTTTATATTTTACTTTATTCAGCCTTTTTTTGAAACTTGCGATACGCTCAGAATGTTACTGAGGGACGATGCCCGGGGATTGTATCGTGTACGGGTTTTATGTTTACTTACGTACCGTTTTACTGACTCCCACGTCACGCCTCAGCGATTACAGTAATAAATGGCTGTTGTAAAATTTGACTTGGTGAAAAGACGGGTCAAATGACCATAGATTATGACCACTTAGGAGCGACACTGTGGCTCATTATCTATTTATGACCTAACAGTTAGCACACTAAGAGTGTGGGCCGGGGGGGGGCGAGGAGTGGGTCGGTTAGTTCAACTTGAGCCCTAGAGAATTTGTCTTTCTAGAGGGGAGGGGGGAAGTGCGTCACCACAAGCAAACTCGGTAATTGTGTGGACAGGTGACACCTATGGAAAGGTAGGGCAGATTGACACATAAATTATGTACACCGAAAGGTGGACAGATGGACAGGCAGAATGAAAATTAGATAGGTAGATAGATAGATAGGTAGATAGATAGATAGATAGATAGATAGATAGACAGACAGACAAACAGACAGACAGACAGACAGACAGACAGATAGATAGATAGATAGATAGATAGATAGATAAATAGATAGGTAGGTAGATAGATAGATAGATAGATAGATAGATAGATAGATAGATAGATAGATAGATAGATAGATAGATAGATAGATAGATAGATAGATAGATAGATAGATAGATAGATAGATAGATAGATAGATAGATAGATAGATAGATAGATAGATAGTTTCCAAAGATAGATAGTTTCCAACTACGGTGTAGAAGATAAACACAGTGTGTCTCGTTGAAGTCTTCCGTATAAAACTGTTTGTTATGTACACATTAATGTGTCCGGCAGAGCTTCGGGCGCCACCGTCCCATCCCTACCTCTCACTCTCTCTCTCTACCACACATCATCATATCTCCCTCTCCACCCCCCTCTATCTCACATCCGCCCCTCTAACCCCCTTTCCCGTTTAGAATTGAAAAAAACAACAATTAAAATGACAGACATTAGTGGAGAGTCTTCCCGATGTATCCAGCAAAGACGACTTTATAATTATTATCACCCCACACACACACACAGACAAGCACAAACCGTCCCCACTCACACATTTCACAGACACACACACACACACACACACACACTCACACAAAGTCTGAAGACGACGTGCTGGACAGGCGGAACAATGGGGGGGGGGAGGTTTGATAGGAACAGCATCCCCGGGACTGACAAAAACCCTCATTAGATCTTTGCAGGATCGAGGAGACAGAGGATGGAGTAGGTGTATGGAGAGTAGTTGGCCCGGGGGAGGGGGTAGTAGACGTAAGGGCAGGAGGATGAGGAATTAGTAAGAAACGGAACGGGAGGGAAACGGGGGTGGGTAGGAGAACTGGACATTATTTCATAATAGATAATGTTGAAGTTTTCTGAGTTTTAGCGATGATCCCCGTATGTGATGGGGGGAGGGGGGTTGGAATAAGGAGAAAGAAATGATGATTGGACAGGAGCGAATCCTGGATGGAGATAAATGGTGTGTGTGTGTGGGGGGGGGAGTATACGCAATCCTCGTCAGACGCGTGGGCTGTAAATAACGACCCCTTGCGGCAATACCGTGACCAGGGAAAGTGGGGGGGGGGGGTGGGCTTTGAGTCTCATTGTTAGCAAATTAAATCTCTACCGACTCCCTCGTCTTCCATACAAAAAAAAAATCCTTGCGCCATAATCAACTTCATCATCCCCCACCACCCCCCTCCCTAGACCATGATAGGGCGTAGGAGTTTGGGGGCGCCCAAACAGCAGCGCCGACAAGAACGACGGCGGACATAGAGAGTTGATCTGTTTAGGGTCTCAATCATGACAGTGACACGAGGTGGGGCGCTGTCTGCCTGTGACAAATATGACCCCGCCCAGCATCCCTATCTTGTGTGGTACATTAATAGTAGGAGCTAAGGGGGATATCGCATAACAGGTAATGAAATTATACATAAGAAATGAAGGAGGAAAGAAAAGGGGTAGGGGGGGTCAGGTTGGTGAGAGTTCGTGAGGGGATGGCACGCTGCTGTAACAAAGTGGGGGGATTAGATAATGGTTACCCTTACATCTTTGGACAACTTGTCATTAAAGCAATGTTTGGTTTTGCTCTGAAAGACAGGGGTTGAAGCCAGTCTGGGTGTATCTCTTTATGTTCAAGGGGGTCGTCCACAATAGAGTTTGTTGCCTAGCTTGATTATGAAATAATAGTGGAGTAGATGACACGAGGAAAAAACAGAGAGAAGGAAATATCAGGATGGGTAAAAAATATAATCAAGTCACACACAAGAAGTAAGATAACTTCAAATAGTCAGTACGGCTGTACATGAACTTGTACGATATTTAATGGATCCACATTTATACTTTGTCTGAATACAAATTGAAATTTTGGGGAGCTACATTTATACTTTCTGTCCTAATTGAAATTTAGGGGATGAAAGGAAAATTGAATTGTCTAAATGTGAATTTAAGGACAATTTTATTTTATTATTTTAATTGCAGTTATTGATTTAAAAAAAAACATGTTATAAGTATTAGATAAAATAAGACATTCCAGTTTATAAAAAAAAATTGCACAGTGGATTATTCCATGTAAAGTAACAGATGTACTCATTTTTTTTCTTTGTTTTAACCTGCATGAGCATATAACCTAATCCAATGAGTTCAGATGAGCACGGTATTTATAGTATATATTTTTTTTTAATCCAAAATGCTATAATTATGTGAAAGGTTAAAATTCCCTCAAGGGAACTTCGAGGCAGATGAAGTGTAGAATTCAATTCTTTCAGTAAACATTTAAGTTGTGTTGGGGACTTTTACAAGGATCTGAGAAAGTCCTAATACTCACTAAGGTTCGATCTCGCAGCCCTCCGGTCGACAGTCGAGCGCTCTACACCACACGAACACTATATTTATGTCAAGTAAAGTTCCCTTAGCCCTAAAGATGAAGTGTAGAATTCATCTGTTTCTATAACCTCGGCATATGAAGGGGTTGTATTGCTACCACAACGCCCAGCCGCCTTTTTACCCCAACTTAAAGTCAGGTACCCAACTAAAGCTGGTTGGACTTGTGGGACGACTGTTACAAACTGTATTTAAGACATCCTCCCGCGTTCAATCAACCATACCCCCACTACTCCTTCTCCCAATAGAATGTACGGACGTTGGGCTGACACGCACAGGCTTGTTAGTAAAACCAATCGCTTGTGACGGTGGACACGTCTCCGCCGGACATCCATCTTTCCCCTTCCCCCATGAGATTAATTCCTCGTACCAGGCTAGATGATAACTGAGCGGCCGTGCCTTATCATACGGCACCGTTCATCAGCACACCTGGATGACACGTCGTTGATGTATGTTTTCAGAGCATGTTTCAACTGTATAAATTGAGATGAGTTTTAGTAACTGGGCCCATTTCCCCCACTCCGAGAGGTCCACGTCATACGAGTCTGTTTAGACTCCCGACTCTAAACTTCCTTTAGAGTTATTTGTATACTTATGATTTGCATATTGTAACTTAGCGGCCCAGCTAGTTCTTTTTAGAACTATATGTTTATATGTACCTGCTTTGAATAAAGTCTAAGTGTTGTTAATCGCACCCGATTTGAGTCGTTCTGTACTTATTCGTCACGTGGTTGTATGCAAATATAAATTATTGACCTCACGTATCCAGTTCAGAACTAGATTACCCACAGACAACGATCATCGCAACAGCCCTACAACGGCGAGTTTGTGACATTGGTGGCAGATCGTCCGAGATTGAACCTTATCTGCCAGTTTTACAATACTGACCAGACGGGGCCAAGGCCTGACTGAATCGTAGGTCTGGGGGCTCGAGAGCCAGCCACGTACGAAAAGAACAACTCATCATTTACTCGTCTGAAAAGACATCATTTACTCGTCTGAAAAGACATCCATTGCTCGTCTGAAAAGACATTATTTGCTCGTCTGAAAAGACATCATTTGCTCGTGAAAGACATCCTTGTTCGTCTGAAAAGACATCCTTCGCTCGCCGATAAGACAGCCTATACTTACCTGAGACACATCACCTTCACATCAACTTCATCGTTTGGACCTTGCTCACCCTAACGGAACCAGAACGTGCTTACCTGTGTCTACGGAGCCGGTCGACACTGAAGTCGACAAGCACAAGATTATCAGAACAATATTGCCTATACTCATAGAATAGAACTCGTGATATTTTGACTTTATGCTTGTGTGTGTGTTGTGGTTTTGATTCGTTTTCTGGAGGACAGCAGTTCAGGTAAGGCCACATTATTTTTTTCTCTCTTTTGTCGGCTGTGTATCGTCTAAGTGAGTAGCCACTCTTTTTTTCCTCTCTCTTTAATATATTAACTATTTATATATTAGTTAATTATAATATTACCTACCATGAAGACTTACGAAGATTGGGTCGACTATTATAAGGGGCAAGGCTGTGACCTTAAGGATGCAATTAAATATGCCCGGCAGGAGAAAGAGAGGGAGGATGCCATAGAGATAGAGAATAAGAAATTAGAGTTGGAAGAAAAAATAGCTAGGGAGAGAGTAGAGGCAGAGAAAATTGCTGCTAGGGAGAAATTAGAGGCAGAGAAAATCGCTGCCAGGGAGAAAGTAGAAGTGGTAAATAAGATATTAGAGATGGAGAATAAGAAATTAGAGATGGAGAATAAGAAAGAGTCAGAAGAAAGAGTAGCTATGGCGCGTATTATGGCAGGTCGGGATTCTGCAGCAGCAAGTCCGACCCCCAGTGTCCCACCCAATAGCTCCAAACCTAGCCTCCCCAGACTGTCTGAGACGGACAATATAGACGCCTACATACGTAGGTTTGAAAGACACGCCGACAGTATGGGATGAGAAAGACAAGAGTGGGCCCCCTGCCTGACAGCACTGCTTTCTACGGCCTCCCGCCTCACAAACGAGGAGGCCTCCGACTTTGACACCCTTAAGGCTGCCCTCCTAAAGTCTTACGACTACACAGAGGAAGGGTTTAGGAAAAGGTTTCGCAAGGCCCGTCTAGAAAGAGGGGGAAACATACCCATTGTTTGGGGCGCGACTGTTCGATCTGCTGACCCGTTGGGTGGAGCTGAGTGAGGTGGAGCAAACTTTTGAGGGCCTAAGGGAGCTACTGCTACAGGAGCATTTAATCGAGAACGCCCCGAGTGGGCTGCAGGTTTTCATAAAAGAACGAAGGCCCAGGACATGGAGTGAAATGCTCACCCTGGCCGAAAATTATCGTGAAGCCCATCAAGGGATGGGCGTGTACGATATAGATGGAGAATCTCGAAGGGAAGTCAGCTTCGAAGATATCAACAGGGGCCCTCCTAACAAAGAGAGGCCGAGTTCAGAAGGGCCCAAAGTGAATGCAAGGCCCATTTCCCCCACTCCGAGGGGTCCACGTCATACGAGTCTGTTTAGACTCCCGACTCTAAACTTCCTTTAGAGTTATTTGTATACTTATGATTTGCATATTGTAACTTAGCGGCCCAGCTAGTTCTTTTTAGAACTATATGTTTAGATGTACCTGCTTTGAATAAAGTCTAAGTGTTGTTAATCGCACCCGATTTGAGTCGTTCTGTACTTATTCGTCACGTGGTTGTATGCAAATATAAATTATTGACCTCACGTATCCAGTTCAGAACTAGATTACCCACAGACAACGATCATCGCAACAGCCCTACAACGGCGAGTTTGTGACAACGACTTTGAAACACATTTCACCTGGAAAAATTCCCATTGTTCTCACCGATTATCGAACCCATGACTCTCAGGTCGAGAGTCGAGTATGTACACCACTCGGCCATCTACTACATTTATGCGTGGGCCTTTATCACCGGTTATCGCACGTGTTTTAATGTACCCTATTACATGTCGTTCACTGGATAGCAAGCTTTTTGGTCATTTGACTTCCATTAGTCACTTGTTTTTTATGTCCTAACATATATGTCTCATCTAGCAAAACTGAAGTACATTTCGGCAATGATATCTGAATACCTACGCATGTGATAGTGATTATATGATCTCTGAATATCTACGCAGATAGTAGAGATTATTTGATCTCTGAATATCTACGCAGATAGTAGAGATAATTTGATATCTTTATATCTACGCAGATAGTAGAGATAATGTGATATCTTAATATATACGCAGATAGTAGTGATAATTTGATAACTGAATGTCTACCCAGATAGTTATGATTATATTAACATCAGTGATTTAAAAAATATGACAATTAATCTGGATTTTTGAATAATGAATTGGCATTGACAAATGTGTAACATGTTGACTTATACGCTCCATTTAGTATTTGTAAACAAAGGAGAATAAATAAATGCCATGAAGAGTCTTGGTGTTCAGGCAGGTGGATAGTGTTCAAGGATCGTCAGGCAATGGGGGGGGCTTTAAAGAAGTGACCCCCCAGAAGAAAACGGAAATGGAAGCTCTGAACAGTTTACATACAAACAAGTTCGAGTATCGCATTATTTGCATTGATGATAATAAGTGAATACTTGAACAGAGAGAAATATGGAAGTAGACAGGCAAATATAACAAAAGACAGACAGATGGATGGATGGATGGATGGATAGATAGATAGATAGATAGATAGATAGATAGATAGATAGATAGATAGATAGATAGATAGATAGATAGATAGATAGATAGATAGATAGATAGATAGATAGATAGATAGATAGATAGATAGATAGATAGACATTACCTGCCAGACTTTGTGATCACCATCTCTGACTCCAACTCGTGAAATTTCTCCCAGAGTTCCTTCCCTTCCAGCTCCACTTTAGGGTCGTCCTTCACCCCATCGTCCATCAGTTCAAATCCGCGCATGTGAGACTGGACCCCACCCTGGTGGTGCGGAGTGAGCAGCTCATAGGGCAGGGCGAAGCCGCCGGGCCTGTGGTGCAAGGACTGGGGCAGTTTGGGCATGCCCGTGTTCTGGCCCAGCACAGGGGGCCCGCCGAACTCCTTGCTGTAGTGTTCCTGGAGTAAGGGCGTCATGCCCGCGAGATACCTGTGGTGACCTACAACAGGGTGGACGGCGAACACGTCAGGACCAGATGGGTACAGGTAAGGGTTGAAGGACATGTCTCCTTGGTGAGTACTTCTAACAGGTTTATGATCACAAAGTGAGTCGGCCAGGTCTTGAAGTTACACGAACGTGGTAGTTGAGTTAGAAGAACGGATTAATAACGGTTTTTTTTTGTTCTTCTTCAAATAGCTTCTTGGCTGTGCATGAAATTGTCATATGACATGTTTTTTAATGAATGTCATTTTTTGAAAACTTAAGCTCGCTTCAGACATTTGTCTGGATGTCAATGTCATCTGATAGAAGAAAAAGAAAGTGTATGAAAGTGTATGAATTAAAATTATGCAGTTTTTACTTTAAACGAATGCCGCTATAAAAATGTACATTAAAAAAACTCCTGTACAGATGTAAACACCTTGTTTAAACCATTTTTAGATAATACGAACAAATTTATGACAATAATATGATTGCTTCAGTTTGACTAAAGAACTTAAGTTCTTCATTTCATAAACAAAGAATAAGTCAGCCTATAAGGTGTTGGAAATCATGATTTTACAAAATTGAAGGCTAATTAGCTACAATTAATGTTGTTTTACTTTCTGCATATTACTTTTCTTAATATTTTATAAGAGTAGTATCTGTTAAGAAAACTGTGAAAAAAAATTAGCTTTAATATGTAAATGTTATATATAAGTACGTCAATCTAAATTTCATTAAGAAGTCAAATATACAAGGAGGCTTATCTATTGATCAGATTTATTTAAATAATTATAAAGATCTCTTAGGTTATCTATCTATCTATCTATCTATCTATCTATCTATCTATCTATCTATCTATCTATCTATCTATCTATCTATCTATCTATCTATCTATCTATCTATCTATCTATCAATCTACCTACCTACCTACCTACCTATCTATCTATCTATCTATCTATCTATCTATCTATCTATCTATCTATCTATCTATCTATCTATCTATCTACCTACCTACCTATCTATCTATCTATCTATTATCTATCTATTATCTATCTATCTATCTATCTATCTATCTATCTACCTACCTACCTACCTACCTACATATCTATCTATTATCTATCTATCTATCTATCTATCTATCTATCTATCTATCTATCTATCTATTATCTATCTATCTATCTATATATATATATATATATATATATTTCAATGCTCTATCTATATACAAATATATTCTAATTTTTATCTGTATTAGAAACCTATATTCTAACATTTAATCTCTAAGCCATAAATAATTTAACTAAAATTAAATAAATAACTGTTCAGGTGTCCAAAAAAAGTCCGTCGCATAATTTTGCATCTAATCAACAATAATTTTAAAAAAAGTAAAACATCTTAAATAATTCTTGATAAGTCTTTAGGATAATAGTTTTGTAAAGTCAAATTAATACATTCATCATCATTTAGATCTAATAAATATCTTACCTCTGTGAACAATAGATTGGCTAACTTTGTAAATCTTCTAAACATCAGATTTTGTCACACAAATTCAGTTAAAAATATATCCTTATTTGATTTCGCTTCAATTAATGCGCATTCAGAGCACTTTGTACAAGAAGTTTAAAAATAAAACATAAAAAAAAACGAAAAAAAAACAACACGAATTAGTCAAAATTGAATCATCCAACAGCTACCCCGGGTAGACTGTAATTAAAAGTAATTAACTTTGTACATCGATTATCATCAAATTCGTTGAACATCAACACTATGTCTGTGAGTATCGATTACTTTAAAAGTCTCTATTATTTATTCATTATGAATTAACACTGCAAAAGACCGTACCAGATAGTAGTCGACTACAGAAATTAACGCGACTCTATTACTGACACGTTAGGTATCTATTTATCGATTTTTTTTATTCGCCCCCCCCCCCCCTAAAATTTGTAATTTAAAATTTGAGATTAAAGATTAAAAAAAATTAACATGATGATAGACTGAAGCCATATTTACTTACAGGTTTCCTCTCTTCGTTTACTTTTTTTTTTAAGGAACAAACTACAAACATTTAAAAAAAACAAACACACGTCTGGTGTCGATTCGAACGTGTTACACTAAGGGGGAGGGTCTCGGACCATTTTCGCCTCGGTTAGGAAGCCATCGTGCGGAACTTGACGCTTCCCCAGTTTCGAATCTGAAAGCGAGGGCGGCACTTGGCTCGCCTGCTGGTGTGTAAACCGTGTTGTCATTGGCTAGCGGTGTAGACAGCTAGTAGACGATCTGTCTAGAACTCTTGGTGTTGGAGAGTATATTTTTTGTTTGTGTGTGCTGAAAACTTAAATAGTGAAAGAAATGTTTTTAAAGGGAAGTTGGAAGTTGACGACGAGTGGAGCAGAGGATGTGACGTGCCGATTTAAATATTATGAATCGGGAATGATTTAAATATTACAGAATTTTTAGTTAAGACATTAAACACGGATATGTAGTTAGTAGACATTTGTAGACAATGATGGCTGACTCAAGGTCACTCACAGTTGAGGGGTCGTGCGAGGTTATGTGTTGATGGGAAGTTACATGTTAGGGTTGTAATATATTATAAGTTTTTTTTTATTTTTATTTGCAGCGTTTATCTACTCTCTTAGTGTTCAGTAAGTAATCAATACATGTTGGTGATTACATATTCCCATTATTGTGTCGATCTCTGTTCATCATACAAGCCGGATGGCCATATTTTCTTTTTTTCAGATGTCACGTGATTAATTCAGACCATCAAATAGATAGATACATGGAGAAAAGAAGACAGAGAGAGAAAGAGAGAGAGAGAGGGAAAGAGAGAGGGCGTAATAGACTTACGCATGCACAGTGAGTCAATCAAGGACTAACAAAGACTCACGTATGGACTGTATGGGAAGCAGTAGCGTAGCGAGAGGGTTCTGTACTCCTCGGGCGGTGCGCACTTTAATGAAAAATAATGGCGGCAGCTGGGGTACTTCAGTAACGTTTGGTCGGCAGCTGGGGTACTTTAGTAATGTTTGGTTAGCGAAAGGGGCGCCCTTTTTTTGTATATTCCGCACAGGGCACCACTTACACTGTTTACGCCCCTGTTATTAAGTTGGTAAACAGTTTATGCATAGGGGTCGATGTCTACATAAATCGTGTATATTTCAGCTTTTAGCTTTGTTGCAACAGTTCCCACATTGGTGCAGTAGTTCCCACATTGGTGCAGTAGTTCCTACATTGGTGCAGTAGTTCCCACATTGGTGCAGTAGTTCCCACATCGGTGCAGTAGTTCCTACATTGGTGCGGTAGTTCCCGCATTGGTGCAGTAGTTCTCCATTGGTGCAGTAGTTCTCCATTGGTGCAGTAGTTCTCCATTGGTGCAGTAGTTCCCACATTGGTGCAGTCGTTCCCACGTTGGTGCAGTAGTTCCCACATAGGTGCAGTAGTTCCTACATTGGTGCAGTAGTTCCTACATTGGTGCGGTAGTTCCTACATTGGTGCAGTAGTTCCTACATTGGTGCGGTAGTTCCCACATTGGTGCGGTAGTTCCCACATTGGTGCGGTAGTTCCCACATTGGTGCAGTAGTTCCCACATTGGTGCAGTAGTTCCCACATTGGTGCAGTAGTTCCTACATTGGTGCAGTAGTTCCCACATTGGTGCAGTAGTTCCTACATTGGTGCAGTAGTTCCTACATTGGTGCGGTAGTTCCTACATTGGTGCAGTAGTTCCTACATTGGTGCGGTAGTTCCCACATTGGTGCAGTAGTTCCCACATTGGTGCAGTAGTTCCTACATTGGTGCAGTAGTTCCTACATTGGTGCAGTAGTTCTCCATTGGTGCAGTAGTTCCTACATTGGTGCAGTAGTTCTCCATTGGTGCAGTAGTTACTACATTGATGCAGTAGTTCCTACATTGGTGCAGTAGTTCTCCATTGGTGCAGTAGTTCCCACATTGGTGCAGCAGTTCCCACATTGGTGCAGTAGTTCCTACATTGGTGCAGTTGTTCCTACATTGGTGCAGTAGTTCTCCATTGGTGCCATGTTACTCCATTTATAATTCCCCGCCCCACTGTCAATCCTTCATTACGTATGTATGTTAGCCTGTTCGTCTGCGTATACGTCTATCTATCTGTTCGTCTAACCGTCAAGAGGCGGATCTAATCGAGTTAAATGGGGGCACATTGTGCCACACATTCCACTTTATTCTTAAAAAAAAGATCAAAATCTTCTTCTGAGACCAGATCTTCTGGTGACCTTAGTTTACCTGGGCGTAATTCTGTCGTTTTTTCTGTGAACATGACATTCAGTCTTCATTGGAAACAGTCATGTGAACATGACATTCAGTCTTCACTGGAAACAGTCATGTGAACATGACATTCAGTCGTCACTGGAAACAATCATGTGAACATGACATTCAGTCGTCACTGGAAACAGTCATGTGAACATGACATTCAGTCGTCACTGGAAACAGTCATGTGAACATGACATTCAGTCGTCACTGGAAACAGTCATTGTTGACACAAAGCGGGTTATGCCCGTCGTACGCTCCCCACCCCCCCCCCCCACCCCAATAGCTGTAGCTGCGAGCGGTAGCAAGTGTCCTTGGGGTAAAACGGGGCCATGTCACTCACCCTGGGGAAAGGTGTCACGGGTGTGGTAGCGATGTGGTGCTGTGAATTGCACAGATTTACTTCCCTCGGCCTTGTTTATGTCAGTCAACCCAAGCCCTCCCCCCCCCTCGCCCCCCCCCCCCCATGGACTTCAAAGACCGCCTTTGATGATCGCACAGGTACTTTGGAGGTCGAAGTTAACTGGAATCATCGAGATTTCAACTAGTGACCAATGCTTCCTTCTGGTTAGCCCAAGGCTGTTTGCGGCTAAACGATATTTGGCTGAGGGAAGACTGCCCAAAACCTTCACCACGCAATAAGGGTGGCTGTAGCATCCTCACCACTATCAGACCACTCGGGGGGCGGGGGACGGGGTTGGTTTGTTGAATTCGGAAGCAATAACCAACACCCAAGTCTACCACCATCTTATCTCCTCTACCAACAATTAAAAGTTAATTTATTCTTACAAAAAGCCCACAACGCCATATTACAACAATATAACCTTTGTCCCCCCCCCTCCCCCCCCCACCCACTACCCATTCATACTGACCACCGACGTCAACACACACACACACACACACACAAGACAAGAGAATGAAATCATTTAACTTTTAATAGGAGTAAAAACAAATCAATAACAGATTTAACAATTAAAATAACAAACAAAACAACAATGCTTAAATTTAACACTGCTTTAATTACAAGTTCATATTTAATAATTAATACGTTGTTGTTGTTTTTAAAGTGAATTGTCCATATTTTTGTGTTGTTTTACGTCAGGTCATCAAATTGCTTGTTACTTGACGTTGTTTGCTGATGACATTCTTATTTCAACTTATTTAGAAAACAAGCCAATAGAACTGCATGTCAGTCAGCTAACATTTATCATTATGAAGGCAACAAAGAAACAGTCAATTAAGTTAACGAATTTTTCATTGGACGGGGATTTTTTATTCAAGTGGTGCTGTATATTGCACAGATTTACTGCTCTCTGACCTGCATTTGACGTATTGCACATATTTACTGCTCTCTGTGCTGCATTTGACGCATTGCACAGATTTACTGCTCTCTGTCCTGCATTTGACAATGGTTTGCATGCCCTAGATTACAATACATGACATGATAAAATTTCACAGAAATATAATTGATATAAATGCTTGATATAGCATACTAGTTTAATTAGACATATACATATTTTTTCATATGACAGCTACAACCTTCAAAGGATACACACTATAGGCAGTTGGCTAATATTGTGTGGTCGTGTGGTATAGAGAGCTCGACTGTCCACCTGGGGGGGGGGGGAGTCACAAGTTAGATCCACGATGAGGATTTTTAACAGGTCACTAGTAAAGTCCGAAAGTTCACACGTCATTATATGGGTACTTGGCTGATGCTAGGGGAATCAAAGCTGTTGGGCACTGAGCTAGCCACACTGTCACTTAACAGTGGCTAAGCGACGAATGTCTTCAACACTTCATTTGACCACCAGACTAGATCCAATGGGCTGTTAATTTAAAGACAGTTTGGTTTTTTTTTTTAATGATGTCCCTTTGTCATCTCTATAACTGTTGAGCCATTAAAACAACTCATGCAAAGTTATAAGCTTGAACCCTAATGCACCAGACTTGAAAGGAATCAGTACTGGACGTCGGTCATTTGGGCAATGAAGGGCTATATACGATAGCCTAGTCTGGCTACCCATCAGAGCGACTTTTCTAAGAAATATAGCCCATATTTCGCCATTGATGACAGAAGTATACACATTATGAATATCGTTGATTAGTGTTGTTTGAATATGTATTTTTTTTTAAATAGTAAAATGATAATTTTGAAAGTGAACAACAAAACCATCCACATTCATTTACCAAAATGTATTTTTCATAAGCGATGTTTTTCACTTTAAATTGTCTCCACTGGTCCACCCGTATCTTAGCCAATCAGAATGGTTCGATCTATTTGTCTAAACTTTCCGTGTGCGCGTGATGCAATTCATTCAGAGAAACCGAACATATGTGTGTAACGGTGAGCACAGAATTGGTTGAATTATGTATGATATATACACTGCATTATTCTCACGCGTCCATTCCCCCCCCCCGTCCCCCTTAACAGGTAAGCGCATTTGGTCCCCATTTCCGGTTGCTGTTAATGAGGGGCTGTGCATCCATGAATTCAGCCGTTATCTCACATCGCATGCACGGGCTCCTAATACTCACGGAGGAAGTTTAAACTTTATTCAATGTCACTGTAGTTTGAGAAAAAAAAAACATTGTTTTTATTGAATGAAGAAAAAAAATGAGAGAGAAAAAGAGTAGAAATGAAAGAGAAAAATGGGGTGGGTGGGAGGTGACGTTAAGGGACAGCTGGACCTCAGCATATTGCTTTGACTTGACCGATGAGAGAAAGAAAGTAACAGGCAAAATAGAGGGGGAGGGGGGAAGAGGGGAAGACGGATGAAAAAAATAGTGAAAATTAAATACGTGTTATAAAATAAGGAGAGATATTTTAAAAAATACACAGAGAGGTAGAGAGTGAAAAAGAGAGAGAGAGAGAGAGAAAGAGAGAGAGAAAGAAAGAGAGAGAGAGAGAGAGAGAGAGAGAGAATACACACAATGCACATGTATATAAAGATAAATGAAGCTTCGGCGTCTAAGCGCAAAAAAAAAATGTGTTTTCCATAAATTATTTACCAGAAGCCCCCAGCAGAAGAATGTTTACAGTAAGGGTAATCGTCAGCCATGGAATCGATCTCACAGCCACTCCCCGCACCGACCCCCCTATCCCCCCCTTCTCCGCCCCCGTCCCAGTAATGAGCCGCTGATGAGAGATGATGGTCCGTACTCACGTACGGTGCACGCACAATTACTAGGTACAGCTAATAAAATGTTCAGTGAGTAGCATATGATGCGGGAGGCTAGTGGGGGAGGGGTTGGGCTACGGGGTGAGGGAAGGGGAGGTGGATGTTCATGGTGTCGTGAAAGATGGCTGATAATATCGATATCAGTTGCATCCGTGTTATCAAGTTATGCATACCCTAGTAAGTTTAAAGGCAAGAATACCATGTCCCCTTAAACTGGAACCTATTAGGACATGAAGCCGTTCCATAACAAAGTAAAGACTGGAACACATATGAGCCCCCCCCCCCCGACTAAAGCTAGTGTGATGACTTTAGGCGGCCCACGCGCAGAAACGATTTGGGGTGAAGGGGAAAGGTGGGTGCTTATCAGTTGATCAAAGGTTTACTTTTTAAAACCACGATACATGAATTCAAAGAGATGGCTTGTAGATGAACGACCCTAAATGCGTGTAGATAGACGACACTTTATGCATATATATAAGATACACACCCCATCATGTCGGTCATGTACACTGGACTATGTATGTTTATGATATGAGTGTTTATGTTTCTCAATACTGTACATACTATGCAGTGTTGCATAAAATTCTATATTAACTTGGATATTTAGATGTTCCCCCCGGACTGCAAACATCAGGAAACGTGAAAGTTCCCCCGTCACTGGGTAATGTTAGGAGACTTGCTCAGTTCCCTGACGAGTGTGCAAACATGCAGCTATGCAAGTTCCCTGTCACTGTGAACACATTGATAGAAACTCCACTGCCAGTTCACAGCATTAGCACTGGGGGCAGCAGCACCCCTTCCCCCCCCCCCTTCACATTGTTTGCATACTTGTGTATACTTATTTTAGTGTTTTGTGTGAAAGATGCATAACTCATAGCAGGTGTTGTGTAGAGTGGATGCTCTTACCTCCCCTTGGACCAAAAAAAAAGGGTTTAGTAAAACGTGTGTGTGTGTGTGTGTGCATTTCTCTCACTCTGTGTGTGTGTGTGTCTGTGTGTCTGTGTGTGTGCGTGTGTGTGTGTGTGTGTGTGTGTGAGAGAGAGAGAGAGAGAGAGGGAGTATGGGAGGGGGGTTAGTAGTGTTCTCCGGTGTATTTTTTATTCCAGTGCTTGTATCATATTCTACTATGTCGTTTGTCTTGTGGTGAGGGCTATAGTGTGACAATATTTGCACAGGGGTGAGCAACTCGAGAAAGGAAAGTATGCTTTTATACACACAATGTGTGCGGTTGAATGTGTTTGTCGTGCGCGCGTGTGTGGGGCTCCCTGTCTCTCTCTCTCTCTCTCTCTTTAGTTGTCGAGGATGGTCATAGAGATCAGGAGTGAAGAAAATGCGCAATGAGAGGAGGTGGCTTGGGAGAGGGTGTGTGAGATAGAAAGAGAGAGAGAGAGAGAGAGAGAGACGGGAGGGAAACATGGCAGAGAGGGATCGAAGGGAAAGAGAGGGAGAGAGGGAAAGAGATAGTGATAGATAAAGAAAATTATATATAAATACGAAAATTTACTGTCACAAAATCACAAGTTTGGTAAATAAGATAATGTAAACCTTTTTGTTAATAAAGAGGGTTTCTGGAATGTAATTGGTAAGTGTTTCTGGAATGTAATTGGTAAGTGTTTCTGGAATGTAATTGGTAAGTGTTTCTGGAATGTAATTGGTAAGTGTTTCTGGAGTGTAATTGGTAAGTGTTTCTGGAAAGTAATTGGTAAGTGTTTTCTCAAGCGTACTACGCACACCCCAGGGGGGCTTACTCGCGGTACTGGACTGAGAACATCGACTAAATATGTATTATGAAAATAAATAAGGGGTACACATATGTAAAGCCTTTGAGAAAAACTGTATTACGTTAAAGAATGCAAAAAAAAAAATGTCCGCGCTGCTTGGCCTAAATACTAGACCAAATACTAAAATACTAAATACTAAAAACTAGACAAACCTCAGAATCACATTTTCAGAAGTTAATAAAACTATTTTTGTCATTTTGCTCACTACCAGTGGTGGTTGCAATAGTTAAAGATGGGTTGTTATAGTCACGAGTCAGAATTTACCATGTAATTTTAGACCCACAACCTCTTCCTATCTCTCCGCTGGACGCACCGATTACTTTACTTTTCAACGGGCTCTTCCATGAGAAGATTATATGATCCCCCCTCACCCTGTGTAATGACGAAACCGCCATCTGTTTCAATTTCTGCTGGTTTCTTTCAACTTTTTCTAATTCAAAGAGGATTAACAACAAACATTATGATGGGCTCGAATAGAAAGAATGAAGACTACCCCCCTCCTTCCCATCTCTATTTCGTCCGACAGTTTCTCCTATTTACCTCCGACATCAGTTGTCTGTTTTGAAAGGAAGTCTTGAAGATCGTGCGTGATCCTAAAGAGTCGGAAAATTCCGAAGATTACCGAAGCAAACATTGTCACGGATTACAGCCCCTTATAGTTATAATGGTGTCTCCTCTCTCGCTATAAAGAGATGTTTAAAAAAGGTTTCCAATGCAATTTCAATGAATCACTGATAATTTGTTTGACTTCGACTATAATTCCGTTCTTGCTCTGATAAACGGATTTCTTTTTGCAGTTCTATGAGATGATGATCAAAGTGCGACAACTGTTGTCAAAATTATAAAAAAAACAAGTCTTTCTGTAAGAATAGTTCTGTTAGTCATATTTATTTTGTTTGACGAATCAACACAAATTTCTTGCCCAGTTGCAAGTTTTCTTAAAAAAAAGTTAATTATTGCATGATTGTGAAATAATAATAATATAATATATATAAAAGCGATTTGGGATCTGCGTTAAATTGAAAGTAGAGAATTAATACAACAGTATTGCAGTTTAAAATACAATCATGAAAAAAATCGGATCTGCCCGAAACCAAAAAAAAAAAAACCTAGCCTACCGAACAAGCCTAAGGGGATATAACTCTACACAAAGGTTTTGCAGAGTACAGCTAGTATAGGCCATTAAAGCATGACCTTACATACGTTTGTCCATGCTCCATACTCAGAGACGAATTTCAACCCCCATCAAAACTTTAGCACTATTAACAGTGTTGAAGTTGTTGTAGACATGAAATCAATCACAAAGTGCACAAGTTAGGTCTGTGAGACCTACCCCCTTCCTGTCAACCCCCTCCCAGAGAATGGGCCCCGGGGTGTGAGCAAGAGATCGAAGAGAGCCACACAATAGTCAATGGTCAATATATCACAGTTGAATAAACACAATGAGTTGAATGATAGAAAAAAAAAAACTTGCTCGAACCTAGACTGTTGTGCCGGATACTTTTATTAAGGATAGGTCAATTAGGTGGTTACCTAGCCGCCCCCCCCCCTTTCCCCTTCTCCGCCCCCCACCCCCCGGCTGACAAAGGTAGCCGTTAGGTATACATTCATATCAAATTGTATGGTATCACAGACTTGCAATCTATGTTTCTCTAAAACACCGAGTATATTTATGTCACTTCCTGTGACCTACAAATGCTGTTAAAACGGCTCTGCTATTCGTCGTGTTTATTTTAATTACCATTATTTATTTACTTTTTAACTTGCTGAGCCCTACAAAAACTTTTCATAAAGGTAGACCATAGTTCAACTTTGAGGGTACCATGAACAGGTGGTCAATTTAATTATAAAGTGTCTTATCCATTTGACGTTTTGAGAATATCTTAAAAAAAAAAAAACATGTATACAATCCAGACGCAGGCAGGAGACCATTAACATTTGAAACAGGAAACACTATTTTTACTTTCGATCTACAACTGAGTTGAGGCCGGAAATGTGTACATAGACTATTCTTTTTTTCACACTTCAGTTTGTTGATCGATTACGGGAAAACTCAATATTGTAACGGTACGTTTGGTTTGGGTCCTACAATCAATATCGACACATTTCGATGATTATCGTTATTATGTTATTATTTCGAAAAGTTCAAAAAAAGGTTATAGATGTATATACGTGTAATCATTGTGCGTGCATGTGTGTGTGTGTGTTTGGGTGGGGGGGGCTTATCAGTGTGTGTGTGTGCGTTGCCTTCCCATACAATGGTATAAAAAGGTAAAGTTCCCTAAATCCTCAAGGGTCATCGTGTCAGTTGAAGTGTAAAATCCATCTGTTTCTGTAACCTCGACATATTAAAGGATTGTGTGGCTAGCACAACGCTCAGCCGATTTCACTTCGCCAACTTAAGTCAATTATTAATTTAAAGCTGCAAATGATGTGTGTGTGTGTGCGTGTGGGAGGGAAGGGGTTGTTGGACTTGAAAGAGTGAGAACTGAAATGAATTAATTATTATTAGCATTTTACTTTATAAATACTAGCTTTACACAAAACAAGTCAAAGTATTGCATGTAGATTACCTTCTCCCCTGACAGTCATGTGTTGGAGCAGTAGACAAGCTTTACATGTAGGTCATTCTGCTCACTCCAGCGGACGACGATTCGTGCTGTGAACGGTTCACTTCATTAACAACTTGATTATATTCTGGAGTATCTGCTCCACCTACAACCCCCGTCCACCCCTCTCCGACTCACATCATTGCAGGCCAGAGGCTGGAAATAATAACACCTTATTGAGTGTATTAATGAACGTATATCGATAGCAAGTTCTTTCTTTCGTTCTATTTTTTTTTACGATAAACTGTTTCCTTCTTTCACTCCTTTGACTTTTTTTCAATTTTTTTTGTCTGTCTTATTCTCTTACTGTCTGTTTTACTGGCGCTCTTACTATTTTGTTGTTTGTCTGCCTACATGACTGTCTGTCTGTCTGCTAGACTGTCATAGCTAGTCAGTTTACTCCCATTTATAATTATTATTTTTGCTTGGTCTGTCTTTTCGTCTGTTAGTATGTCTGAATATCTGTACGCATGTCTAACAAGAACGTTTTTTTGGAATCAAGTTTCTAAGATAATACCTGAAAGCTTTTACTGTAGTATTGTTTACCAATCTAAACCTAAGTCCAGTTGATATACAAGATTGTAGATGGACAGGGCTGTAGAGAAACTGGACTGTACATAAATTGCAACAATAAAACACGTTCATTTGTCTGGCCCTTTCTTACGTCCGTCTACTCGCGGGGGGGTTCTTGTTCCGCGGGGGGGGGGGGGGGTGTCACGGTCCAGTGACGCGACAGGAAGAACCGGACACGAGTGACACTCGAGCGGTCATACCGGAGGGGCCTTGCGTCCGGAGCTGACCAGTGACACTGACTAACTGTGGACGTCGTCATCAGGCTGTGAGTCAACGGGTTAATTTAAAATTATTTGCCATTAGTTTAAAAAAAAAACGGTGGCTTGAAAGATGACCACAGGCTAGTCTGCTAACCAGTGTCCATTACTGGACCTGGTAAAACTGAATGGGGAAACCAGCTGGAGAAAATAAGAGAATTACGACCGGACAATTAAGTAGGGCGCTAGAAAAAAAAAAGAGGGACAGAAGGGGAGATGGAAGGAAGGCAGTTGTAAACTGTAAATTAAAGTGAAAGCAAACGAGATGGTGGCCTCATAGGTGGGAATGAGAGATGGATGAATAGTGAGGGAGTACATCAGATGAGGGTCACAAGGAGTGTGACAGGTGACTAATACAGAGAAAGCCCTGAAATCCTATCTATCTATCTATCTATCTATCTATCTATCTATCTATCTATCTATCTATCTATCTATCTATCTATCTATCTATCTATCTATCTATCTATCTATCTATCTATCTATCTATCTGTCTGTCTGTCTGTCTATCTATCTATCTATCTATCTATCTATCTATCTATCTGTCTGTCTGTCTGTCTGTCTGTCTATCTATCTATCTATCTATCTATCTATCTATCTATATATATATCTATCTATCTATCTATCTATCTATCTATCTATCTATCTATCTATCTATCTATCTATCTATCTATCTATCTATCTATCTATTGTCTATACTGTAACGTTTATCCGTTTAAGAGTTCATGTAATATGGTCAGTATAAAGAAAACGTATACACGAACATACACACAGAAGTCCCAATATATACACACACACATATTGAAATTTGTGTGTATGTATGATCGTTTTGTATGTTTTTATAAGTTTGTACGTCTACATATCCATGCCATGTATCCAGTGTCCATCAAACTCCTGCAAGTCATTGCCTTGCATTCTAATTTCATATCAAAAAAACAAAAACAGTAAGAGAGTCATGTAAAGTCACATTGATGTGCATTGCATTCTATCATAGCCCCCACCCTTAACTTTGTAAAATAACTTCTGTTATAAATTTCCCTTCTTTGTCCCCCGCTGTCAATACATATCAGAAATACAATAATATACACAATCCTGATTCCCCCGCACACAACTGCATACATGATGAAACGCAACTCTCTGGACTGCTCACGACAGAACTCTCTCAGGAACGACCCATTCCCCCAGCCCCGGCCCCCCCCACCACCACCTCCTCCCTTGAACTCATTATTGAGAATGTTACAGTCCATGAGGAGATTTGCCTTTTGTCACCCCGAGTCCCCGGGCCGCCCATCTACGAGTGATGACATTTTTCAATAATTCAACGAGTAGCGACTGTACAGATTAAATCCACATCTCCTACCTGTAGCTCCCAAGGGGCAGCATCTCTGGGAATGAATTATAAACAATACACAATAGACACACACACACACACACACACAAACACACAAATGAGAATAATGCATCACTATTAACAAGCAAGTGTTTTTTTTTTACGAACTTTAAAAGACCCCCCCCCCCAACCCCCTTAAACTTAAAAACAAAAACAAGATATATGTTTTACATTGTGCATCCATCTTCAACACTTGAATTTTTATTTTGTTTATAATTCAGTTTAAAAATAAACAAACTGAATACAAGTTTTATTAATGCGCACATTTAAGACACACGCTTTTCAACTTAGGCCCAGTTCAAACCAGAATAAAATAGACAACAAATGTGTCACAGAATAGAAAACGTTGAAAAAACAAAATTTCACTTTTTTTGTCAGAAATGTTAAAAAAGAAATAATTGCCCTTCAAATATTTGAAATAAAAACATTTCTTTTGTGATTAATTTTCTTGAAAACAAATTCGCTTCAAGTGATCATCAATAATTGATTGTGTAAAAATGACGTGTGGCGATTGGCTACATTGGACGAAGTTGTATAAGACGAAACATTTAGTTGTTGAGAAGAAATGACCAATGAAATAGCGAGGCGAATCAAGTTTAACAATTCACAATACTTAAAATGTTCTGACTCGAAGAGTCTCTCTCTCTCTCTCTCTCTCTCTCTCTCTCTCTCTCTCTCTCTCTCTCTCTCTCTCTCCCGCGGTGCCCCCATGGCCATTCCACTATCGGCCATGGTGGGGATGAAAGAAGGACATCATTAGTGGCTTATAGGATCTAAGAGATAAAAATAGCATCCTTTCATGGACTGCGCACACACAAACATACACACACTACCTGGAATAATATTTAAAAAAAAAAACAATAATTGAGTCTTAAGTTCATATAGACCATATTTTATTATTCTATTTGAAAGTAGTGCTAGATACATACGTTCCACTTGACCTAATTCCTTAAACTCCTTGCGCTGCAAAAGGCCTCAGCAACCACTCTCCATCGCAACCACTCTCCATCGCAACCACTCTCCATCGCAACCACTATCCATCGCAACCCCTCTCCATCTCAACCACTCTCCATCGCAACCACTCTCCATCGCAACCACTCTCCATGACAACCACTCTCCATCGCAACCACTCTCCATCGCGACCACTCTCCATCGCAACCACTACACTCTCCATTGCAACCACTCTCCATCGCAACCACTCTCCATCGCAACCACTCTCCATCGCAACCACTCTCCATCGCACTATGTTTTTGAGCTTTTTTCAGTTCACCCCATGTTAGGTCTCAACTATTCATTTCCTGTTGTTAAGGCCTTCCCTAAGCTATCTTTTGGGCGGCCAGCCTCTGTCTCTAACATTGGAGGTTATACTGCACAGCAAGTTATTCCATTTAATATCAGTTTGTTTATTTATTTTTTTTTAAACTGATTATGAAAAAGAATAATAATAATCACAATTTGACATCTATAGTTCGTCTCTCTCTCTCTCTCTCTCTCTCTCTTTCACCCTCTCTCTCCCCCTCTCTCTCTCCCCCCCTCTCTCTCTCTCACTCTCACTCTCTCTCTCTCTCTCTCTCTCTCTCTCTCTATCTCTCTCTGTCTCTGTCTCTCTCTCTTTTAGTCTCACTTATTTCGCATGAACCCATTACATTTTATCTTAAACCAACACAAAGTGAATTACAATCTACTAAAGCCTTAAATATCACTTAATTATATGATTTCTACGGAAAGGAAATCATTGTATGAACAAAGATAGCATTGTATGAACAAAGATAACATTGTATGAACAAAGATAACATTGTATGAACAAAGATAACATTGACATTTGTACAAGGATTAAAAAATAAAATCTGTCCCTGCGCACATCCTGCTGTCCTTCATACAAACCTTATTCCTAATACACTCTGTCTGTTACCTGCTGATACTTGTCAACTTCACAACGATGTCCACCAGACCTTCACAGCCCCCCCCCCCCCCCACACACACCTATAGCAACACATTTAAAATAATACACTACAGCATCCCGTGTCTCAAATGTCACCTTCTGACATTTCCAGTCCGGCAGGTACGGCCAGTCCCTCGGGGCCCCGGCAAGCTCTCGCTTTCACGTGCAAACTTTCCACCCGTCACGAGAGAGCACCGCGAGCCGGTCATTTTAACCCTCCCCCCCATGAAATATTCATCTCAGATGATAAAGAGTTAATTAGCCTCACGTCTCTAACTTCGCCGGGGAATGGATGAAAACAAACAAGGAAAAACGGAAAGATAACAAAAAAAAAAAATCCAACTAAAAAGGACACATTTCTCTATTTCTTTTTTTTTTAAATTCATTCTTTCTATCCGTCCTTCATTGATAATGCAACTCTTCATATGCCAGAACTAAAGACTTTCTGACCATTTTATAAAAAAAATCTAAACAGTAACCCTTTTTTAAAAAAATCTTTCATGCCGTTATCTTCTATTATTATATTTAAAAAAAAAATAATAAAAAAACAGCTAATTTTATGGAATTCATTTTTTTTTATATTTTGAATGGAGTATGAGTACCTTGGGGAAATAGATTGAGTAGAACGTACAAAGAGTGTTGTGTACCACTTATAGTTTGTGTTCGCCTATCCTCTCAAAATGGTTTTGTTTGTGCGTCATTATGTCAGGTTGACGTTATTTGACACGCTCCGCAGACTGGAGGGTGGGGGGGAGGGAGTGTGGGGGAGAGTGGTGAAGAGGATGATGACGTAGGGGATTGAGCGGAAGACGAGGCGCACGACCTGACGTTGAGTTGAAGATGTTACCTGATGGGCCGCGCTTGAAAAACAAAAAAAAAAACTTTGTTGTGCGCGCGTGTGTGTGAGTGTGTGACAATCTTGTTGATTTTTATATAGCTTTCACTATCTGCTCATCCTATTGGGGAACCTTTTGTGTGTGTGTGTGTGTGTGTATTATATTTTTTCCGGATTATTATTATTTTTTTTTTATTTTTGTTAAATGTGCCGTATCTGATGTATTTTGTATTGGTGATGAGAGAGTCCGCAACCGGGTGGAACAAAAGAACACCGAGGGGAAATCAATGCAATAGACAAGTGGCTTCTGTCACGAAAGAAAAAGAGAAGAAATTCAAAAAAAAAAAAAGGTGGCTTATAACGGTGAAAGTGGATTATTATTATTATTATTATCATCAAGAATGAAAAGATAGCAAAAATGATTGTTGATAAGTTTCAAAGATTAGTTTCCGGAAAAAAAAAAAGCAATGGTGGTGGTGTGGGGGGGGGGAGCTAGGACATGAGAGGAGGATAAAATTATAACGGGGGGAAACTTGACGAAACTTATAACGCCGGGTGGATGTTGTGTGCCGTTGTTGTATGGTTGGGTGAATCAGAATGGAGAAAGTAAAATGTTTGGTCCACAGGTGTGATAGTCTGAGTGCGTTGGTTGGGTTTAGAATGGAGGGGGGGGAGTAGGAGATAGGTAATGATGTGTAAAGTCCCTGTAAGGATGAGATGAAATCCCTTAGATCCTATAAACCACTAATGGGACGGTTTTATGGTGCCCTTCTTTCATCCCCACCATAGCCGATAGTGCAATAGCCATGGAGGCACCACGGGAGATATATCGGGAACTTGAGCCAAGACCTGAAAAAATTTCCTTGGTCCTCACCGGAGATCGAACCAGGTACCTTCAGGTCGACAGTCGAGCGCGTTACCGCATGTACGGGTTTTCTATAGTTATGGATTGATGTGTGTATGTCAGAGTACATCTTTATGTGTGTGTGTGTGTGTGTGTGTGTGCAAGCAGTGGCGGACGTTGGTCGGTTGAAGCCCCAAGGGAGCAGGAGATATTGTCAGGCTCCTAAAAAACGTGTAAAACTCCAGCAAAGAGATACATTTGAGCCTCTGCAGTAGGGCCCTAAGTGGTTTGGACCCTTGGCACGCGTCCAATGCGTTTGCATTTAGATCTGCCTCTGTGTGCGCGCATTTGCGTGTGAGTAAAAGATACCATGATTCGCTTTGCGCGCAAGAGGAACGTACTTTACCAGCGTGTATTTGTGCAAGATATACTGCAATGAATATGATAATTTTTTTGGTTTACTAGATCAAACCACTGCCATCATACTAATTATCACAGAATATTTACAAGAGAAATGAAAACATACACATAAACAATACAAACATCTTCGTGGCAGGTTCTATTTGTGCATACTATTTGTCATAACCCATTTCTTTCATCATATGCAACATCCGGGCATGTTCGCGAGAGCCAAATTCTTCTCCTTCCTCGAGAAAACATCTTTGTCGCCTCCACGTCTGCTCAGCTCACCAACACTTCAGGTGTTCTCACATGCTCGTCATATGACGCGCAATCTGGTATGACATCAGACGAAATTATCAAGAGGGTAAGATCACGAAGAATTCCAAGCCGAGGATGAAACACGCACAAAAAGTTTAGCCCGCAGGATTTGAACTGCTGGTGGTCTTGAAGAAGTGAGCGATCTAATCAAAAGTTGCGTTCCGCCTCTAAAACAGCAGCAGCCTTAGGAACCGGCGCAATACCTGATGACATGTTGAACGTGCCTTGCACCTAAGCTGATTCACCTAATGTCTCTGCTTATTATCGCTGCTGGTGTGGAAAGAGATGCACACATCAAGATGTTGTTTTCAAATCACGGGTTCACCCATTAACGTTCACTCTGATTTTCCGTTGTCTGAATGCGGAAAGAGATTTAGGACAGTGCGCAATTTTGGGTGTATTTTTAAATCTGTGTGCGCAGCATAACTGTATGTAAGGATATTTAACAAAACATTTATGCGCTCTTTTTGTAATTTTTGTACGCGCGATCAACCAGTAGAGTGTGGGCTCACAGGAACACAGCATAGAAGGAATTCTAGTTCCGAGTCCGTTCATTGTTTCATAAGAATAACAGCTTTTGTTTAAAAAAAAACCAACCTTCGTGATATTGTGTACCTTGTTTGGAAAGGATGTTGTCTTGTGATGTCACGTGATTTTATAAAGGATTTCAGTTACGCAACATGTATTTGTCCATACATTGTCGTGATTGCAGGGAAAATGTTTACAGTTAATAATGAAGTTGTAGTCGTGGTAAGGTAATATTATAATTAAAACAATATATATATATATATATATATATATATATATATCATATATCTGTAGGTATCTATATTATACATATAAACCTCTATAAATCAGTCACGTGACCGGGAGCGGGCTCTGAAAAGTCACGCCCCATTCTCTATCTATCTATCTATCTATCTATCTATCTATCTATCTATCTATCTATCTATCTATCTATCTATCTATCTAATCTATTTAATCTATTTAATCTATCTACTATCTATCGTATCTATCTATCTATCTATCTATCTATCTATCTATCTATCTATCTATCTATCTATCTATCTATCTATCTATCTATCTAATCTATTTAATCTATTTAATCTATTTAATCTATCTATTATCTATCGTATCTATCGTTCCATCTATCTATCTATCTATCTAATCTATTTAATCTATTTAATCTATCTACTATCTATCGTATCTATCGTTCCATCTATCTATCTAATCTATCTATCTATCTATCTCTCTATCTATTTAATCTATTTAATCTATTTAATCTATCTACTATCTATCGTATCTATCGTTCCATCTATCTATCTAATCTATCTATCTATCTATCTGTCTATCTATCTATCTATCTGTCTATCTATATATCTATCTATCTATCTTTCTATATATCTATTTATCTATCTATCTATCTATCTAATCTCTCCATCCACCCATCAGTTTTTCTATGTCTGCATGTCTATCCGTCAGTCTGTCTGAATCAAACCCAATACATCCACCATCGATAATAATGTTGCCTCTGAAACAAAGCAACAGCCCCTATACATTTAAACACGTGTGTGCGTGCGTGTGTTGGTGAGATTGGTATGTTTATGTAGTGTGCTAGAAAAGGGCTGGAATGTAAGGACGAGGGTGTATGTGTGTGCGTATGTGAAAGGGGTGTGGGGTAGGAGTGAGTCTGCCGCGTAAAACACATCGGGCACCCGCAGATAGACTCGTAGATCACCGAGGGCAGAATGGAGATGCCGAGTCTATTGGTGATGACAGTCTCCTGCTTGACGTGGCTCTGTAACCAATTTTTTTTTACTTTATGCCAGGAAGACGCCCTTAGCGCCCCCCCCCACCCACCTCCCGCCCCTCATCTTCCAATCTTCACGCGCACACGCACAGGCACACACACACACACACACACACACAAACACATAATGAAACAAGTTGTGAGTTAAAACAGACTGCCAGACGTCCCAGTTAAACCCACCACACCATAATGACAAAAAACTCGTGAATAAAGGAGGGGAAGGGGAGGGAGGAGAAGAGTGCTCTGGGGGGGGAGGGGGGTTGGTGGGAAGTAACAACTATAGTGCAGGTAGTTTGGGTGGGTGCGAGAGAGCCAGGAGGGGCGCGACGCTTAAATATGGCGCCACCGAAAGTAAACGATCTGTCACATCAGGTTAGTGGCGCCCATGAATCTCATGTGCACACACACACACACACAGCAACATACACACACACACAGCAACACACACACACACAGACAGCAACACACACTGCCACCAGCCCTAGCGCGCACTACCAACCCCCCCCCCCCCACCTTCCCCGACTGTACCCAGTTCTTTTCATCACCCATACAGCTCCACATATTCTGGTGTTAGGTAGGGTGATGGGGGGAAGGGAGCTATGGTGAAAGTCATTACTGCAGGGTCCCACTTCATCAAAGGCCTGCTCTCGCCGTGAGCGACATGTTCTGGGTTTCTGTTGGCAAAATTTGGGGTGTGTTTTTTTTTTTTGTATCACGTGTGTTGTGGTTGAAACCAGTGGGAATTATGAGAACGGGTTTAGCTTTTTTTTATGACCCCCTGGTTAAATGAAGAGGCGGGAGATGGTCAGGTGGGGAGCCGAGCGGTCGGAGGAATTACTTAGTGGTACCTTACTCCCCCCTTCACTTCCACCCCCTAATCCCCCCCCCCCCCCGTTTATCGACGTCACCAGCTATCAGTATATGAAGTCAGTTCACATCATTAAACATCATTTTCTTTATTTTTTTTATTGCAGAGTTCACTGGATTCAATATTTCATAAAGAGTCGTTATGTATGAGAAACATACAACAAATGTTATAAATAAAAAAAAAAACAATTGTTTGTTTCTTTAAGAAAAACAAACAGAAAGTTATCGTTTATCCCTGTACGAGTTATGTCCCCATGTCTACGTCAACATTTCAATTATAGAGAAATTGTCGGCAAGTTTGAATTTTATGGAAATTCTGTCAGAGGGAAGGGGGTAAACTATTAGAGACGCCACTGTGCAGACAATAAATAATTCTTTAAAGATTTGTATTTAAAGTGTGCGATAAAATTGAGTACATTTATATAGAGTTTTTAGTACAGATTTCGATTAGTATTAAAAACTTGTAAGAGTATCCACTAAATCTGTTTGAAAATAAAAATTTTCTTGACTATAAGTAGGCCGATGTGAATGTTAGGGATTGGTGTGTGTGTGTTGATCTTTAGCAAAGTACTTTACTTTGACTCTGGTTTAAAATCCCATGAACAAAACACACAAACACATATAAAGAACATTTCTTTGTAAAAAGAAAAAAAAAATCATAAACATTTTTTTTTATTCAAAAGTATATTGTAATAATTACAGCCGGAAGGTACCATTCATCAAACGGCAACAACTCTCTTGTTTGTAATTTTACTGGTTGCTTCCCTTGATCACAGTCGAATTAACATTTTTTTCCCCTCTCTTCTCCAATTCTTCATCAACATCAGCCGCGGGCTAATGATTCGACTGGAGGGGTGGAGGGGGCGGGAAGGGGAGATATACCGACTGGGGAGTCTGGGTACTTGCCAGGCTAATGCCAGGTGACTTTTGCAACATTCCGCGTCCTCCGTGTTCAGAATACGCCCTGCTAGGCTGACGGCGCCCTGTCGCCGTGTTAAGCATGCTAACGGCGCCCCTTCGCTGACTGCCACATGTAAACTTCCTTTTCAATTGCATTTTTTTTTTCAAATAATAAAAAAAAAAAATAAATTAAAGTCGGAAAAAAAAAAACAAACTTGGAAGAAAATGAATAGATAAAGATTTACAACTCTCTTGGTAATAATGTTAAATTTAAATGTTTTCATGAGCATGGGATCTCATGACGAGCATCTCCGAGACTAGACGAGATTCTCGTAGTCTCTTAAATAAAATGTTGTCGATGCTTGAGGGCAGTCGGTCGAGATTCTGTCGAGGATCGGGAAAAAACAACCAAAAAAAAAAACATGCCGTCTTGTTGAGTGAGCCCGTCAAGATACATGTGTAGGCTGTTACGTCGTCATCAGCAGGTTGTCTTTTGATGAGGTTGATGCGATGATCTCACTGACAGATATGTTGTGTTTCGGTGGTGGAGGGAATGGGGTTGTTGGTGGAGAAGGGAGGCGGGGGGGGCTGAAGGAGTTGGTAAAGACTTGGGCTAGAATTAGGGGCCCTTTTGGGTTATTTGCAAAGTTTTCTAAATAAAAAATAGAAGGTTGGATAGATTTGTCCTATTTCATCCCCGCCAGAGTGCAATGGCCATGGAGACACCACAGGGGACATAGTGGGAACACATTCACTATGACCTGAAGTATCCATTGGTCTTCATCGGAGATCAGGTCAACTGTCGTGTGGTTTACTGCTCTCAGCTGTCGACATGATTGGTCCGTGGGTCGAGCTTGGTCACCCAGAACTATTTCTGAGCTTTCCACCAGATATTAAAACTAAAAGCACCAGAGAAATTACACACCTAGCCTTTGGCCTGAAAACTTGAGCTATAGACCTGTGACGTAGATAGACAAGATGGCGGCTACTAGCTGGCCTTCATTTATTTTAGATGATTTAAATTCAGGACCCGGTGAAGTCCCCTAAGTCCTCCACCCATCTTATAAAGGCGCACCTGACTTCAGATGGGGGGGGGGAGTAAAGGCGGCAAGACGTTGAGTCACAGACCCATCATGGGCTTGAAAACTTGACTGGCTGACCAGACCAAGAGCATATGGATGGAGTGTTGACTTACAGCAATATAAACTGAAAGGTAAACATCAAAACATTCAGGTCTAGTGCTGTACATAAAACAATGTAAACTGAAAGGTGAACACATCACAACATTCAGGTCTGGTGCTGTGCTACACCATGAAACATGTGGCTGGTAGGGGGCCCGGATTAAACCGTCCGGAGGGGGCCGAATTAGGTCCGCGGGGGCTTTTCTTTGCCCATGGTTGTGCCAGCCACATACCCCCTCCTCCCCCCCCACTATCACGTGGTCTATAAACAGAAGACTGCGTCTAACCATCCTATCCCTCGTCGCTTGTAAAAATAAAAAAGGACGTCTTTATTTATTTATTTTTTTTTTATTTAACAAGAGTGGGTGTGGCAAGCAATGTTCAGAGGACGGGTGGGGGGGGGGAGGGGGATGTGCTTAAGCCTATCACTCTATTCATACCCCATTAAGCTGGCCCCGGCACAGAGGATGTGTTGTTTGTTTTTTCAACATCTCTTGCAAGATGCCTATTTAAAAAAATAAAAAAAATGTAAACCTGTATCAATAAACTGAATGGATTTGAAACAAAATTATTGAGAATAATGTCGCAAATTATTATTATTTTAATTTTTTTTTATAAAAAGCATTTGTCTTGATGACTATCAGTCGTACTCAAAGTTAGATGGAGTTGGCAGGTTCGATTACTTCATTAGTTTAACGATAATGACTAATTTTTCTATCTTTTTTTTTCTATTTTAATTTTCTAGTTATTGTTGACGAAATAAACCAACAAGTATTAATTTAGTTTCTTCAGAACCAATGGAGATTGGTATCGCATTAGCGCAAGATAAATACAATAAAGTCGATTCCTCTTGTCTAAACAACATGATGTGCTTATTAGATTACTGATATCGAGGGGGGGGGCAGGTTCGATTACTGAACTAAAGAAATTTAACGATTTAAAGACTACGGTGTAGGCAGATTATATTAATGAGACCTGAACCTTAGCAAATATACTAATACGGCGTGGGCATATTCGATTACTGAGATCTAAACCTTAAAAATGTACTGATACCAACTAATGACTTCTTCCCCAGTAAACGATGCTACTATTTAAAGAACATTTCAACATTTAAAAGTCGTTTCAGGTTCCATTCTTCTTTTGCTGGACACCAATTAGAACTGAAGCCAATTTTTATTTCAGCTAATTGGTCAGTGAGTGACCGTTTGAATTACTTATCTCATTAAGACACTGGACTTTTATTTTACATTATGCTCTTCCTTTTTTATTAACAAAAAATATGTGTGGTACCAACTTGTGGTACTAACTTTACTCAACAACTGATATGTGTGGTACCAACTTGTGGTACTAACTTTAGTCAACAACTGATATTGTGGTACTAACTTTACTCAACAACTGATTTTGTGGTACTAACTTTACTCAACAACTGATATTGTGGTACTAACTTTACTCAACAACTGATATTGTGGTACTAACTTTACTCAACAACTGATATTGTGGTACTAACTTTACTCAACAACCAAAATGTGTAATACCAACTGCTCTCAACAACCGATATGTGTATGGGACTAAATGAAACTGATTTTCCGTTCACCAATTATCATGCCCCATTTTAAACCAGATTATCCCACCTGATTTTTGTAATACAAAGAAATGGACCATCATGAGATGGTGCTCTTATAGGAGTAAACTTAGTGCCTTATACCCGCGGCGTAAAGCCGGTCCTGAGGAAGATTGGGCGCAAGTTGTAGCCATGACACGTATGCCTATTAAGAAAGTATTATCAAAGCGTAGGACATTAAGAATATGTACAATATATGTACAAACCGCTGGAGGAGTAGGGCTATATATGTGAACAATAGGGAATAATACAAAATATTTCACTTATGCACTCACGGCATACTATGGGACAATGATTTACTGTCTATACTTTATTAAATTATTACTTAGGAACACTATCTGGATCGGAGAATAATGCGGACACCTATCGGGGCTTGAACAGGCCCCTTCTTGTTCACAGTTTGGCTCCTTAACTAACACACGGCCACTTACAGGCCTGGCATATTATAAGAAACTCCAATTTGATTCAGAATTAAATAAAATTAAAAAAAAATATTGAAAGCTTAACTAAGGACAGATGTATTCATTTTTCCTTCAAACAAAACATTCTTTATAATTTCTCATGCCACCCCCTCTCCCCTCCTCACGTGCCCCTATCCCTAGTTACCTGGTCGAATATGAAGCCTGACCATGACGAAAGTGACGCCCTTAGCTGGTGGCTCCTACTTGGTGGCTCATACCTGGTGGCTAGTTTAAAACCTCTCGGCGACACCACAATTACCGGGGAATGTCCTATCCACCCTGGTCTCTGTACAATAAACTCCCTAATGACTCCGTAACGAGAATTTAACAGGTCTTCTCTATGGCACGGGCTAATTACAAGAGGGTGCTCAATACAGGGGCGGTGAAGGCAGCAGAGGGGGTTGGGGGGTGGGGACTGATGGCTGGGTTAAGCGAATGAAAGAGGATGAAGGGAATCTCAAAACAAAAAAAAATGTCATAATAATAAAAACATGTATTAGGAATAACGACAAAAAGGTTTTTTTTAATAGTATTTTCTTCTTTTAAAAATGTCTGTAGAGACAAAGGGTCTCGATGGGCATCAGTGCCGAGCCTAGGTATTTGGGGGCCGCGGGGGGGATCTTGGCCTTATCGGGTGCCCCTGCATTTTGACATTCAACACCATGACATGAGATAATTTATAAGGAGAACAACCCACACTAACACTCGTCACAGAAAATGTTTAGTGACTACCTATGCCTTGCAGAAACTTTGCAAAATGTGAGTACTTATTTATAGAATGTGAGTACTTATTTTTAGAATGTGAGTACTTATTTATAGAATAAAATTTAAACTTTGACATCGATGAATCAAGAAAATGAAATATATGTGTCTGTTTATGTGTCTGTTTAAGTGTCTGTTTATGTGTCTGTTTATGTATCTGTTTATGTGTATGTTTATGTGTCGGTTAATGTGTCTGTTTATGTGTCTGTTTATGTGTCTGTTTATATGTCTGTTTATGTGTCTGTTTATGTGTCTGTCTATTTGACTGTTTATTTGTCTGTTTATGTGTCTGTTTATGTGTCTGTTTATGCGTCTGTTTATTTTTCTTTTTGTCTGTTTATTCCATCGCTGTGAAATTGAGAAACACATTATGAATATTTTTTATAGGAATAAAATTAAAATTAAAATTGTTAAAAAACGTAGCTTGTATGAAATTCGAATTCCTGTTGTCAGTGGAGTAAGACGAGAGTAAGATAATTAGATTAAGAATAGCACCTTTTCAAAAAATAAATAATTTGATAGCAGTATTTACTTTTTAAAAATATAAAAAAAAAATATATTAAAATTTTCATTACGTTTAGACAATTTTTGCTTATTATTAAACGTTTCAAATGAGAAGGTACAATATTACATTTGATTTGGCCCCCCCCCCCACTACATTTTGAAAAAATATCATAAAGTTGTTTTTTGCCCCTTTCCCCCGGAAAAGTTTTGCCCCCCCCCCCTGTAAAAATTCCTAGCGACGCCCATGACTACAACTAGCACCTTTACCTATTAGGAGCTGTGGTTGTTGCTTTTCTTGCGCCCTAAGACACCTACTTTCGACCATCATAACCGATTTTGGAGTCAGTCAGAACTGACCAATGGTGCTTATGGTAATTCGCTAACGGAACTCTATATTGAAATATTAGTTATCAGTAAACTAATACTGTCTTATGCATCATAATGTATTGTTGTAGAGACTCTTATAAACATTGGTTATTGCTAATATTTCCTTTAGAAAAGTATATCTAGCGTGTGTCATCTTGAACATAATGAGGCAATCTGAGTATTTTTGAGAACCACTGTATTCAAAGTACTATTGGCCATAGTTGTTTTTTTTTCTTCTCTTTCAGGTAATGAAGTCATGAAACCGGTGAAAAGATTCCAATTTTCGCAGTCAAAAAGGCGGAGCTAATAAAATTTGAAAAACGAAGAAAAAAAAAACGAAAAGTCAATGGAGGAATAACAAGAAGGATATGGCGGTATCATTAAAAGTATTGCAGCTTCCCAGGCTCGGGGGTGCTGATTAACTCTACGCCCTAGGGAACCAACAAATGACTACCGTATGACCCCTTTTTTTTATAAGTCACAACATCTTTAAAAACTAAATATAATTATTAATAAATAAAAAGGGGGGGGGGGAGAGATGGTTATAAAATGAACACCGAAATAAAACAATATAAAAAATATATAAAATACTAGCTGTACCCTGCAAAACCTTTGCATAGAGTTATCTTCCCTTAGGTTTGATCAGTAGGCTAGGTTATTTTTGGTTTCGGACAGATCCGATTTTTTGCATGACTTTTATTACTATTGTTTAGGTTTGACGATTTTAATCTGGAATACTGTTGTGCTAATTCTATACTTTCGATTTAACGCAGAACCCACACCGCTATTATTTATATAATTACATTGAATGGAATCACAGCCGTTTTTTTGGGGAGGCGGCGATGCAGAGATTAGGGGCCCTATTCAGAAGCCCATGCAGGGGCCCTAAAAGTATTAAATATGATAGGGAAGGGGCCATTTGGCAGTGGGAGGGGGACATACGAAGCTGCCGAATTCGCCCTTACATAAGAAAGAGTTTGAATGGAATCAGAGATACAAGGTGCCCACCATTAGGTCGAGGATATCAGCATAACAAACCTAAAATATATCTAACACGGGGCTATGTTGATGGTTAATTGTAGAGTCTTACTGTATGTTTACTCTACTTAACGATATATTTCGTTTATTAAAGGTTCTTTTATGATGAAAATCATCGAATAGTTATAGAAATGACACGACAAACAGTCTTGGTTCTGGGTTTCACTATCGAAAAGGTAATAGTGGTTGAAAGTGCCGCAAGTTGATGGTGTCAGAGGCGTACCTAGGGAGGGGGAGGGGGGGTCCAAAGTCGAAAGTCCCGCCGGGCCCCAGCTTGAGAGGGCCCACAAATTTTTTTTTTTACATTACATATTAAGTACGTTATCTCATGTCATGGTGTCGAATGTCAAAATGCAGGGGCCCCCAAAAAGTCCCGGGCCCCCAAATCCCTAGGTTCGGCTTGTCATGAGTAATATTATCTAGAAGAGAAAGATAAATAGATACAGACATATATATTAAAAAGATTATGACTTTCTCTTGTTGATTAAATACTTGTAATTCATATCAATATATCTATTTAGTTTTCATAAAGGAAAAATTAATAACAAAAAAATTTTGTTGTAGTTTTTTGTATTCTAGCTATTAACCCTCCAATTCAAACTTTTTTTTATGAAAATGTGTGAATTATCATTCAACATAAACAAAACAAAAAATCAACATCGATGTTGCGTAGATATGACAATCATTATAATAACAACAATTAGACCTTGAATTAGACCAATAACAATAGGTACTTTGTTTCAGTTTTTTATTTAGCAGCAAATCCTTCCGCGCGCGTGAATAAAAACTCTTGACTTGAAAACGCCACCTGAGATCTGTCTCTTGAATAGACCAGCCCCCTTCTAAGCCTTATCCAAGGGTTTTAAAAAAACGAAAATAAAAAGAAGTTCATTATATCCTTATCACAGAGGTAGACGCCTACGCTCGCTTGGCGTATTGATTCCATTTAATGGCCCGCACGAAAAATACTTCCTCAAATTACGGGATTACTGAGATGGCGTTAAAAGTTAAGCGCAAAAAAAAAAAGATTGTACAAAAAAAAAAAATTGGCTGTTAAAGGAGTGGATGACATCATCAGAAACTGTGTAGCGTTGTACTGTGCCGAAGGAAATATTGGAACTGAGGATGGATGGGACTATCATAGCCAGGTAGACATGTAAAACTACTCACGGTTTGTGTCATGTCGTAGCTTACGTGTATCTTGACGGCACTCACGCGGTCTCGCTTCAGTGACTTCTTAATTTAAAAAAAAAAAACATGGCAAAAAAAAAGTAATAAATATGTGTATAGACACGGTGTTAGACAGATAAAAATGTATCTATAGACAGGCAGATAAATAGATGGACTTATATGATAGGAGAAAGAGAGAGAGAGAGAGAGAGAGAGAGAGAGAGAGAGAGAGAGAGAGAGAGAGAGAAACGGGGTATGGGGGGAGGAGGTTTGGGGTGATCAGAAACTATCAGTTGCAAAGAAATGATTATAGACGTACAAGTAGACAGGCAGACAAACTAGAAAAAAGACTAGCAGACAGGCTAGTTAACAGACAAGCAGACAGGCTAGTAAACAGACAAGCAGACAGGCTAGTAAACATACAAGCAGACAGGCTAGTAAACAGACAAGCAGACAGGCTAGTAAACAGACAAGCAGACAGGCTAGTAAACAGACAAGCAGACAGGCTAGTAAACAGACAAGCAGACAGGCTAGTAAATATACAAGCAGACAGGCTAGGAAACAGAAAATGTAAGCTGGAAAGGATGCATGTATCTATATTGAAACTGATACACATATAACAAAATATTTTATTTTTTTTATTATATTGGTTTGTGACGTATTATTTCTTGTCCATCTTTTAATTTTTTTTTTGTTTCGGTGATGTTGTTGTTGTTGTTTACCTTTCTATTATGCTGTTGACTAATCTTTATGACATTTCTTAAAACATCTCATTTTAAAAATGTTCCCCCAATACAGTTTATTATTTGTTTTGTATGATATCTCCCCCCTCCCCCCTTACGTGATATCTTACTCTGGTTGAAAATCTTCCTCTGGTAGAAATCTTTCTCTTATCTGTCACGTGATGAGCTTTCTGCCACATGCACAAGCACCACTTAATCGAGCGGCCTCTGAAATATAATTTTAACGATGAGCAGTTAAATCGGCCCCTGGGGGGTGGGGGAGGGGAGGTGAGGGACATTCAACAAATAAAAAAAAAAAAATAATTTCAAATATGACGAACGCTATACGACTGGAATCAAAGAAGAAGCATTGAAGGGAAAAAAAAAGTGGGGGCGGGGGGGTAAGAAGGGCTTATTGCTGATTTAAGCCGGGTTATTACCTGTGCTCAATTCCCTACCAAAATGAGAGAATATAAGATGAGTGTTAATAGTTGAATTGTTTATTGTTCGTAGCGTCCACCGCGACGTGGCACGCATGCGCATAACAGGTAGCACTGTCATTGTCTCGTTGGTGGTTTTTTTTTTCGTTTTATTAGACAATGAGAATTAAACAAGTTTTTTTTTACTAGCATATGTTGGGTGCTATAGAAGAGAGGGACACGACGGTGGTAGAGGATGGGGGTGGGGGGGGGCGGCTGCTGGTAGTGTTGAGAGTTTGTGACGTGTGGTAGGAGGAAGGCAGGATTGGGAGGGGAGGGGGGGCGGAGGGGGCGGGATCGTTTTATTTTATCGCCGTTTTATTTTTCATTATGTCCTCCACTCACTGGCCGCGAGAAGACAATGATGAAGTCGGGGGCCATGTGAGTGATAATACAAAGGAGTAAAATAACTTGAAGTATTAACTTAACCATCTACAGTTTTATTCAGTTGTAAAGAGTCTGTTTTAAAACAAAGACTTTACAGAAATTTGAAGTAATAACAAAGGCTTTTTTTTTTAGTGTACTACTCTGTTGAGGAAATATTGCGGCACACTAGTTAGGGAGAGGGGAGGGGGTAGGTATTCTTGTTTACATTGGTAGACTCCTGGTGACGTCACAAGTTATTTTTTTCTTCTCTTTAAGGCCCGGTGAAAGTAGAGGGACAGGGTATAATTTCTAATAAAAAAGTATGATGCGGAAGTGTCCGTTGAGTGACCGTTTAATATATATATATATATATATATATATATATAAATATTATGAATATATCGGTCGGGTGACAGTGTGAAGACTGGAGATCAAAAGTTTTAGTCACAACAAGGGGGGACATAATGGTTCGATCGTTACGAGTGTTGTTGGGATCTGAGTACCACTACCACACCCCCTCCTTCCAAATCATGCTCAAAATCAGTAAAACGGAGGAGAGAGAAAGAGTTGGCATACGTAGCGAGGAGTGGGCAAGGGCACTACTCACAAAGGGGCGCTAAAAGGTATATTTTACAAATAATATTATTTGGTTTTCGAATGTAGGAGGGTGGGGGTGCGCTAAAAAGGTATTGGGCCCGGGCGCGAGTTAAGCTCGCTACGGCACTGCATACGACGACGACCAGTACAAAGAATAAAATGTAAAGTATAGAGTGATACAAGTGGTCGGACCTCTACATTTGTTCAGACGGCTCTGGGCTGCGTTGTAGAATTTGAATGATATGTCTGACAATATGTCTGTTAATATTGATACATTGACAATGTTGATTGATTGGATGTAGGAATACACCCGGTATTATGAGAGTGAGGCAGTATAGTAATATGGTGAGGCACAGGTAAAACACCAGAGAAATAGGTCAGTTCATTAATATAAGAGATCATAGAACTGTCCTTCAACAGGATTATGAGGATACTCTGTTGACCGTTGCTTGAGGTCTTCCGTTGCATAACGCTTTTTTTAAAAAAAGGTGAGACTTCCTGAGTAAAATAGGGACGCTATTCACAAATACTCCACCACTGTATTTGTCAACGGTGTTTATTTAAGGTCGATGACGTCCTGACACATAATTTGATGACGACATTTTGACAGAATTATCTGCTCGCGCCGGAAGGAAGAAGTTTCACCAGAATCAGAAACGAGGACATAACACTTTAATGGAGGGCGGTAGATTCGACGTGATTGTCAACCGATTAGAGTCGAACTCTCACTTTAGTTACAAATGTAGCACGTTATAATATACCATAGTATGTCATACCAATCTATACTATACTCTACCATACCATACCATACCGTACCGTACTATACCAAACCGTACCATACCATACCATACTGTACTATACTGTATTTTTACCGTACTATAATTATCTTCATTTAGCACACACGCGTTATTCAAAATGAGAATATTTTTTTTTTATTTGCAATTAACATAGAATATTAAAGTGACTAAAAATGAGATCTGTTAGTACCAAGCGGTAGATAAATCACATCCCACAAACCTCTTCATCTTCGCTTCTTATCTGTCCTCACCCATGAAGCTAAACTTTCAAAAGATGTCCCCCCCGCCCCCCCCCCCACCCCACCCCAACCCTCTCTCATTCATCCTTCCTCCATACCCCACACGTATCCCAGCGCTACAAGCTCATATAACTAGCAGAGGGGAGGGGTGGACCAGCGGCCTGGTTACCCAACTAACGACCTTCCCCTGTCCATGGTCCGCCACTGGTTTATCTTGGACCTTTTCGGTGAAGATTTAAAATGGCTTCTGGAGACAAAACAGGCAACAAGTCTGACAGTGGCCATCCTTTACGTGTGCCAGATTTTTTTTTCTTTTATTAAATACTCGTTTGTGAACATAATGGGGGGGGGGGTTTAAGCAAACTTTTGGTCTCAAGGTCATTTGATTGTTTCAAAGTTGTATTCTAAGGGAGGGAATGAACTGAGTTTGTTTTTAATAACACAAATAATGGTGTCTACTTGGACCAATGGCTATGAATATTAGATCAGCGAAAGACTTTTTCATAGTCCTATGAATAATTTTCGAAAGATGTTTATTAGCATTTGAACATTATTTTTCTCCTTAAAAAAACAAACTTTAAACAATGGAACATAATTCATATAATGCAAGGCCTTTTTTTTTTCATCCAGAAGGTCATACATTGATGTATTGAAAACAACCTGATGTACTCGTTAACGTAAGCCTCTCTTGGGTGTTGTTAAATTAGGCTGCAGATTAGTACACCCTCTAATAAATAAATGCCCTCGCCCAGCCTGTTCGTTTAGTATGACTATGCTAGATTAGCAATAATAATACGAGTACTTTTAGATGCTATGCCATCTATGATGTTATAAACTCAAAATAAGTGCCATTAGTCACTAGGACATTTCCATATTTATAAGTCTCTATGGTCATCTTACCTATGTTGAAGATGTACGAAGCAGACGATACTGTAGTAACTGAATGGCATCTGTGTCATCAGTTTAGAAAGTACATGCCATGTCGAATTGAATGTTTGAAACTCTGACCCTGAGATACAATCCAATTGATTTTTAGTTATATTTGTACACTTTGTTCTAATCGAATGTAAATCAATTTTCTTTTAATGTCTCCCAGGCAAGATATCTTAAAGCAAGCTCTGTGTGTAACAGACACGATAACAATATCTCCAATAATATTCTAAAAATAATATCCGGTTGAATTTGGAAACAAGGGGGAAAAAAATCTAATCCTGACTTTTGTATCATGTGTAGGCGGGGGAGAGGGGGGTGGTGTCGTCATGGTTCTGGGCATCACTATCAAAAAGGTAACAGAGGTTGAAAATGCCGCCCGTTGATGGTGAGAAAGGGCCGCCCAACACATGTTACCCTACTGTCGTTGTTTTTTTTTGTAGCTTTCCAAAAACGTCACAACCTAATGATACGCATGTGTAACGATTCGATCACTTCCGTTCAGACTGTACTTTCGTTTCCCCCTTTATCCTCCAGTACAATCACAGCTGACGATGTAACCACGCCCCCACCCCCTCCCAACAAATGACGTTAACTGAATCACGACTTAGAATATTTTATTTAAATTTCTTTCCCTTTCCAGGCTCCCCCCTTCTTCCCTCCCCCATCTCCTACTTCCGATTCCCGTACCCCATGTGGGCATATTTCATCTATTTTAAGAACCAAAATTTAAAAAAAAAAAACCCGAGTCTATATTGTGTAGGGTAAATAAACAAAGGGATAGATCAAAGACTTAGACGTGCGACGTAAAGGTAGACACAGAGCTTCGATTAGTCGTTAAGCCTCGCATGTCTCGAAATACGACGATATTATTGAACAATGGGTTCTATCGAGCTCACGAAAATGCATTCAATTTTTTTTTTTTTTTTCGGGTTCAGCAGACCTAACCCCCCCTCCCCCCCCACCCACCCCCATGCGCCCTTTAAATAGGCAAGTCACGATCTTCAAACAATGCACCCATTAATACTGGGAGTGGTGGGGGATGGATGGGGCATCTGGCACCCTGGATTACCAGTAGGCGTTGAACATGGGGTTAGGCAGATTAATGGTTTTGGGGGGGAAGAACGAGTAGAAGAGGAGAGGTATGATGAATTGTTAATTTAGCCCGTGGGTAATTAGATAATGTAAATAAGCAGACGAGCGAAAGAGGCGAGGGAGGGGGAGGCAGTGGCGTAGTGAGGGAATGGGGTGCATCATGTCCCGGGCGCTACTCACAAAGGGGCGCCAAATGATCCGCAAAGAATATAATATTCTATGGTTTTCGAATGGGGCGGGGGGCGCCAAAGAAGTATTGTGCCCCAGGGCACGAGTTTAGCTGGCTACGCCACTGGAGGGGGGGGAGGGGAAGTAGGGCCGAAAATAGTACTAACGGTGGCCCGTGGGTCGCTATCACCCATTTAGAAAGTCATTTGTTATTGAATGTTCTCTGGTGTGAATGAGCCCGCGGATGTGTGTGTGTGTGTGTGTGTGTGTGTGTGCGTGTGTGTGGATGGAAGGCTGAAATCAAGGAGTTGTTGAGGGAACTCCATGCAAACCAACGCAAAAAAAAAAAAGAGAGAGACTATTTGTTAACGGCGCTATACTATTACTAGCGTGAGGGTCGAAGGTGAAATAACTAAAATAAGCCAAATTATCTGACGTCATGTCACTCCCTTTGTCCTGCGCCCTTTTCGTTATTATGGTCCAGAAACTGTGTAGGAAATAAAGTGCTAATAACTCCGGCGGTTCCGCGTCGACTGATAAACCCAATGAAACATTTCCCACTCCCCCCCCTCCCCCACCCTCACGGTAAAAAAAAAATCTATATTGCTGACCAATGCTTTAATTTGCAACGACTGATAATTTCACACAGGGCGTTTGAATTTTTTTTTGTCCGTCGGTCAAAAAATAGTTTACGTCACCCTTATCCTACTCCTCCACCCCCCCCCCAATATCTTTCCCGCCAAAATTTGAAAAGATTATGTTAAAAACCCAAGACTGATCTACCTGAGGTAAGGCATGAGGACAAAAGCGATGCAGAAGGGTATATAGGACAGTGCCGAACCTATGGATTTGGGAGCCCGGGGGGCTTGGCCTCTATGGGGCCCCTACTTTTTGACATTCGACACCATGGCATTAGATAATGTACTTAATATTATTGTTAAAAAAAGATTTTGGGCCCCCCTGAGTTGGGGCCCGGGGGACTTTTGAATTTGAACCCCCTCCCCCCACCCTAGGTACGCCTCCAATACAGGATACACCTATAGCTCTCGGGCCCGCGAAATGCTGTGGGCCGCCTCTGTTTGTGACATTGGCCTGTGAGTGTAACTCGCCACAAAATGAAAGTTTCTTCTGTGGCAGAGTTACGGTTATGTCCCTTAACGCCACAGTATTTCCTATGTTTGAGACGGTTATGTCCCTTAACGTCACAGTATTTCCCTTTTGTTTGAGTGTATCTGTGTTTCCGTCGCAATAAAAGTTGGTTGGTGGACAACTGTTTCGCATAACTGTAATTTACTTTCTGGTTTATTTGAAATGTGAACCTGGATATCAAGGTTTGTCCCTAGATATGTAGAGTAAGTAGTCAGTCAATAACATCTAATCTGTGCTCTACTTATGACAGCCGTTAAGTCCTTTTATAACTGGCTGTGCCCAGTTTTGCGCCTGGATTTGAAAAAATTCCACTTCTCGTCTCTAAAACCAAAACTGGTTTGAAAAATGACACTCGTTCGAAGTGTAATTTGTGTCTGTTGTGTGTATCTCGAAGTGTAAAGTGTGTCTGGTGTGTGCATCTCGAAGTGTAAAGTGTGTCTTTTGTGTGTATCTCGAAGTGTAAAGTGTGTCTGTTGTGTGTATCTCGAAGTGTAAAGTGTGTCTGGTGTGTGCATCTCGAAGTGTAAAGTGTGTCTGTTGTGTGTATCTCGAAGTGTAATTTGTATCTGTTGTGTGTATCTCGAAGTGTAATTTGTGTCTGTTGTGTGTATCTCGAAGTGTAAAGTGTGTCTGTTGTGTGTATCTCGAAGTGTAAAGTGTGTCTGTTGTGTGTATCTCGAAATGTAAGGTGTGTCTGTTGTGTGTATCTCGAAGTGTAAGGTGTGTCTGTTGTGTGTATCTCTTTTCATTACATGACCTAAAACACACCTGATTAACATCTCACCTCGCCTTTCATTCATTGCTCTAATGATACATTTATAAGTTATTTTGTCTCTTATGAACAATATTTTAACCTTTTGTTTTACATTTAATTTATCGATTATTTCAGTGATCTGGATTGCACTAATCGATTTCATCAAAATGTTCTATGGGAAATTTATATGTCAGAAAACGAACACCCCGAATAAAAACACACCTCGCAGAACAAATGCCCAATGAACGAACATCCTGAAGAACGAACACCCAAATTACGAACACCTTGAAGATCGAACGCGTCGCTGCAACGGGTTATGTGAGGAGCTACTACTGTAGTCAATCGTTGACTGGGAGTGAGGGGGGGGGTGCGGCGTAGAGCAATGTCATTGGGTACGATCACACTTTACCAACATCACCGCCAGTCACACAGACACAAACCACCACCACCATCACCACCACCACCACCACCCAAGCAGTGATTGAACAAGAAAGTCTGCGGGTGGACATTTACTGGCAGTTTATATAAAGGAACATGGCGTTATACAGCGAGTAAATGAAATGGGCGGTGGGGAGGGATTTGTGTATGGGGGGGGGGGGGAAATAAAAGCGATTATCGTGTCGGGAAGATAAACCATTTCTCTTAACAGCGAGAGGTAGCTGCGTTTAATGGCAGCAGACGCACTGGTTCTTGGGGAGAAACTGATTCCAGTGGCGCTTTTAATGACGTTTAAAACGTCACAACTCTTTGAGTCTCGCGCCACATGACGTCACGTCCAGACGTAGAAATCAAGAGCCAGTATTTCTGGCGGGTGAAACGATGGAATTAAAGTGCAGCATGACTATGAACTAACTTGCAACACGTGTTTTATATATTATCTGTGTTTGGGCTCTATATCTCTCTATATAAAACCATGCCCAATTCTCTATCTATTTATCTATGCATTGTATCTATCATATAATCTTTAAATCCACATATTTGAAGACTAACTGTAGTACCGTACGGTTCACTTTGAGAATCGTTTGTGTTGAGAAGACTTGAACCCAACCTAGAGGTCAGCCAGTGCCCATGACATTTAAACTGATAGCCGAGTGGCCAAGGTCCGATTTGGATGGGGTACATTGACTAATACTAGGTGCACCAATGATTGACAGGGATTTGAAGGGTGTGTTGGTTATTGTGTGAAAAAAACAACTAAAGTACAATGCAGGAGTGTGTGTGTCAGTGTGTGTTGTGTTGTATGTGAGTGTATTGTGTGTGTGTGAGTGTATTGTGTGTGTGTGTAGAGGGGGTGAGTATTGTGGATTTTTTTAAATAGATGACCCCTAAATAATATGCCAACACACATACAGACACACATAATTAAGTCAGTTAACAATCTTCCATTGGTCTCATATTTATTTCATATATTACAACATGTTCCATGGATGACAGCTGACACAACAAGATGAAATGTTACAATGTATGACATAACGTTCACATAATTGAAATAACACAATATGGATTACTATAAAACATAATATTATATTTAAAAGTTAATATATAAAACAGCCATTCAATAACTACATCTTGCAGACCACCAGCAACATTTCAAAGTAACTGTAGAGTTCTTTTTGTGCGGTTTTTAAGCGAATTTAATTGCACCGTTTGATTTTAAAAAGACAAAACCTTAAAGCTTTTTTTTTTTGGAAAACCATGAATTATATTCAGTTACTAACTAGAGACACAATTACACAATTGGAATATGAGAATGGATTGCTGGTGTAATTTATAGTATTTTGTAGTTAGAAATGGTTTTTGTGATTTTCATACATTTTTCTTTCAAATATTCAGTGATACAGTTCTGTATTCTAAGCTGGTCTGACAAGTTTAGAGCCAAAAATTTTTTTTCCATATCTTCACAATGAAGTTTAAAAAGAAAAATTGCATGCACAGACTGACCACCAAAAGTAAATCATCGGGAGAGTTGAAGTATAGAATTCATCTGAATCTATCATCACAACAAATTAAGGGATTGCGTGGTTAGCACAATGTCCCGCCAACTTAAGTTAGGTACTCCATCTAAAGCTGGGTGGACATGGCAGGGGGCCTGGACGAATTCCCTTGGTTCTCAGCGAGGATCGAACCAGGGACACCAAGGCCGACAGGTGAGCACTCTACAGTGCTGGACCATCTGAACACCAGAAAAAAAAAAGACATACAATGTAACAAAAAGAGAGCTATTTGACGTTTATTTTTTCAAAATAAAAAACTGTACACACTTTGTATTCATATTATCAGAGAAAAAAAAAACAATGAGATGAACAAAATTTGGGACAATATATTTTTATCTATTTCACAGCCTGAAGATGGGGGGGGGGGGGGAGTTAAACACAGAGAGAATCGAGAGAGGGAATGACTAGACCCCTCAGCCGGCGCCGTGCGCCGGTTACGGCGCCGTGCGCCGGTTACGCCGCCGATTTTTCGTCCGCCGTAAAATATGCGGCGCGCCTCACTGGCCGCCGTATTTCGTTCGCCGTTATATTAACTGTCGCATTACTTAATCTTATTACACATGACCTTGCTGACCATATCAGCTCTGTCTTGAAAAGCTTTTCTGTTGATCACAAAATACTAGCTGCCATGATGGTGCTGCAATTATAATAAAGACTTCAAAGCTTTTGAAGGTTGACTCTTATCAGCCCTTTACAGCACACGTATTTCACCTTAATACCACCGACAACATCAATAAAAATGAAGAATTTCAAGACGATGCAGCATTCACAGAGGATAAAGAAATGATAAAGACCCTGAAAGAAGGCATGTCGTCAGTGTGTGAATTGCTTCTTGTAGACGATCAGTTCAGTGCATCGAAAGTGAATGCCTCTGAGAGCAGCACTAACGTCATCGTTGACAGTCATAGACACAATCATAAGCCAGTGAAGGCATAATGTCCAATGCGTTGGAATTCAGCAATGATGATGATTCAGTCTATACTTGACTTGAAAAGAGATGTTCAAAATACTCTCAAGCGTATTGGTCGAGTTGATATTTGTCTCCATGAAATTGTATTTTTAAGTGAACTCGTTACCTTTCTGAAACCATTTCAAGACCATAAATGATCTCTTCAGCTTTTCAATGCCAACCTTATCAACTATTCCACAAGTGATAAGGCACATAAGAAAGATCTGCACTGCATCAAATGATGATGATGACGAAATACGAATGATCAAGCTGTCAGCTCTCAACCAGCTTGATCATCGATTTCCTGTAAATGATCACATTAAGCTGCATCAGCTGCATGATCCAAATTTCAAATCATTGATTCCACGGTCAAAAGCAACCACAATTCTGGAGAATGCAATACAGTCAGCAATGGTCCGTGGATTCATCATGTCAATAGCTGATGTAACGCATTCGCAGCTAGTCAGTGAACATGTTTCTGAAGAAAACCGATGTAAGCGATTGCGAATGGAGCTGATAAATGAGCTGAAAACTGAGCAGTCACCAGACGATTGTACTAATAAGGTATTCTATGTTAATTTATGGCATTGAAACAGTTATCGTTTTATTTCGCTCTCAATAGACCAGCCAGTTTGAAGTAAAATATTTTTAAATACATATACTGTGCACTTTAATGAAGTGTTTTATAAACTAGCAGTAATAGTACTGTTGTGTTATGATTTTTAAAACTTTTATTTCAGATGACTGTGAAAATTGCAAACTATTTGACCGTGCCTGTTGTTCAATTTTATGATGTCCTCGCTTTCTGGCGTAGCAGTGTTGCATCATCCTCGTATCCACAACTTACTCCAACTGGCTCATCTTCACCTATCATCTGCATCATCTGTACCAGTGGAGTGCATGTTTTCGGTTACTGGTTTGATAATGAACGGCAACCGATCAAGTCTAACAGCTGTTAAACTACATTGCGTTTGTTTTATTAATGACAATTATAAACTGATATTTTAAGTGCTTATCAAGGCATTGAGTGGCAGAAACTGAATGAGTGGAATGCATTAGTGCACTGTATTAGTAGGCCAGCATATAAAACTGTTTATTTCTGTTGTTATAAATAATAAAACTTTCCCCCAAGTATTGCTGAAGTTTTATCAATTCAATATTGTCTCGGCGTCAGCCGAATTTTAGCCAAATATTTCATAATCTGCCGAAAATCAGCCGAAAGTTCAGCCGCAAATGTCAATTGACTCAATTTACGGTCAAATTCGGCTAAGCCGGCTATCAGCCGAAAAATTATGTCAGCCAGCCGAACCTTAAAAAAGAATTCGGCTGGCAGGTCTAGGAATGACAGACGAGAGAAATAGAGTAATAGGAAATGAAGTACACAGTAAGGCAAAAAAAATTAAATGGTAGAGAGTCAGTGAAAATAACATTTTGCATTAAACCAATCAGCGTCATGGTAATTTCATTAAATACAGAACGGAATGCACAGATGGTACATTTTCTTTATGGGAAGGGGAGGGGGAGGGGAGGATAAATATTATCATAGACAAAGTTATATCTACAGGAATAAATCCATCTCAATCATAGCTGGATCCTAGCCAGGTCTTGAGGTCAATCTAACCCAACTAAACTAACAACACACGCACACAATATCCAGTACATCCCAAGTAGATTTCAACTTAATATTCTGAACGTGGGTGAGGGTGAAAGGGGGAGCGATGGCAAGGGGAGAGGGGGAGGGGGGGTGAAATAATTTTTTATCCCTCATGACTGGACACACACAAACTGGGGGGCTGCCCACACTGTCAGATTTAATAATTCACAGACCAATGGTCACCATCATCAACCACAGCAGCTGCGGAAGTTTTTTTTTCATTTTAATGTGTCGGACGTTCAATTCGAGTGTTATTATATGTGGGGCCTTGGACTGGGTGGTGTGCGCGCGTGTGTGTGTGTACACGTTTTATGTACAAAAAAGTGTCTTTAAATAAGTAATTAATAATCAATATGAACTGCCCTCAATATGGACTGCCCTCGATATGAACTTTTACCCGACAGAGCGTGAACATGATGGCCTTGACCTCAAAATAAATAAATAAAATGTTACAATCCAGGCTTCAGAGTGCAAGTGTATACTACTTATTGATTGATTTATTCAAATTTTTCCCCCCACCACCTATGGTATCGATCTAAAATGGAAGTTGGACACATGACGACATCAACTCAATACAGATTAGACAAGGAATAAATAAACATTGGTCTAACGTGTCCACCCCCCCCCCCGTAAGACACGCATGTATCAATCAAAACAATAGGCTGGGAAAGCGGGGGGGGGGACCAAAAAAAACGCCCCGTGGTGGGGACCAACGAGGTGTGGTACAACTTGCCAGAGAAATAAAATACATAAATACATTTACTAGTTGGTTCACATTTTTTTTGTTTTTTTTTTTTGAAAAAATTTAAAGTTGGCAACAAAAGTGACTCTTCCCTTATATGAAAGACATGAAAAAAAAAACGTAAAGCGTCAGTTCACAGTTGGTGGAGCCTTTCACATATCATGTGACGTTTTGAGGGAGAGGGAAGGGGGGGGGGACGGAGGGTCCCGATAGTGTTATACCTGGTATTCCTTTATAAAGGATACATACACATAGACTATAGTCTTACCATCAGCGTGTACCATACAAGTGTTCACCAAACATGTCCTCAATACACCAATCTTTCAGGGATGAAAAAGGTGGGGGGGGGTCGTTGATTTCAAAATTTACTTTATTCATTTGATCTGCTGTGAGACTGGGAGAAATTGGTGTGGGGGTGGTCAGGGTTGTCATAGTCTGTTCAAGGCCGTAGACTTTCTGGCTGTGGGTCTTCCGCAGGGCAGGGAAAAATGAGAGAGATATACAGGGGCCGGGGCTATGGGGTTGGGGCTTGTGGCATATTATTGTGTCATTACGATGCAGCTTCTGCCAGTCTCTGAAATGCCGCCCCGCTTACGGTCCCGCCCCTGAAGTGTCCGTCTGTCCACATCAAAGCCCCCACAATTAACCAGCTGTAAAAGGCCTACAAATTTAGTTTTTTAATATCCTGTTCTTGTGTGTAGTTTAGTTCAATCAATGATTCCACTCCCACGACCCTTAGTCAGTGTCGGCCCACAGCCAGTGTTCCCTCTGGGGCAACATAAGCTGTGAGAATATGCGCGTCCACACATTTCACCAAATGCGCGCGCCGCGCGCGCACACATTACAAAACGGGCGCACAAGTACCAACCAATATCAACCTTGCATGTCCATCTCTTTTGCCAGACACAGCCCCTTCGGAAAAGATTAGAGAAGTGATTGACCCCAACGATTCGTATTTCACCAATTGGTCACCTTATGTAGCCCTTCCCCCCCCTCCTCCGCACCCCCCCGGGGTGTCAATGTAACAGAAACTTACATTTTTTTTTAAATCAAGAACAAAAAAATAATAAAGCAATCATCGAAAAAAATAGAAATCAATTTATATAAAAAAATCTCTCTAGGCAAAAACCTAAACTCTTATTTACAAAAAAAAAAAAAAAAGTCTGTACAGAAATAAGACACAAGATGTCTTATGTTTCAATATGTGTCCACCTCATTACTGTTTTTTTATACAATGATGTACAACATCGGATGTTCTAAAGTCAAGTTAAATAAATAATGTTGTATAGAGTAGAGTATACTACAGATGGTCATTCGGAAATGAATAAACAATAAACAAATAAAAAGAAACATATAAGGCCCTGTGCAGAAGATAGGCAATGTCCAGAATCAGGCGAAGGGGTGTCACCCGAGCAGGTCAGGCGAGTCGCTCCTGCCGCTGCCAGAGTACCTGTGCTCTACCTGCATCTCGGCGACGCCCTTGGTGGGCAGTGTGGTGATACTGGAGCCAGAGCTGCTCAGGGTCTCGCTGCTGTCTTGAAAGATTTCTGGAACAGACACAAAAAAAAAACAACTCAAAACAACTGAACGATGTATGAAGGAACACAATTATTGTATTTTATTTCAATACTAGATCAAAGGCCCGGTACCCGGACCGGCGAGTGATCCTTATGATTGAGTTGTATCCCTTTGACCATCTTTACAACTTTACATGATTTGCGCGCTACTTGGTATTCACAAGACTATTTTTTAGCCATGCAAGAGTTCACTCCCCTTGAGTGAGACGAACATTTTGGAATTCCCCCAGTCTATTTTAAGCCGCGGAAGTTATACACACGTACGCACGCCAGGCTAGCCGATTATGTATTAGATTTATTTCCATCTATACATCTCAGGCAAATAAAAGCAAATGAATAACTACAAACAAACAAAACACAACAACCTAATAATGAAGTATGTAGACATGTTCTTTTAATTCTCTACTGATAATAAATTATGGGTTGCCATGATGGCTAAATATTTTGAAAATATAAAACAAAAAAAAAAAATACAAAAAACAGCAACTTCTGCAAAGTGCTAAACACGGTTCAAGTCACTGTCGGCAGATTTGTTCAAACCTGTGTATTTATGAAAAAGTAAAATCATTATGTCATTAAAATCTCTTCTCCACAATAATATAAAAAAGTTTTTAAATACGTTTAAAAGTGCTTTCTTTTTTGTGCATACACACACGCACGCACGCACCATGAGTGCACAGCTCTGTCGTCTGAAAATTCTACAGCAGGGGCGAGGCATTTTACAGCAGGGGCCAGGCAATAGCAGGGGAGGGGTGGGCAAGTAATACATTTTACTAAGTAGTACAAATAAGCAGAGGGGGACAGACAAAACGGAGGGGGCCTGCCCCCCCCGCACGCTACGGGCCTGTGTGTGCATTTTCCCCCTGGACCTGGCCCCCCCGCCCCGCACGCTACGGGCCTGTGTGTGCATTTTCTATGTCAGTAACTTTGGCGATGTACACTTCAAACATTGGTTGACCGACAGTACAGCCATTTCCCCCCCCCCGGGGCCGCCCCCCCCTCCCGCGTTTTTTTTGTTATAATTACTAGAGGCGAGGGAGTACACACACATTGTTGTGAAAGTATTCCTCATGCTCTGGCGTGTATGCGAGATAAATAGTTCCCATTCACACACCCACACACACACACACAATCATACACACTGGCCGTAATTCAGTCGTACAGAGATGTCAAGAACTGAATAGCATGTGGTTCCAGCCTGCTTGTGTGTCAAGCGAGACAAGCCATGAAAACACTTCATTGGGGGGACCGACCACGGAAACGCTTTAATAATGATGATGATGATGACGGTGATGATTGCGATAATAAATATTTAGAGAAGAGGAGAAAGAAGCGCGAGGGGTAGGGGGGGGGTTATAATAAAAAAAAAAGAAAAGAACATTCAACTATTGACACATACCGGTGACAAACTGAGGGGCCAGTGATAGGCAACCAACCGGAACATTACTGGCGATAAAAGGCACAGTGACCCCACCCCCTCCACCAAACCCCCCCCCCCCCCGAAGATAAGCTAACGATAATTTAACTTGTCAAACTCCGCCCGCCTCCATTCAACGGCCCTCATCTAGCCCAGCACGTGGATTTGTCTTATCCCATCCCCTCACCCCCCCACCCTTTTTTTCTACATACGCCCCCCCTCCCTTTTTTTAAAAAATTCTTCCGCAACATACTATCACAGTATGAAGCTATATAATTTAACCCCCCTTGACTCCAAATAGCCCCCCTGCCCCACCCCCTACTCCCACTCCAATCATCACCAAACGTGTCCATCAGAGCCAGTCTAAAAAAATATCAGGATTCAGTATACTATTTATGTCCCGTGTTCTGAAACATCGAAATTCCTAAACACGAGTCTATTAATATTTTTCAACAGTTTTCTCTCAGAGTCAGTGTTGCCAGATTGGGCGGATTTACCGCCAGTTTGGGCGGTGTTTTCTTTTTTTTTTCGGGCATCGGCGGGAGTTTAAATCTTAGAACTGGGAGATCACAGCGAGTAGTATCCAGGTCACGTGTAACTTCGACTTATTTCTTAACAGAAGACAATATGTACAATTTATTTATTTTTTGTTTGCTGAAGGAAAACATACACATGGTCGGGCATTAGGGGGGTGGCCTAAATGGGTGGTAGAGAGCTGGAGCTTCACGATGGAGCCACGCCCTGTATGCAGTGGGTTACGGCCTTCATGACCATCGAACTATCGGCTATGGTGGACAGTGATTGAAGACCGCCCTGTTAGTAGTAGTGGGTTAGACCGTTAGAAAATCAAAGAGATCATCTCATCCTTGCAGTGAAATATTTAAAAAAAAAATATGGTTTGTCAGATTCAAAGAACCAGTTGTTGTGAGATTCAAAGAGCCAGTGGTTGTGAGATTCAAAGAGCCAGTGGTTGTGAGATTCAAAGAGCCAGTTGTTGTGTTTTTATTTTACATAATATTCTAGGACATCCCCGAGACCGCAACAAGGCTGGTGCGATATGAATGGAGACCCCCCCCCCACCAAACATAGATTCACTCCCTTGATTGAATTAAAAGGGCAATTCAAAAACTTGAAATAAAACTAATTACTCTATAAATGTTGGTCAGAAAGGGAAAATATAATTTTATTTTCAAAGAATGCGTATTCAAATGTTTGCTTGAGAAATAACCAAGTTAATTCTTTTTCAAACCACGAATTATATGTATATATATATAAATCTATTCTTTAATAGTATTTATACTAATATTCATAATTTATATTTTTACCGTATTTCTTCAACAATTTACATGCATTCATAAACAATACAGTTATAGTTGTTTTTTTTTCAAATAAAATAATTATTGTTTTATTAAATGTATCTATAAAAGCTGATCACAAATTAATACCATTGCTGTTGTTTTTTTAATACTAAAAATATAACTGACTCTCAAACCTTTGATTAATAAATAAATAAATAAAAATACATATCTAAGAGTGTGAGTGTATTCAAGCGCCTATCGTAAAATGGTGTTTCGTTCATATCAGTATGGAAGTACACAGTGAAGTTGATCCACAAAAGGTTGTTGGGGGAGTTTACTTGCTGACGTGCGATCATTACACTTTGTTTGTCGCTTTTACACTTTCAGGACAATTGAAAATAGGTTGAACTATCCACAAAAAAATCCTCCCCCCCCCCATGACACAACCTGACTGCCTTGTAACTGGGCCCTTGATTTGAGATGTCTTTAACTTGAAACATTTTATTTTCACGTAAACGTCACAAGTAGTTTGGCACCTGCCACTTTAGTCACACGCTCTGTAAACGAAAAAAAAAGGCTTACACGACAGAAACAATTGTGGATATCAGATCGGAAAATAAAACAAAACGACGTAAATAAATAAAAACATGGTAAACCGAGCATAATAATTTATGTAAAGTTTCTGAACGGTCTGAACAGTAAACCATCATCACAGTCCTCTAGGTATGAGGTTTTTTTTATAACATGTAATGTTTTTTTTTATAACATGGTGTATTTTATGTCATGATACTTTATCGGTCGGTCCCCACAGAATAGAACTTAAACAGAACACGCATCGTTTGATTTACATTGATTGTTTTTTTTCCCGAAAGCCGCTTATTTTGTGTATTATTCTATTGTGTATCAACATTTTGATGTAATTTAGCGCTGCCCTCTTTAAGTGTGACGTATATTCTGATGTCGGCCATAAAGCCGGAGACGGTCCTGGTAGTTTCTCATCAGGTGGCAGCGTGCCCGTTTTGCGTGGCGAAGTCAATCACTTATATCAGGGGGTCGCTATTTCTTTTTTTTTTTTTATATACACAGCAAATTCAAGTACCATCGGCGGGCAGAAATGAAACCAGCCTCGCTGGACCGAATCCGGCCCGCGAGCAGTAGGCAGGCGACCCCTTGAGCTATATTTTCCACGATACTACACGCGGTTATCATCGGTAGAAACCAATAGGCCAGTGGTCGGCAAACTTATCAGCCAAAGAGCCAAATATGAAGATTACAACAATTAAAAAAAAAAAATTGGGAGCCAAATCTGCTTGTTTAGTAAACTTTTATTACACTAAATAAGTAGTACACTAAATAAGTTGTATACTAAATAAAACTAAATAGCGGATCCCATAAGTTGTAGCGATGCAGTGTTTCACGCAGGGTCGAGAGACAGATGCCGGTAAGGGGACGTTATACGGCGGGCTACGTATCACAGACACAAGCTGTGTGCGAGCACATGGGAGGGGGGGGGGAACACGAGGTGAGAGGTTACACCAAATATATTATGCTAGCACTCAAGAGGAGCTGAGCGAGATCACGTCAATGGGGAGTCTTCGCACGGCCGTTACAGCCAGGATCATCAAACAATGGTGCTTTCGTCACCACAACAACAACCACAGGTGTGTTAATGCTCCTATAGTTCAATGACATGATGTGCCATCAAATGTCTCTGATTAGGGCCCAAAATATTTCCATGACTCTGCACATTGCCCCCCAACTATCTCGATATCCCTGTCTAGGGACACATATATTTCAATGTCTTTGTATAGGGCTCCTGAATATATATAATAAGATTTGCTAATTCACTGAAACAATAAACAAGATTACAGGGAAAACAAAAGCCAACTAAATTACGGCCGGCCTAGTACGGTCGACTGGCTTATTTGATACGGCCCCGCGGGCCTAGTATGGTCGATTGGCCTATTTGATACGGCCTCGCGGATTCAGTTTCAATTCGAACCATTCTGAACAGTTCATTCATGAAAACTCCATCCATTCGCTCAGTTTCAGGGCTCTGTGATTTCTGTCATATTTATGAGCCCAAATATGTCACAACGATTCATAAAGATTGCCCCCCCCCAAAGTTATAAGGCCTGCAATAGCAGATCTGGGCTAATACTAAATGTACAAAGATGTCACACCGGGTTTTCCGAACGTATAGAACTCTGCTGGGGGTGGGGAGTGAGGGAGGGTGTGTGTGTGTGTGTATGTGTGACAGTGTGTGTGTGTGTGTTAAAAAAGAGAACCTGTTATTGTTTCTTTATGTCGCGTCATATCAACGGATTATTGTCACTCCCCCTCTCCCCCCCTAATGCACAGAGGGTGAAGGTCAATGCAGATAACGGTTACTGTGATGGCCATAAATTTGGAACTATTGCGAGTTTTGTGACTCTTCAGATCCCGAACAAGGAGGCGGAAAAACCCAAACACACGCGCCCACGCTGTCAGGCACTTGCACAAACACAAACACACACACACACACACAGAGACCCAGGCTGTTACGCACATACACGCACGTTAGCGCAATGTCGAAAGAGGGTATTATTAACATAGCCCCACCCCCATCTGCCCCCCCACCAACACAAAAAAAGTTATGCTAGTCAAGTGTCACTCCACGACTTCAGATCTCTCTCAGTGGAATGGGAGGGGGAGGGGGGCCCATTTCAAGAGACCGGAGGGTGGGCCATATAGTCCCACAGCTCAACGCGAACCAAGACCCGTCCTCTTACTGTAACGACCCTTACCTCCCATAAATCTATTAGAATATTGCGGGAATTCCCATTTCATTGACGACGTTAGCTTGGCTGATTTATAACGAAACTTTAGGGAGAAAGGGGTGGGGAGGGGAAGGGAGAGAGGGGGACATAACAAAAATTGTGACACTAGAGAGAATTCAGGACACATTTTTATGTGGGTGGGGGGTTGGGGGGGGGACAATGATAACTTAGGTGTCTGTCAGCTAATGGTCCATGATATAAATTATGACATATTTAAATACTAACATTTATGTCCGGTTGAACTTTCAACATTTCTCCGGCCAAGAAATTAAAAGGCATTTTGTAAACATGGCTCGTCTCGCTCGCTGTATTGACAGTTTCCAGTAGTGTCTGATCACAGTAGTAAATCCCCGTATGGGCATTGGATTCGGTTGAAAGGAGGGGGGGCGTACTCTTTAGTACTATAACGTGTCTGAATTGTGGGTAGGGCTTATGTTGGAACCTCACGGAACAAGTGTAATATAAACAGCTAGTGCGAGAGGGAAAAATAATAATTTTAAAAAAAAAATTGTTATTGCAAAAATTTTCAAAGTATGAATTTAAAAAAGGATCCAATAAAACCTTAATTCGGAAGCTGTCGGGCCCCGACCAATTCGGTTTGAGAATTCAGTCTCCGCGTCAATAGTCATGTATAGCATTTGCATTATAAGACTTCGCAGCAAAGTCGTTTTAGTAATATACAATGATTTGTTGTATGAATTGAACCGAAGAATATTTGAGTTTGTTACAACAGGCTG
>JAGDYQ010000001.1:26322612-26362612 GCA_021962125.1 Bulinus truncatus
TAAATAGTTTGATCGTCATAAGAAGGAATCAACAAAGAACGTAACGCAATCAAACTGTTTAAACAATCTTTAATGAAAGTCAAAATATACTGTACTACCATCGATAAACATTAATCTGTGAGTGTATGTCTGTGTATGTGTGGGTGTATGTGTGGGTGTACGTGTGGGTGCATGTGTGGGTGCATGTGTGGGTGTACGTGTGGGTGCATGTGTGGGTGCATGTGTGGGTGCATGTGTGGGTGCATGTGTGGGTGCATGTGTGGGTGTATGTGTGGGTGCATGTGTGGGTGTATGTGTGGGTGTACGTGTGGGTGCATGTGTGGGTGTACGTGTGGGTGTACGTGTGGGTGCACGTAATGATCACTTACATCACCCCTTGAAATCAATCAATCAGGTGATCAAGTGACACGCCCAGCAGTAATGGACAAGTTAGTCCGCCTAGTCTCACTGTGGTGGCTTTCTGAATCGTAACATCGACCGACCATTTTTTTTTTTTGTTATTTGCTCTAATTGCTCACTCACTACCCCCCCCCCCCCCCCCCCACGATCTCCTTTCTTGAAGTCTTCCCAGTTTGCATCTCCCCCCGGATAAAAACAAAAAACAACTTTTACCACCATTAGCAAAACAATGTGTGTGTGTGTGTGTGTGTGTGTGTGTGCGCGCGCGCGTGTTTCTAAATAATTTCCTCACCGCGAACTGAAAGTTTGACAGATGGGGCGTGACAAATTGAGGTGTTTGACCGGGGGGGGGGGAAACTTTAGAAGATAAGGCGCCCCCCCCCTCACCCCCCCCCGTTGTTTGTGTGTGTGTGTGTGTGTGTGTGTGTGTGTGTGTGTGTGTGTGTGGTTTTTTTTAAAAACTAGATTCGAGAAAATAGAAAGGGGGGGGAGGGGTGAGTTAAAGATTAGCCACATGTGGTCGATAGCCTTGTGGACACATGTCCATCACAATATTTGTGGAAAAGTAGACGAAGAAGAAGAAGAAGAAGAAGAAGAGGGAAAAGTGATGGTTGATGGCGAGGAAAGGGTGAAATGAGGGGAGTGATGCTGTTGGGGTGGGGGTGGGTTGTTCTTCATTAGACACATTGCCGAAGAAAAAATGAATTCTCTCGTGTTATTTAAATTTGGTGGCTTCATTATTGTTTTCCTCTAAATGTCCAGCAGCCAATATGAAGACATATGGGTGTCATTGAGTCATTACATCTTAGTCAGTTCGGACATATGGGCCACAGCTGAGATACACAAAGTAATAATTTCTTTTGATATTGGACACCCTCAGAGCCAGACACATGACCGTAGGGGGTGGGGAGGCGGTGGGCACATTGAGACTCACCACGGCTGCAGTGTGTGTGTGTGTCGTTGGATTCATTAGTGAGTGAACAGATCTCAAAACGTGAAAACTGGAACATCCGTCAATCCATCTTAAACACAAACCTTAAACATTAATAAACACATCATCAACATTATTAAACACATCTTAAATATATAATATAACAATAGCGATTTGGGCGCTGATTTAAATCGAAAGTAAAGAATTTATATAACAGTATTCCAGTTTAAAATACAATCATGAAAAAAAAAAATCGGATCTGCCCGAAACTAAAAAAAAAAACCTCGCCTGCCGATCAAGCCTAAGGGGATATAACTCTATGCAAAGGTTTTGCAGGGTACAACTAGTATCATATATACACTAGCAAACGAATTTTAAATATTAAAAGCTATCATAAACACATCTTTATCATATAAAGTAAACACCAAAATAAAGTTAACGACAATTAAGCACATATCAAACACCAAGACAACATTCTGTGGGGTATTTTTAAAAATGTATTCAGCGGCGGCTCTCGACCTGTTATAAAGAAATGTTTTATTGGGTGTAGCTGCATGTGTAATAATACAAAAACATGGAAGCCATATTGTTTGAGTGTGTCCATATTGTTTGAGTGTGTCCATATTGTTTGAGTGTGTCCATATTGTTTGAGTGTGTGAAATATTGTTTGAGTGTGTCCATATTGTTTGAGTGTGTCCATATTGATTGAGTGTGTCCATATTGATTGAGTGTGTCTGTTACGTTGTTATTTTCAACGATGTAACGTTATTATATCTTATACTTTACAAGGCGTAGGATCGCCAAATATGTTACGTTAACTTTTCTAACTAATAAATATATCAACGCCAAGGCTTGTTATATGAACACAACAGATCTAACTTTAATTGCTTCTAAACATAGGTGAATATATATGTATATACAATATAAGTCCTTTGTCTAATGATGTCTACTTAAACAAATGTCACTACAAGTTTACAACTCTTAGAATCTTAGAACTATCTACACTACTCTACGTCTAACTCCTATGACTGTCAGCACCTTACTAAATCAGAGCACCTTACTAACTCAGAGCACCTTACTAACTCAACTACTACTATTCACGTCTTTTATAAGGTTGGGGCGAATACGTTGGTGCAACGTTTGGGGGGGAGGGGGGAAACGACGATGTCTGTCACCGAAACGTTTGGGGGGGGGGGAAAGAACGTCAGTGAAACGATTGGGGGGAAGGCGACGTCGATGAAACGATTCAATATGGCGGCTGCAACCTTGGCCAGTGTCCATATTGTTTAAGTGTGTGAAATATTGTTTGAGTGTGTCCATATTGTTTGAGTGTGTGAAATATTGTTTGAGTGTGTCCATATTGTTTGAGTGTGTCCATATTGTTTGAGTGTGTGAAATATTGTTTGAGTGTGTCCATATCGTTTGAGTGTGTCCATATTGTTTGAGTGTGTCCATATTGTTTGAGTGTGTCCATATTGTTTGAGTGTGTCTATATTGTTTGAGTGTGTCCATATCGTTGCATTTAGTAAACGATTCATTAAATGTGTACTGGTTACAAAATGGTGCCGATAAGCTAGATTTGTTAATGGAAATGTGCTAGAGTGGTGGTGGTGGAGGTGGTGGGTGGGTGGGGTAGGTTAGTGGACATTGGTCAGCATTGTTTACATTTAGCTACTAAAAACTGTGAATTGAGCTAAGAATGGCTTTTGTTATTCTGAATGAAAGACTTAAAGACAACAACAGAACGTATGAGGCACAGCGTCATGTCACGTGCAATATTTTAGCTGCCGCTTGAGGTAGGGCCTAACACAGCCGTGGACAAACTAAGGCCCGCTGGCCAAAGCCGGCCGGTCGTACTATTTTATCCGGCCTACAACTCGTTTCAGGGTTAACCACATCATCAACCTTTAATTTATGACTTTTACATTTAATTTATTTTACTTGATGTCAACATTTTATTCATCGTCTAGCCCGCCGGACAAATTTACGAACCCTAGGTGGCCCGGGACTCAAAAAAGTTTGCCCACCTTTGGTCTAACATTAAAAAAAAAAATTTTTTTTGAAAAAAGAGAGGGTCGGATTTCGATCATTGAAAGAGATTGAGCACTTCTGTCAACGCCGCTGGTTGGGAGTGAGGTCTCTGTAGCATGACATCACAAGCCATTTGAGATACGCCGCTGACTTTTTTTTTTTGCAGTTGCGTGCATGTTTTCCTGCTACTATTTGATCTCTGAGCGATTATTTTTTTCTTGAAGTTTTCCTGATAAAACCAAGTTTACATACCTGACTCCTGAGAGAGAGAGAGAGAGAGAGAGAGAGAGGATAGAGTGTGTGTGCGCATGTGTTTGTGTCTGTGTGTGTGTGTGTGAGAGAGAGAGGATAGAGTGTGTGTGCGCATGTGTTTGTGTCTGTGTGTGTGTGTGTGAGAGAGAGAGAGAGAGAGAGAGAGGGAGAGAGAGAGAGAGAAAGAGAGTTTTTTTTAAAAATGAAGTCTGCATAAGCGGAAATACATTTTTACGTCACAATTGATGACGTCATTTTCTCTGACAAAACTAAAAAAAAAAAAACAACAGAAAACCACCGACTCATGGCCAGAGACATTACTTTGGGTGGGCAAATAAGTCAACTGCCCTGGGCCTCCACTGCTAAAGAGGGGCCTTTTCAAGTATTTACGTCTATTAAATTTGGTGCTGAGAGGGCCGCGTCAGGCACTTTTGCTAAGGAACCCCAGATATCACTAAAATGTATGATTAGACCCCCCCCCCCAAATATCGCTAAATTCTATATTATTAGGGCCCCCAAAATATTGCTAAAGTCTATGACGGGTCCCCAAATACCACTTAAGTCTTTGAGTAGGGCCCCCAAATATCGCTTAAGTCTATTGTCATAACTCTGTTATATTTACTGTAGTCAGTGCATGTTGTAAGTTTTTAGTCAACATGAAAAGAGATATGTTAGAGGGAATTCCCTGAGATATGTTAGAGGGAATTCCCTGAGATATGTTAGAGGGAATTTCCTGTAGTACGGTAACGCACCAAATGAATGGGTTATAAAAAAACGGAAGGAAATAAAAGAGAGAAGACATTGACGGTTATTGGAGGTACATGTATTGATAAAACAATGTCTTATGAGTGAGTTAAATGAATAAAAGAAACCACCGTCACCATCCTTGATATGTTGTATTTAATAAAGAAATAGTTCATGAAGTGGTGAATGTTGTCATTTTCTTTACTAGACATTTGTGTTGGACAAGTGATGTCAATCTAATTATATTTTAAGGAATGAGGACACAGGAAGATAATAAGCTCACTATACTTGAAGGAGTGGTTTAGCCTTCTGAGGAGATACGACACCTATGATTAGGGCCCCGAAATATCACTAAAGTCTATGACGGGCCCCCAAATATCACTCATGTCTATGACGGGCCCCCAAATATAACTCAAGTCTATGACTAGGGCCCTGCACATAACATATATGTATCATTCATTCAATTTACTACATTGAGAGATTTGGGAAAATATGCTCTGCTCCCCCCTCCCCCCCTCGCTCCCCTAAACAATTAACCAGATATTCGATTAGTCATCACCTATCGCTCTATTACAAAACTATACGAAGTCCATGGACAGCCCACATTAGAAAAGCCAATTGTGTAAGAACACGCATCGCACGACTTCAGTGCTGTCCGAAAGGTTACAAGAGTTTTGGGAAAATTCCGATTTCCGTCACGTTAAATTGCAACACATTTGTATGGCTTTAGAGAGATCTTTATAAACCATTCGTTCTGCTGTAGTAAATGATTCCGAAGAAATGTTTTAAACATAAAGACAATCGGACCAGAAGAACAAAATTGTCAATCATTGTAAGTTATCTATTTCTGATTTCTTAGTGCTACTGTTTGTGCCCGTTCTATCTCTCTCTCTCTCTCTCTCTCTCTCTCTACCTGTCTGTGTGTGTGTGTGTGTGTGTGTGCGTGTGTGCTTATTTGAAGTCTTATCAAGATTAACGACAGTGTCTCAGGGAATTCCCTTAGGTAGCGCATCAAATAGATTTGACATTGAAAGGAAGTTGGAGAGGATATGTGATGCACGGTCATGCACGGTTTTTATAATGTAATAGACAGTTTACACAAAACACACTTCTACACATCCTGTTAACAGTCAGTAGTTACTTATTGAAACACAGGCTGGACGTCAACTGAATGTTCCTGTGAAGATGAAAGTAACTTCAATTAGTTGCCTCCTGGTGTTCCTCATTGGACTCCCGTGGGTCGCCCCACAGATGCATGATTTTGACTCACAGCCTGATAAACTGTGCCACGTAAGTTGATAAAATGGCTGTCTATATTGTTTGTCAGTTTAATTGGTTGTTAGAATGTCGGATGTGTCTGTCTATTGTGTCAAGTGTGTATGTTTTTTTTTATCGTAGAGTACATTGCTATGATCAAATGAAATAAAATTTACCGTTTTTTTTTTAAATGTCAATCAATTTTTCCATTTCAGTATTTTTGGTTCACAGATACGTTTGTTTATTTACTGTTAAGTTTTCACGCCTGACTGAACCAAATTTTCTATGTCACGGGGAAGAGGGCGTGGCGAGTTGCTATGTGAACTGAATGGGATGGTTTACGTGTGGTTGAGTGTGTGTGTGTGGGGGGGGGGTCGCATAACTGGACATGAAAAGATACAAAAATGTTATATAGAATGTGTCAAAAGAAGTTAGATCCGGTCTGTTATGGGAGGTGTTGAGTCTATTATTCAATCGATTTTGTTTATTATCTGCCATTCAGGTAGGAAGAGGGAGGGGAGCTCATCGTATCTTTAAAACACACACACACACACAGACACACACACACACACATATATATATATATATATATATATAAATATATATAATATACATATAATATAAATGTTAGTTGACTGCTACAATGTAGTAGCTATTGGATCAACGTTCAACTGTCATTTTGTGGTCCCGGGTTCGATCTCCGGTGAGGACCAACGGATATTCCAGGTCATTATTAAGTCCTCGCTATGCCTCTCAGGTGTAGGTCCAAAGCCATTGTACAATCGGTTATGGTGTAAAGAAAAGCAGGGCAATATGAAAACTGTCCAATTGGTTAGGATCTAAGAGATTTCATCTCACTCTTACAGTGAACTCACACACACATTAACAAAAATAAATTATATACTTTTCACACTGTATGAAACAAGTATACTATTGAAAAAAATACCCCACTAAAAAGATTTAAAAAAATAGTAATTGGTATTTTAAATGCTGAAAAAAACTATTTCAGACAACATGTGCAGGAACAAATTAAACTTCTGCAATTTTCCATTGGGATACACAACTCTCATGACGTCTTTGAAAGCCCTATTGACACCATTATGACCCAGGCTTATACATACACACACACACACACACACATATATATATATATATATATCGCTATACATAGTTAACTAATCAAGAGTAGGTTATACTGCGTAGGGTGCATTGTGACGACGCAGTCATTCAAAGTGACTTAAGTTATCGCGGGTCGCCAGGCATGCTGTCATTTTTTTCACGACTTATTGTTTATTTAGGGGCCCCCGCTAATGATGTCCTGCCCTGGGGCCCTTGTTGGCTCTCGGCGCCCCTGCGGTCGCACATCCTATGTGGCCCAATCAATGTCAATCGGTCGTTGACTGTAGAAGAACCAAATTTTGCCAGGGCCCCCGTATACGCCATACTGTGTACAAATCAAATCCGATGTTGCCAAACAACTTTGTTTCTTTTATTCCCACAATAGCACAGGTTGGGAATCATGGATAGACCTATATATATGTATATATATAGTGCAGATTGAAGAACATATGAATTAATCTCAGATTTAAAAAGCAAAATGTAACTGTGATTTTTTTCTTTCACCTGGTAGACTACCTATGTAGGTCACTACTCCACCGCCTGCTTCTACTGCCATGACTGCTCCACCCACGTCATTGTTGTATCGCCCGGATCCTGTTGTGCTAAATGCCCTAATGGTACGGTATAAACAACAAACATTTACAAACGCCGTCTTAGCCGGCGTATTGACAGCTTTAAATTGATAATGAAACTGTTGTAAACTGTAATTGTAAGTTTTGATCTTGAATAGATGCCTACACTTTAGACGTGAAACTTTAGGTGACATTTTTGCAATTAATTTTTAAAATTTAATAAAAAAAAACATTAAAGAATTCAAACGAAAAAAAAAAAATATAAAGGTTAATTCAAATGATGTGCATGTTAGTTAGTTACTTTTGATTTATTTTTAACTACAACAACAATAACACTTAAGTCATCTTTTATCTGTTAACATTATTCTATCACCTTGCTTTATGTGTTACCTTGCTTTATGTGTCACCTTGCTTTATGTGTGACCTTGCTTTATGTGTCACATTGCTTTATGTGTTACCTTGCTTTATGTGTTACCTTGCTTTATGTGTCACATTGCTTTATGTGTTACCTTGCTTTATGTGTTACCTTGCTTTATGTGTCACATTGCTTTATGTGTTACCTTGCTTTATGTGTTACCTTGCTTTATGTGTCACCTTGCTTTATGTGTCACCTTGCTTTATGTGTCACCTTGATTTCTGTCACCTTGATTTCTGTCACCTTGATTTATGTGTCACCTTGCTTTATGTGTCATTTTGCTTTGTGTCACCTTGATTTATGTGTCACCTTGCTTTGTGTCACCTTGCTTTATGTGTCAATTTGCTTTGTGTCACCTTGCTTTATGCGTCACCTTGCTTGACATGTCACCTTGGCTAATACAAACCTTACTTTATATATCACATTGGTTAATGTGTCCTTTGCTTTATATGTCACCTTGGTTATTGTGTCACCTTGATTTGTGTCACCTTGCTTTATGTGTCACCTTGCTTTATGTGTCACCTTGCTTTATGTGTCACCTTGATTTATGTGTCACCTTGCTTTATGTGTCACCTTGATTTATGTGTCACCTTGCTTTATGTGTCATTTTGCTTTGTGTCACCTTGATTTGTGTCACCTTGATTTATGTGTCACCTTGCTTTATGTGTCACTTTGCTTTGTGTCACCTTGCTTTATGTGTCACCTTGCTTGACATGTCACCTTGGCTAATACAAACCTTACTTTATATATCACATTGGTTAATGTGTCCTTTGCTTTATATGTCACCTTGCTTTATGTGTCACCTTGCTTAATGTGTCACCTTGCTTAATGTGTCACCTTGATTTTCGTCACCTTGCTTTATGTGTCACCTTGCGTTATGTTTCACCTCGCTTTATGTGTCACCTTGATTTTCGTCACCTTGCTTTATGTGTCACCTTGCTTTATGTGTCACCTTGATTTTCGTCACCTTGCTTTATGTGTAATGTTGGTTAATGTGTCACCTTGCTTTATGTGTCACTTCGCTTTATGTGTCACCTTGCTTGATTTCACCTTGGTTTGTGTCACCTTGCTTTATATGTCACCTTTGTTAATGTGTCACTTTTATAGAAGATGATATTTTGATTCAGTACGGGGAGTACCATTATTCCATTGATGATGTTTAGTATTTGATGCTGTCTGATGGTAAATTGAAGCAGACTGAGTAGCGAAACACCAAGACAGAGAGTTGTGTGCCACCCCAGACAAAACAAAATAAACATGTTGCTAGATCTTGTAGAATAGATTCAATAGAACGATGGTTCTCAAAATGTGGTTACCGATCGAATTTAAAGTTAGAATCAAGTGATCTATCTATCTATCTATCTATCTATCTATCTATCTATCTATCTATCTATCTATCTATCTATCTATCTATCTATCTATCTATCTATCTATCTATCTATCTATCTATCTATCTATCTATCTATCTGTCTGTCTATCTATCTAATCATTCTTTCATTCTCTCCAGTCAGTCATGTTTGTATGTGTTACGGGTCCTTTTTATATACTTCATACATGTTACGGGCTCTTTGGTTATGCTCTATAAACGTCTCAGGCCCTTTGGTTTATGTTATGAGTTGTATGTTTTAATTCCAACGTAGAGATGTTAATTTAGCTTAATGTCTGTCCGTTTCACTCTTATTTGCTCACTCCTTTGTCACAACTCAAAAACCAATCAAACTCGATGCGTTGTTAGTACCACGATTTATTTACATAAATGTACATCAGAATACACAAGTCCATAAACGAATACACATTTAAATCCACAGTAATTTGCTCTGCCTCAACTCTGACTAACTAGAGATCTCTAAACTATTCTCGTCGCTCTCGTAACTATCTCTCTTCTCAAACTCCTCATAACTAACTCCTCTCATAACTACGAACTGCTCCCTCACTAACTAATGTCCAAATCCAGCCCCTATTTATACCCCTAACGTCCGTGCCCTAATTACCCTAAGTACGTCACAGTCTCTTCAGTATCTAATCTTTCTAGGAGCAGGTCACATGGTCGTCATTGTTAACCTGCTAGACTGTCGGACGGCGCCTCCATGTCATCACACCTTTGCTGCTACTATTCTAATGTTTCCCACCTTGCCCTAAGTTGTCTGTCACCTTGTCACTATTATTCTTCCTAATCCTAATTCTTAGATATCTATTATATTAAAAGGTCGAAGGGGATTGTCTCTGTCTCTAAATCTACTTTAGCTCTTCACAGTATGGTATCTGGGTCGGAGTAGTGACAGTATATTGTAGAAAGTGGCTACGGGTAAGGCTAACGTACTCCGTATTATTTTTGTTCCGGGGTACGGCTATAGATGTGCGCATGTGCAGCAGACGGACTGCATTTTACTGCATAATTTTTTGTTTTCGGGGTTATGGTTAGGGTTCGGATTAGGGTTAGGGTTAGGATTAGGGTTAGGATTAGGCGCAATATCTATAGTCGGACCCCGAAAAAATAATACGGAGTACGTTAGCCGTACCCGTAGCCACTGCGTTGAATGTATTTGAAAATTAGTTTAATGCGTCACACGGGGGGGGGGGGGGGGGATAACCATGGCATTGACTTGCTGACTTTTTGAATTTCAATAGCGCCATAGAAAGATCAGATCTTTCGCTATTTAGTTTTACAAACTGCAAGTCTTTAAACAATGTTTTAAATATGTATTGGGTATTTCACAGTGTACAATAGTTTCACGATCTAAAATACATTAATGGAAAGCTCACTCATAGAGAGAGAGAATCACACTCACACTATTAACAGTATTACAGTAAACGAGCGTATTTCAGTAAGTATTGTTTTTTTTGGCTTTTCTGTGTGTTTGCGTTTTTGTGCTTGTGTGTGTGTATGTATGTGTGCGTGTATGTGTGTGTGTGTGTATGTGTGTGTGTGTGTGCTTATCAGAGGCCTGACTTAAGTCTTATCAAGATTTACGGCCGTTTAACAATAAAACATCCCTCCACACATTTACGTTAACAGTCAGTAGTTACTTATTGAAACACAGGCTGGACGTCAACTGAATGTTCCTGTGAAGATGAAAGTAACTTCAATTAGTTGCCTCCTGGTGTTCCTCATTGGACTCCCGTGGGTCGCCCCACAGATGCATGATTTTGACTCACAGCCTGATAAACTGTGCCACGTAAGTTGATAAAATGGCTCTGTCTATATTGTTTGTCAGTTTAATTGGTTGTTAGAATGTCGGATGTGTCTGTCTATTGTGTCAAGTGTGTGTGTGTGTGTGTGTGTTGTTTCTTTTTTTTATACCTAGAGCAAATTACTTTGATAAAAAGGTCAATCAATTTTGTTGGTCAATATTATTCAAAGGTACCTGTGTGTTTATTTACTGCTAAGATTTCACGCCTGACTGAGCCTAATTTCCAATGTCACGGGGAAGAGGGCGTGGCGAGTTGCCCTGTTGACTGAATGTGATGGTTTACGTGTGGCTGAGTGTGGGGGTGTGTGTATAACTGGACATGAAAAGATTAAAAATGTTATCATAGAATGTGTCAAAAGATCCGGTCTGTTATGGAAGGTGTTGTGTGTATTATTCAATCGATTTGTAGGTAATCTGCCAAGGGGAAGGGAAGGGAGGGGGGTGGAGCAGTTCATCTTATATATCTTTAAAACACACACACAAACACACACACACAAACACACACACACACACATATATATATATATATATATATATATATATATATATATATATATATATATCAATGTTACTTTACTGCTACAAAGTGGTAACATAAAAATATAAAAATGTTATTGAATCAACGCTCGACTGTCGAGTTGTGATCCCGGGTTCGATCTCCAGTGAGGATCAATGGATATTTCATGTCATGATTAAAGTCATCAATATTGCCTTCCGTGATGCCCCTCCAAGGCCATTGCACTATCGGCTATGGTGGAAAGAAAAGTAGGAGCTAAGAGATTTCACCCCACCCTTACCGGGACTCCACACCCCCCCACACACACACCCACACACACAAACACACATCTACAAGCATTATATATTTTTGTAACTGTTTGAAGCAAGTATATAATTTACACAATAGTAATAAGTATATAATTGAATAAATATCCCATTAAAAAACATAAAACCTAACTAAATATCTTTCTGTACTTTATATTTAAAAAAAAAACCAACTATTTCTGCAAACTTGTGAATAAGACATGTTAAAACTTGTACAATTTTCCACTGGGATACACAACCCTCATGACGTTTTTGATGGCCCGATTGAAACCACTCACCTACGTCCCAGGGGTTATAAATATGTATAGCCCGTCTTATGTAACCTAAACATTTTCCAAACAATTTTCTTTCTTTAAAGCCCCCCCCCTCCCCACAAACCAGAGTTTGAGAATCGTTGATACATCTACTTGTGGTGCAGATTGAAGAACGTTTGTGTGTCTATCACAGTGTTTAAAAAAAACAACAAACAAAACTAAAAATTTAACTTTGATTTTTTTTCTCTCACTTTCTAGACATCCCATGTAGGTCAGTACCCCATCGCCTGCTCCTACTGTCATGACTGCTCCAACCAGGACTATTGCATGAATGCTGACTGCCAGAGTCAGCAGTGTGCAGACTATGTTGTATCGCCCGGATCCTGTTGTGCTCACTGCCCTAATGGTACGGTATAAACAAACAACACACATTTACAAATACACCATCATAGTTTGCATATTGATGGATATTAAAATAAATGATGTTGACTTGTGTCTGTGTTCAGGTCCCAACTGCTGGGTCGAGGCCACCATTGTCCCCATGGGTCAGACGGTGAAATTCGACAACGGCACAGAGTGTAGTTGTGTCTACGGGAACTATCACGTGGTGAGGACCAGGTGTACGGCCCTGGTTAACGGTTCACCAGTTGAGTACTTCCACGGGCCGTCGTTTGTTTCATGGATGTGACCTTTGTCCACTACATTCAGTTTTGATTCACATGTCTGCAATTAATTATTTAATTTAAGAAATTATGAATGAAGTCAATTGAAGAAAATTAAAAGTTTCAAAAAATGTACATGTTTGTTAATTGTGGTTGATTTTTAGATTGAAAACACAGAATCTATCTCGATCTATCTATCTATCTATCTATCTATCTATCTATCTATCTATCTATCTATCTATCTATCTATCTATCTATCTATCTATCTATCTATCTATCTATCTATCTATCTATCTATCTATCTATCTATCTATCTATTTATCTATCTATCTATCTATCTATCTATCTATCTATCTATCTATCTATCTATCTATCTATCTATCTATCTATCTATCTATCTATCTATCTATCTATCTATCTATCTATCTATCTATCTATCTATCTGTCTGTCTGTCTGTCTGTCTGTCTATCTATCTATCTATCTATCTGTCTGTCTATCTATCTATCTATCTATCTATCTATCTAAGTATATATCTATCTATCTATCTATCTATCTATCTATCTATCTATCTATCTATCTATCTATCTATCTATCTATCTATCTATCTATCTATCTATCTATCTATCTATCTATCTATCTATCTATCTATCTATCTATCTATCTATCTATCTATCTATCTATCTATCTATCTATCTATCTATCTATCTATCTATCTATCTATCTATCTATCTATATATATCTGTCTCGATCTATCTATATATGTCTATCTAATCTATTTAATCTATCTACTATCTATCTATCTATCTATCTATCTATCTATCTATCTATCTAAGTATATATCTATCTATATATCTATCTATATATCTACGTATCTATCTACGTATACACACACATCCATCCATCCATGCACTTTAATTATATTAATCATATTAACCACAATAATAAAGTTAAAAATATATCTGTACCCCCCACCCTTCCATTGTGTAATAAATTGAAAAGGAATAAAAAATACCCTACCATGTAAGTCATATGAAGCTGCTGAGATTCGAACCGGTAGCCAGTCCACTAGTGATGAAGTTACTACTGAGATTCCATCTCCAATTGATGATCAAGTTATATTCAATGTCGTGGTTGTCAATACTATAAATAGTTTTCAATGTTTATGTAAATAATTCACATCCCGGCTCTACAAGGAGTAAAAAGTAAAAAAAAAAGCTTAACTGTAGTGGGTAACGTAGGAAGGGTTAGGCGTATTATGAGGGCGTAAAGGGCACTGAAAGGCGCTATTAATTATTGTTCTATTTTTTACATGATGAAATTTTACTTTTTTTGTCATTTTAGTAAAATTCAACGCAGTATATTGTAAAATAATGTTTATAGTTAATTGTAAACGAACTTATCATTCTAAGTATAACGTAATGGTGTTCTTTAAAAACTAAATTCCCTCAATACTAAAATAGTATGATTCTAACACATCCCCATCCCCCCCCCTCCACCATTGTTAAGTTACAGTTTACATTTTACTGTGATCTCAAACCCGAAAATGTTAATTTACCTTTTTTAAAATTAATTTTTGATAGAGACGTTACCTAAGTGCAATAAACATTTTTGTACACAATGATTGAGACGTTTACTAAAGGTAATGAGTGAATTGTTTACTTATATACACATGGTGTACGCTAGTGTGTGTGTGTCTATGTACGCGTGTTTAACCTAGCTTAAGTAAGTGTAATTGTCTTATCTGTAGCAACCGACTAATGATTTACAACAGCAGTAATTGATTTACTTCATCGACCTTTTAACATTTTGCTCGCTTCGACATTTTGCCTGTTACAATAGGAGTTCCTTGTTTTTTAGGATCACGGCATTTAATTATTGAACATAAATAAAAAAGGAAGTGTACAGAAATTGGAATCTACCGTACTCGATCTTTCTGTCCCGGTAAATTTTTACTGCAGCATGCTTGTTGCATTTACAATGTTTCAAAACCAGTTTAGCTTTACAAAGATATTTACAGACACCAAGGTGGCTTCAAAAGGTGTCTTGCAGGCCATCAGATAAAATACTTTAGCACTGTTCAAATATTAAATGACGCGTGGGGTGGGATGTATGTTAGTGTGGGGTGGGGGTGGGCGCGATGTTTCGTCTAATTTTTCCAAAGGGGAAGTTTTGGCGGGTAATGATGTCGGCTGCTCATCTTTAGATGGGAACTCAAATTTTTTTTGTGCGCCGCGTAACGGTTTATCGGCCTACTAAACGAAACGGTTGCACACTCATTTGCAATCTTATTGCGCATGTCCTTGGTGAGCTGATTGCTGATATGGTGTTGTTAGCCCTTGAAAAGCCAAGAGGAGATAACCAAAAGCGCGGATCATCTTAATCCCACCAGAAACCACCGATCAATGTGACTTTATGGCGGCACAACCGTTCACAACATAAACATATTTATATGACAGTAAATATGGGTTTGATTCCGATTAAAACAAAACACATTATTAACAGAAGGAGACCAGTATTCATTTAAATTTTTGAATTTATTACAATATGAAAAGAAGGTTCAATAAGAAGGATGAACAAACCATGATACACAACATGTCTGTGGTCGAACATTGCAATAAATTGTTAAATGTATGACATTGTTTTACCATTAATGTTTTAGCATAAGTCAGCGGATCCCGAAATGTTGCCTTATATCTCGCTTTTCTTTATATATACATATATACATTTATACGCACGCAATAGCTGTACACAACAAGGTGTTCCTGTGGCTTAGCTCAACTTTAAATTATGAAAAAAAAACTATTTAAAATATTACTGACGAAATAAAAATAATTTGCAATATTAATACAAATCCAATAGAAAGATCACTAAAGTAAATGGAACATTTTTTCGATACCGTTTGACTAATGAAATAAAACTAATGAAGAACTATTATTTGGCACTTCGTGACTTTCGGTTGACCTCCCATGGTTTTAAAAAAGTAAAGTAAAGAGATAATTGTATACCGAACTGATTGATTAAATGTTTAGTTGAATATAATTTGTGATATCCGTAAAACATGTATATAAAAATACACAGAGTTCTTTACTGCAATTAAGTTTCCTAGTTTCAAGGCAATCGGTGAAGAACTTTCGGAGTGATTATATCACTACAGTCTTTCTATTAACATTTATATATACATACGTATATACAACTATATATACTAGCAGTGTACCCGGCGTTGCCCGGTAAGTCGAAAGTTCAAACGTGACACTTGAAACATTTCCAACGCACCATTAGGTAAAGATATGGGTGCTAATTTAATCCAGCTACCTAATGTGCAGAAATGATCTAAATTTCATACGTCACAATTTACGCTTTACCTGTCATCGCTAACCAACCAAACCAAACAACCAACTAACCAAACCAACAAACCAACCAAACAAAACCAAACAACCAACCAAACCATCTAACCAAACCAAACAAAACCATACAACCAAACCAAACCAAACAACCAACCAAAATACAAACCAAACCAGCAAACCAAACTAACCTAACAAACCAACTGAACAAACCAATCAAACCAACTGAACCAACCAAACAACCAACCCGAATCCGTCGCAAATTACGTTTACCCGTCAACGCAAACCAACCAAACCAAACCAATTCAAATAAACCAAACCGAACCAAGCCAAACCAACCAAACAAATCAACAAAACAACCCAATCAAACCAAACCAAACCAAACACCATTAGGTAAATGCATGGGTGCTAAAATATGCCACTTACTTACTGCTTAATGTGCAGAAATGACCTACATTTCAAGCTTTACAAATTACGTTTTACCCGTCAACGTTAATAACTTTGGATTATTTGTTTAAACAGAAGTTAATTCTCTCAATGTGAAAATCAAAACGAAACATTAAAAAATAAGTTACTATAAAAATGAACTGAAAAGTAAAAAATAAATTCTTCATTTTGACATTGTGCGGCACAGAGGCAAGTTGGTGTGGCACGACACAGCACCCAAGCGCACGTTGAATTCGGCATCTTACGTTCTTAATTTCTTATTCACTCTCTATTCTTATATATATATATATATATATATATATATATATATATATATATATAAAGCTTTATGCTGAACAAGTCCTTGCATGATAATTATAAACAGAAAACAATAGAAAAAGGGCGAAATAATGGTACCGAGAAATAATAATTTATGATCCAAATGAAATAATGCAGTAGAATGACATTTACCTATTGAACTTTTCCTCGTTTAATATATACCGTTAAACATAAATAGTCGACAATACATGAGATAAACATTTCTTGATCACGAAAAATTGATGACAATTTGAACTTCAAAGAAACTTCCCCAACTGAAAGGTTAAGCTGAACTACTGGAATGAGTGACGACCAATTTTATCAAATCAAACATCCTTTACATGTAATATGGTTCGTATCCTTAAAATTAAAATTTATGAAAGGTTTGAAGTTTAGAGAAAATTAAAACGGAAGTACAGTATAAACAAAAAGACACTAGTGTAGCTGATAACACATGTATGTATATACGTTTCTTTTGAGTCTATCAATGTAGACATCTGTATATAAGACAGTTTTCTTTTTCAATTTTTAGACTTGCTCTGGTATGGTCAGTCGTTGACAGACTGCTGCCGAAATTTTGAACACAAAATGATTTCTGCAAAGGTTATTTTAATTCTGTGTTTTATTGGACTTACTCGGTGTGCGATCAAAAGGGGCACTAATGCCCATTCAGTTCAGCATAAAACTCATGTCATGTCAGATGAAGGAAGTCATGGAAGTCAGAAGAAAGACGTCAACAATACTGTTCATAAAAACTCAGAACTACAATTAAACAGTCACAATCTGTCAAAAAAAATTGTAAATAATTTACAAGACAATAGATCTCGGCCAGATAAACTTTTTCATTTGCTTTCGTCGGAGCTAAGAATTAAACATAAAGGTAATGACAACCCAAGGTATGCACAAGACTATCATAGGATTAACAAGAGAAATGTATCAGAAAACGAATTCACCAAGATCAGAAACATAAAAAAGTTGTCAGACGCTCATCCTAAGATTCAAACAAAGGAGTCTAAGAGATTTCAAGATGGTCGACAAGAATTGATATATGGTCTCTCTGAAATTCACATAATTTTGGGACAGCCAGTAGAGTCTTTGAAGGAAACATCCACAACTCAGTCGGAGACAACTGAGTTTCTTCCAGAAACATCTCAATTTCAGCCAGAATCATCATACATTCTTCCAGAAACATCTCAATTTCAGCCAGAATCATCATATATTCTTCCAGAAACATCTCAATTTCAGCCAGAATCATCATATATTCTTCCAGAAACATCTCAATTTCAGCCAGAATCATCATATATTCTTCCAGAAACATCTCAGTTTCAGCCATTGACATTGGAATCAGCTTACTATACCACAGAAGACCCATCTTCAATCCCACAAACAACACCTGCTCCATGGCAAGCTCCTGTTGAGACACGGGTCCCAGAAAGCCAAACAGGGATATTCCCTCCAATGGAAGTGCCCGACACTTCAGAGGATGTATACATTGGCACATTTCAATTGTGCAGTGTAAGTAACTAAAAAAATGTCTTGTATATACTTGTATCATTTACTTAGTCGTACTCTATTAATGCACTTGACCTTTGATGTTTTAGTTTGTATAGCGCACAAATCTGTTGGAGTATTTCTTACTTTGAAAATATGATTTTTTTCTTTCGATATGAAGTTTGCAACTTTACATTAGGGTGTACTGCTTATAATGACTGTTCAATCCCATATGGTAACTGTTAACAATTTTACATTAGGATTTACCGCTTGTAATGACTACCGTATTCAAACATAAATGATGACTGTTGACAATTTTACAATACGGTGTACCGCTTGTAATGTCTGTTCAAACACAAATGATGACTGTACGGCCACTGACTGCTGGGCTCAACATATTGTAGACTTTGTTATTTTATTTGCAGAAAACAATTTCAGACAACCTGTGAATGAGACATGTTAAACTTCTAGAATTTTTCCACTGGGATACACAATTCTCATGACGTTTTTTGACGGTTCGATTGAAACCATTCACCTATGACCCGGGGGTTATAAATATTTATCGCCTATCCATTGTTAACTATTAAGTAGTATGCTATACTGTGAATGGTACATTTTGACGCAGTCAATCAGATTGGCGTGGGTCGGCAATCCTGCGTGGCCTAATCAAAGTCAATCGGTCGTTGACTGTTTAAGTCATTCATAGAAGAATCAATACTGCATGGTGTCCCGTATACGTCATTCTCTGTAAAAAAAAATAAATAAAACTAGAGCTAAATCAGACGATTCCAAACAATTTTGGTTCTTTTATGACCTCCACCCCCACACACAGTTTGAGAATCATCGCTGTATTGTGCAGCTTGAAGAACGTTTGTATTATTTTAAGATTTAAGAAACGAAAAATGTAACTTTGATTTTCCTCTTACTTTATAGACATCTGATGGAAAGAAGTATCCCACCTCCTGCTATTATTGTCATGACTGCTCCAATAAATTCTATTGCAAGTATGCTGACTGTCAGAGCCAGCAGTGTGCAGACTTTGTTGTATCGCCAGGATCATGTTGTGCTATATGTCCTAATGGTACGGTATAAACAACAGACATTTACAAACACTAAATAATGGCACCGTCTGTTGTAAACTGTAATTGTTTGCTATGATCTTGAATGGATCTCTCTACACGTTAGACGTGAAGCATTGGGTCGATGTCCCAGAAGTCTCACAACTCACGAGTCCCAATGTTTCCTCTAAGGTGTTGTATGAAGTGAGCAAAAAATTTTGTCTCTGAGCGACATTTTGTTTGAGAGCAAAAGTTGTGAGCGATTTAAGCAATGTTGTTCGTCGGAGTGAGCGATCGTACGTGTAGTATAAGCGACGCTCTGAATTCGTGTGACCGATCGCTCACGCGCTCAGCTTAGAGGGGAACATTGCTCACGACCTAAATAATTAAGGATTCTGTCAAGTTTAACTAGTTGGAACAACTTGACGAAAAAGTTGAGTGAGTTTATATCTCACTCGTATGTGCGTGAATAACTTTAGTTGCACTTGGCGCGGACATCGAAAATGTCACATAATTCTCTTTTAAGGAAGATACCGCATGTACATGGCGGCAAAGTACCCCAAGAGCTGTTGTCTCCACCCCTCGCTCCCCTTTAGATACCCCCAGGCCCCCACCAGATCGAGATGATCCGACCTGTGGCAAATCGTTCCAACCAGTTTATTATCAAACCATCTGTTTTTTTTTTTTAAAAAAAGTACCAGTGACCCCATTGTCTACAGTCTTCTATCTAAACTGATTTGATTTAAAAGTAAATCTCAAAAATATACTTCAGCTACTATGACTGAAATGCCATTCTATGGGGAAACCCCTTGACGGGCGGCACAGTCAGCCGTGTACCATTATTGAGCCACGCACCTATATCCGTTGTTCGATGTATAATATGGCTCAAGGGCCATTATTTTTAGATCTTTCATTCATACAATTAAACCGAAAGAAGTATTAAAATCACTGATCAAACATATTTACGAAAAACTAAAACTGCATTGATCGTTTGTTATTGTATGAAACATAAATAAATGTTAAGAAATTGTCTGTCTATTTTATTTGTCCGTTTGCTTGCTAATTGGCATGTCGGTATGTCTGTCTACTGTGTTTGTGTTTTCTATTAATCCATAGAGTACTTCGCTTTCATGAATGAGCAAAAAAATAAAAACCTAATTTTTTTTTAAACTAAGTAAATCAAATTGTTTTTATAGATTTATTTCCCATTTAAATTTTGTGTTAAGTTAAATTTGACTAATTATACCATATCTGATGTTCCATATCTGATGTTCCATATCTGATGTTCCAAATCTGATGTTGACTTGTGTCTGTGGTCAGGTCCCAACTGCTGGGTCGAGGCCACCATTGTCCCCATGGGTCAGACGGTGAAATTCGACAACGGCACAGAGTGTAGTTGTGTCTACGGGAACTATCACGTGGTGAGGACCAGGTGTACGGCCCTGGTTAACGGTTCACCAGTTGAGTACTTCCACGGGCCGTCGTTTGTTTCATGGATGTGACCTTTGTCCACTACATTCAGTTTTGATTCACATGTCTGCAATTAATTATTTAATTTAAGAAATTATGAATGAAGTCAATTGAAGAAAATTAAAAGGTTCAAAAAATGTACATGTTTGTTAACTGTGGTTCATTTTTAGAACGAAAACACAGAATCTATCTATCTATCTATCTATCTATCTATCTATTTATCTATCTATCTATCTATCTATCTATCTATCTATCTATCTATCTATCTATCTATCTATCTATCTATCTATCTATCTATCTATCTATCTATCTATCTATCTATCTATCTATCTATCTATCTATCTATCTATCTATCTATCTATCTATCTATCTATCTATCTATCTATCTATCCATCCATCCATCCATCCATCCATCCATCCATCCATCCATCCATCCATCCATCCATCCATCCATCCATCCATCCATCCATCCACGCACTTTATTTATATTAACCACAATAATAAAGTTAAAAATATATCTTTACCTGTCTACCCCCACACCCTGCCTGTCTCGTTCAAAGTCTCTCACCCCCACTTTTCCATGCACCAATAAATTGAAAGGTACTCAAAATACCCTACCATGTATGTCATATGAAGCAGCAGAGATTCTAACCAGTAGCCAGGCCTCTAGTGATGAAGTTACTACAGAGATATCATACTCAAATGGTGATAAAGTTTTCTTCAAGTTCGTGGTTTTCAAACCTATAGACAATTTCCAATATTTATGTTAACATATCACATCCCAGCTCTACACTCTACGGTGGGTAACGTAGGGAGGTGTGGGCCTATTATGCGGGCTGCATTGGCCACTGAAGAGGAGTTTATAACTATTACTGTTCGGACAACGAAGTTTTACTTTTTTTCATTCTTTTCCGTAAAATTCAACGCAGTATATTGTAAAATAAAATATTTTACATTAAAATAAAATATTTTACATTAATATTTATAAATGAACTTAAAATTTTAGATATAACATAATGGTGGTTTGTTGAAACTAAAATGAACTCAACGCTATAATTGTATGATTCTTAATCCCCATTGTAAACTTACTGTATACATTTTACTATGATCTCAAACCCTTAAATGCTAATTTACTTTTATAATTGATCACTGGTAGAGTTGTTTGCTAAATATAACAGACATTTTGTTTACACACGTGCACATGGTGTATACGCCAGTGTGTATATGTACACATGGTGTATACGCTAGTGTGTATATGTACACATGGTGTATACGCTAGTGTGTATAGGTACACATGGTGTATACGCCAGTGCGTATATGTACACATGGTGTATACGCCAGTGCGTATATGTACACATGGTGTATACGCCAGTGCGTATGTGTACACATGGTGTATACGCTAGTATGTATATGTACACATGGTGCATATGCTATTGTGTATATGTATGTTCACGAGGATAAATTAAGTGTAATTCTCTTATCTAAAACATTCGTCTTGTGATTTACAACAGCAGTAATTGATTTGACTTCATCGTGACTTTAACCTTAGTAGGCATCGACCTTTGGCTAACTGTTACAATAGTCGTCATTTGTTGTTTTTTTTTTAGAATCGCCAACATAAACTATTGAAAAAGAAATGAATAAAGAGGAAGTGAATGGAAATTCGAAACTACTATAATACTCAGTCTTTCAACCCTTACTCCTTCCTCTAATTTATTCCTCCATTATCCAGTCTGTGTTTCTTGTGTCTAAACCATTTACGTTTTACGGAGTTAATCACTGATATCGGGGGTGGGTGGGTGGGGGGGTGTCTCTCAAAAGGTTGCAATCCCTTAGATAAAAGACCTTATCACAGTGTACATATTAAATAACGTATGAGGGTGGACTCTGTGTGAAGGGGTTGGGGTGGGGTTTCTGGGCGTAAGGTTTCATCTAATTTTCCGAAGGGTGAGTTTGGCGGGTAATGATGTCGGCTGCTCATCTTTAGATGGCAACTCAAATTTTTTGTGTGCGCCGCGTAACGTTTTTTATTGGCCTATGAAACGAAACGGTGTCGCATTCAGTTGCAATCTTGGCGCGCTTGCATTCGGTGATCTGTTTACTGATATGTTGTTGTTAAGCCTTGAAAAAGCCGATTAAAACAAAACACATTGTTAACATTGTTAACCAGTATTCATTTAAATTTTTGAATTTATTACAATATGAAAAGGAGGTACAATAAGAAGGATGAACAAATCATGCTACCCAACATGTCCGTAGTCATCAATTAATTGTTAAATTTATGACATAGTTTTACCATGGCATAAGTCAGTTGTTCTCAAACTTTTGTATTTTATATAGTTTTTCTGTATATATATATATATATATATATATATATATATATATATATATATACACACACATACACACTAGCGCTGTACCCAACAAGGCGATGTCGTGGCTAAGCCCAACTTTAAATTATAAAAAAAAAATATTTAAAAAAATACTGAGGAAATAAAAGTTAGTTGCAATAATAGTACAAATCCAATAGAATACTTACTAAAGTAAAGAGAACAATTTCCCGACACCGTTTGACAAATAAAAATAATGAAGATATATTCTTTAAAAAATGTAAGGTAAAGAGATAATTATACCAAACCGATTGATTAAATAATATTTTTGAATACAACAGTTTTGCTATCTATAAAATAAGTAAATTAAAACAGGCCAAGTAATTTACAGCAGTTTTGTGTCCAAATTTCATGTCAATCGGTGAAGAACTTTTGTCGAGATTATGTAAATACTGTCATCCTATTTACTTTTATATATAAAAGCTGCATACTGAAAAAGTCCTTGCATAAGAATTATAAATAGAAAACAATAAAAAAGGTCGAATAATGTTACCGAGATAGAATAATTTATGACCACAATGAAATAATGTATTAGAATGACGTTTCCATATTGAACACGTTCTCGTTTAATATGTACGTTTAATTAAAAATAGTCGTAAATACATGAGATAAACATTTCTTGATCACGAAAAATTGATGTCGATTTGAACTTCAAAGAAACTTCACCAACTGAAAAGTTAAGCTGAACTACTTGAACGAGTAACGACCAATTTTATCAAATCAAACATCCTTTACATGAGGCATATGATTCGTATCCTTATAAGTTAAATTTATGAAAGGCTTGAATTACTGCAAATAAATTAAAGACAGTAGTGTAGCAGATAATACATGTATGCTGATATAATTCTTTTAAGGCAATCGATGAAGACATCTTATATAAGTCGTTGTTTAGCCGCAGTTTTTCTGGTATGGGCAGGCGCTGACAAGCTGCTGGCGAAATTTTGAACACAAAATGAATTTTGCTAAGGTTATTTTAATTCTGTGTTTTATTGGACTTAATCGGTGTGCGCCCAAAAGGGGCACCAATGCCCATTCAGTTCAGCATAAAACTCATGTCATGTCAGATGACGGAATTCATGGAAGTCAGAAGGAAAACGTCAACAATACTGTCGATAAAAACCCAGAACTACAATTAAACAGTCACAGCCTGTCAAAAAATTTGTAAATAATTTACAAAACAATAGGTCTCAGCCAGATAAACTTTTTCATTTGCTATCGTCGGAGCTAAGAATTAAACATAAAGGTAATGACAACCCAAGGTATGTACAAGACAATCAAAGGATTAATTTATCAGAAAACGAATTCACCAAGATCAGAAACATAATTCACATAATTTTGGGACAGCCAGCAGAGTCTTTGAAGGAAACATCCACAATTCAGTCAGAAACATCTCAATATCTTCCAGAGACATCTCAATTTCAGCCAGAATCATCCAATATTCTTCCAGAAACATCTCAATTTCAGTCTGAATCATCATTAATTTTGCCAGAAACATCTCAAATTATTCCAGAAACATCTCAATTTCAGCCAGAATCATCATATATTCTGCCAGAAACATCTCAGATTATTCCAGAAACATCTCAATTTCAGCCTGAATCATCATATATTCTGCCAGAAACATCTCAAATTATTCCAGAAACATCTCAATTTCAGCCAGAATCATCCAATATTCTTTCAGAAACATCTCAATTTCAGCCTGAATCATCATATATTCTGCCAGAAACATCTCAAATTATTCCAGAAACATCTCAATTTCAGCCAGAATCATCCAATATTTTTCCAGAAACATCTAAGTTTCTGCCAGAATCATCATATATTCTGCCAGAAACATCTCAGTTTCAGCCATTGACATCGGAATTAGCTTACTGGACCACAATACTGGACCCATCTTCAATCCCACAAACAACATCTGCTCCATGGCAAGCTCCTGTTGAGACACGGGTTCCAGAAAGCAAAACAGAGATTTTCCCTCCATCGGAAGTGCCGGAGGCTTCAATGGATATAGACATTACGGACACTTCAGAGGATGTAGACATTAACACATTTCAAATCTGCAGTGTAAGTGAATGAAAATAAATCTTCTTTTTTTTTTTTACAAAATTTGCGTAGTCGTATTCTATTAATACACTTGACCCATAATGGTTTAATTTGTAAAGCGAACTAATCTGTTGGAGTATTTCTTACTTTGAACTTTAATTATTGGAATAATGTTAGCATCTAGACTATTCTAGACTAACTATGTCTTTTGTCGGCACGTTTGTCGTCAAACATTACACATTCAAATAATAACATATGTTCGTTAGTTCAAATAGTTTGTGCCCATAACTTACACTGCCAATATTTGACACTTTAATCTGTTGTATAATCATATTGACATTTACAAATATTTTTTTTTTGTCTAGCGATTGAAAGTTGGCAACTTTACATTAGGCTGTACCGCCTGCAAAGACTGTTCAAACACAGATGGTTACTGTGTGGCCGGAGACTGCATGTCTCAACAATGTGCAGACTTTGCCTATAAGCAAGACGGGGGCCTTGCAGATTGTTGTCCTCGCTGTCCTAATGGTAACATTAAAAAAAATTGAATATTTAATTATCTAATAATATAAAAGCGATTTGGGCTCTGCGTTAAATCGAAAGGAAAGAATTAATACAACAGTATTCCAGTTTAAAATACAATCATGAAAAAAATCAGATCTGCCCGAAACCAAAAATAGCCTAACCTACCGATCAAACCTAAGGGGATATAACTGTATGCAAAGGTTTTGCAGGGTACAGCTAGTAATGGTATATTTGTATTAAAAAATGTATTTTACTTCACTGTGATATAAGACTGCTATAAAAGATTTAAAAAAAAAACAACTAATACTGATAGGAACCAATTCCATAATATTTAAGATAATCTTTAACTCAGTGTTAAACAATAACAAACTTTAACTACACATCAAATTCAAACAATGTTTATAATGGATAGCTTTACACTAGGCAGATATAAAAAGTAGAGTAAGACCTGGATACATTCGAAAGTAATAATTCACAAAATATCACTTGGGCCAGTTTTTCCTCTAGGATGTTGGTGTGTACGCGTGTGCGCATAGCACATTACAATAAAGTCTACAATGATATTTCATCTAGAAAACTTTTCATTGTTTTTCTTTGCGCAAAACCAGTATCAATGGCCGGCACTCAGTGCAGAGGCGGATTTATGGACTGGAGCAGTGGGCACGTGTCTAGGGCCCCCAGATATTTAGGGGCCCGACAGAGCCCCCAATTTAAAACCATTTGATGTATCTCTCTTGTTCTAATGGGCCCAATATTTTTCTCCGCGCCCTGGGGCCCCAACTGACATACGTCCCCCCTTTACACGGGATTTAAGACAGAATATTGACGGGTATATGGTAACCAATGGATATTGGGGGGGGGGTCATTGGTAGTTTAGCACAAATTAAAGCAACCATGGGACTGACATGGGATTGACATGGGACTGACATGGGACTGACATGGGATTGGCATGGGATTGACATTTCAGTCATAGTGGCTAAATTTAATTTTAGAGAGAAACTTTTAAAACCGAGTAGTTTAGATAGAAGACTATGGGGTTCAAAATAGTTCAGACAATTTTTATGTATTCTACAACCTATGATATGGTATAATAATTAAATAACTTATTGAAACTCTGTAAGTGCATATTTCATTAAACAGTTTATATTGTTCACAGTATATTATTTTTGTAAGTTCGCGCTTTTTTTCGCCATAAATGACAAAAAAGTATACTAATGTCATTATGTTAGAAAATACGAAATTATTATTTTTTTTTTTGCATGTGCGAAATTAAAACGGGGGAAAAATTGCTAATAAAACCCATTACCCTATGATTCTCTCCACTTTTGTCGTAATATTTTTTTATTATGTGGGTCACGAAAATGAATCGATTTTCTGGTTTAGTCGGGAAGTTTTAGCGACTTTTAATATTATATTAACATAGAGAATATCTAACACAGGAAGGACAGATTGCTATTAGAATAATAAAAAAAAAATGTTGTGATTTTCATACGAGATGTGAGATTCATACGAGATATGAGATTTATACGAGATGTGAAACAACTACAAAATGTGAGATTCAAACGACATGTGAGATTCATAAGAGATGTGAGACGTGAGATTTATACGAGATGTGAGACTCATACGAGATGTGAGATTCATAAGAGATCTCACCAGTTGTTTTAAGACTACAACGAGAAACCTTTCATGTGACATATACGGGGTGAGCTAATGTAAGTATATAAATCAACCACCAACGAAATACTTCGCTGCGCATTCAAAAATATTAGGGCAGGGCTGGTCAAATTAAGGCCCTTGGGACAATTACTGCCTGATAAACTGTTCTGATTGGTAGAAACCACTCGATTATATCAAATACATTCATGGGCGTATTCATGGGGGGGGGGGCAAGGGGGCATTTGCCCCCACCCTTAATTTTGAAAAAATGTCATATAAGAGTGGGGCATTAGCTTCCCCCCCCCCCTTTTACATTAAAAAAAAATTGTCATAATTATTTGCCCCCCCCCCCGGAAAATTTTTGCCCCCCCCCCCTGGAAAAATTCCTAGCGACGCCAATGAAGACAAATTGGGTCCAGCGCATGGCCGGGTCAACGAAATGTACATTTATATTAATAATAATAGAAATAATAATAATAAAAAAAAGAGGAACCTCGCAAGCATCCGTTAAATTGGGCCCCGCAATTCATCAGGCCCGGCCCTGAGTTCATATAAACACTCCGTCCCTCTGCTCTTTTTCCGTCTGTCAAAATTAAAAACCAATTGAGGCCCGAAATACAGAAAGGTTGCTCACCCCCCACCCCCATATGTGTATATACATTATTTAATCGCATTCCAAGTTGCACAGTGTTGGGTTGTTCACATTCAGATAGATGTTTGATCATTCGCAAATATGACTGATTTCATTTTTTTTATGTTTCTGTTTGCCAGGTCCAAACTGCTGGGTCGAAGACTCTATCGTGCCCATGGGTCAAGCTGTGAAATTCAACAACGGCACCGAGTGTGGCTGCATCTATGGAAGATATCGACTTGTCCGGACGAAGTGTACATCCGTTGTGAACGACACTCTAATCGAGTACTTCCATGGACCATCGTTTGTCCCCGCGATGTTTTGATCACCTTCACTGAAATGTTTTGGTTTTTGTTTTGGTTCAGGTGAAGTGTAACCCATTCTAAATTTTTAATTATTGTTTTTTTTTAAAACTCCTGCAAGCAATATACTTTCAAATAAGATTCTTCGAGTTTTATCATTTATATACTAGCTGTACCTTGCAAAAACCTTTGCATAGAGTTTTGTCCCCTTTGGCTTGATCGGTAGGCTAAGTTATTTTTTGTTTCGGGCAGGTCCGATTTTTTCCATGATTGTATTTTAAACTGGAATACTGTTGTATTAATTCTTTTGTATTCACTATTATATATATATATATATATATATATATATATATATATATATATATATATATATTATTTTTTTTTAACCAAAATTAATTTACGAGCAAGAATATTAAATAAAACCAGATTAAGAAGTAAAGATAATATTTAAAAAAAAAATTGAATCAGCTTCCAATTTAAGTCACTTGTTTGTGCTCCAGAACTTAAAAAGAGACACCCTTGTAATATGCCATGTTTGCCGTCATTGGCTGGGTTGGGCGATCTTCAGCCCACGGGCTGTACGCCAGACCTGAGTGATAATGGTTTTCGCAGTACCTTCCCTATGATGACCCTGAAAGACTACTGCCCCCCCCCTCCCCATCCCTCTTCCCCTGTCAACCATCTCATTATCGACGAGACTAAAATGACAATTGTGGACACCGTAGATGACACAGGTAGCTTGCCTAATTTAGGAAATGTGATGACTTATTGGAAATAATTTTATTTTTGATAACTATTGAAGAATTTGAGAGATTTTGGCGTTTTCTTGCACGATGCAATAACTTAGAGTACTCAGTATTACCATTCCGAATAAAGGTGCTCATTCCTTTAGTTATTTATTGAGTTGACTGAAAGGTTCAGTGAGGATAAAAAAACAACTATTGCGTTTTTGATAGATATGTAGTTTTGATAGTGGTGTAGATACTCGACTGTCGACCTGAGAGTCCTGGGTTCGATCCTCGGTGAAATCCATGGAATTTTTCCAGGTGAAATTTGTTTCAAAGTCGTCCTATTAGTCCATCCAGATTTAAATGGGTACCTGACTTAAGTTGGTGAAGTAAAGGCGGCTGGGCGTTGTGCTAACCACACAATCTCTTCATATGCCGAGGCTATAGAAACAGATGAATTCTACACTTCATTTGCCCCGATGGCTCGTTAGGGCTAATAGAACTTTGAAGTTTTAAAATTCCCTAATTGTAGGTAAGGATAAATCATCAGGACTGACTATTAAAAACATCAACTGGATGAAGGGTTTGGGTCGTTTACATTTAGTGATATTTGTTAAACATTCGAAGTGCAAGAGTTTCACATGTATATATGAGTTTCATATATGTGTGTTTGACTTTTGAATGTGTCCATGAGCAAATGAGTATTAGTATTAAGACTATTTTCGGATATTTTTTAATAATCAGAGCGAAAACCGAAGACTTTAGGTGTGAAATAAATCTTCGCTCTTATAGTGCGCATCTACGCACTGATGCTGTACAAATTTTTCTTTTATACAAAATTTTCTCAAGGCAATTTTTTCCCATTTTAAGAGTTACTTCAAAAAGTAATTATCTTCGTAATTCTACAAAATGTTAAATTATGGACTCGATTAAAATGGTGTATTGTCATGCAGAATATACACGAGCGCAACATTTCAATTTTCTCCTCAAATTAGAACAGGTGCAAAAGTGAGTTTAAGGACAAACCCTTAAATCCCCCAAGCTCAGAGAAAAAGAAACTATTTAAGAGCTTATAATAAAAGAAGTTTGATGTAAATAATAAATAAACATTGAACTAGACATTTTAGCATTCTGAACCCTCTTCTTGGCACAACAGAGAAGTTGGGTGGAGCGGAAAAGAGAAGCGAAGGATTATATTTTGGTGTTCGGAAGGGGAATTCCCTAATAAAGAAACTACCTTTCTCAACAAAACATCAACAAAAAAACTGTGTGATACGGGGGATAACCAAGTAAATCTTAATGAAATGTCAAATGATGACTAAAGAGAAAATACACGCGAGGTGAAAGTGACATTACGATCAATGTCTGACATTATTTGATATTTGAAGAGATACCAGCTGTACTTACTTTATACTTTTTTTTTTTAAAGAATGGGATATTCTAAGTATATTATCTTTAACTTTCAGATTATTTTACTTAAAACGAATCAATAAATCCATTAGTGAATATGAACACTGATTGAAAAAAACGATATTAAAATATTTTTCTTTTGCCCCAATGTTTAATAATGTAGTGACCGCCTGTAAAGAATAAAAAAAATTACGTAAACATCCCCTCCTTACTTGGACAATTAAACATCTCCCCCTTACATAGACAGATAAACATCCCCCCTTACATAGACATATAAACATCCCCTCCTTACATGGACAGATAAACATTCCCCCCTTACATGGACAGATAAACATCTCTCCCTTACATAGACAGATAAACATCCCCTCCTTACATGGACAGATAAACGCCCCCTCCTTACATGGACAATTAAACATCTCCCTCTTACATGGACAAATAAACATCTCACCCTTTCATGGACAGATAAACATCTCCCCCTTACATGGACAGATAAACATCTCCCCCTTACATAGACAGATAAACGTCTCCCCCTTACATGGACAGATAAACATCTCCCCCCCTTACATAGACAGATAAACATCTCCCCCTTACATGGACAGATAAACATCTCCCCCTTACATGGACAAGTAAACATCTCCCCCTTACATAGACAGATAAACATCTCCCCCTTACATAGACAGATAAACATCTCCCCCTTACATAGACAGATAAACATCTCCCCCTTACATGGACTTCACAGGTTCCGCTTGTTACCCAGTCTATGTACTTGCCAACACTGATGACGTGGCGAAGACGTATACAAATACACCTTACCTAAGATCCCAGTATATCATTTCGCAATATTTGAATGAAATCCATAATTCATTATAAATGCAGGGCTGAATCGAGACGTGACCCGGTGACGGTTGAAATAAATAATGTATGTAAATGTGTTTATGTCGTAGTGTATACTTGTTTTTGTGTGTGAGTGTTCCGTTGTGTGAGAAATTTTAAAACTAGGACTGGAACAGATGGCGAAAAAATGAGTTGTTCTACTTCATCAAGCTTTACGGACATGTCAACATAAGGGATTAGCCGGAATTAATAAGTTTAAGAAAATATGGATAAGTGATACGAAATGTTAAGTACACAAGCAACTCGAGTAACGCGTGGGTAAAAGTTGCATATGTTTAGCCATAGGGTTAACAGTCTCTGTTCTAGGTGAGCGGAAAAAAGAGACAGGTTGCAGGCATCGATTTCGATTCAATCCTAAAAAAAAAAAAAACAAAATCGTGCCAGAGCCGAACCTAGGGATTTTGGGGTCCGGGGTGGGGGGCTTGGACTCTTAGGGGACCCCCGCATTTTGACATTCGACACCATGACATGAGATAACGTACTTAATATTTTGTTTAAAAATATTTTTTATCTGTCCCTCTCAAGCTGGGGCCCTGGGGGACTTTCAAATTTGGACCCCCCCCCACCCTCGGTACACCTCTAGCCCGTGCAGAGTCTTCAACAAATAGACAAGAATCCCTCCGCCCCTCAATAGACCCGCCTCCCCCACCCCCGGCTACTTCTGTCCAAGACACGACGAATGCGGCGTCCATCCACACATTACGATACATCAGTCAGAAACAATGAATTCTGTATCTCAACATATTATGCAGTCTACAATGAGTCATTTAAATATTGAGTATTGTGACGCAAATATCACACGATTCTTAGAATAATATTATACATGATTGGTTCATTATTCAGTATTCGTTAGTTCGACTAAGAGACTAGTACTATATGGCCCACAAAAGAAAGAAAACCAACAACAACAAAATCTGGCCTATGAAAACAATTACCGCCCTAGGTGGGGGGCCACACCCTTTGCCCCTCCCGTCGGGTGATTCAGGTCACTTGTGAACATTTCTGTACCAGACGTACGTAAGCAAAACGTTAAATTACAAATAACAGATCGGCTATTAGGCTAATAGTTTCGTTTGAAATACAAATTTAGCTGAACTACATTTACATAAGAACGAAATCATTAGCCGCTACGGCGGTTCTCACATTAGTTAAGATCAACCTGTTTCCTGTGAACAACATCATGCTTTACAACTCTATTCTTTGTTTAAGTAATATGTTTTGATACAATGAAAGTATGAAATGTGATTTATTATAATACATGATTGGTAACTTTATTTTTTTTTTAATCTGATACTCGTTTTGTAATAAAACAAAAAAAAATCAATGCTCTTCAAGTTTTCATACACTAATTTCGATTTTTTCTTTAGCACTTGACATCAAATCGCTCTTCTTATTGAAAGATATTTTACTTTTGCAATAATCAAGCCAAAATTCTCTTATAATTCTTATAAGATGGATGTCAAAGCAATAGTTTCTTGGTTACAATAGCAACACTGTTTGAGAAGCGCTGAGCTAAAAAACATTGAAAACATTTATAATGACTAATAAGTAATGTACAGCTCTGGTGAAACGTGAATTATTTTTACCTTTCTGAACCACAAGAAAATGGATGTTGTCCAGTCGGCTAAATTTCTTATGGTCATTTTTACTGTGTCCATCTGTGTCAAGTCTGCAACGGTCAAGCCCCCTGTATGCGGAGTAAGTTGACCTTCATTTTTTGTTTCTTTGATGCTTTGAGAATTGTTTCATGTTGTGAATCAATCATTCAATTATTGTGTGTTTTTTTATGATTTTAATACTTACCAAACAACTCGGCGGAATACATTTTAAAGTAAAGCAGGTCCATTTGATAAATATTATTATTTGGCGTGAGTCCATTCAAGTTATTGGTCAACAGTTGCAATAATTTGTCTACAGAAATAACTTAAAAAACAAACAAAGAACTAAATGTAGTAACTTAAGACACTTATGGTCCAGAGTTTAAATCTGCCTGAGTCTGACTTGTTATTACTGATGATAGACGGTAGATCAGACTCGAGGACGGAAATAGTGTATCGTAATCGGAAATGAAATTAAGTCTGATTACCCATTCACGTACACATTCTTTACAGTTGAATGGTTGAGTTTCGACCCATTTCTGAAACTTTATAAAGTGTCCGTTAGTTATATCTGGAATTTAATCGGAATCATTTGAATCTAATGGGAATCTTATGAATCTAATCGGAATCTTGTGAATCTAATCGGAATTGAACATTGACAGAAACATAAAGTAATCGTTGATAATTTTTATAACGTTCAAAAATTAGTATTGTATTCATCGCACATTGGCTTACATTTACATGCCAAGGCGTCGCTCATAAACCCTGTCTGCGGATCCACTAAAGTCCCCCCCCCCCACCACTCCTTCCCCTGCTCTGCGGACCTACCTATATTATCGCTAGTATTGTATTGCCTTGGGAGCTTCCCAACAATATGACTTACAAATAAGTGGTTTATTTAAAAAAAAACTAGACTAACTTGCAATTCCAACGAATAATGGAATTAGAGTTATCAATCTGAGACATTATTGCACTTACAAAAAAAAAAATGGTAATTCTAGTAAAGTGAATTCTTGTAACAGATTCATCCATCTTGGAAGTTTAATTAAAGCGCGATTCTAATTTTTCATTGTGTTTAAGCGCGGCAGATGGCTCTGTTATTGTGTATGCGTTGTAGTTTCTGTACATAAGAATAACAGAAACACACACTGGCCGAGTTCAAAAATCGAAATCTAAGGATTAGTAGGGATTCAGGAATGAGGCCATCCATTTTATATGACAGAATGATTATGTACGTAAATTCGAGTAATTCTGGCTTTTAAGTTACCATTTAGAGGTAGTACGAACATGAACATTCAAAATGCCGACACCTACCGCACCGACAGCAGACAAAGTGCCACCCGGGGCGGACAGACCTCCCTCCACCTTTTACGTTGCTGCGCATAAATAATTCCAATAAATATAAATACACTAAAAATCATTGTCGATTATATTGTTCCACATAAGCTCTATGTATGTTTGTATGTTTGTATGTTACACCTCCCTTAGTGTTATTGATTTATCAATTTTGAGGGTCATCCAGATGCGCGCAGTGGGACGGATGGCCGAGTGGTGTAGATACTCGACTGTCGACCTGAGAGTCCTGGGTTCGATCCTCGGTGAGGCACATGGAAATTTTTCCAGGTGAAATTTGGTATAAAGTCGTCCCACAAGTTCACCCAGCTTAAAGTGGGTACCTGACTTATGTTGGGGAAGTAAAGGCGGCTGGGCGTTGTGCTAACCACGTAATCCCTTCATATGCCGAGGTTATAGAAACAGATGAATTCTACACTTCATCTGCCCCGATGGCCCGTTAGGGTTAAGGGAACTTTTTAAAGATGTGCACAAGTGGTAAATTTTATTTGGAGCGATTGGGAAACAGCCGGCCAGAAGCCATCTTGATTGGGTGTTTAATTATTTATTAATATTAATGGGTCATTTTTTTTTTTAAATTGTTAGAGGTGATTTTCGGGATTTTCATCTGTTAAGATTGATTGGCTAGTTAGTATTTTGTTATTTTCTTTGTTAAAATTCTTTGAGTCACCTTAATCTGGGTCATCTTTGTTACCCTAGGGCATCCTACGACCAACAAAGCCGTGCTATACGTGCACCTGTATGTCAAACATATGGAAGTGCCTGCCTAAAGAGTGCATGACGCTGCAGTGTGTGGACGGGGTCAAGAAGAAGGGCGACTGCTGTCTGTCGTGTCCAAACGGTCAGTGAAGTCATGATGGGTGGACAATGCATTTTATTAGACCTCCTTTTTAAAAAAAAAAATATTGATTTTCACTTTATTGAGAGTTCCATTAATACAGTGTCGTTGCAAATTTGGATGCCGGGCGACACGGTCGTGTGCCCTAAGCACTGCCCTCTGAAAGTGCCCAGCAAAAGATTTAATCTTTTTGTATCACTGCCTGTTTGATTATTATGGTCACATGGGTTTTTCTTTTGTGATGGGTAATATCATATTATACTGCCTCCATTTTATTGGTCAACTATTAGTAAATGCGTTTATCTTATTATTTACTTATTTCAACTTATATTATGACGCTTTATATCGCTCGATATAAGAGATACTTGGGAGAAGAAAAAAAAAACATAAATAATCTCCAATTATTTCAAGCCAGTCAATATTCCCCTATGTTTGAAGTAGGTTTTCTTTTATTGCTTATTTCCCCTTTGTTTATCACATGCGCTTTACTTGTGATGCACCTAGGAGACAATGCATAAATACTTAGTCAATTATTTAAGTAAGTAAACTCCCCTACACAAGGATTGTGATTATCCAATCATACATTCTACTCGACTTCTACATAAAATAAAAGTACCCTAAATAATAATTATGAGCTTCGTTAATGATTGTTTGTTTAATTGCATTGTTACATAAAAAATATTTTATAAAACTAAAATTCATCCGACTTCGGGAGTGTCCGGTATCCTCTTCCGCCACACCAGGCCGGACATTTGCGATTCTTCGTGTACTATTTATAACAGTGTTAGGCATAACAATATTTATACGCCATGAATCAAGTACGCTGTACAACAGCCAACCGTGTAAATCAGGGCTTCTTAAACTATGGGTCGCGATCCCATTTGGGATCGCGTAGCAAAATTCTGGGGTCGCGAGAGATAAAAATACAATTTAACAGAAAATGTTTTTTAACTTGTAAAAATATTAATTTATTTTTCATTTATATTTGTATGGGGTCGTCAAGAAACTCGCAATCATAAATGGGGTCGTGAATTACAAAAGTTTAAGAAGCCCTGGTGTAAATGAAACATCATAGGCGTATATTTTTTTTTCTTTCTCATGTCCAGGACCTAACTGTAATATCGAGGGAACGGTTGTTCCCGTGGGTCAAATTCTCACCCTGCCGGACGGGCGACAGTGTCAGTGTGAGGAACATTCGAACAAGTTCCCACCCCCATTCATTTGTGTCGATCCTCCTGAGCCACCAGAGGAGGACATTGAGGAGGAGGAAACCGAGAAATAGATTTACACAAAAATATGTAAAGAATATATGTCAACATATTTAGTAAATGTATGTCAACATATTTAGTAAATGTATGACTACATATTTAGTAAGTGTATGTCAACATATTTAGTAAATGTATGTCAACATATTCAGTAAGTGTATGTCAACATATTTAGTAAATGTATGTCAACATATTTAGTAAATGTATGTCAACACATTCAGTAATGTCGTGTCAAGGGTTAGACTAATTGCGAAATGTTTGGTCTAAGTGAACTTTTTTAAATTACATTTTTCTTTAAATGCACAATTTTCATTTGCTTTTTTTTTCTTTTGTCTCTTTGCACTTTTCGCTGGTTATAAAAAAAAATTGTTTTCAAATACAATCGAAACAATTCATTCTAAGTCAATTTTGTTTGAACACTTTTATGTTCAATAATAATAACATCCATGTTACTTTTTTTCTTAAGTAAATACATGTTTTTTTTTGAAGGTTGAAGTTGGCCGTAAGCCGGGGGGGAGAGGGGTGGAGGTTTAGTAGGTGAGGAAAAGTTAAAAGTCCTTGTGAGACTCATAATGTTGTAGGGAAAGAGTTAAAAAAAAGATACCTTATTTTATTTTGAGCTTTTCAATATGATATTTGATTTCCATAAAACCTTAAGATAACATCGACATTTATTTTAACTAATACTATTCAGATTTCGTATGTACATTGTAAACTCCCCCCCCCCCCCCCAATTCGATTTTTAAGTCATAGTAAATGGAATATATCTGTCTGTTGGTATATTATGCCTGTGTACAGTTCTTGGGTGTCTGTCTGAATAACTAACTGGAAGTATGTAAGCATATCTGTAGGTCTGTCTGTATGTCTGTCTGTATGTCTGCCTGTATGTCTGTCTGTATGTCTGTCTGTATATCTGTCTGTATGTCACTCTGTATGTCAGTCTGTATGTCTGTCTGTTCTTATTTGTGTATCTCTGTCTTTCTATCTGTATGTCTGTCTGTATGTAAATCTGTCTGTCTGTATGTCTGACTGTGTGTTTGTCTGTACATCTGTCTGTATGTCTGTCTGTATGAGTGTATGTCTGTCTTTCTTTTTGCCTGAATGTCTGTTTATATATCAGTATGTGTGTATGTCTGTGTGTCTGTCTGTGTGTCTGTCTGTCTGTCTGTATGTGTGCATTTCTGTCTGTCTTTTTGCTGTATGTCTGTCTGTATGTTTGTCTATATGTCTGTCTGACTGAATGTCTGTCTGTATGTCAGTTTGTTAATCCAAGATAACGTATTGTATGTTTTCCACAATGCCAATATTCATTAATGTTTATCTTATAATAATTAGCAGATGAGGTTGAAAAGTTGCCACACAGGGTTCACGCCCTTGACCTGACTTCTACAGCCATGAAAGTCCCAATTTTCAGAGGCCCATTAAGGTCTGTAAGGGCCCAGAAGAAAATATGGGTCCCCCAAAAAGAATTATGCCTCCGTACACACATTGGGACGGGTGGCCGAGTGGGTAGATACTCGACTGCCAACCTGAGAGTCATGGGTTCGATCCTCGGTGAGGCCAGAAGCCATCTTGATTGGGTGTTTAATTATTTATTAATATTAATGGGTCATTTTTTTTTTTAAATTGTTAGAGGTGATTTTCGGGATTTTCATCTGTTAAGATTGATTGGCTAGTTAGTATTTTGTTATTTTCTTTGTTAAAATTCTTTGAGTCACCTTAATCTGGGTCATCTTTGTTACCCTAGGGCATCCTACGACCAACAAAGCCGTGCTATACGTGCACCTGTATGTCAAACATATGGAAGTGCCTGCCTAAAGAGTGCATGACGCTGCAGTGTGTGGACGGGGTCAAGAAGAAGGGCGACTGCTGTCTGTCGTGTCCAAACGGTCAGTGAAGTCATGATGGGTGGACAATGCATTTTATTAGACCTCCTTTTTAAAAAAAAAAATATTGATTTTCACTTTATTGAGAGTTCCATTAATACAGTGTCGTTGCAAATTTGGATGCCGGGCGACACGGTCGTGTGCCCTAAGCACTGCCCTCTGAAAGTGCCCAGCAAAAGATTTAATCTTTTTGTATCACTGCCTGTTTGATTATTATGGTCACATGGGTTTTTCTTTTGTGATGGGTAATATCATATTATACTGCCTCCATTTTATTGGTCAACTATTAGTAAATGCGTTTATCTTATTATTTACTTATTTCAACTTATATTATGACGCTTTATATCGCTCGATATAAGAGATACTTGGGAGAAGAAAAAAAAAACATAAATAATCTCCAATTATTTCAAGCCAGTCAATATTCCCCTATGTTTGAAGTAGGTTTTCTTTTATTGCTTATTTCCCCTTTGTTTATCACATGCGCTTTACTTGTGATGCACCTAGGAGACAATGCATAAATACTTAGTCAATTATTTAAGTAAGTAAACTCCCCTACACAAGGATTGTGATTATCCAATCATACATTCTACTCGACTTCTACATAAAATAAAAGTACCCTAAATAATAATTATGAGCTTCGTTAATGATTGTTTGTTTAATTGCATTGTTACATAAAAAATATTTTATAAAACTAAAATTCATCCGACTTCGGGAGTGTCCGGTATCCTCTTCCGCCACACCAGGCCGGACATTTGCGATTCTTCGTGTACTATTTATAACAGTGTTAGGCATAACAATATTTATACGCCATGAATCAAGTACGCTGTACAACAGCCAACCGTGTAAATCAGGGCTTCTTAAACTATGGGTCGCGATCCCATTTGGGATCGCGTAGCAAAATTCTGGGGTCGCGAGAGATAAAAATACAATTTAACAGAAAATGTTTTTTAACTTGTAAAAATATTAATTTATTTTTCATTTATATTTGTATGGGGTCGTCAAGAAACTCGCAATCATAAATGGGGTCGTGAATTACAAAAGTTTAAGAAGCCCTGGTGTAAATGAAACATCATAGGCGTATATTTTTTTTTCTTTCTCATGTCCAGGACCTAACTGTAATATCGAGGGAACGGTTGTTCCCGTGGGTCAAATTCTCACCCTGCCGGACGGGCGACAGTGTCAGTGTGAGGAACATTCGAACAAGTTCCCACCCCCATTCATTTGTGTCGATCCTCCTGAGCCACCAGAGGAGGACATTGAGGAGGAGGAAACCGAGAAATAGATTTACACAAAAATATGTAAAGAATATATGTCAACATATTTAGTAAATGTATGTCAACATATTTAGTAAATGTATGACTACATATTTAGTAAGTGTATGTCAACATATTTAGTAAATGTATGTCAACATATTCAGTAAGTGTATGTCAACATATTTAGTAAATGTATGTCAACATATTTAGTAAATGTATGTCAACACATTCAGTAATGTCGTGTCAAGGGTTAGACTAATTGCGAAATGTTTGGTCTAAGTGAACTTTTTTAAATTACATTTTTCTTTAAATGCACAATTTTCATTTGCTTTTTTTTTCTTTTGTCTCTTTGCACTTTTCGCTGGTTATAAAAAAAAATTGTTTTCAAATACAATCGAAACAATTCATTCTAAGTCAATTTTGTTTGAACACTTTTATGTTCAATAATAATAACATCCATGTTACTTTTTTTCTTAAGTA
>JAGDYQ010000001.1:26367612-26383647 GCA_021962125.1 Bulinus truncatus
CAATTACTTCTATAAGGCAAATATTTCTGTAAGACAAATATTTCTGTAATGCAATTATATCTTCTGTAAAGTAATTGTTTCTGTAAGGCAATTACTTCTATAAGGCAAATATTTCTGTAAGACAAATATTTCTGTAATGCAATTATTTCTTCTGTAAAGTAATTGTTTCTGTAAGGCAATTACTTCTATAAGGCAAATATTTCTGTAAGACAAATATTTCTGTAATGCAATTATATCTTCTGTAAAGTAATTGTTTCTGTAAGGCAATTACTTCTATAAGGCAAATATTTCTGTAAGACAAATATTTCTGTAATGCAATTATTTCTTCTGTAAAGTAATTGTTTCTGTAAGGCAATTACTTCTTTAAGGCAATTACTTCTGTAAGTTCAATGCAGAGGATAACAAACGGCTTAATGTCTTTATCTGGTTCCGGTTGGTAGCCATTTTTTTTTGATACAGTTCAGGGATTCCAGGTTAAATTGCTAATCCTTCGCACAGACGTCTTATTATCAATGCACTTTTGAAGTGAGACGTCATGTCGTTTGATTATTGTGCTCACCCCCCTAACGGCTGATCCCCACAGGCAAGAAAAAAAAAAGAAAGATACAAATCTGTTGATCCCAATCAGCGTAAATTGGTTGTTTTCATCAGTGACTGAATTATTCTCCACAGAAAAACAAACGCAACTGACATATATTTGTGGAAAACAACAAAAATCGTTCACAGAGGTATACACATGTATAAAGGCAGAACTGGTACTTCTTAATGTAGTAGGTAGAGACTGTTGCCTAGGTGACGAGCAAAGTTTTTTGTAGTTTTTTTTGTGTGTGTATGTGTCGTACAGTTCAAGGTCGACCATGTTCTATTTATTTTATTGCGTGACGGTTGCCTCAGTTTGCGTCATCACCGCGCTAGCATCAAATGACACTACCAACAACATCACAGACACAAGTCTGACATGCCAGGTTAGTCTTAAAGATAAATTATTTTTAGTTTTAATTCTAGTTTTATTATTACAATACCATTTATCGTTCATGCCAGTATTTCAAAAAATTTCTGCTCGTATTTGTTTTCTGTTACTCACGTTCGTTTATTGAAAGTTTATTACTCTAGACCAGGGGTCGGCAACCTTTTTCAGACGAAATTTATAATTTACAATTTTCTCAGTTTTTTAAAGAGCCACTAAAATCGTTGTTTCAATATTATGGTATTTGATTAGGCCGCAACTTGACATCGAAAGAGCCGCAGGTTGCCGACCCCTTCTCTGGACGATTCCACTCCACCCGCCACCCCAAAAAAAAAAAATAACTTCAAATAGATATGTCAAGGGAGTTAAGTATTTTGGGTCAAAAAGGCTTACCTATTAAATGGTTCCCATGGTGTACCTAATTTTTACCTAGGGTCGTCTTTAAGAAGTGAGGCAATGAAACTTTGTTAAAAATGTAACAAGGTGAGCCAAATAAGTCTGGATGTTTTTAAAAAAAATCTCTATAGCAACAAATCATTCTTTACAGTACATGATTTACAGTACATGATTTACAGTACATGATTTACAGTACATGATTTACAGTACATGATTTACAGTACATGATTTACAGTACATGATTGAGTTCTTTAGTAAAATGGCTCCATTGCAGGTAAAATATTTCTTATATAGAAGTCCACCTAGCCCCCACCCCCCTTCTCCCCTCCCCCACTTGCCATAGGGGGCCGCAAACAGCAACAAGTCATAACAAATTTGATGTCATCAGGGCCCCCGTCATGTTATCTTGCCTGAGGCCCCCCAAAATATACAAATTCCAATTCACCTTGAATTGCACAAAAATGATTTTTTTTGTATGAATGTTGTAAGAATGTTGTATGAATGTTGTGAGAATGTTGTATGAATGTTGTAAGAATGTTGTATGAATGTTGTAAGAATGTTGTATGAATGTTGTAAGAATGCAACGTTTATTCCTGAACTTATTACATAAAATTAAAAAAATCCCATGAACGTGACAGTTTATTTGTTGTGGGGCCCTTTCTGTGTATACCCACCGGACATGTTGGAGTCATAGGCGTAGACGTATGTTACATCACAGGAAACACAGGTGTCACTTTGAGGGCCGGCACCATCTCATTAGCTCAGCTGGACGAAAACTGATCAGGATCATAGTAAAATAGGTCATTTTCTGGTTTAGCTTCACCTTCTCCCCCCCCCCTTTTTTTAACCACACCCTTTTACATGTTCTGAATATGGATGGCATCTTGATTGGTGGGGACATTGACAAATGTCTTTCTGCAGCTGTTTCCATCTCAACGCATGTCTGTTAGGTATGTTTAATCTGTATATAATTACTACTGGTGTTTATTGCAGTTTCAATGAAGAAATACAATATATATATATATATATATATATAAATATATATATATATATATATATATATATATATCAATATCGCAGTCTAAATGAAGAATATACAGCAGGCATTAAACGTAACTGGTGTATTATCGGGCGACTCTCGGGCGTATTTTGGGCGACTCTCGTGCGAATTTCGGGCGACTCTCGGGCGTATTTTGGGCGACTCTCGTGCGAATTTCGGGCGACTCTCGGGCGTATTTTGGGCGACTCGCATGCGCTTTGATAGCATCTAATTACGCAGAGAGAGAGATGGCCATAACGATAGAATCGTTAATAATACATAATCTATTAATTCCGATGCAATTAAAAATAACAAAACATGATACAGACTCTGTGTGCCGAGCTATCCGGGCTATTCCTCTGGTCATCTCGCGTCTAAACAATTATAAAATTATACCGTCAAAATCTACTGGAAACAAATAAATATAAAGAAATTCTCGCTAATTTTATTTAAAAATTCACCACTCTTAAACAATTTTTCAGAGCTCTAAGAATGATTCGAAGCCACCATGCTTATTTGCAACTATTAATGAAAATATTCTTAAAAAAGAGAACAATTTCTGATAACGTCATTTTAACTTTTAGCAATTTATAATGATTTTCATTTTTTTATGTACCTATATAATGTCATCTTTTTTAATTTTTTAATTTTTTTTAATTTTTTTTTTAATTGAGAATTAAATAAAAGCCACAATAGTTAGTAGAACATGGTAAGAAAAAGTGGTGAGGTTGTGATCCTGAGTTAAGGGTCTTGGGGTCTGAGAAAGGAGGAGTGTATAATGTGTTTTCAACATATTCGTTTTCAATTTACCCTGTGATATCGTGCCACTAAACAAATCTTTTAATAAGCTTATCAATTACTTTCGTCTGCTTTAGTTCAAAAGTATATACAACAAGTTTTAGCCATAAAACAAAAAAAAAATTTTTTTTTTCATATATTATTATCACGCGGAAGTGTGATTTTTATTGTTTAAAATCGATATTCGTTTTCTATTTCCTGCTAATTATGTAATTGATGCAGACAGGAAGGAAGTTTATTAAAATCTCATTTTTTATGTTTCAACAAATTTATTTTTATAAAAGTTGTGTTTTTATTCCATTAAAAAAAAAAAAACTGGTTACCGTATTTTATTTTCGTTTTTTTCCCCCCCTTCCTCTGTTCAAGTTTTCCTAATTTAATGATCTTGACCTCGGAACAAATGAAGCGGAAGACAAAAGTAGGCGGGAAATCAATAGTGTAAATCTGTCGCTAATATGTCCACAGCAACGACAACGACAACAACCGACTACGGGATCAATGTCTCATTCATCTTGTTGTATATGAGGAGGATGGGGTGGGGGGGGGGGAGAGATAATTACATCTGACTACATTCAATATGAAGTTAATCCAAAATATAAGGAGGGGCAACATTTTATAAGGGGATGTGGTCCGGGGAAGGCGGGGGGGAGGTTTTAACGCGCCTGGTTTGCTGACTTGAAATTTAACGGCAGTCTTTTTTTTTATGAGGTAAATATTTTGACCCGCCCACAAGATCTCGACGGACCTAGGTAGGGCTCTGAATGTGATGACGACAAATTGAATCAGTCAAAACTTGTATATCTGGTGGTCATATTTAGGTGTGTGTGAAGTCCCTGTAAGGATGAGATGAAATCTCTTAGATCCTATAAACCACTAATGGGACGGTTTTTATGGTGCCCTTCTTTCATCCCCACCATAGTCGATAGTGCAATGGCCATGAAGGCACCACGGGTGATATATCGGGAACTTGAGCCAAGACCTCAAAAATTTCCTTGTTCCTCACCGGAGATCGAACCAGGTACCTTCAGGTCGACAGTCGAACGCTTTACCACTCGACCATCCGTCCCCATGTCATATTTAGGTAGATTCAAATAAATCAATATGTATAGACGATTGATACGGATCACTCTCCATACTTTAAAAAGAAATAAATATATATATGGGGGACAGGGAACATAGTTTTCAAAGACAATGAGGGGGGGCCCTGCTAGGGGTCTAAAACTTTCTTATGGTGGCCCTGTCTCTCTTTCATACACATACTCACAAACACATTCACACACACACACACACAAACATACATAGCAAACACACGTTCATATTACATAAACACATGTACACAATACACACCACACACATAGACATACGTTATGTACTAAACACACACACACACACACACACCTATAATTACAAACATATTTACACCTAAAACACGTTTAATATAAATACCAAACGCAATAACAAACATATTTTCAGATTACATAAACAGAAACACACAATACACACACACAGACAAAACCTCAGCTACAATCACACAGCTACAATCACACAGCTACAATCACACAGCTACAATCACACAGCTACAATCTCACAGCTACAATCACAGTGCTACAATCACACAGCTACAATCACACAGCTACAATCACACAGCTACAATCACACAGCTACAATCATACAGCTACAACCACACAGCTACAATCATACAGCTACAACCACACAGCTACAATCACACAGCTACAATCACACAGCTACAATCACACAGCTACAATCACACAGCTACAATCACACAGCTACAATCTCACTTCTACAATCACACCGAATGTGCAGTAATGTATATTTATACGTGTACATCTATGTTTGTGTGTGTGTGTATGTGTGTGTATGTGTGTGTGTGTTTATTTTATTTGTCAAGCCTATTGATATAACCACAAACATCTGGGAGCTCATGAGCTTAACGCCCGTCGAACTGGTCAATGTTTAATATCTGTTGTTGTTTTCTATATTATTTCACACATACATCATCTCCGACTGTAGTGTCACTCTTATAAAGTTTGTATTATGAACTTTGGATAACACCTCTTCATATTTGAATGCCTAAGTATTTTCTCTTCACATTTTAATACGTATGCACTTGAGTAGATTTCTTCATTCATTAAACTATAGACGCATTTGTTCTGTTATTTAACTTCAATACTCATCATCTAATGAACAATATAATTTTTAGCTTTATAAGAGACGATGACGCTTTAACATCTCTTGTATGGACTCGCTATTAGGGACTAGGAAACAAGATAGGGCACGCACTTGAGACTTTTAAAGAGGGGGGGGGGGTAAATATTGTTTTCGAAGGGCCCCCCCCCTATCAAACACTTTGTGTCAGGGCCCTAAGAGACGCCATTGTGTGCGCGCGTGTTCGCATATTGTTGGTGTATTTGTTTGCATTGTCCAAAACTACTATCTTTGTTGTTGTTTTGTTTACAAATATATCTGTTATACAGAGGCGCAGGTAGCCAGTGTGACGCCCTGTGCGGGTTACATTCTTCGGCGCCCTACTCCCAGTCTGAAAAGTGCAAAAAACATGTGGCGTTTCGGCACCCCTCCATAGTTTGTCACCCTCTGTGCGTCCTCACAACTGACAGCACCCTTCTAACGTTGATGCGAAGTGTTGACATTTTGAAGTAGTCTTCTTAGTAATTTCCCCCTAGTCAATCAAATTGTGTCTTAAATATTTATCAGTTATCACCATTAAGTTCTTAATTAAAACTGTCCCATTAAATATTGATTGCCGCTGTTTATAACATTACATATTTTCATTTCTGAATTGTCTGTTCAATGACAAAAAAAAAAAAGAAATTATCTTAATCATTTATGAAATAGAAAATTCAATTTATGCAGATAAAGATTTAGATCTATTGACGGCCAGATTGCACAAGTAAATATTGGGACCAATAATAAAATATTATTAAAAAGCCTATAAATTTGGGCATTGTGGGGCAAACAAGCTGTATGGTAAAATAGAGAAAACATTTTATTGGGACCAATAATAAAAGATTATTAAAAAGCCTATAAATTTGGGCATTGTGGGGCAAACAAGCTGTATGGTAAAATAGAGAAAAACATGTTATGGGGACCAATCTTGTCACAGCGGTTCTTATGTTATTTCTCAGGCCACCCCACCCAGTGACGAGCCATGCCAGAAGTATACCTGCAACTTCGGACAGTGGGAACCTATCGCGTACGAGTGTCCACCAGCCAAGTGTGTTGACCCACAGATGGGGCCGGATGGATGCTGTAGGCATTGTCCTAACGGTAAGGACAACGGTCTGTGTCTGTATAGGACATTACTCTGTGTTTGTATATGACGTTTCTCTGTGTTTGTAAGGGCATCAGTCTGTGTTTGTATAGGACGTTTCTCTGTGTCTGTATATGACGTTTCTCTGTGTTTCAGTCTGTGTTTATATAGGACATTACTCTGTGTTTGTATAGCACGTTTCTCTGTGTCTGTATAGGACATTATTCTGTGTTTGTATAGGACGTTTCTCTGTGTCTGTACAGTACATTACTCTGTGTTTGTATATGACGTTTCTCTGTGTTTGTAAGGGTATCAGTCTGTGTTTATATAGGACATTATTCTGTGTTTGTATAGGACGTATAGGATATATATATATATATATATATATATATATATATATATATTGAAAAGAATGCTTCATCTTTTTTTCTATCGGTATTTCAGCCGCCACCTTTAGTCTATGGGGTATAAAAAGTAGGCCAATCGGTACAGTTAAAAAAAAAGTTCCCTTAGCCCTAACGGGCCATCGGGGCAAATGAAGTGTAGAATTCCTCTGTTTCTATAACCTCGGCATATGAAGGGATTGTGTGGTTAGCACAACGCCCAGCAGCCTTTACTTCCCCAACTTAAAGTCAGGTACCCATTTAAAGCTGGGTGGACTTGTGGGACGACTTTGAAACAAATTTCACCTGGAAAAATTCCCATGGTTCTCACCGAGGATCGACAGTAAACGGGTCTATATTTTATCTGTTAGCCCCAGACTACGACTCAAGTTTCTCCAAAAAACAAACAAACAAACAAACAAACAAACAACATTTTATGGACCCTCGAAAGATGGACACATATTTTTATTAACCATCGATGATTTTAGTTTCTACCATCCACTAACCTATTTTAGGATTCCAAGCTTCAGTTGTCACGTTCAGTTATTGTACAAAATATCTCAATGATTTTTGTGTTGTAAACCTCATATATAAATTAATATCTGATAAAGAAAGATATATATTTATATAAATAATTAAATAAATATATATATATGAAGAATTATAGCCCCACCCCTCACTGATGACTCTTTGCTGAGGCCCCCTACGGCAATCACTTTAAGGAACGAAATGTAACGGATCAGTTGGCATGGGGTTTACAAACGGCTAAGCCCCCCCCCCCTGTAATGTTCTTGACTTAGTGCATTTCAAAATACCGTGTACCATTTGAAATTAAATTCTTTCTGAGCTAATTAATACATTTTTTATTGTAGTTTAAAAAAAAAAAACAAAGTTTTTTTTACTTCTTAAGTAGTTAAAATACCTTGAATCATTATTGGATATAACGAAGTAATGAAAAAACCAACATAGGATTTTGGAACCAAGTGCAATGGCCTATATATATATATATATATCGCGTTCACGCATTCTGTTCAGTTCATAATACGTTTCATACATTCATTATAATTGTAAATGTCATTTCCTCAGGTGAAAACTGTTACGCCGACGACGTCAACAGACATATTATTCCAGCCAACGTTATCTCGACAATGGACAATGGCGATCAGTGCATGTGTGAAGACGATGGTCCCCAAAGACTTAAAGGATTCTGTGTTTCCATGCCAGTGCCCGATGAGCCAATCCCTTAGAACACATTCTTATATTGATTACATTTCTATTGAAATTTAAAAAAAAGACAACCTTTAGCACAAAGCTGTTAATTTTTTTTCTTTCATTATTTTATCAATTAAATTATTACATTTACATAAAGAAAAAAGGGAATGATGAATCGGTAAAAGTGAATGATGAAATCGGTAAAAGTGAATGATGAATCGGTAAAAGTGAATGATGAAATCGGTAAAAGTGAATGATGAAATCAGTCAAAATTTTCATAGTAATAAAACTAAGTAATAGGAAGAACACATTATTACCACTTTATGATTTATGACTAAATTTGTTTTTTTTAACTTCTTTGGAAGTCTCTGTAATAGTGGGGGTGGGGATGGGGTTCAGGTTTCACCTCTCAGATCCGCCAACCACGAACGGGAACAGATTTTGTTGGGAACTTCCACCATTCCCACCAGCCCCGTAGCGTGAAAATTCTACAGCAGGGGCCAGACAAAACGCAACGCAGGGGGGGGGCCAGGTAGTACATTTTACTTAGTAGAACAAATTAGCAGAGGGGGCCAGACAAAACGCAGGGGGGGGGTGGTCCGCACGCTACGGGCCTGATTCCCACCATAGCTGATAGGATGAACGGGGGGGGGGGAGGGAGGGTATTGCGGTGTAGAGTGCCCGACTGTAAACCGGTGGGCTCCCGGGTTCGAACCTCAGTAAGAATCTAGGGATATGTTTCAAGTCCCCCCAAGTCCCCCCAAGTCCACCCAAGTCCACCCAGCTTTAAACAGCTACCTGACTTTTAAGTTGGCGGATTAAAGGTGGCTGGTAGTTGGGCTAACCACACAATGTTTTATAAGCCGTGTCTAATGGAACGTATGAATGCTGCAGTTCATCTGCCCCGATGGGCTAAACGGAACTATTGCCGGATAGTGTAATGACCAAGACAGCACCACCAACGTTCCCGTACATTTTTTCCAAGGCAGTGCGCAACCTTAGAAGAACATGTTCATTTTTTCTTTTTTTTTTTGCTGCGCAACATAACGGTAAATATGCGTACTAAAGACACATTTTTGAGCGCTGTTTTGTAACGTATGTGTTCACGCTCGATGAGTTGTGGCCTCGCTCAACCGCGCAAATTATGAGGTAACAATTGGCGTCAAGTAGTACAGAGATGACTAACACAAATCGCTCATGCCAAAATCAGGTAAATTAAAATTTTATGGACTTGGCAACTTTTGTCAAAGTGCTGAAAAAAAAAATCCATGAACTATCAGCGAGAATCTAACCCAAGTCATTCATGTGGTCAGTCGTACGAACACCCGTCCTCGAATGATTTTTCAAAACGTTCTTATCTTTATAATTCTACTCCATATTAAAAAACAAATTTCATACTTCAACACTATTTTCCAAACAAGACCATCGTCTTGTCATTCACTTGAACTATCTTTTCTAAACTCACGTAATGATAATGTATAACACATTACTCAAGTACCGTTAATGTAATCGAATACGTGAGAGTACAACAATGTTGTATGGGACGGATCGGCTCCCCTAGACTCCCGTGTCTCCTCATCCCCCAGTGGTGCCTCTATAAATATCGCTTACTCGGATGAAGTATTATTTTCTGTAAAAATAACGGGTGATATGCTTCAATAAATAATATCGGATAATCTCACGTGGCTACGGATTGCTGATCTGTTACAAGATTACCAGCAACAGATGTTTGCATACTTCTTTTCTTTTTTAATCAGGGCCAGAAAGGGGTGAGGGGGGGATGAGGCGGAGGGGGCTGTTCCGGATGAAGGGGAGTAATGATGGCGCTGGTGAAAGGGCAATAGTTTGAAACAAAGTATCGTACCATAAATATACAGAAGGGGAGAGTACTCGCGACACCATTTGATAAAAAGTTAAAAAAAAAACGATACTCATGTTATTGCCCCTTATTGGATGCGTTCATTTTTTTTTTTTGTGCTACTTGATAAAATAACAATTTGATTTTTTATATATCAACAAATAAAAAAAAAACCCGTAGGCCCATTCAGAACCGTTTTAGTGTGTGTGTGTGTGTGTTTGTTTGTTTTTGGGGATCTAAGCGGAGGAACATTGGAGAGGTCCTAGGCATACATAGATGGGCGTGGGGGGCGTGAGAACAATGCTGTTATAGTCGACACAGAAAGTAAAGGGCCGACAATGGGTCTCCCTAAGAAGTTGGGGCCCTAAGCTAACCCCCCCCCTTAGTTTGCCGATCCATAAAAAAACGATCCAGTAAGGGTGAGATCTCCATTTTGTTGATCCTATAACGACCCAGTTACTACTATGCAGGCGGTTCTTGTTGCGCCCTGAATACACCCCCCGCCCCTTCCACATCTTTGTCTAATTTGTAATGGAGAGGGGGTGATGGGCATTACAGCCACTGGTATCACGGGCGCCCAAACCCAGAGCTTCCATCATCCCGACTGATATTACAAACAGAGTATCTCCGAGTCAGGGACGGGAAAGGGAGGGGGGCCTTCAGCCGATGAATCTTGGCTCCGAAGTAGAAAACCCACGCCCTTTGAGTTGAGAAAAAATAAAATCTGACCACTGTGATACGATTTAGAGTAGGTGAGAATAACAATCATGTATTTTACAGAGTGAAAACACTACCTTGAGCTGCTCAACAAGAACTACTTGGCACATTTTGGTGCTTCATGGTATTAAAAGGAAGGACTGCGGGGTGTTTAATACTGCGTTTCTCAACCGGTGGCACGCGTGCCGTCAGTGGTACGGGAAAGGTTATTGTATGGGGGAACGCAGCTACTTTTTAGTTTATGCAATCAAGAGTTTGAAGAAAGTTGGCAGTTTTCTGCGTGACTCATCAACAAACCACCTGACCCTTTCAAAGGTAAGCATATTCCATTATAAAAAAAAGTACAGTTATTCGCGAATTTTTGTATACATAGGGGTTCAGTCGCGAAAAGGTTTAGAACCGCTGATTTAATACTACTGTATGCATACTATACACCTTGATATATATTAATATATAACACGAATACACCGATGGATATGATGAAAATCGCTCGACTGCTATGTCCCGAGTTCGACTCCTGTTGCCGCATTTTATTTTCTTGGGTCAGATTAATGTCCGTAAGTCCACGCAGCTTACAAAGAGGTACCTATCCGTTGTAATGGAAACTAAAAGACGGCTGGTCATTGTACTAGCCAAACAATCTCATAGAAAGAGAAGAATCTTTATGGATCGTGCATACTTTATATGAGGAATATATATTTTTTAACACGTAAGTCAGCACATATTGAAAAATGAAATGTATTTCACTTGTGCAACAAGCAATTTTGCCCAATGAATACTGCGATGTCTTTCATAGCCATCTAGGAGAACTGTTCTTGAGTCTATGTACTTCACTAGCAAGAGAATCGATCTATCGATTTAGATTTTCATATGCGTCAGCCTTCACTTTTTGTTGTAGACTTAAATGGAAACATTTATTCACTTACTGTCCACAAAACAGAAAAAAACTTCAAAAACTGTACATTTGCATAACTCAGCCGTCAGTATTGAAGAAACCGTCTGTCAAAAACATGCAGCTATGACGAACAACAATTTTTTTTAAAATAAACGGAACAATCGAAATATTTTCCTCAATCTGTTGTAAACAACTCCGAGTTTTAAACCTTTCTTCCTTTGTATCAGGACTACATGCTCCAGTTCTTTTTTTTTTTTGTTACAGCTCAAAACAATCATTCAACTAATCTTCTTATTGAAACCGTGTTATTTTTTCTTTAAAACACATTGTCTCTTACAAGGGCGGCTCTCTGGTAGGGTGATTCTAAATTTTAAATTAAAAAATTAAAAAATCTGTAGTTTTTGGCATAGTGATCTTCATTAAACTTTTTTTAAAATTTGTAATCATGACGTGGTGAAAGATAGACGCAGGTCAGTTAGAAATTGAAGAAAATCGATTGTTTGATTTGGTATTTACATCACCTTACTGTCAGTCACACCTATATAATGTTTCTATAAATTCATCGATCTGGTAAAGACGGTTATGAGCGTCGTTTATAAGATCGACTACGGTAAAAAAAAGACAACAAATAAATATATATTATACACCGTGCAGTTCTTCTACCAACATGACCAACTTGCTAGTTGCTACAGTTTTTCTGGCCTCTACTTGGACGGTCGTCTCGTCTTTGTATGTGTACAACTCGTGTAAGGTGAGTTGATATCTTTATTAGTGTACTAATCACTATAACAAAATCTTTTAGCAGCTAGTTAGTCGAGTAGCTGGGTGTCTGACAGCATGCCTGATATCGCGTAGTTCGAGTCTGTCAGGGGGCTTGTCACTTCTGCCTGATGTAGGCCTACATACAATTATAAAGACTGAGTTTAATGTTGCTCGGTGTCAGTTTGATATGTATAAATTAGAGAACACCACTTCTAAAGTCTTATTTTGAAACATCACAGTTTCTATTTGTGCCGTTTGACGCTGTCACACTTCTTGTTTGTGTCGTATCACGCTGTGACACTTTCTATTTGTGTCGTTTGACGCTGTCACACTTTCTGTTTGTGTCGTTTGACGCTGTGACACTTTCTATTTGTGTCGTTTGACGCTGTCCCACTTTCTGTTTGTGTCGTATCACGCTGTCGCACTTTCTATTTGTGTCGTATCACGCTGTCACACTATCTATTTGTGTCGTATCACGCTGTCACACTTTCTGTTTGTGTCGTATCACGCTGTCACACTTTCTGTTTGTGTCGTATCACGCTGTCACACTTTCTACTTGTGTCGTTTGACGCTGTCACACTTCTTGTTTGTGTCGTATCACGCTGTCACACTTTCTATTTGTGTCGTTTGACGCTGTCCCACTTTCTGTTTGTGTCGTATCACGCTGTCACACTTTCTACTTGTGTCGTTTGACGCTGTCACACTTTCTATTTGTATCGTTTGACGCTGTCACACTTTCTGTTTGTGTCGTATCACGCAGTCACACTTTCTATTTGTGTCGTTTGACGCTGTCCCACTTTCTGTTTGTGTCGTATCACGCTGTCACACTTTCTATTTGTGTCGTTTGACGCTGTCACACTTTCTGTTTGTGTCGTATCACGCTGTCAAACTTTCTATTTGTGTCGTTCGACGCGCACATTTTTGGTACAGCCTAGTAAACTGACATTTTTTACTGTGCAGCTGTTGTCAGTACACATTTTCATTTTAAATTTCAAATCATTAATTATTTGTTGTTTAACATTATAACGGAATGTCTCTTCAAAGAGATTTTTTTTTTCGCTGTCACTCATTTGGTTTCCACTTTAGAGCAGACGTGCCCCGTGATGAGAAGTTGTAATCAGGGGCAAAACATCAAATGATGCCCCAACCCCCCCCCCCCGTCCCTACCACAAATAAAATATTTTCAAATTTACATTGGCTGAGTAACAATAGACTGTGAAACATATCGAGAACATGTCTGTATATATATATATATATATATATGGTGGGCCAAAAAAAGGTGAGAACATCATATAACATACGAGTTATTTAAAAATATAATTTATTTAATTGCATTGTTTCAAGCCAGTTCACACCTGTCTGTATCGGTAAATAATCTAAACGGTTATGGGACGAAGCCAACATTCCGATACAATGACATATCCTTCTATAAACTTCAATTATTTATTCGATTCTCAATTCTGATTCGACTACCACTGCCGATAAACAGAACTTATAGACTTTATTGGGTGCTCTAACTAACTAAAGCCTGATTGGAATCCATTGAATGGGATAAGAAATCAGAAATAGGGCACAAGGGTATACATTTTATCGAATAAGTTCCAATTCTAATCATCGTCAGATAAAATCGCCACCACACCCTAATCATTAAATTAAATTAATTGACAGTCGATAATGAATGATTTGAACTAAAATGTTGTTTTTTTTTTGTCTAAATATCTGGTCAGAATGTACCGAAGCCAGAATCACCCTGCGAGGTCTGTGACAGGTGCAACAATGGCCGATGGGAGTGTGAGAGAGTGAGCTGCCTTCAGGCTCAGTGTGCAGACGGCTACTACGAAAAGGGAAACTGCTGCTACACTTGCCCCAATGGTAACTTGACTTAAAAGTGGCACCAACCCATATGAATGATGATGCTTGTGTGTGTGTGTGTGTGTGTGAGTTTCTCTGTATGTGTATGTGCCTGTGTATGTGTATATGTGTTATTTTCTAATGGTTGTTTTTTTGTGTGGGCAATCTGGTCTCTTTAAGTGTTGGTCAGTGAGAGATGACCAAAAGACACGACACTTTAAGACTTTGATAAAAAACAACAATGTTACTGCCAGAATGTCATTTATGAAAATGAAATCATGTCATCATAAATCGAATTGACCAGTGTGCGTTCGTCGTCAAGCAACTGATTTCATCCTCTTTTCTTTCTAAAAAATGAGCTCACCAGTAATAAAGGGATATTCCCATTGAAAGTAGGCAGGTAAAGCAGAGAATGTTTGGTGCGAAAATAAATTTAACGGGTTTTTCCCATTAGATGATTTTTTTTTTGAGTGTACGTTGTACACTTATAAAATGACAGTTTGTAGCTATTTTGTGTTGTGTCTTATTCGATGGTTGCGTTATAATTGATTTCAGTTCAATTATCAACGTTCTTCATTACTATTGATTAAATCTGTTACTGTTTTCGCCTGATGTGCAGGCTGTTGTGCAGGCTGTTGTGCAGGCTGTTCAACTAGTTCGATTGATGCAAATTCATTTTTATTTTTGTTTCTTTCTAAAGGTCAGAACTGTAAGATCTATGAAACCATAATACCAAAAGGTCAGACGGTGGGCATTGACAAAATGAATTGTACATGTTCCGAGGACCCTGACGGACAACTGGGGGCTGTGTGTCTATTGCCCTCCCACTGAAATTAAAGTCAATCTTGTTTTTGTTTTCGTTTTTTTTTGTGTGTGTGTGTGTGTTTTAAAGAAAAAAAAAACAACTTTTAATCATTAAAGATTGATTCATGTGTTCTCAAACTTATCAGATTTTTTTTTATTAATTTGTATATAGCTGTTTGAAGAGCCGTTTTTAGGTCATTCGATTACTTAGGTATTCAGACCATAGGCATTAGGCACGAGAGTCCTGGGTTCGATCCTCGGTGAGGACCATTGGAATTTTTTCCAGGTGAAATGTGTTTCAAAGTAGTCCCACAAGTCTACCCAGCTTTAAATGGGTACCTGACTTTAAGTTGGGGAAGTAAAGGCGGCTGTGGGGGTTGTACTAACCACACAATCCCTTCATATGCCGAGGTTATAGAAACAGATGAATTCTACACTTCATCTGCCCTGATGGCCCGTTAGGGCTAAGGAAACTTTACTTTTTTTAAGGGAACTTTACATTAGGACCCTAGGCATTTAGGACCCTAGAATTTGCGACCCTAGGCAGATACTTTTGTTCCGGTGCCTGTGTGTGTGCTGCGCGGCTGCGGGAAGTGGGTGTGTGGGGGGGAGGGGGGGGCTAAGGAAAGTGTCCCATTTTCCCACGTGCACAGAGCGCGCTCAGCGATGTGGTACAATTTATTGACTACTCCTAACAGATCTAGATCACCCCCCCCCCTTCCTTGCAGGCACCAAGGGGGACATGGGGGAATTTTCACCATGACCTAAAAAAATTACCCTGGTTCTCACAGAAGACCGAATCTGGGACCATCAGTACGACAGGCGACCGCTCTACCACACGACCTTCTTGTACCTCCCATATCATTGACGTGTGAAGTCCCCCGTAAAGGATGAGATGGAATATCTTAGATCGTGCAAACCACTAATGGGACTTTTGATGGTGGACTTCTTTCATCCCTACCATAGCTGATAGTGCCAAGGCCATGGAGGCACAACGGGAGATATAGCTATATAACTGATATCGTCAGACGTTTCTCGATTGATTCCTTGTAAGGGCGGTAAAT
>JAGDYQ010000001.1:26384147-26398440 GCA_021962125.1 Bulinus truncatus
TATTCCTCTGGTCATCTCGCGTCTAAACAATTATAAAATTATACCGTCAAAATCTACTGGGAACAAATAAATATAAAGCTATTCTCGCTAATTTTATTTAAAAATTCACCACTCAAACTATTAATGAAAATATTCTCAAAAAAAGAGAACAATTTCTGATAACGTCATTCTAACTTTAAGCACTTTATAATGATTTTCATTTTTTTATGTACCTATATAGTGTCATTTTTTTTAATTTGAGAATTGAAAGCCACAATAGTTAGTAGAATATGGTGAGAAAAAGTGGTGAGGTAAGGGTCTTGGAGTGTGAGAAAGGAGGAGTGTATAATGTGTTTTTAAGATATTTGTTTTTAATTTACTCTGTGACATCTTGCCACTAAACAAATCTTCTAATAAGCAAATCAGATACTTTCGTATGCTTTTGTTCAAAAGTATATACTACAAGTTTTAGCCAAAATAAGTTTTTTTTAATACATTATTGTCACGGGAGTGTGATATTCGTTTTCCTGCTAATTATGAAATAATTGATGCAGACAGGAAGGAAGTTTATTAATATCTCATTTTTTTTGTTTCAACAAATTTATTTTTATGAAAGTTGCGTTTTATTCCATTAAAAAAAAAAACTGGTTACCGTATTTTATTTTCATTTCCCCCCCCCCTCCTCTGTTCAAGTTTTCCTAATTTAATTACCTTGACCTTGGAACAAATGAAACGGAAGACAAAAGTAGGCGGGAAATCAATAGTGTAAATCTGTCGCTAATATGTCCACAGCAACGACAACACGACAACAACAACAACCGACTACAGGATCAATGTCTCATTCATCTTGTTGTAGGTGACACCGCCCGTATCAAGAAAGGGAGGGTGGGGGGGGGGAGGGGAGAGGGAGGGAGAGATAACTCCAGCTGACTATATCCAACATGAAGGTAATCCAAAATATAAGGGGGGGGAGCAACATTTTATAAGGGGATGTGGTCCGGTGGGGGGGGGGGGGGTTAACGCGCCTGGTTTGATGACTTGGTTGGGACCACAGGAAATTTAACGGCAGTCTTCTTTATTTTAGGAGGTAAATATTTTGACCCGCCCTCGACGGACCTGGGTAGAGCTCTGAATGTGATGACGACAAAATGAATCAGCTAAAACTTGTACATCTGGTGGTCATATTTAGGTGTGTGTGAAGTCCCTGTAGGATGAGATGAAATCTCTTAGATCCTATAAACCACTAATGGGACGGTTTGTATTGTGCCCTTCTTTCATCCCCACCATAGTCGATAGTGCAATAGCCATGAAGGCACCACGGGGGATATATCGGGAACTTGAGCCAAGACCTGAAAAATTTCCTTGTTCCTCACCGGAGATCGAACCAGGTACCTTCAGGTCGACAGTCGAACGCTTTACCACTCGACCATCCGTCTCCATGTCATATTTAGGTAGATTCAAATAAATCAATATGTATAGACGATTGATACGGATCACTCTTCATACTGACTTTAAAAAGAGATATATATATATATATATATATATATATATATATATATATATATATATATATATATATATATATATATATATGGGGGACAGGGAACATAGTTTTCAAAGACAATGAGGGGGCCCTCCTAGGTGTCTAAAACTTTCTTGTGGTGGCCCTGTCTCTCTTTCATACACATACTCACAAACACACTCACACACACACACACACAAACATACATAGCAAACACACGTTCATATTACATAAACACATGTACACAATACACACCACACACATAGACATACGTTATGTACTAAACACACACACACACACACACCTATAATTACAAACATATTTACACCTAAAACACGTATAATATAAATACCAAACGCAATAACAAACATATTTTCAGATTACATAAACAGAAACACACAATACACACACACACACAGACAAAACCTCAGCTACAATCACACAGCTACAATCACACATCTACAATCACACAGCTACAATCACACAGCTACAATCACACAGCTACAATCACAGTGCTACAATCACACAGCTACAATCACACAGCTACAATCACACAGCTACAATCATACAGCTACAACCACACAGCTACAATCATAATGCTACAATCACAGTGCTACAATCATACAGCTACAACCACACAGCTACAATCACAGTGCTACAATCACACAGCTACAGTCACACAGCTACAATCACACAGCTACAACCACACAGCTACAATCACACAGCTACAGTCACACAGCTACAACTACACAGCTACAATCACAGTGCTACAATCACACAGCTACAATCACACAGCTACAATCACACTTCTACAATCACACCGAATGTTCAGTAATGTATATTTATACGTGTACATCTATGTTTGTGTGTGTTTGTGTGTGTGTGTGTGTGTTTATTTTTTTTGTCAAGTCTATTGATATAACCGCAAACATCTGGGAGCTCATGAGATTAACGCCAGTCGAACTGGTCAATGTTTAATATCTGTTGTTGTTTTCTATATTATTTCACACATACATCATCTCTGACTGTAGTGTCACTGTTATAAAGTTTGTATTATGAACTTTGGATAACATCTCTTCACATTTGAATGCCTAAGTATTTTCTCTTCACATTTAATACGTATGCACTTGAGTAGATTTCTTCATTCATAAAACTATAATCGCTTTTGTTCTGTATTTAACTTCAATACTCATCATCTAATGAACAATATAATTTTTAGCTTTATAAGAGACGATGACGCTTTAACGGCTCTTGTATGGACTCGCTATAAGGGACTAGGAAACAAGATAGGGCACTTGAGACTTTTAAAGGGGGGGGGGTAAATATTGTTTTCGAAGGGCCCCCTATCAAACACTTTGTGTCAGGGCCCTAAGAAACGCCATTGTGTGCAGCGTGTGTCGCATATATTATGTATTTGTTTCCATTGTCCAAAACTGACTATCTTGTTGTTGTTTTGTTTACAAATATATTTGTTATACAGAGGCGCAGGTAGCCGGTGTGACGCCCTGTGCGAGTTACATTCTTCGGCGCCCTACTCCCAGTCTGAAAAGTGCAAAAAAAAACATGTAGCATTTCGGCGCCCCTCCATAGTTTGTCACCCTGTGCGTCCTCACAACTGACAGTACCCTTCTAACGTTGATGCGAAGTGTTGACATTTTGAAGTAGTCTTCTTAGTATTTTCTACCTAGTTATCAAATTGTGTTTTAAATATTTATCAGTTATCACCATTAAGTTTTAATTAGAAACTGTCACATTAAATATTGATTGCCACTGTTTATAACATGGCATATTTTCATTTCTGAATCGTCTGTTCAATGAAAAAAAAAAGAAATAATCTTAATCATTAATGAAATAGAAAAAGATTTAGATCTATTGACGGCCAGATTGCACAAGTAAATATTGGGACCAATAATAAAAGATTATTAAAAAGCCTATAAATTTGGGCATTGTGGGGCAAACAGGCTGTATGGTAAAATAGAGAAAACTTGTTATGGGGACCAAAATTGTCACAGCGGTTCTTATGTTATTTCTCAGGCCACCCCACCCAGTGACGAGTCATGCAAAAAGTATGTCTGCAACTTCGGACAATGGGAACCTATCCCGTACGAGTGTCCACCAGCCAAGTGTGTTGACCCACAGTTGGGGCCGGGTGCATGCTGTATCCATTGTCCTAACGGTAAGAACAAACAGTCTGTGTCTGCATAGGGCATTACTCTATGTTTGTATATGACGTTTCTCTGTGTTTGTAAGGGCATCAGTCTGTGTCTGTATAGGACATTTCTCTGTGTCTGTATATGACGTTTCTCTGTGTTTGTAAGGGCATCAGTCTGTGTCTGCATAGGGCATTACTCTGTGTTTGTATATGACGTTTCTCTGTGTTTGTAAGGGCATCAGTCTGTGTTTATATAGGACATTACTCTGTGTTTGTATAGGACGTTTCTCTGTGTCTGTATAGGACATTACTCTGTGTTTGTATAGGACATTACTGTGTTTGTATAGGACGTTTCTCCGTGTTTGTATAGGATGTTTCTCTGTGTCTGTATAGGACATTACTCTGTGTTTGTATAGGACATCAGTCTATGTTTGTATGCCCATGAGCATCATGTATGGGTAAGGTATGGATAAGCATATGTTAAACATGATGCGAATATATATATATATATATATATATATATATATATATATATATATGAAGAATTATAGGCCCCCCCAACACTGATGACTCTTTGCTGGGGCCCCCTACGGCAATCACTTTAAGGAACGAAATGTAAGGGATCAGTTGGCATGGGGTTTACAAACGGCCAAGCCCCCTGTAACGTTCTTGATTTAGTGAATTTCAAAATACCGTGCACCATTTAAAAATAAATACTTTCTCAGCTAATTAATATTTCATTGTAGTTAAAAAAAAGATGAAGTTTTTTTTACTTCTTAAGTATTTAAAATAACTTGAAGTATTATTGGATATAAGGAAGTAATGCAACAGCCAACAGAGGATTTTGGATCCAAGTGCAATGGCCTTATATATATATCGCGTTCACGCATTCTGTTCAATTCATAATACGTGCATACATTCATTATAATTGTAAACGTCATTTCCTCAGGTGAAAACTGTTACGCCGACGACGTAAACAGACATATTATTCCAGCCAACGTTATCTCGACAATGGATAATGGCGACCAGTGCATGTGTGAAGACGATGGTCCCCAAAGGCTTAAAGGATTCTGTGTTTCCATGCCAGTGCCCGATGAGCCAATCCCTTAGAACACATTCTTATATTGATAACATTTCTATTGAAATAAAAAAAAGACAACTTTTAGCATAAAGCTTTTATTTTTTTTCTTCCATTATTTTATCAATTAAATTATTACATTTAAATATATAGAAAAAAAAGTGAATGATGAAATCAGTAAAAGTGAATGATGAAATCAGTAAAAGTGAATGATGAAATCAGTAAAAGTGAATGATGAAATCAGTAAAAGTGAATGATGCAATCGGTAAAAGTGAATGATGAAATCAGTAAAAGTGAATGATGAAATCAGTAAAAGTGAATGATGAAATCAGTAAAAGTGAATGATGAAATCGGTAAAGTGAATGATGAAATCAGTAAAAGTGAATGATGAAATCAGTAATGGTGAATGATGCAATCGGTAAAAGTGAATGATGAAATCAGTAAAAGTGAATGATGAAATCAGTAAAAGTGAATGATGAAATCAGTCAATATTTTCATAGTAATAAAACTAAGTAATATGAAGAACACATTATTACCACTTTATGATTTATGACTAAATTTGTTTTTTACTTCTTTGGAAGTCTCTGTAATAGTGGGGAAGGGGTGGGAGGCATGTTTCACCTCTCAGATCCCGCCAACCACGAACGGGAACAGATTTTGTTGGGAACTTCCACCATTCCCACCAGTCCCGTAGCGTGAAAATTATACAGCAGGGGCCAGGCAATAGCAGGGGGGGGCGGGCCAGGTAATACATGTTACTTAGTAGAACAAATTAGCAGAGGGGGCCAGACAAAACGCTACGGGCCTGATTCCCACCATGACCGATAGGATGGACGGGGGTAGGGAGGGTATTGTGGTGTAGAGTGCCCGACTGTAAACCGGTGGGCTCCCGGGTTCGAACCTCAGGAAGAACCTAGGGATATTTTTCAAGTCCCCCCAAGCCCATCCAGCTTTAAACAGCTACCTGACTTTTAAGTTGGGGGATTAAAGGTGGCTGGTAGTTGTGCTAACCACACAATGTTTTATAAGCCGTGTCTATTGGAACGTATGAATGCTGCACTTCATCTGCCCCGATGGGCTAAAGGGAACTATTGCCGGACAGTGTGATGACCAAAACAGCACCACCAACATTCCCTCACATTTTTTCGAAGGCAGTACGCAACCTTAGAAGAAAATGTTCATTTTTTTCTTTTTTTTTGCTGCGCAACATAACGGTAAATATGCGAAATAAAGGAAAATTTTTGAGCGCTGTTTGTAACGTATGTGTTCACGCTCGATGAGTTGTGGCCTCGCTCAACCGCGCAAATTATGCGGTAACAATTGGCGTCAAGTAGTACAGAGATGACTAGCACAAATCGCTCACGCTAAAATCAGGTAAATTTAAATTTTCTGGACTTGGCAACTTTTGAAAAGGTGCTGAAAAAAAAAATCCATGAACTATCAGCGAGAATCGAACCCAAGACATTCATGTGGTCAGTCGTACGACTACCCGTCCTCGAACGATGGTTAAAACGTTCTTATCTTTATAATTCTGCTCCATATTTTAAAAAAAAATGTCATACCTCAACTCTATTTTCCAAACACGACCATCGTCTTATCATTCACTTGAACTATTTTTTTTTTCTAAACTCACGTAATGATAATGTATAACACATTACTCAAGTACTGTTAATGTAATCGAAAACGTGAGAGTACAATGTTGTATGGGCCGGATCGGTTCCCCTAGACTCGCATGTCTCCTCATCCCCAGTGGTGCCTCTATAAATATCGCTTACTCGTATGAAGTATTATTGTCTGTAAAAATAACGGTGATATGCTTCAATAAATAATAGCGGATAATCCCACACGGCTGCGGATTGCTGATCTGTTACAAGATTACCAGCAACAGATGTTTGCATACTTCTTTTTTTTTAATCAGGGCCAGAAAGGGGTGGGGGTGAGGCGGAGGGGGCCGTTCCGGATGAAGGGGAGTAATGATGGCGCTGGTGAAAGGGTAATAGTTTAAAACAAAATATCGTACCATAAATATACAGAAGGGGTGAGTACTCACGACACCATTTAATAAAAAAGTTTAATAAAACGATACTCATGTTATCGCCCCATGTTGGATGCGTTCATTTTTTTTTTGTGCTACTTGATAAAATAACAATTTGATTTTTTTTTACATATCAACAAACAAAAAACCCCGTAGGCCCATTCAGAGCCGATTTAGTGTGTGTGTGTGTGTGTGCGTGTGTGTGTGTGTGTGTGTTTTGGGGGATCTAAGCGGAGGAACATTGGAGGGGTCCTAGGCATACATATGTGGGTGAGGGTGGGATGGAGGGGCTTCAGTACAATGCTGTTATAGTCGACACAGAAAGAAAAGGGCCGACAATTGGTCTCCCTAAGAAGTAGGGGACCCTAAGCTACCCCACCTTAGTTTGCCGATCCATAAAAAATACGATCCAGTAAGGGTGAGATCTCCATTTTGTTGATCCTACAATGACCCAGTTACTACTATGCAGACGGTTCTTGTTGCGCCCTGTATACACCCCCCCCACACACACACATCTTTGCCTAATTTGTAATGGAGAGGGTGGGCATTACAGCCACTAGTATCACGGGGCTCAAACCCAGAGCTTCCATCATCCGGACTGATATCACAAACCAGAGTATCTCTAAGTCAGGGACGGGATAGGGACGGGCCTTTAGCCGATGAATCTTGGCTCTGAAGTCCATTTCTAGGGTTAGAGAACCCACGCCCTTTGAGTTGAGAAAAAAAAATAAAAATCTGAGCACTGTGATGGAATTTAGAATAATGCAGCATATACCCAGTGGTAGGTGAGAATAGCATTCAGGTATTTTATAGAATGAAAATACTACCTTGAGCCGCTCAACAAGAACTCCATGGTTCATTTTGGTGGTTCATAATATTAAAAGGAAGGACTGCGGGGTGTTTAATACTGCGTTTCTCAACCGGTGGCACGCGTGCCGTCAGTGGTAAAGGTAAGATTAATGTATGGGGGAACGCAGCTACTTTTTTGTTTAAGCAATCAAGAGTTTGAAAAAAGTTGGCAGTTTTCTGCGTGACTCATCAACAAACCACGAGACCATTTCAAAGGTAAGCTATAAAAATAAGTACAGTTAGTTATTCGCGAATGTACATACACTTGGGGGTGCAGTCACTTAAAAGGTTGAGAATTGATACTACTGTATGCATACTATACACCTTGATATGCATTAATATGTAACGTGAATACACCGATGGACTTGGCCGGGGGAAGGAGATCGCTCGACTACTATCCAAAAATGTCCCGAGTTCTACACCTGGTGCGGCATTTATTTTTTCTTGGGTCAGATTAATGTCCCTAAGTCCACACAGCTTACAAAAGGGTACCTATCCTTTGCAGTGGAAACTAAAAGAGGGCTGGGCATTGTACTAGCCAACCAATCTCATCAACCAATCTCATCGAAAGAGAAGAATCTTTATGGACCGTGCATACTTCATAAGGGTGGATCCCGGGTTCGAATCTCAGTGAGAACCTGGGGATTTTTTCAGGTCCTGGTGATAGTCCCCAAGTCCACCCAGCTTTAAATGGGTACCTGACATTAAGTTGGGGGAGTAAAGGCGGCTGGGCAATGTGCTAACCACACAACCCCTTCATATGCCGAGGTTATAGAAACAGATGAATTCTACACTTCATCAGCCCCGATGGCCCGTTAGGGTTAAGGGAACTTTAGTTTTTATACTTCATAAGAGGAATGTATTTTTTTAACACGTAAGTCAGCACATATTGAAAAATATAATATAATAATAGCGATTTGGGCGCTGCGTTAAATCGAAAGTAAAGAATTAATACAACAGTATTCCAGTTTAAAATACAATCATGAAAAAATCGGATCTGCCCGAAACCAAAAAATAACCTCGCCTGCCGATCAAGCCTAAGGGGATGTAACTCTATGCAAAGGTTTTGCAGGGTACACAGCTAGTGAAATATATTTCACTTGTGCAATAAGCAATTTGGTCCCATGAATACTGCGATGTCTTTCATAGCCATCTAGGAGAATTGTTCTTGAGTCTGTGTACTTCACTAGCTAGAGAATCGATCGATCGATTTAGATTTTCATATGCGTCAGCCTTCACTTTTCGTTGTAGACTTAAAAGGAAACATTTATTCACTTACTGTCCACAAAACAGAAAAAAAAACCTCAAAAACTGTACATTTGCATAACTCAATCTTCTGAAACAGTATTGAAGAAACGTCTGTCAAAAACATGCAGCTATGACGAACAACATTTTTTTTTTTAAAATAAACGGAACAATCGAAATATTTTCCTCAATCTGTTGTAAACAACTCAGAGTTTTAAACCTTTTTTCCTTTGTATCAGGACTACATGCTCCAGTTTTTTTTTTTTTGTTACAGCTCAAAACAATCATTCAACTAATCTTCTTATTGAAACCGTGTTATTTTTTCTTCAAAACACATTGTCTCTTACAAGGGCGGCTCTCTGGTAGGGTGATTCTAAATTTTAAATTTAAAAATAAAAAAAATAAAAAATCTGAAGTTTTCGGCATAGTGATCTTCATTAAGCTTTTTTTAAATTTGTAATCATGACGTGGTGAAAGATAGACACAGGTCAGTTAGAAATTGAAGAAAATCGATTGTTTCATTTGGTATTTACATCACCTTACTGTCAGTCACACCTATATAATGTTTCTATAAATTCATCGATCTGGTAAAGACGGTTATAAGCGTCGTTTATAAGATCAACTACGGTAAAAAACAAAAACAACAATATATATATATATATATATATATATATATATATATATATATATATATATATATATATTATACACCGTGCAGTTCTTCTACCAACATGTCCAACTTACTAGTAGCTACAGTTTTTCTTGCCTCTACTTGGACGGTCGTCTCGTCTTTGTATGTGTACAACTCTTGTAAGGTGAGTTGATATCTTTATTATTGTACTAATCACTATAACAAAATCTTTTAGCAGCTAGTTAGTCGAGTAGCTGGGTGTCTGACAGCATGCCTGATATCGCGTAGTTCGAGTCTGTCAGGGTGCTTTTTACTTCTGCCTTGTGTACACACAATTATAAAGACTAAGTCTAATGTTGCTCGGTTACAGTTAGATATGTATAAATTAGAGAAAACCACTTCTAAAGTCTTATTTTGAAACATCACAGTTTCTATTTGTGCCGTTTAACGATGTGACAGTTTCTATTTGTGTCGTATGACATTATCACACTTTCTATTTGTGTCGTTTGACGCGGTCACAGTTTCTATTTGTGTCGTTTGACGCTGTCACAGTTTCTATTTGTATCGTTTGACGCTGTCCCACTTTCTATTTGTGTCGTATCACGCTGTCCCACTTTCTATTTGTGTCTTATCACGCTGTCCCACTTTCTATTTATGTCGTATCACGCTGTCCCACTTTCTATTTGTGTCGTATCACGCTGTCAAAATTTCTGTTTGTGTCGTATCACGCTGTCACACTTTCTATTTGTGTCGTATCATGCTGTCCCACTTTCTGTTTGTGTCGTATCACGCTGTCACACTTTCTATTTGTGTCGTTTGACGCTGTCACACTTTCTGTTTGTGTCGCATCACTCTGTCACACTTTCTGTTTGTGTCGTATCACGCTGTCACACTTTCTGTTTGTGTCGTATCACGGTGTCACACTTTCTGTTTGTGTCGTATCACGCTGTCCCACTTTCTGTTTGTGTCGTATCACGCTGTCACACTTTCTATTTGTGTCGTTTGACGCTGTCACACTTTCTGTTTGTGTCGTATCACTCTGTCACACTTTCTGTTTGTGTCGTATCACGGTGTCCCACTTTCTGTTTGTGTCGTATCACGGTGTCACACTTTCTGTTTGTGTCGTATCACGGTGTCCCACTTTCTATTTGTGTCTTATCACGCTGTCCCACTTTCTATTTGTGTCGTATCACGCTGTCACACTTTCTATTTGTGTCGTATCACGCTGTCACACTTTCTGTTTGTGTCGTATCACGCTGTCCCACTTTCTATTTGTGTCGTATCACGCTGTCCCACTTTCTATTTGTGTCGTATCACGCTGTCACACTTTCTATTTGTGTCGTATCACGCTGTCACATTTTCTATTTGTGTCGTTTGACGCGCACATTTTTTGTACAGCCTAGAAACGGACAGTTTTACTGTGCAGCTGTTGTCAGTACACATTTTTATTTAAAATTTCAAATCATTAATTATTTGTGGTTTAACATTATAATGGAATGTCTCTTCAAAGAGATGTTTTTTTTTGCTGTCACTCATTGGTTACCACTTTAGAGCAGACGTGCCCCATGATGAGAAGTTGTGATCAGGGGCGAAACATCAATTGATGCCCCAAACCCCCCCCCCGACCCTGCCACAAATAAAATATTTTCAAATTTACATTTGCTGAGTAACAATAGACTGTGAAACATATCGAGAATATGTCTGTATATATATATATATATATATATATATATATATATATATATATATATGTATATATATATATATATATTAACATAAGCGTCTGTATATGTACAGAGGCGGATTAAACAGCGGGTGCACGTGGTACGCGCATGGGACCTCAAATTAAAGTGGAACCGAAGAACAGACCTTAATACCTTTTGAAATAATATTGCCCTATATGTTGTAAAGAGCCGAGTATTTTTTTCTCTGCGACCCCCCCCCCTTCCTCAAGCCAGCCAAAGTTCACATCTGTCTGTATCAATAAATAATCTAAGCGGTTATGGAACGAAGCCAACATTTTAACCCATTCCGATACAATGACATATCCTTCTTTAAACTTGAATCATTTATTCGATTCTCAATTCTGATTCGACTACCACTGCCGATAAACAGAACTTATAGACTTATAGACAGTTGATAGTGAATGATTTGAACTAAAATGTTTTTTTTTTTTGTTTAAATATCTGGTCAGAATGTACCGAAGCCAGAATCACCCTGCGAGGTCTGTGACACGTGATTTGAACTAAAATGTTTTTTTTTTTGTTTAAATATCTGGTCAGAATGTACCGAAGCCAGAATCACCTTGCGAGGTCTGTGACACGTGATTTGAACTAAAATGTTTTTTTTTTGTTTAAATATCTGGTCAGAATGTACTGAAGCCAGAATCACCTTGCGAGGTCTGTGACACGTGATTTGAACTAAAATGTTTTTTTTTTGTTTAAATATCTGGTCAGAATGTACCGAAGCCAGAATCACCTTGCGAGGTCTGTGACACGTGATTTGAACTAAAATGTTTTTTTTTGTTTAAATATCTGGTCAGAATGTACCGAAGCCAGAATCACCTTGCGAGGTCTGTGACACGTGATTTGAACTAAAATGTTTTTTTTTGTTTAAATATCTGGTCAGAATGTACCGAAGCCAGAATCACCTTGCGAGGTCTGTGACACGTGATTTGAACTAAAATGTTTTTTTTTTGTTTAAATATCTGGTCAGAATGTACTGAAGCCAGAATCACCCGGCGAGGTCTGTGACACGTGATTTGAACTAAAATTTTTTTTTTTGTTTAAATATCTGGTCAGAATGTACCGAAGCCAGATTAACCCTGCGAGGTCTGTGACACGTGATTTGAACTAAAATGTTTTTTTTTTTGTTTAAATATCTGGTCAGAATGTACCGAAGCCAGAATCACCCTGCGAGGTCTGTGACACGTGCAACAATGGCCGATGGGAGTGTAAGAGAGTGAGCTGCCTTCAGGCTCAGTGTGCAGACGGCTACTACGAAAAGGGAAACTGCTGCTACACTTGCCCCAACGGTAACTTTGGCTTAAAAGTGGCACCACCCATATTAATGATGATGCTTGTGTGTGTGTGTGTGTGTCTGTGTGTGTGTGTGTTTCTCTGTGTGTGTGTGTGTGTGTGTTTCTGTGTGTGTGTGTGTGTGTTTCTCTGTGTGTGTGTGTGTTTCTCTCTCTGTATGTGTGTGTGTATGTGTTATTTTTTAATGGTTGTTTTTTTGTGTGGGCAGTCTGGTCTCTTTAAGTGTTGGTCAGTGAGAGATGACCAAAAGACACGACACTTTAAGACTTTGATAAAAACAACAATGTTAATGCCAGAATGTCATTTAAGGAAATGAAATCATATCATCATAAATCGAATTGACCAGTGTGCGTTCGTCGTCAAGCAACTGATTTCATCCCCTTTTCTTTCTAAAAATTAGCTTACTAGTAATAAAGGGATATTCCCATAGCTAGTAGGCAGGTAATGCAGAATGTTTGGTGCGAAAATAAATTTAACCGGTTTTTCCCATTAGATAATTTGTTTTGAGTGTACGCTGTACACTTATAAAATGACAGTTTGTAGCTATTTTGTTTTGTGTCTTATTTGATGGTTGCATTATAATTGATTTCAGTTCAATTCTCAACGTTCTTCATTACTATTGATTAAATCTGTTACTGTTTTCGCCTGTTGTGCAGGCTGTTGTGCAGGCTGTTCAACTGGTTCGATTGATGCAAATTCATTTTTATTTTTGTTTCTTTCTAAAGGTCAGAACTGTAAGATCTATGAAACCATAATACCAAAAGATCAGACGGTGGGCATTGACAAAATGAATTGTACATGTTCCGAGGACCCTGACGGACAACTGGGGGCTGTGTGTCTATTGCCCTCCCACTGAAATTAAAGTCAATCTTGTTTTTTTTTTTTTTGTGTGTGTTTTTAAGAAAAAACAAATTTTAATCATTAAAGATTTGATTCATGTGCTCTCAAACTTATAAGATTTTTTTTTTTAATTTGTATATAGCTGTTTAAAGAGCTGTTTTTAGGTCATTCGATTACCTAGGTATTTAGACCATAGGCATTAGGCATGAGAGTCCTGGGTTCGATCCTCGGTGAGAACCTTGGGAATTTTTTCCAGGTGAAATGTGTTTCAAAGTCGTCCCACAAGTCCACCCAGCTTTAAATGGGTACCTGACTTTAAGTTGGGGAAGTAAAGGCGGCTGGGCGTTGTGCTAACCACACAATCTCATCATATGCCGAGGTTATAGAAACAGATGAATTCTACACTTCATCTGCCCCGATGGCCCGTTAGGGCTAAGGGATCTTTACTTTTAAGGGAACTTTATATTAGGACCCTAGGCATTAGGACCCTACAATTTGCGACCCTAGGCAAGATACTTTAGAAGAATGTGGGAGCTCTTGTTCTGGTGCCTGTGTGTGTGCTGCGCGGCGGCGGGAAGTGTGTGGGGGGATGGGGCTAAGGAAACTGTCCCATATTCCCACGTGCACAGAGCGCGCTCAGCGATGTGGTACAATTTATTGACTACTCCTAACAGGGTCGGGCGGAGACTAAGGATGGTCAGGGAACATTGACCCATGACCCATGTGACCCATCCAATTTTGCGACCCATTTGACCCATTGACCCATTACTTGCTCTGGTTAGGACACCACTCAAATGAACACCCTGAGATTCGAACCAAAAACCTGAAGCGTCCAATCGGGCGCTCATCCAATATGCGCCTCCAAGCCTTTTAATAACTTCGTCGAGTGTTTTGGTGAATTTTCAATTTGCTTATCTAAAAATT
>JAGDYQ010000001.1:26398940-26416131 GCA_021962125.1 Bulinus truncatus
TATGGATCTGTGAAGACTCTGTAAGTATGAGATGCTTATCTCTTATATCCACCGGACTGCCCTTCTTTCATCCCCCACCATAGCCGGTAGTGCAATGTCCATGGAGGCACCACGGGAGACATTTAGGGAACTTTGGTCCTCACAGCAGATTGGACAAATAACCCTACAGTCGACCATCTGTACATATATGGATAGATAGATTGGATATGTAGATGGATTGACAGATACATTGATAGATGGTGACTAGTCAGATTGATAAACATGTTGGAGTAGTAGTTGGGTAGGAAGATTAAATGATAGATCAGTGTACAGAATGGACAGATAATTATAATAGATAGATATATATGTATAAAATAAACAAATAAGAAAGATTGATTTATAGGTAGATTAGAATGATTGATTTATGGGTAGATTAGATTGATTGATTGATAGGTAGATTAGAATGTTTGATTTATATGTAGATAAGATTGATTGATTTATGGGTACATTAGATTGATTAATTTATTGGTACATTAGATTGATTGATTTATAGGTAAATTAGATTGATTGATTTATATGTTGAATAGATTGATTGATTAATGGGTAGATTAGATTGATTGAGATATGGGTAGATTTGGTTGATTGATTTACGGGTACATTAGATTAATCAATTGATAATTCAGGTAGAAAATAGATACATATGCATATTAGATAATAATGTTTTGATAAACTGATTTATTGATTGCAAAATAAAGGGTTAAAATAATACCGATACTTAGAAATAGATAGAACAGATAGGATGTAAATTACACATGCATTCCACTCTTAAACAAAAATGTCGTTGCCTTTGTTGAAACTAACAATCACGATACTTCTGTTCTAACAGCTCCGACAGGTCGGGAAGATGAATACACCACTGTGGCCAATAGTGATAGTAATAGCGATAAAAGAAATGTTGATGATGTGTCCACTTTACCTGAAGGTACCACAGGAGATTACGGTAAGGATTATGTATAGTACGGATTAATGAAGAAATGGACCACTGCCATGAGCCGGGTTGTGATTAAAATATTATGTTTGATAAGGATGGGGTACAAGGGATTAGGCAGCAGTGTCTTTTAACAAAATAAGATTTGGGAGTCGTAGGTGAAAGTGCCAGTTGGGGCCTCCTATACTATAGGGCTCGGTTTGATACTGGGAAGGGGGCCCTCTGTTAGTGAGGGCCCCCCATTCAGTCGCCTGGTTCGATTATCAATGAGAATGGCTCTGAGTGTAGAAGGTATGAAGGTAGATTGGATGGAGTAGATAGATGCATTGATAGACAGATGGTTTGACTGACGGTTTGACTGATGGTTTAACTGATGGTTTGACTGATGAAAAGATTGAGTTGATACATTTGTTGGCAAATAGACGGACGCTTACTTAGGAAAGAAAAACATGATAGATCGATAGATTAGATAGTTAGATCGATAGATAGACTGACCGATAAATTGATATACGACTGTATAAGATAGAAAAGGTTAACTTAATCTAGTTGATTGATTATTAGGTTAGATTGATTTTGAAGTAGTCATTGATTGATAGATTAGATTTGTCGGTATTTATATCGAAATATAAAATTAAGATAAATAGATAGGGTTAAATAATAAAATAAGTATACGGAGGGGGTTTAATTGTTTACCAGATATACAGAAAGGATATGATAGACATGAAAAAAAAACGGATACATAATAGTTGAAATAACTTCAAAGATAGAACAGATGAGGTTGTTAGGAAAAGGCCTAAATGTATGCCAATCCCATGATGTAATTGACATTGTAAACACTAACTATTATAATACTTCTGATCTGACAGATGACGATGATGAAGGATATGAGAACACCACACCGGCCAACGCTGACGATGATTCTAACAATGATGATGGCAATGGCAAAAGAGACGCCGATACAGCGACTGATTATCCCGAAGACAGTGGCTACTCCACCCAGCCTGCTGATGATAACAATGGTGACGATAACAACAATGATGACGACAACAACAATGGTGACGATAACAACAACAATGATGACGATGATGAAGGAGATGAGAACACCACACCGGCCGACGCTGACGAAGATTCTAACAATAATGATGGCAATGACAAAAGAGACGCTGATACGGTCTCTGATCTTCCCGAAGACAGTGGCTACTCCACCCAGCCTGCTGATGATAACAATGGTTACGATAGCAACAATGATGACGACAACAATGGTGATGATAACAACAATGATGACGATGATGACGATGATGAAAACACCACACCGGCCAACGCTGACGATGATTCTAACAATGATGATGGCAATGACAAAAGAGACGCCGATGCGGCGTCTGATCTTCCCGACAACAGTGGCTACTCCACCCAGCCTGCTGACGATAACAATGGTGACGATAACAACAATGATGACGACAACAACAATGACGACAGCAACAATGACGACAACAACAACAATGACGACAGCAACAATGACGGCAACACCAACGGTGAAGACGATTAAGCTGTGTCCCACCGTGGATTAGTCTTCATTGACTGACAACAAGTTTTGAGGGTTGTCAATAAAATGATGCTGCTCCTCTATCATTTTGTTGTTGATCTTTTAAATTGAAATAATGGCTTTGATAGATTGTTGGGCTTTGATGAATAATTGGGCTTTGATGATTGTTGGGCTTTGGTGAATTGTTGGGCTTTGTGTAATTGATGGGTTTTGATGAATTGATGGGATTCAATGAATAGATGTATTATGATGAATTAATGAGATTTGATTAATTGTCGGGCTGTGGTGAATTGTTGGGCTTTGGTGAATTGTTGGGCTTTGTGTAATTGATAAGCTTTGAATAATTAATGGGATTTGATGAATGTATGGGCTCTAATGAATTAATGAGATTCGAGGAATTGATGGGTTTTGGTTAATTAATGGGATTTGATAAATAGGTGGGCTCTGGTGAATTAATGGGCTATGATAATTACAATGGTTTTAGACTTGTTAGAACTAAGTCATTATCACTTGTGTCTAGTCATGCGGATTACCTAATGGTGAAGACACCTGGTGCTCTTACAGCTGTTTATACCAATAGTGATCACGTGATGCTGTTACAGCTGTATATACCAATAGTGATCAAATGTGGCCAAGCTGTTTATACCAATAGTGATCAAATGTGGCCAAGCTATTTATACCCATAGTGATCAAATGTGGCCAAGCTGTTTATACCAATAGTGATCAAATGTGGCCAAGCTGTTTATACCAATAGTGATCAAATGTGGCCAAGCTGTATATACCAATAGTGATCAAATGTGGCCAAGCTGTATATACCTGCTTACCTAACATTTTACCGCATGTGGCTATTTGAGCCATTTATTTGTACGGTAGCCTAATCGGGCTGGTATGGCCAGTTATATCAACATGTAAATGTGGCACATAGACCCGTTTATATTAATGATTGTCTTACGCGGCTCCTATAGCCGATTATATCATTTGGTAACTAGACGTGGCTCCCAGAGCCGCATTTTAATTGAGCGTAGTGTCCTAAGGCGCTCTTTATTGCTATCGACTTCTTTGCCTGTCCATTGGTTACAGTTCACTGACTCTTTTACTTGTTTCTGAAAGAGAACCGTTGTTGGTCACCGTCTCCACAATAACAAAACACGTTGACTGGACAGACACACAGCGAAAGTGGGTGGGGCGTGTGTGTGTGGAGGGGGTCCTAAATAAAAGGTGAGGGGGCAAGTGTGGTCATCGTGCTACTCATCTGCATACGTCTCCCGTGTTGACTGCAAGGCCATTGCACTCACTGCATAGGCGGGGAGATAAAAGATGACCGCAAAAAAAAAACAACGCCTCGTGGATGGTTTAAATTTTAAAACAGGTGAAGACAACGTATGGGTTCGATAAGAGAAGTACTCCGGTTTTTATAAAGTAAAAATAAGTAAAAGATTACCTAGAAGAGCTTCAACACACTGTCAGTGTAGCAATGACACTACCATGAAAAGCTTCAACATTGTCAGTTTGGCGAAATACACGCAAGTTTGTCTCTTGGTCTTTTGATGTATCCATGACTGAAACAAATTCTTAGTATTGATAATAGTCACATCTATACCATTGAGACCAGACATAGGCAATCTACGGCCCGTTGAAAAACTTTCATTTACTGTTTACTGAACTATATTTTTCAGTGTTATTTCTTTATGACACGGCGGGCAGAAAAGGGAGTTCCATTTTCCTTTTTTTTTTTATAGAAAAAGTACACTGCATAACAGTGACTAGATCCATGTTTACTACACTAGGTACTTCCCCTACATGAAACACTAATCAATGTTTGTTTACATATATTTTACCAATGAACATTGCAGTCACTGATCCCTTGTTTACTAGGCTAGGTACTTCCCCTACATGAAACACTAACCAATGTTTATTTACATTTCTGCCAGTGGACATAACAGTCACTACACCCGTGTTTACTAAACTAGTTACTTCCCCTCACTGAGAGTGAGACTAGTGACCAATGCTTTGTTTACATATTTCCCCTCTGGGCACAACAGTCACTACACCCATCGAGGTACTTCAGAGTAACTCAAAAAAATTTGGATTGGTTGCGGTGTCGTGAGGGAAAAAAAATATTTTATATTTTATATATGAGGGTTATACATACACACACTATCACACACACACATACATACACACACTATCACACACACATACATACACACACATGTATATACATTCATATATATATATATATATATATATATATATATATATATATATATATATATATATATAGGTACCACAAACTTGCTCAAAATCGTGGTTTTGCGTCACTGTAGTAAATGTTTGGATAGTTTTAACTTAATGATTTCTCTACGTAAAACTGATCAAATCTCATAAATAATTATACCATTTTAAAGTATTTTGTAAGCCCTACAATAATATGCAATTATTTATTACGTTGATTAAAAAAAAGGTTGAATATTTAAATGAAAACCATCAGTCAATTTTTACCGGCCGACGCGCGATCAAATTTGACCGTCCTATATTCAATCTCCGTGCGCTTCTGGGCCATTCGTCCTACTGTAATGTCAAATATATCAATGTGTGCGAAAATGAATGCTATTTACAAACATACTAAACATTTAGTTAAATTATATTTAAAAATATTTTTAATATTAAAGAATCAAAATAAAAAGTAAATTACTATGTGAATTCTTAATTTTGTAGGTTTTTCTTTAGTATCAATAGAAAGCCCGCCCATTTTTCTTTTAAAATACGATAATAAAACTAAATTTCTAAGCATGGCCCAAGAATCGCAGAGCGCTAAGAAATAGCATACAACACACATTTTTCACCCCTTCTTGCACGCACGTGAAAATGGCCGACAATCATGTCGACAACGCTACACCAGTCACAATGAACTTTATTGGAACTTAAACACCTAGTTGGTATGTAGAAACGAAACAAACTTGTAGATAATAGTTACATTATTTGTTCATTACTCTTTTAGCTTTATATTTCATTGGAAATTTTTATTGTTGTAGTTATAATAGCTTTAATTTGTTAAACCTCGAGGCCATTTTGATGATTTTGTACATTGAACGATACCCCTCATGTTTGCGGACACTTCTATTTTTTTCTGGCTACTTTTTTTAAAGAGATTATAATATTTTCTAAGAGATTATATGTTCAAAATTGACTAGTATATATTTTTTTTACAGTTGTTAGATAGTTTTATTATCTCAAATTTAAATAAATATAATAGGTCACGTGATCGGTAATTGGTTGTCAATGTAAACATGTAGTAGATGTAGGCCGATCGAATTAACATAACTATTATTGAATGGATATTTATTGAATTATTGTTGTAATATAACTGTTTTTTTTTAGTCTATACTTAAATTCACTATTATCTAAGCCAGAAACATTTTTTTAAATATCATAATTATCTTCATCAGACGGTGAACAACTCAATACTTTATAGAAGATTTATGTGTTAGTTGGACGGAATACATTTATTGCCTTGGCTACTAAACTATTACATGTAACACATTACTTCTTTAACTCTGGTTTTGAAAGAGGAAAATGGCAAGTCATGGACACATATAAATTTTAGGCCTATAATTTTTTAAATTAAAATATCTCTTAGTCACCCATGCGTTTGTATAACTATTAAGTATTATTATTAATATTAGTTCATATTAAGTATAATAAATATATTGACGTTTGAACATCTTTTAGCTTTAATTAAACATGGTTCTCACAAATCCCCTCCCCCCCCCCAAAAAAAAAAAAAAAAAAGAACTAGTAATCAAGTTAAGTAACACATAGGAAAGACTTTTGTGTTAAAATACCATATCAGCAGTATATTATGTAACTTTTTTTATTTGGGCCAATTTTTAATGGGGGTTAAACATTTTAAAGCTTTGCAACTTTTGGAGTGAATAAGTGAAATATACACAGTCCACTGGAGGAGTCTGTTCTTTCAAAACTACAGAGATTAACTAACGAACTTTTCATTTGTTTTTATTTAAATTAGATTAAGTAAACACAGACATTCCAACTCTTTATAAACAAACCAGTGCACCTTTATCTACAAATACATTAAGACATAATAAAACATTTAAAACAAATTTTAAAAAAGTTAATAGTAGGGGGTCAATAATTGGAAAAAAAAATGTCCTTGATGAAATAGTAGTGCTATATCAAAAAGTAAAAAAAAAGTTCCCTTAACCCTAACGGGCCACCAGGGCAGATGAAGTGTAGAATTCATCTGTTTCTATAACATCGGCATATGAAGGGATTGTGTGGTTAACACAACGCCCAGCCGCCTTTACTCCCCCAACTTAAAGTCAGGTACCCATTTAAAGCTGGGTGGACTTGAGGACTATCACCAGGACCTGAAAAAATCCCAAGGTTCTTACCGGTCGGCAGTCGAGCGCTCTACACCGCACGACCACCCGTCCCCTTATATCAAGAAGAAATTAGAGTTAAAAATCACTAAATGATCAAGAAAACAGTACAATATCTCTAAGTAAGCATGAATTGAAACAAAACAGATGTGTTTTGAAAAGCTCCAAAAATTCACCTTTATTACTATGAGAGGCATTGAAAGATGAAATTAAAAAAAGAAGGGAACGATACTAATCAACAGTGCAGGATTTATATATAACCTACACAGGCTATAGCCTAGGACCCCCACTTTTTTTAGGAGACCCCAAAAAATTGTCAGCGTGAGCGATAGTCATATATATTAAAATATTTGGCACTGACATTTAATATCTGGAATTATGAAGGGCCCCGTATCCCACATAGCTCAGGGCCTTATCAAGTCTAAATCCGGTCCTGCTGATCAATTTAATGGTACACTAATAACTCATTCAAATGGTATATGCTTAAGTTAACTTTAAAATAAAATTACTTAAATTTCGAAAGTCGCACTCATTTAGGTGAGCTCCTGTACTGGTAAAATGCGTAAATAATGTGTCTGCTTTCCCTGACTTATGAAAATTTAGAATATAATTGAAATGTATGCATTTAATGTTACGGTTACTATTGTTACTAATATAACTTTTCAAATAATACTTAATAGTGGATTTTTCCCTAATGAAAAGTATTTTTATTGATTTTTTACATGCATGGATTTATCCATCCCTGTACTGTATATATAAAAGTAATTGGTCTAACGACTATTTTATAGTTAAGAGCTATTTATATCCTACATTTTCATGTTTAAATATTGAATATATACGTAACAGTTCTTTTTTTTTTTTTGTGAATTTTTGAAAATGACCAATTTTGTAGTTTCTTTTACCCTACAACTTATAACCTTTATTATTTTAATCATAAATAATCGTAAGATATTATGACTATTTGAATACATAGAGCTTAAAGTTTTCTACAATTTGATGTAATTAGTTCTTATGTGTATTCATTACAATATTTTTTATGATTTTTTGAATAGTCACGAATTTTGAAAATTTATCTCCCTTTTTATTTTTTCTAAAAAATGATGAAAACCCATTTTCAGTGCTATAAATATTAATGATATTATAATTTTACACCCTTGAAAAAATTGAGTTTGTTCTATGTATATTTGTGTTTATATTGAATGTAAATGATTTGGTGTACAGTAAATACTTTTGCAGATAAGCTTGGCAAAACTGGTGCTTTTGAAGGTTTAGAGAAAAAATGAAAAAAATCACATTTTCAAAAATTTATATCTCATAAACTATTTGAGCTCGATTCTCGAGTTCTTCCACGCAATAATCATGTTGAAAAAAGCTGTAAAACCATTTTAAAAAATCAGTTTGTGGTACCGAATATATATAAGTAAAAATATTGCAACAAACGCATGGGCCAAAGAAATCAATATTTGTAATCTTGAGATGGTCATACTTGATTAGATCTGATTAGGAATAGATCACAGTTTAGCTGAAGCCATTTTACTAATACCGCAGCGAATGGTGCCGGAAAACAAACAAACAAACAACCAATAAATGACTTGCACTGAATCCTATGTTAAAATGTCTCGCAATATCACAATTTAAAGCTATGATACCACTAAATATGTTGTTATAATTCTCTCACAGTTCAATAAACTGAACGCATTGCCGTGGGTTCCATACAAGAGTATCTAATCATTACAAAACAATAATAATGGCCACTGTTGTTGCCGGCTTCCTTCCTCTCTCTTCTCTCTATCTGCTGTTACTACTTCATACCGCTCATACCGTCACAGCTTTCAATTACAAATTCTATGGTGCGCTGATATAAGGGGGGGGGGTTCCCGGATACTACAGATGGCAATGAGAGAGTTATATCGATATTTTGTGTTCTCTGTCTAGTTAATCATAGTGCCTTTGAACGGCTCTGCATCCATTGATGTTTTGACGTCCATGTGATGCAGGAAAGGTTTAGTTCTTGACCATTCTCCGTGGTGGATGAAATTGTCAGTTTATGGTCCTATGAATATTCCGTAACTCCTATTTTAGTGCAATTTTAAGAAAAAGCATAGCGAGGGATGGGCAAGGGGACATCATGCCCCAGGCGCTACAACCAAATGGGCGCGAAATAGTATATTTTACACATAATATTATATGTTTTTCGAATGGGGGCGGGCGCTAAAAGGGCATGAAAAAGGTATTGTTCCCCGGCACTGGTTTTTAGTGCCCCTTTCACATCACTGCCACGGATGAGGTGGTAAATTTGACGTAAGAAACCGCTCACGTGGGACCCGAACCCTGTCTATGTACAACCCTAATGGTGCGCACCGCCCTAGCCACATCAAGTCACACGCTGTATTACTCGAACTAAGCTTAAGTGATTTTTAAATGAATTTCAATTAGCCCTTCTCCCCTACTGTCTTTTTTGTTGTATTGTTTTCTTTTGTTTAGGACAGGTAAAAATATGTGCCCAACAATCTATGTACTGATGAGTGACTACATTATCATAACTATGTCTTTAGTTGCAGTAAATACGTTAGTTGAATTACGTGGCAATCAGACACTGGTGTACAATTCATGTGTGTGTGTATATATACAGGCTCGGAACAAGATAATTTTATCACAACTTCTAGACTGGTTTTATTTACTGTCGACTAAAGCAAGTAACAGATCAGTGAAAATGGTAAGACATCTTTTTTAAAAAATCTTTTAACAATATTAATGTATTTTTTTAGTCCCGTTCATTGCAGTCAGTTATTTTTTTAGAAATATTTGTTACCTTCCATTTTTAAATACTGTTTTACATCTACTTCGCCAAAGTCAGTTAAATAACACTAAAATAAAAGCCTTCGCTATGTTGATACGGGGAACGACTGTGTTGCGTACTTGATAATATGCTAGCCAATAGAATTCATTTTAAATGGTCATTTAACTTGAGGCCTTTACAACTCTAGTGCCCTCAAGTACCTGACTAGTCAAAATGCGTTAAGACAAACCTGCTATTGTAATGAACCATTTTAAATGCTACGTCTAATAACAGCCCGAAAACCGCTGAGCTCAATCTTTTTTACCGCGGAAAACTAAATTCATACTTTTAATATTTCTTTGCTGGACCACTAAATATGAAAGGATATGAAATACTTCAATTGTAGTTCATGAATATTAATGGGATTTGGCTTACTCTTAGTTCATGTGTTCTCATTAGTTGTTTACCTTAACTCTCTTCCTTTCAGCATTTTTTCTACATTGCCATGGCTGTGGTGCTGACCTGTGCCTTATCCACTGGTAAGTTGCTATTCAAATTTTAAGATTTTATATAAGCTAGACACATGTTGTCTACCTGTTTTGACCTATGTTTTAGACAGACCAGTAGTTATATTTCTTGGCGAGGTGGGGAGGGGGGGGGGCTAGGAAGTGACTTTTTTAAATAGATATTTGAGGGCCATGTGATAAGGCACCACTCGGACGCCCCTTAATCATCATATTTAAAATCGATCTCTATTGACAATCATCTAGCCGGCATATCAATGTGATCAATCTGCTCTATGTATGGAACATTTTGTAGATTGATAGGATGAGCTGATAGATAGGTCAATTGGTTGACTGACTAGATGGGTAGATGAGTGTACAGGATAGACAGATAATAGATCGATATATATATATATATATATATATATATATATATATATATATATATACTAAACAAATTAGAAAGATTGATTTATGGGTAGATTAGATCTATTGATATTCAGGTAAAAATAAATAAATATGCATAATTGATAAGAATGTATTGATAAACTGATTTATTGATTGCAAAATAGAGGGTTAAAATAATACCGATACTTAGAAATAGATAGAACAGATAGGATGTAAGTTACACTTATATTCCACTCTTAAACAAAAAATCTCGTTGCCTTTGTTGAAACTAACAATCACGATACTTCTGTTCCAACAGCTCAGACAGGTGAAGAAGATGAATACACCACTGTGGCCAATAGTGATAGTGGTAGCGATAAAAGAAATGTCGATGATATGTCCACTTTACCTGAAGGTACCGCAGGGGATTACGGTAAGGATTATGTATAGTACGGATTAATGAAGAAACGGGCCACTCCCGTGATCCAGCTGTGATTAAAATATTATGTTTGATAAGGATGGTGGACAAGGGATTAGGCAGCAGTGTCTTTTAAAAAAATAAGATTTGTGAGTCGTAGGTGAAAGTGCCAGTAAGGAGGGGGGCGGCTCCTATACCATCAGGCTCGGTTTGATAATAGGAAGGGGTCCATTCAGTCGCCTGGTTTGCTTATCAATAAGAATGGCTCTGATTGTAGAAGATATAAAGGTAGATTGGATGGAGTAGATAGATGCATTGATATACGGATGGTTTGACTGATGGTTTCACTGATGGTTAGATTTATGAAAAGATACATTGATTTGCAAATAGACGGATGCTTACTTAGGAAAGAAGAGCATGAGAGATCGATAGATATTTAGATCGATAGATAGATTGGCCGATAAATTGACATAGGAATGTATAAGATAGAAAAAAGTAAACTTGATTTAGTTTATTGATTGTTAGGTTAGATTGATTTTGAATTAGTCATTGGTTGGTAGGTTAGATTTGTTGGTATTTATATTGAAATATACATTAAGATAAATAGATTGGGCGAATCTATAGACTGATCAATGAATAAATATAGGTTTGAATAGGGTTTCATTGTTTACCAGGTATACAGAAAGAATATGATATACATGGAATAAACAGATGAGGTTGTTAGCAAAATGCCTATGTAATTTGCCATTGTAAACACTAACCATTATAATACTTCTGATCTGATAGATGACGATGATGATGACGATGAGCACACCACCAATTCTAACACTGGCGATGGCATTCACAAAAGAGACGCCGATACGGCGTCTGATCTTCCCGACAACAGTGGCTACTCCACCCAGCCTGCTGACGATAACAATGGTGACGATAACAACAATGATGACGACAACAACAATGACGACAGCAACAATGACGACAACAACAACAATGACGACAGCAACAATGACGGCAACACCAACGGTGAAGACGATTAAGCTGTGTCCCACCGTGGATTAGTCTTCATTGACTGACAACAAGTTTTGAGGGTTGTCAATAAAATGATGCTGCTCCTCTATCATTTTGTTGTTGATCTTTTGAATTGAAATAATGGCTGTGATGAATTGCTGGGCTTTGATGAATTGATGGGGTTTGGTGAATAGTTGGGCTTTGGTGAATTGTTGGGCTTTGGTGAATTGTTGGGCTTTGATGAATTGTTGGGCTTTGGTGAATTGTTGGGCTTTGTGTAATTGATGGATTAATGGGATTTGATGAATAGATGGGCTCTGATGAATTAATGGTGTTTGATGAATTGATGACTTTTGATTAATTTATGGGGTATGATACTTAAAGTATTACTTACAATGGTTTTAGACTTTTTAGAACTAAGTAATTATCATATGTGTCTAGTCATGCGGATTACCTAATGGTGAACTCCTGGTGCTCTTATAGCTGTATATACCAATAGTGATAAAATGTGGCCAAGCTGTTTATATCTGCTTACCTAACATTTTACCGAATGTGGCTATTTAAGTCGTTTATTTGAATTTTAGACTAGTCGGGCTGGTATGGCCAGTTATATCAAAAGTAAATGTGGCTCATAGAGCTCATAGAGACGTTTATATTAATGATTGTCTTATGCGCCTCCTATAACCGGTCATTTCATTGGTAACTAGATGTGGCTCATAGAGCTCATAGAGACGTTTATATTAATGATTGTCTTATGCGCCTCCTATAACCGATCATTTCATTGGTAACTAGATGTGGCTCATTTAGCCGCGTTTCATTGAGCGCAGTACGTGTCCTATGGCACCCTTTATTGTTATCAACTTCTTTGCGTGGCTACCCGGACAATTGATCATAGCTCACTGTAACAATAGCTTTAGATAGGTCTATACAATTTTAGAACCACTGTCAAACTCATGGGTCCATGATACAGTCATATGTTTTGATAACTAGAATTCCAGCGGTTGATCTTTGTTTAGGGTAAAATTGGTTGTCATCACAGGTCTATGACCCTCAGAGGTAGGTGATGATAGATGTAATTAGGGAGACAAAGGAATACTAGCCCATAGTGAGTTTTTAGCCGCACCAATCCCTAGGCTGGAATAAGAGTCATTAATATGTAGATGAGTTAGAAAGGGTGGTAGGGAACCAATCAAAAGTTCTGGGCGTTTGGGGCACGTGATAATTCACCAAAACATAAATATGTGAGGTAACTAAAATTTCGTCAGACCGACGAAAGACCTACGAGATACAGACCGACAGTTCGACAGACTGACGATAGAGACATCAGGACACCAGTTGTAGAAATAGTTAGAGGAGAAGTTAGTGGAGAAATAGTAGAGGCACAAGCTATCAAGTTATTGCGTTTTACAGTACACAGTCAAAGTCTATTTTAAAGAAGTATCTCTGAATAATTCTTTCGGGAACTCAGGATACTAAGTGTCAAAGTATTGCCCGAGAATTCCTTCGGGAAACTGGAATACTACGTGTTATATTGTGTACGAAGCATTTGTGAATACTGCTGCACATAAGTTCATACTACATATGTTTTCTTATTGTTGAATAAATATAATTGAATCGTGGAACTTTGCCTCATTGATTGGTGTGTTGTTTGAGAGTGCAACGAGACTGAACGCTACTTAAGTTTATAAACCAGTTATAATAACGGCAGCTACATAAAACCAGTATAGTTATCTGAAGCAGCAGTGAGGAACACACAGTGTTACCTTGGAGAAGCATTACATTAACAAGTACATAACATTATATACAAAAATATAGTGTTACACTCACATTTCGCTGACTCTTCTACTCGTTGCTGAGTGAGATCCGTTGTCGGTCACTGTCTCCACAATAACAGAACATATTGTCTCGACAGGCACACAGCGAGAGTGGGGGGGGGTGTGTGGGGGGAGGGGTCCTAAATAAAAGGTGTACCTGACATTAGTTAGGGGCGAGTGTTGTTATGGTTACTACTCATCTGCATAGGTCTCCCGTGTTGGCTAGAAGGTCAGTGCACTCACGGGGATTAAAATAAGTACGCCCACAAACTCACCTCGTGGATGGTTTAAATCAGGGGGAGACGACGTATGAGGTCCATGATGAGAGGCACACGCCGGTTTTTTAGTAAAGTAAACAGAAGTAATGATTACTTGGAAGAGCCGTACCGTTGTCAGTATAGCAATAGAACTACCTTGAAGAGCCTCAATTTAGTCAATATTGCAATATAACTACCTTGAAGTGCCTCAACTCAGTCAATATTGCAATAAAATTACCTTGAAGTGCCTCAACTCAGTCTATATTGCAATAGAACTACCTTGAAGAGCCTTTACTTAGTCAGTATTCCAATAAAACTACCTTGAAGAGCATTAACTCAGTCACTATTGCAATAGAACTACCTTGAAGTGCCTCAACTCAGTCAATATTGTAATAGAACCACCTTGAAGAGCCTCAACTTAGTCAGTATTGTAATAGAACTACATTGAAAAGCCTCAACATTGTCAGTATAGCGAACTACACCCAGGTTTGTCTCTTGTTCTTATGATTTATCCTTACTGTTGATACTAACGAGTAATCAGTGCTTTTTTGTAAAAAAAAAAAAACCACGTGCCGGTACTCAGTGGTGGATTACCTAACTTTTAACGACAAGTTCGCACCTCGATGCAAACTAAATCACAACTGCAAAGATACTAAATGTCTAAAACAATTTTATTTTACAATTAACCAACTTAAATCCTCTTAAAATATTAGAAAAGTAAATAATTTTTCCCCACATTGAAACAGGTACCGGTACAACGTACCGTTGCGTACCGGCACAAAAAAAAAGTACTGACATTAACCACATCTCTGTAAATCTTGTAGATGACATTGATAACACAACATCCTGCAGATGACATTGATGAGGCAACATCTTATAGATGACATTGATGACACAACATCCTGTAGGTGACATTGATGACACAACATCCTGTAGGTGACATTGATGACACAACATCCTGTACGGTGACATTGATGACACAACATCCTATTGATGACATTGATGACACAACATATTGTAGATGACACTGATGACGCCGCATCTTGATTTTTTCCCCCCGAATCCACAGGTGATGAAACTGAACCCGTTACAGAAGTAAATGTCAGAAACTCAGAAAAATGTCATAGGGAGAAATGATGAACACAGACTCTTCACTGAGCCCATTGCTCAGTAAACTACTTTGTACAACGGCGAAGCTGACCTCATAAATAAGGGTATCGAGTTAGATATCCCTTATATTCTTTATGACAAAGGCGTGGCTACGGCAAGAAGTGATTTCTACAATATGCTTCTCAAACATGGAATTTCTTCGAACGGATATGGCGTCATCGAGGAAGATATACACACCACTGTACCCAGTGACCATTCAATTCTTTCGGACGAATATGTCTCCAATGAAGAAAGTATTCACTAAACAGAGCCCAGTGACCATGCTATTCCTTCTGACAAATCATACTACACTGAAGAGGGTGCCCACACCACTGTTCTCAGTTACGATGACATTCCTTTGGACGCATACATCACCAGCACCAACTAGTGTTGTTTTAGTCCAAGGTCATATTTTAGTTTCAGTTTTTATTTCGTTTTTTTCTGTAATAATTTCAGTTTTCGTCTAGTTTTAGTCTTGCTTCTAATTTTAGTTTTAGTTCTCGTTGACGAAAAGTCAACATTTTCGTTAACAAAGGTTTTAGTTTTAGTTTTCGTGAACGAAAGCAACACTATATTTTAGTTTCAGTTTTTATTTCGTTTTTTTCTGTAATAATTTCAGTTTTCGTCTAGTTTTAGTCTTGCTTCTAATTTTAGTTTTAGTTCTCGTTGACGAAAAGTCAACATTTTCGTCAACGAAGGTTTTAGTTTTAGTTTTCGTCAACGAAAACAACACTAGCACCAACACAGAAGACAGTGTCCCTACCGCTGCGCCCAATGATTACGTTTTTTCCTTTGGATGATGAAGACATGAAAGAAGGAAGCGGTCACATGGTTCAGTCCAATAATTATGTTATTCCTTGGTACAAAGATGGCATCAAAGAATGAAGTGGTCAAATCAGACGGCCCAATTATTATGTTATTCCTTGGTACAAAGATGGAATCAAAGAAGGAAGTGGTCAAATCAGACGGCCCAATTATTATGGTATTCCTTGGTACAAAGATGACATCAAAGAATGAAGTGGTCAAATCAGACGGCCCAATTATTATGTTATTCCTTGGTACAAAGATGGAATCAAAGAAGGAAGTGGTCAAATCAGACGGCCCAATTATTATGGTATTTCTTGGTACAAAGATGACATCAAAGAAGGAAGTGGTCAAATCAGACGGCCCAATTATTATGTTATTCCTTGGTATAAAGATGGAATCAAAGATGGAAGTGGTCAAATCAGACGGCCCAATTATTATGTTATTCCTTGGTACAAAGATGACATCAAAGAAGGAAGTGGTCAAATCAGACGGCCCAATTATTATGTTATTCCTTGGTACAAAGATGGAATCAAAGAAGGAAGTGGTCAAATCAGACGGCCCAATTATTATGTTATTCCTTGGTACAAAGATGGAATCAAAGAAGGAAGTGGTCAAATCAGACGGCCCAATTATTATGTTATTCCTTGGTACAAAGATGACATCAAAGAAGGAAGTGGTCAAATCAGACGGCCCAATTATTATGTTATTCCTTGGTATAAAGATGGAATCAAAGAAAGAAGTGGTCAAATCAGACGGCCCAATTATTATGTTATTCCTTGGTACAAAGATGACATCAAAGAAGGAAGTGGTCAAATCAGACGGCCCGATTATTATGTTATTCCTTGGTACAAAGATGGAATCAAAGAAGGAAGTGGTCAAATCAGACGGCCCAATTATTATGTTATTCCTTGGTACAAAGATGGAATCAAAGAAGGAAGTGGTCAAATCAGACGGCCCAATTATTATGTTATTCCTTGGTACAAAGATGACATCAAAGAAGGAAGTGGTCAAATCAGACGGCCCAATTATTATGTTATTCCTTGGTACAAAGATGACATCAAAGAAGGAAGTGGTCAAATCAGACGGCCCAATTATTATGTTATTCCTTGGTATAAAGATGGAATCAAAGAAAGAAGTGGTCAAATCAGACGGCCCGATT
>JAGDYQ010000001.1:26416631-26434172 GCA_021962125.1 Bulinus truncatus
GGGGGGGGCCAGGTAATACATTTTACTAAGTAGAACAAATAAGCAGAGGGGGCCGGACAAATGGCGGGGGGGGGGCCCGGCCCCTCCGCACACTATGGGCCTGAGAACAATGTATAAGACCCTATTTGTGCTGGTTGAAAACTAGTAAACCATTTTTTTTTAATATGGCAAGCTAGTCAAATTGTATTCAAGGTGTTTTTAATGACCAATGTGAACAATGAGAAAAAAGTCATAAAGCTCAGTGACTAAAAAATAATTGGCGTTAAATGATTTCTGCCACTTTCACACAACAAAAAAATGTAGCAGTATACCATTTAAGTATTAACTATGAAATGACATCAAAGATATAAGTTACTACAATTACCAAATGCATGTAACATAGATTTTGTTTTTCTTTACATTAGTGCAGCGTGCTGCATTATATTTTATTATATTATGAATAGTCCAAAAAATAAAAATGGGAAGTCAAAAAATACAATTGATGCTGAATGTATATGATTATATCAAGAATGTTAAGATGTACGTGATTTTAAAAAAAGCTCATTTCAATTAATAGACTGAAATAAGAAGAAAGCTGCATTTGAAACGTTACCTCAATATTTAAATTCAACTTTGCAGATACAGTCCAGTCATACATGCCAAGAGCTTCAGTAAAAGCTTTATATTTCAACGGATTTCCATAGAGCTCTTCATCAGGTAAGAAATCATAGCTTGCAACATGTTGAGTTCTCCTGAATGTCAGTTCTCTCTGCTTCTCCAAGGAAGGTGTTTCATAGCCTTTTGAAAATACAGGGTCATTCTCTAGTGTTTGGAATATTTTGTACTGGAAAAAAAAAACATATCATCTTATTCTAAAGAAAATGTGAACCATGGACGCCATAGTGCATGATCTTTTAACATCTTGACAAATTGTTAAGATGTCTCCTTTTTAAAATATATTTTAGAAACTTTACCTTAAACTTTAAGATATCTTCTCCTTCTAGGAAGAGAGCCATTTCCTTCCAGTTAAACGAAGCATCTTTTCTATAAGCATCTAGAGGACCTGGTGGAAAATCTTTTAAGAAAGTTAAGCTTTTAACACCATCTGGTTCCACACTGCTGCCACTAGTAGCACTTCTTACAGCTTGTGACATTCTTCCACTAGTACTAGATGGAAAGAATAATTTATCAAATGAAAACGCAAGATAAATTTAAATGTGATAAGGGGCACACAAAAAATTAATTAGAAAAATTATTAAGTCCCCCAATTTGATAGTCAAACCTGAATCCAAAAATAATATTTTTCTAAATTCAGTCCAAATACCAAATTTTTCAAGTTCTAAGACACTATCTTATATAATATTATGTTTCTAGGTCTCAATATTTTGTCATCATTTGAAATTTATTTTTATAGTAAAACTAAAACTTTTAGTTAAATACACAATATACAGTATATTACATTAAATTTTGAAGCAAAGGCCTAAGTATAGAGTCGAATATTAGAACAGCAAATTCCAAATACAGCGACTGGCCAATACATTAAGTGGGTGTTTTTTATTAAAATATTAAAAGTTGCACACTTACCACTAATTTAACTAGTAGGTTAACAGATCGTCATATTAAGCATTGCTTTCCTTAGCGAACTGTATAAACATCAGACAGTGACCGAATAACTCTGATTTACAGTTCAAAGTTCTTATAAAACAAAAAAATAATTAAGAGTAGCCTCCTCTTATCGCTCGAATAGATTTCACCTTTTATCTTTTACTCACACTGTACATTTGAAAACCATTGAGCTAAATAAATCATTGTTCAATGTACATCACATATACAGTTAATACTGGATTAAGTTCTATTGAGCACCAATTAACTTTGGTGCCCCACCCTCTACCGAATATAAATTGATTCAAACGCGTTGTTTATTTGGTAGATATCCCCCCCCCTTAATATGCTCTTTAAAATAATAACTAAATGGCAATTATAATTTAAAAAAAAAGATTAGAAAGTGCACAATAAAAAGTTAAGCTCCCTTAACTTAAACGGGGAAGATGAAGTGTAGAATTCATATGTTTCTATAACCTCGGCATATGAAGGGATTGTATGGTCAGCAGTGCCCAGCCGCCTTTATTCTTCAACTTAATCAGGTACCTATTTAAAGCTGGGTGGAATAGAGGGACGACTTTGCACTTAATTTCATCCGGAAAAAATTCCCATAGTTCTCAACGAGGAAGGAACCCAGGATCTCAGGTCGACATTCAATTATCTAGGCCTCCACCACTCGGTCACCCGTCCCACACCATTGCACAATAAAAGGGGGCATAATTTGTTATATCGAGATATTCTGGAGGTTGGCATTAGTTTTTTTATTTAAATGTCCTTACATCGGGCGATTAATGTCCTTACATCGGTTGATTATACTCAGCGGCGTAGCGTGGGTATCGGCCGCCCAGGGCGGAAGACGATTTTGCCGCCCTTTCATTTAGGTATTTCAATTGAATCTATACATTTTTGCCGCCCCCCCCCTAAAAAGTAATAAAAAGTGCCGCCCGGTGCGGACCGCACCCACGCCCCCCTCCCTGGTACGCCACTGATTGTACTATTTCAAACCACTATGGACTTTTGTTCACAATGTGCTGTCCCTATATCTTCTAGGTTCGAGCAAAATCTATTGAAGTTATTCAATGTGTATCAATTCAAGCATGAATGCTTCTATTGTGAACCATCTTTTCTGAAAGTTATATGCACGCGCGTACTTGGCTTATTAGTTATTCCAGCAGTGTGTACAATCGGCATCATCCAAAGAGGGTGACAACTGGGGCGCTCCCCCCCCCGACCCCTCACCTTAGACGTTTGTTTCAGATTCCGCATATGACACCCACATTGGGCCCCCGCATAACACTCGCCCAGCCCCAGAGCACTGCTAAGGCCGCCTCGGGTACAATGTCCACGGATATATATTTTTTTTAGTGGCGTTCCGGGTGATGGCAAAATAGCATATATTTAATACATTGTCTTTTAAGATTTATATAGGCTGACTAGATGGGTTATCCTTCCGTGTACCAAATATCAGTGGGGGCGCGCCACTGTAAAGACCAGGGGTGCACAATTAGGGTCATCAGGGATATTTCCTTGTTCAAAGCGCTCTTTAATTAAAAAAAAACCCCGTGTGCCTGGGGGAAGAAGGGGTGCCCCAGTGGCCCTACATTGGGTTGTTACTGCCTTATGAACTAATATCACACACACACACACAAAAGCAACCACAAATAACAAGTTCGATCCTGCTCAGTTTAAAAAAAAACAGGTCTGATAGTTTGATATTTTGGTAGCCACATAGAAGGGCAAACTGAGCAACTGCCAAGCCCCCCCCCCCCCGAGTAAAATAATTTAACAGTCGGGCGGGGGGAGTTCCAGGGGCGGGGGCACCAGTTTTCAAAGATTAATAGGGCCCTGATTCAGAATGTTCCCACTCCCCCTTGTGGTGGGCCTACGACAGACAGAGGAAAACTACGCACCGCTTGCTGCTTGGTCCGGGCCTCTTATTCAATTTACATTACATCATGTACAAACTCCACCCATTATGTCTAATTGCTGTTCCATGGTACGACCCTTCTTTCCAATGTATAAACCCGATGTGATCTGTGTGACCCGTGATTTAAAATGTTTGCCCATCCTTGGCCTAAAATGTTAACCATATCACTCATAACAAAGAGAAAAATATCAGTCCAAAATTACTTCAGTCAATATTGTTCAGATTCATATTTCACTGTAACAATCATTTTTTTGGTTCACCTTACATATTTAAAGATGAGCTATTAGCAAAAAAAAATTATATTTTTTTTAAATAGGTGTAAACAAAAAATAAGTTAACAATGCACATTTGATATCCAATAACTATTTCTTTCAGATCATTAATTTTAAGCCTTAAATAAAATTCATGCATATTAAAAATAAATCATGGAACGAAACAATATCTATTTTACAATTAAAATTTTATTCTTTCTCTCCCATCTCTCTTTCAATATATATTTTTTTCAATACATACTTAAACACTTTTAACACAATATTATATATATTATATATTATATTATTCATATAATATCCAGTGAAAGGATCCATCTGTAATTCATATTAGTGAAATGTAACAAAAGATGACATGAAAATGTAACAGTCAAGTTACGACACATGATCTTCCCACCAAAGATGGAACGACATGTGTGTCCCCTTTAGTGCCTTATTCGAAGTACACCGCGTGCACATTGACGACGCAAATGAACTGATTGTTCTTATACGTGCATGATGCACTAGAGTCCGTGGTCGGGCTCCACAAGCACCTGCTTCCAATCTTAGTTCCCTGACTCTTGTTCTGAAAAAGAAAAACCATACAGACATATTTATAACGAGGAAACCCAAAGCTTTTCACCCGGGATTTGACCTCGGAAGAAATCGCCAAACACATTTGCTTAGAGGCTTCCGGGACGTATTTGAAATGTCTGAGATATCTGGTTAAGACGTCATCAATCATACTCTCTACTCTTCGCGGAAGAAATTTCTCTCCGGTCTCGGGCCCAAGCCTGTATGTGTTTTCCATCTCGACTTTGGGCTTGTCAGGAATCGCCAATAATTTTTTCTGAGACAACCGCTTCCAGGCGCGAGCTGCAGCGATCAGCCGGAAGACGGATAATCCAGCACTAGGCTGGGGTGTGGCCAATGAATGCCGGGACGATATACCGACGTCGGAAGTTCCGTAGGGGAGCGACCTGTTGGACTCAGTTCTGCTGTACAGGCGGATCATTCCTCTGAAGCTGCCATTTAGTATGGACTTGGTGGAGTCAGTTTTGCTAAGGAGACGGTTTCTTCCTTTGACGCTTTTTTGCTCATCTTTGCTGGTTGTCGCCTTTCAAAAGAAAAAAAGTTTGAGTAAATAAATTAAATTACTACTAAATGTTATAAGTGCTTTAAAAAAGGAATACGAGTAGTGTTCTGTAGTACATCGGTACATTTCCGACTGTCTGGCTTTTGAGGGATTTTGACAGGGTTGTTAGTATCGAAGTATCGGTATCGGCCAATACAGTATCGGCGATACTTTTTTAGTATTGGTTGTTGTATTGCCGATCCTTTTTGTATATCAAGTATTGATTTGTATATCGTCGATACATTTTAAACAAAAAATTTTGATACTCGATACCAATACTTTTCTATTGCCACTACTTGCAGAAAAATAATAGCGATTGAATACCTTGTCATCTACATAAATTCAAAGTGATTAGTAAAGTGATTAGCCTTAAAATTGTGCTTTGACAATGTATCGTATTGTTTTTACATTTTTTGTTTAAACTTGAGAAACTTACACTCATTTTAATCTAAATAAAAACTATTTTGTTATTCTCAAAAGTATTGGAATTGTATTGGTATCGATTTTGGCAATACATTTTTACTTGAGAATTTGTATTGGTGTTGGCGATACTATTTTCATGAAGTATTGGTATCGGTATTGACGATACAATTGAAGAGTATCGTTAACAACCCTGGATTTTGATTTTCACTATATAGGTCACTTTATGCTGACGACTAAACCCCTCCCTACTGAATTTTCATGTTATTTTCTAAGGACGTAAATGGGGAATAAAGGATGAAAAAAAAAAAGACTAATAGATAAAAGAAGCCCGTAGGTCGGAAATGTAGATCTAAAACATTGTGTGGGAAACTTTTATTTTATTTTATTTATACTTTAAAAAACTGTTTCTATTCATATATGACCATGCCACCATGCCAGACTTCTGTTAACGGTAATTTCTAAATAAATCTATTTAGATTATTGGTATCTATTGCAATGATATATGTATATAAAAGGAACGTTAACCTATTTAGCGTTTGCTCATAGTAAAGATGGGAAGAAAAAAAATAAGCGCAAATAATATACACATGCGTTACTTACCCTGTCTTTGTTTGGGGCTATCTTGGGGTGCACCCTGTCGTGCTGCTCCAAAGCTTTCTGTGTCAATGGCTCAAACGACATGATGTTTTGATCTACAGAGAGAAACAATGAGTCCAAAAGATAGGGGAACCTAGAAAAAGACAACTTTACAGAGTTAGTATACATTGACTGCACATCCTTGATAACAGATTGTTGCCATGTAATGTTTTAAGAAAGTTATAATTATATTTTAGGTTTAAAACTTAACTTTGCTTTTACGTAACCTTAGCTATGGCTCACGTTATCTAAATATGAAGGGTATGTTGTGTTACTGCTGCGTACCGTCGATCTATCTATCTATCTATCTATCTATCTATCTATCTATCTATCTATCTATCTATCTATCTATCTATCTATCTATCTATCTATCTATCTATATCTATCTATCTATCTATCTATCTATCTATCTATCTATCTATCTATCTATCTATCTATCTATCTATCTATCTATCTATCTATCTATCTATCTATCTATCTATCTATCTATCTATCTATCTATCTATCTATCTATCTATCTATCTATCTATCTATCTATCTATCTATCTATCTATCTATCTATCTATCTATCTATCTATCTATCTATCTATCTATCTATCTATCTATCTATCTATCTATCTATCTATCTATCTATCTATCTGGCTGTCTATATCATCTTTCTGCCTGTCTATCTATCTATCAGTGTGTCTGTCTATATGTCAGTATGTCTGTCTGTCGGTCAATCTTTCTATCTATCTGTCTATTTTGTCTGTCAGTCTGTCTATGTGTCAGTCTGTCTATGTGTCAGTCTGTATGTATGCGTGTATGTCTGCCAATTAGTCTGCCCACATGTCTATCTCTAACTGTCTGTGTATCTACTTGTTTGGTCACGAAATCCACTAGTTACATACAACGTGTTTACAGTTCTAATACTAAACGACTGAACTATAACAACTATTAACAACACTAAGAGTGTTGTGCGACCTTTCCTTGCCCATTACTACACTACATTCAGGGCCAATTACGGAAGTAATTAAGGAATCTTTATCAAATTACGTCCCATGCCGTGTCAAATGTTTATCAGGCTCCCCCTCCCCCTCCCCCCTCCACTCCCCCACCCCAATACCGTCAACTTTAAAAAAAAAAAAATCTCAAACACATTTTCCTTGCTGGTCACGCTCGAAGCCCGAGCACTGTACATCGCCGTGCAGTTAGGTTTTATAACGGTTTGGGTTACACACTTAAGTCTGATGACTGCATACACGGAACATGGTGGTGTTCGATCATAAGGGCGGTGTTTACAACGAGGTGACGCAAATACATACGGGTCGTCCATACATTACGTCAACAAATTAAAGCACTATTTAGACCCCCCCCTCCCCTTCCTTGTCAAACCTTCGGTGGACACCCCCTCCCCTCCTTAACGTACATTTTTACCCCCCACCCCCGCCTACATAAATATTTGACAAAATATACGTCTGTTAGGCAATTTAAAATTTAATTTGTTCTTTTTTCTTTGTTCTTAATTGTAATGGCTAAAAATATTTCCAAGGGAGTTAATTGATATAAACTAGTACACTATACTAAACTGAAATAAACTAGTACACTGTACACTAAACTGATATTTACTAGTACACTGTATAGTAAACTGATATTTAATAGTACACTTTACACTGAACTGATATTTACTAGTACACAGTATACTAAACTTCTTATAAAATACGCTATAAGACACCACGAACTTATTTCATTTGTCGGAGAATGACACATGCCTCCAAATGTCACCGTGTGCAGATTTATTGCCAAATCATAGTTCACTTTCCAATGATGACATGAGGAAGGTGATTCTACTTTCTCATTACCAAGTGTACGGAGGCTCCCTTAGCCTTTCCTCCCTATTAATACTAAACAAATACAAAACAGTTCACTTTCCGAAATCTCAATGAACACCCACCCACTCAGTCTTTATATTTTCAGTTAAATTATGTTCTTAATTAAAACGCGCCTTGCGTAATGTCGACTAGGCAAAGTCTCTGATTACATAGATGAATCAGCGAAAGAGTCGACTACATTTTGCTCTCTAAGAGCCAGATTCAATAAGCATTATCACAGGAAGGGTCCGGTGACCAGAGGAAACCATAGGACGTTGCCTTGCTTTCCTATCCGTTAAAACGGCATTGATATGTGTACAGTATTAAGCTAACTATGTACCGCATAGAGTAGGGGAGATAACCTGCTGTTGCTTGGTAACCATGTAAACAACATCTTCAAGCCGCGCGCACACACACACACAAGCACCGGCGGCGGAACGAAATATTTTAAGGAGGGGCAAGACAAAATATGACCGAAAGACAAATTTTACCTCCTTAATTCTATAATAGAATATAGTAATTCTGTAGCAAGTATTTAATCATATTATTAAAAAAATAATATATTAAAAAAATAAAAATGAATATTGAGCACTTCTGTCGTCAACTGATTCGTAATGTCAGTTTGTTTACAAATTTAATAGTGAAAATAGATCAGAAAATTACTGATAATTATCATGTATGATGATGAATATGAAACCGGAAACGGGAAACTCAATAAACAAAAAGTAATTTATGAAAAGATAATAAATAATTGTAGTTTCTTTAAAAATTACATTTGCCGTCATTCGGTAGATGGCAATACTTCTATATACTTATAAGACGCATTTGCTATCTGTCTGTCTGTTCCCTTAAAACTCAAGATCCAGACAACCAAATAACGTGAAATTTGGTACACGCAGTGGCGCAACCACTGGGGGCGGGGCTCAAGCCCCCCCCCCAGGCCAAATCATCATTACATAATTTACGTTATAAAGTTACAAAAAAGACTGTCAAACTGTCAAACTGTCTTTTTTCAATATGTGAGCCCCCCCCGCCCCCCAGCATTTTTTGCTGGTTGCGCCACTGGGTACACGTACACAAAATTACATGGGGAATGTTCTTAAACAGGTTTCGTTCCATCTCAATAGGTACTTTAATTGTAATTAATTATTTTGGATATCAAAGACATGAAAATTGGCAAACTTTTACCCCGATTTCAGGTTTTACGAGCTTCTCTCCCACATAGCTAACTTACTATAAGTATGATCGGTACGGGGAACCAAATATCACAGTACTTACTACATTAATACATTCCATTCCTTGTCATCTTTTGCTACAGTCATGCCTAAGAGAGAGAGAGAGGGAAAGAGGGAGGGAGGGAAAGAGGGGGGAGGGAGATAGGGAGGGAGGGAGGGAAAGGGGGAGGGAGGGGAGGGAGAGAGAGAGAGGAACTGCCAAAAATGTTGTGTATCCCATTGCTTTAAGATAAATGTACCCTTTTATTGCATGCAAATGAACCCTTTTTTACGCGTCCTATTTTAAATCTTAATTAAACGTCAAATTACGCTTCTTAAATAAACAGAAAACATTATTTTAAACCCGGGCAAAGCCGGGTACTTGCAACTAGTTTTAAAATATGCCACAACAACTCTCAATAATGTGATTACTGTAAAATTTCAATTAATTATAATTTCTTTCAAATATTAAATTTAAGAAATAAATTAAATGAATTATGAAAATGAAAATTATACATATAAACTAAAATGAATTACAAAGTTAAAAAGTTAAAATTTTAGGGGGGGGGGGCAGACTGGAAATTCAAGGGGGGGGCGCCGCCACCCCTTAAAAGTTTTAGGGGGGGGGGGCGCTGCCCCCCCCCTGCCCACCCTGCTCCGCCGCCAGTGCACACAAGCAATATGGCATCCACAGGAACGAGTCAGTCAGTTACCAACAATCTTTAGGTCTTAAATGGAACATAGAAATAGCATGTTGATTCGTCGTTCGTTAATACAGGTCGTATCAGGATCGCCGCTTGTGGGGCAGGGGGGGGGAGGGGCACACACCCCGAGCACAAGTCCGGGGCCTCGACACTTTATGACTTATCAGATCGGTGTGTATCTGACCAGAGGGTCACCAGTTGAAGTATACTGCCCGCTGACGGCCAGCTGTGGTCGTACATTTGTTTAGTTTTAAATTTTTTTTTTTTCATGGCCTCTGTGCGTGTGTGCCCGTGTGTTTATGTGTGTGTGTGTGTGTGTGTGTGTGTGTGTTTGTGTGTGGTTTGTTTTTTTAGGGTGCATTAAAGGACTGTTCCCGTATTATTTCCGAAATTCAATGTATAATGTATAATAGAGGATAACAGCGGCGTAACAAAGGAGGCGTTACGCCCCGGGCGCCATTCTCCAACAGCACGTGGCAGGGTTTTCTAAGAGCCCGTTCAAGACGCCACTTATGTTGCCTCCATTGCAAGTCACGCAACTAAAGGGGGGGGGTCTGATTTTTTAAATTTATTACCCTTTCCGTTTTGTGCAGTAAGGACAGTTGATATCTGTTATACGGCGAAAAAACAATTACCAATTCAATAATATCCGACATCTTTTTATTCGGACAGAGGTGTGAGCGTAGGAAGGCATAAAGGTGGGTGTTATATATGGCTTGTATGACTTTTAGACTAACCCCTTACAAACGTCACAAGCCCCCAGCCCCGATAATCGCTTAGGCCTCGTCTGACCAGTAGGCCTATTTACACCCCTACCTGATTGGCGCATTAGCGACGACATCAATGTAACTAGCGTGAGTGGGGGGGGGGGGGCGAACCAGGGACGTCTGTCACTGAGAGGATCCCCCTCCCCAACCTTTTATTACATGCCAAGATTGATGTTTTGTAATTTAGTCAGCCTATTTCTAACTCCATTCTCGTCAATGTGAATTTCTTTTTCTTAATCTTCATTCTTTACCGATTTAACAAGATTTTTAATATTTTAAAGATCAGTAATCGGTTGTTCTAAATAACACAAGTATAATAAACTATTCCACAGTCCACGTAGTTTCAAAAAGTTCTTTCTTCTCTCCCACACTAATATTTATAAACTTACCATTAAAGGAAAACAATTTTTTTTTAAAAATGAAATCAAATCCATTTGTTGATACACGATGTCTGTCTTTCTGTGTGAAAATGATTTTCTCTAATGAAGTTAACAATATCGAAAGATCTAAGAAGAAGAGAGAGAAGAGAGAAGAGAGAGAGGGAGAGGGAGAGAGAGAGAAGGTGGGTGTTGTGGTCAAACCTAACTTATTGTTGTGTTGTAATGTCTATGCAAGATAAGAGTTATATGTAGGCCTTTTATGTGATCTACCATAAGTCAACAATCGGTACAAAAGAACGTATTGTAGAACAGTAAGACACGCAAAGTACACAGAGGTCTTACAAGAGTAGCGAGAGGCCAAACAGTTTCAGAAAAAGTATTTGTTCCGACCCCTCCCCCCAACCCCGGGCCAAAAGCACTTCATTAACAGTGGCCTTGGTCACGACTGCTTTTTCTGCAGTGGCTAAAAAAACTCAACACGCAAAGGCGCGCCCGGGGACCCTAATGGTGAGAGGGGAGGGGAGGTCCTAAATGGCTCTACTTTAAACCCATTAAGATGTCACCCTTTATTTTTAAAGGCCACATATTGATTTCTGTCCCCGGGGCCCCAATCGATCTTAGTCCGCCTCTGTCTACATGTGGAGGTTTATTCAATAAAATCGGCGTTGGTAGTCAAAGAAGGGCGCAAGAGCCATTTTGTTACAATTAAGTGACGAAAGATTATCTATTCGTGCCCGCCTCCCCACCCCCCAGTGCCGAATCTAGGGATTTTGGGACCCCGGGGGGCTTGGTCTCTTTGGGGGCCCCTGCATTTTTGGCATTCGACACCATTACATGAGATAATGAACTTAATATTTAATGTAAAAAAAATGGGGGCCCACCTAAGCTGGGGCCCGGGGGGACTTTCAAATTTGGACCCCCTTCCCCCCACCCTAGGTACGCCTCTGCCACCCCCCACCCCCCAAAAAAAAACAACAACCTCCACATTGGCTATAACATTACTCGAGCATCACCCTCAAATTCCGCCCCTGTTCCATACGCACAAGATTTGATCCCCTTTTCGACCTCACGGATGGTATCTGAAAGGGTTACTCGACTTTATTTATTGTGACGTAAAACTGAAATGTTTTAATCCAGACTAGCCTGACCCACAAACGGCTACAATATGACTATAGACGCTTCTCAACCCCTGGTAGACGTACCCAATGAGGTACTGGGAAAGTTATGCACTGGTACGCAAGCGACATATAATTTTCGCTTATAACAGACGAAGAGTTTGGAGAAGGTCGCCGGTTGGCTGCGTGACTCACCACGTGAGTAAGTATCGCATTAGACAGATAAAAAGCAAATTCCGTTATGAAAATAAGTACACTTGTTCTTACGTGCGAGGGGTAATTGCAGACATGCTTTAAGGTAAAGTCGCGAACAATTTTCAGAACCGCTGTGATACAGTCAAGTCAAGTATGTATCGTTCCGTCATCCCTAGGGGACCATCAGGAAATATGAAAGTGCTTCACATATTTGCATACATTTAGACAAGAAGCGGTTTAAACTGTACCAGCTTAACCCAAGATGTGAGTTAGTCTAGTCATGATTAAAACGCTTCAATAAAAAAAAGTACGACTTGGTTAATGGTGTCGAGAAGGGAAGCAGCCCAAACACTTATCAGGGGCTATAGTCCATTTGAAACAGTTAAACTGCTGTTAGATGATTTAGCACAATCGTGGGCGAGTGTGATCGTATGGGCCCCAGGTGATTGTGATCGTATGGGCCCCAGGTGATTGTGATCTTATGGGCCCTAGGCGAGTGTGATCGTATGGGCCCCAGGCGAGTGTGATCGTATGGGCCCCAGGCGAATGTGATCGTATGGGCCCCAGGCAAGTGTGATCGTATGGGCCCCAGGCGAGTGTGATCGTATGGGCCCCAGGCGAGTGTGATCGTATGGGCCCCAGGCGAGTGGAGAATGTCATGGGGGTCCAAGGTTACGTGGGCTGCACCAATGAAAAGACACACATCTGTCAACATATACCTAAACTTCTACCACTCTGGCATAGGGGATGCATGCCCGAGAGGTGTAAACAGCGAGACTGTCGACCTGAGGGTCCCTGACTCGATATCCTCAGGTCACGACTATGTTTATGGTGCGTCTATTGCAATCGCTTTCTCGGCTATGGTGGGGGATGAAAGACGCCCAGTTATTGGTTTAAAATGTACGTATAAACAACACAAGTTATAGCTTAGGGCCCCCACTTTCTTGGGGGCCCACCAAATAATTCTCCAAGTGAGCGATTGTCATATATATGTATTTAAATATTTGGCACTGACCTATATAATATCTTGACTAGTAAAAGGCCCCATATCTCAACTGGCTTAGGGGCCTTATCAAGCCTAAATCCGGCCCTGTATAAGAGATCAACATCTCATCCTTAGAGAACTCACACAGAATACTCTGACATACAGGTTGACCTTTCACCCATTTACTAAAATCAATGCCGTTTTTTTTAAAGATGTTTTAGAGGGCCATAAGTATAAACTTTTGGAAATGTTTTTTTTAACTTTATGGTGGGAGGGGCAAGATTAGTTACGAGGCCCCGTTAGCATTAGCTTTGATAGTGATTTATACTTGAAGGGTCTCTTTAAACAGTTGGGTACTAGGCAGTCACATTGCCTATCTATAATAGTGGCCCTGAATACACTACAAATAAACACAACAACCAAATCTGTCTACGTTTTGTTATTAGTCAGGGGAGATAACATGTTGGACTAATTAATCTCCCCTTCATTTCCGTAATTTTTTTTTGTGCGGAACATGTTGAGACAAGGATAGAAGCAGGGCTCGATTTACCGCCGGGGATGCCGTGATATCCCCGGCACTGAGACCTGTCATCCCCGGCTCTGCTTTAGCTAATATATCCCAGCCGGGGATAAAATCATAGACATTCATCCCCGGCTCTGCCGAAATTCTTTTTCATCCCCGGCACTGTTTTTTTCTTAAATCGAGCACTGGATAGAAGGACTGAATTCAATGGATAAAGGTTTCTTGTGACTCATGGGTTCATCTGGTTCCCCTACTTCCTTTCAACACCCATTCATTTTAATGACTTGAACGGTGTTGGTGAAATCTTATAAGATTCTTTCGTCGATTGTTGCATTTGGATCACGTACAATTCTAGTAATCTCCCCTTAATTTTTATATCTTGTTTTGTTTTATTTTATTCATGATATCTGACCTCGCGCTCTTTGAAACTCTGTTCTAATGACCCCCTTTTCAACTTCGAAATCCGTTTTCATATAGGCCTTCACCCATTTAAATTCTGTGCTCCCCTCTAATCACATTAATATTAGAAGTTTGAACTCATTTAGTCGCCAATCATAGACATAAATCAATTCTACATCTTTTTGTTTCATTTTTCTTGAGATTGTAAATCAACAAAATTTAAAGTATGTTCTAGTACTGTACTTTAACCAAAGAATGCATGTAAAACTTTAGTGTTAATTTAACTTTGGTTGATATGTTTTTTTAAAGCCTATATCCTGTGTTTTTATTTATTTTCAAGGGAAAACCATATGATTTTTGTTTTAATAAAATACTTTTTTTTTCTTAAATTATTATATTTTTTTTGCTAAAATTATAAAATAAAATAAAATAAAAAAAAACAAAAGAGTATCAAGCATTATTTAGGATACAGTTCCATGATTCGCTGGCACCGGACCTGTCTCTCCCAGTTTAGTAAATTCCATTTCATTGGCAACTGTTTACTCAAGCGATTTGTAACAAAAAATAATTAAATGCTGGTATTAATTCTCTACATTAATTATTATGAGCAATACGAAAATGTGCAGCCGTAAATATGATAAACATTCAACGTTGTTGTGGCTTTATAGATTTATTTTCCCCACCTCGATAATTCCCCCGGATGTTCTTATAACCAACTTCTGTACAGCTATGATTGATACATTTTTTTTAGAAGTTGTCCGGTTTGACTGCGAAATACTTCTAAAACCAGTGCCGAGCCTATGTATTTGGGGGCTTGGCCTCTTAGGGGGGGGGGGGCCTGCATTTTGACATTCGACACCACGACATGAGATAATATACTGAATATTTTATGTAAAACAAAAATGGGGCCCCATCCAGTTGGGGCCCGGGGCACTTTCGAATTGGGATCCCCTCCTTAGTTATGCCTCTGCATCGGCGTGACAAAAAAGAAAAAAAGTTCGCCCTTGCAAATTAAGTGCCTGTCGGGGAAATCTCCATCAACGCCCAACCCTGGTTACGACACTGCTTTTGTTTCATTAAAAAAGAACCCTAGGCAATTTTTTTTTAAGTTAAAAAAAAAATATTCAATTAATAATTCTATGGCATGTAGTAAGTAGTGATATATGAAATACAAACAAGGGGGGGGGGCGTTGGGAAGAGAACAAACTTGTAGACATCCAACAAACACACACACACGCACACACAGACGTTATTCAGCCAGTGCCATCAATGCTTTGTAAACATGGCCCAATCTTGAATTAATACAGAGAATTGTTTATGTAGCCTCGACACAGTAAACTGTTTGTAAACATGGCCCAATCTTGAATTAATACTGAGAATTGTTTATGTAGCCTCGACACAGTAAACTGTTTGTAAACATGGCCCAATCTTGAATTAATACTGAGAATTGTTTATGTAGCCTCGACACAGTAAACTGTTTGTAAACAAGGCCCAATCTTGAATTAATACTGAGAATTGTTTATGTAGCCTCGACACAGTAAACTGACAACCTCTGACAGACGACAAAACCCAACGAAGTATTTTGCCCTGAATAGCGCAAGACACTACACTTGAGTTTTAAAATGTTATTATTCAATTAGATTTATGTCACTTACCTGTATGTGTCTGATGATAACGTTGTCCTGCTCACACTGTAAACTGGTTATATAACTGACACTTTTTAAGTTAGCTCTTTAAGTTTCAGACCTACTACCTGGCGACATGGAACTCTATTCTGTGAGGACAGGTCAATCCGGCAGAGAAAGTTGTGTCCCGTCAAGTCCTGTTTGAGCCCCCCCCCCTCCACACACACACACACACTTAAAACAAAGTCTGGGGTGAGAAAGGGAGATCAAGATAAAGGGGGAGAGAACCTGATCACAGACGTTTCGCAGCCACTCATAAAAACAAACCCCCCACTACCCTCACTGTGATATATCGAGCTGTGACATAAATTTTTACTTCTCTTCCCTGGAACTCTTGACATTTACACACTTAATGTAATAACAGGCCCATGTTACATTGTTTCCCTGCATTAGGAGGTCTGCCAGGTAAACTATACCACACGGAAAAAAAAAACAATCACAAACAAAAACATTGTAAGACCGAGTCAATAAATACATATATGTTAGTGCATAGGAGTTATTATTAGGGCGGTGAGTGTCGGCGAGGGAAGGTTTCATGTCAGACATGTTACAACCGTGATTAAAAAGATTATTGAGATAGCCATCTCTTACCCCCAAGATGGCGTTTGCTCCAGAGTTAAATGCACAGTGCTTGTGAAATCTTAAGTGGGCTCTAGTATCTAGATTTAAGTGCACAGTGCTTGCGAAATCTTAAATGGGCTCTAGTATCTAGATTTAAGTGCACAGTGCTTGCGATATCTTAAATGGGCTGTAGTGTCCAGATATAAGTGCACAGTGCTTGTGAAATCTTAAGTGGGCTCTAGTATCTAGATTTAAGTGCACAGTGCTTGCGAAATCTTAAATGGGCTCTAGTATCCAGAGTTAAATGCACAGTGCTTGTGAAATCTTAAGTGGGCTCTAGTATCTAGATTTAAGTGCACAGTGCTTGTGAAATCTTAAATGGGCTATAGTATCCAGATTTAAGTGCACAGTGCTTGCGAAATCTTAAATGCGCTCTAGTGTCGAGATATAAGTGCATAGTGCTTGTGAAATCTTAAATGGGCTGTAGTATCCAGATTTAAGCCATCTCTTACCCCCAAGATGGCATTTGCTCCAGAGTTAAATGCACAGTGCTTGTGAAATCTTAAGTGGGCTCTAGTATCTAGATTTAAGTGCACAGTGCTTGCGATATCTTAAATGGGCTGTAGTGTCCAGATATAAGTGCACAGTGCTTGTGAAATCTTAAGTGGGCTCTAGTATCTAGATTTAAGTGCACAGTGCTTGCGAAATCTTAAATGGGCTCCAGTGTTGAGATATAAGTGCACAGTGCTTGCGATATCTTAAATGGGCTGTAGTGTCCAGATATAAGTGCACAGTGCTTGCGAAATCTTAAATGGGCTCTAGTGTCGAGATATAAGTGCACAGTGCTTGCGATATCTTAAATGGGCTGTAGTGTCCAGATATAAGTGCACAGTGCTTGCGATATCTTAAGTGGGCATTTGCTTTTAGAATAAAGTGCACAGTGCTTGTGACTTAGATGAAATACTGGATAATAATAGATTAACATCCAGCTAAAGTTATGTAAAATATTATTTTTTCCCATCTAATTCTTCCACCTCCAACCAATAGGTAAAATCCACTTTGCCCATTTATGTGCATTTAAAACCAATAATGTCCGCGAATCAAGCATACGATTCAACAGAGGGGAAACAAACAAAATGACAGTAAGACATTCACATACAGGCCTATGTGCTGCTGAATAGGCTGTGTGCATCTACTAAGAGTTTAAAGACTC
>JAGDYQ010000001.1:26434672-26606055 GCA_021962125.1 Bulinus truncatus
CACAAAAAACTCATAGTAAATATAGTAAAAACTTCGAACAAAAGTTGGGAGTAGTAAAACTATGTAGTTTTCAAATATTTGTACATATTCCATGTACTACCATGATGTAACAACTTTTTAATAATGTTTCAATAAAAAAAAATTTTTTGACCCACCCTAATATATATATATATATATATATATATATATATATATATATATATATATATATAGGCATCAATATGTTGGTTTTTCTGGAGCCTTGAATGCAGCACTGGGTTGTGGCAATACATGGTTTAAGATAACATTGGTTCAAATAGTTGGCATCAATCAACGCTATACACAGTTTTAAAAAATAAAATACAAATAGAATTTTTGATACCATTCGAAATAATTAGGTTACATGGCTAAACCATTGTACAACAATTATGTTGGTATAATTTTTGTAATTGTAGGATTACACATATTTTTTTTTATTATTCTATGGTGTTTTTTTTTTAAACTCCAAATAATGGTGAGACGTTCAGATCTAAGATCAGTGGTTCCCAAACTGAAAGTCTTAGCGACCAGCTTCGACAACAGTTTTTGTTTCATGATCCACCCAAAAAGAAGCTATTTTTGTTTTTTGCAATCTACCTGTGATGAAAATAACATAAAAGAAACCTAATAACATAGCCATTAACTGCATATAGATAGATAGATTTCCCCCTTTTACTTTGCAGATCCACGAACCTTTAGTTTGAATACAAAAAAAAAAGAAATTAAGTTGTAATTATGCATTGTAGATATTTTAAATGATCATTTTCATTTTTTCGTGAACTGTTTGAAATTCCTCCGCTACCCTCCAGTGGGGATCTCTGGTTCAGATCCCATAAAACAGTGGTTCCCAACCTTTTTTTTTCTCGCCACGGACCGGTCAGTTTTTGATAATTTTACCGCAGTCCGCTGGAGATGGCGGGGGGGGGGGGAGGTTGATTATTTCTCGTCCGTGGAAAGTCGCACAAATCCCGTGAGAAATACGCCACAGCAAATAAAAAGGAAATAATTTTAATGTTTCTTGGGCGGCCCAGTACCATTAGATCCACGGACCGGTACCGGGGGTTTGGGGACCACTGCCATAAAACACTTGCGGGGCTGAAACATAGCGTGTACACTATTTGCACAGGGACATCACACACACACAAACACACAGAGATGTGCTAACAGCCACTCCCCCCCCCTTTTTTTTTAGTGCTCTACACGCAGCCCTGCCTTTGCCGAGATTGCGCCACGGGAGACACGAGTAAGTGACCACAGGTCATAGCTAACAGTATTTATTCGTAATAACATGAATAGTTATAGTTAGCCAATGGTAATTATGAAAAATCTACATCAATGCTGATATTTAACGACATCAGTAATTCTGATAGTAAAGACACCATTAATGTTGAGACTAAAAAGCATCCATTCTGGAAACACAAAACATCATAAATGCTGATACGATTGACATCATAAATACGGACACTACAGACATACTAATGTTTTTTGTTTGTTTTTTTAATTTTCCACACTTTTGCTCCAAACGCTACGCAATTACTTTATGTTAAGAAGAGCGAAAAAAAGAAAAAAAACCGCTTTGCAATTAAAATACAAATAAATTAGTCATAGCTTATCATGTTTTGTGATTGTTTAGCCTTCAATATAAGATTATGACAGGGGTTCTTAAAGTTTGTGTACATTATAGTTTCTTTCATATTTTTTTCTCCCTTTCAAATTCTGACAATGATGAAGTCAGTCCTAAGACGCTCGGAGATGAGTTGAATTAAGTAAACAAAAATGTATTGATGGAGTAACATTCTGCTGTACTTGACCCAAAAAAAAAATCATTAAAGATATTTTTTAGTGGAATAATGAAATAAATAGCTGTTTCGAACAGAAACTCTGATACAAATACGTCTACGAACTCATGTGTAACACGCGTTTAACTTCTAAGCCATAGAGACAGACCAGGGCCGCCCGAGACCCACGGGCGCTGTAGAAACCCTTTTGACTCAAAAAAAAAAGACTGCTATCAAGTATGGTATAAATTTCGTATATATTTTTTTTCTGGGGCCACCTCCTAGTTGGGGGCCACCCAGGGCCGGCTCTGGGCATAGGCGACATAGGCAGCTGCCTAGGGCGCCAAATTGCTAGGGGAGCCAAATTTTAGAAATTTTTTTTTCAAAAAACGTTCATGCAGAAGGGGCGGGTGTCCTAATAGATGACTGCCTAGGGCGCCAAATTGCTCTGGGGCCACCTCCTTGTCGGGACCACCTCTGACTGTTGAGCAAACTCTGCGCGGTGAGGCCGTATTGAGAAAGATTGTCTTGGCGCGCATGTGAGAGAATTTTCTCAGGTACACTACGAATCTATGGTCTTTAAACTAAATAATAATAATTTCTATATTATTCACTCGATTTGGTTTCGTAAGGAAAGGGGGCGTACACATTGGGCGTAAACAGTGGGCGTACTTTTCCATTGGCTCAAAATTTTATTGACATTAAATCTTTAACATTAATTTGACAACTTTGTACACTGTGGTTGGTTTAAATTTCATCTAGCTATATTCATCATATTTACGATTCTCTCCAAGATTTTATATTAAATATAGATACTAATTTTTTTTTAATAAATTGAGCTTTTATTAAACTTTTTTTTAGTTCTGCAACTGTTGATACCATTTTTGTTTCACAATAAAATGAGCTAACTTTAAAGAAACGCTCATTGTCACTGGGAACTACAATAATATTTACGTTATGATCACGATGCCATTTCGGATGCCGGGTAGTTTAACTATATAGAAAAGTAAAAACTAGAAAAAAATTGTTTTTTTTACCCTAAAACTTACTATCCTCTGTGAAAAATATTCAAAAATTTTAATGAAACAAGAGAAATTATTTATAAAACAAAATTGAGAGTAAAGAAATTTTAAAAATATATATGAATATATTTCTGAATTCAAACCTCGCTACTCAACAGGGTACTGATGTTATACAAATAAAACTATACGTACCATGTACAACCGTGTGAATACCTAACAATAGTGAAACAATCACTGTACTGTAGAGAACCTTGACATTAGTTGAGCAAGTCATCTTGTAATATAATAATCTGGCAACTATGTTTCTTGTATATTGCTTTTTTTCGGCTGAAAATCAAACGATTGTGAATATTTTCCTTCCCAATTTCTTCACTCTCAGAAGCCTGTCGTCCAAAAATCTTTCTTAGCCCGAACGAAAATCTCTCACCGTAGGCGTTGCTCTAAGAGGGGGAGACCTTTTTTTTCGAAATTTCCCACGTTGGTTATTGATAAATTTAAAATTCTTCCTACCGAATAAATTACGCAACTAAAACTTTCTAATTTTGACTAATTTCCTCAATAAAAAGGAAGTTTTTAAGAACTAATGTTTTTTTTTTCAGTTATGAGCGTCTTCTACATAACAAACAGGTACTACCCCTTTCCTAAGTTTTCTATCAAATTTATAAAACCTTCAGTTGCGAAAAATCCTGGCTCTATTATTTCTTCTTGTTGTGCTGCGCGCGCGGTGCCAGACGAAAAATGACACGCCGCGTTGTAAAGCAGAGAGCGGGAAGGAATACAAACACAAAAGAACAAGAGGAAGTGGACTGGTTCGTCCAGACGTTTCAGGTACGTCACGCATAAGATAGTCAATGGTGCTTCCTGCTTTTCGATTGGCTGTGCGTCTTCCAAACTTAGGAAATGTATTTGGCGTCCTCTCAGTGTCGCGTGGACCCATAGATACATTTATTGATCGTTTGTTTATCTAAATTGCGCATTCATTCATTTTTCCGTAATCTCATTTCTTCTGTTATTTCTAAACTTCAATTTTGACGTTGTTATTGCTTCAGTTTTAGATTTGTTGATATTGTACTCGAGGGACTGAAATGTTTTTATCGTAAGATATTGTTTTTGGTAAAAAAAAAACAAAAACAAAACAAACATGGAGTGCGATGGTCATTTTATCCACAAATTTTGCGGAAAATCTTTTAGTACATTCATCAAATACTTTAACACAAAGCAGTTGAAGGTTGCCCAGGTTAATCTTAATTTTTGCGGGCCCTATGCAAAGGTACATTTGGGGGCCCTGGCTAAAAGCACTTTTGAGCCAGCCCCCTAGGGAAAGGTGCATTTGTGGGCCCTTGCTAAAAGCACTTTTGAGCCAGCCCCTAGGGAAAGGTGCATTTGTGGGCCCTAAGTAGAAGCACATTTTAGCCCCCTAGGGAAAGGTGCATTTGCGGGCCCTGGCTAAAAGCAGATTTGAGCCCCTAGGGAAAGGTGCAGTCAGGGGCCCTGTGCAAAGTAAATGAAGAGGCCCAAGACCAAAACGCTACTAAGGCCGCGACGTTTTGCATTAGCAAGCTCAACTATAACATCTTCAAACGTCCACTCGCGCATTAGTTCATTTTCAATTGATAGCACCACGATGGACGATGGTCGGGGTCTGTCACATCGTTGAACGCAAAGTTATTTTCATCACTTTCAGTTTGGAAAACGAATGTAAACCTTTTGAATGTGAGCCATATTATATAGAGAGGGCAAATTATAAAAGCAATATAAAAGATTTGTCCAATCAGACACCGATTTACCATTATTAGCTCAGAACCAGATTTAAACTATTAATCGTTGTACTTCATAGCAGCGTCATCAAATCACTTCCGTTGTCTGCTGCGATGTTTAAAAAAAAAAATCGTTTCCCTCCACTGCTAGTGTAAGATTTTGCAGTATATTCTCTCGAAATCGAGAGGTTTTTTTTTTACCGCAGTGGCTCTTGGCTCATTTTAGTGAGGCGCCCCCCACAGAGAGCCATTTTAAAATTGTCTTTTGATTAGTTTCTTTCATCGAATCTTGTTAAACTGGTTCAGGAACCTGCTGCTCTCATCTATCTATCTATCTATCTATCTATCTATCTATCTATCTATCTATCTATCTATCTATCTATCTATCTATCTATCTATCTATCTATCTATCTATCTATCTATCTATCTATCTATCTATCTATCTATCTATCTATCTATCTATCTGTGTGCCTGTCTGTCTGTCTATCTATCTATCTATCTATCTATCTATCTATCTATCTATCTATCTATCTATCTATCTATCTATCTATCTGTCTGTCTGTCTGTCTATATATCAATCAATCAATCAATCAATCTATCTATCTATCTATCTATCTATCTATCTGTCTGTCTGTCTGTCTGTCTGTCTGCCTGTCTATCTATCTATCAGTTTGCTGTAAGGATACACTTCCACCGGACAACTATGCCATGAAATGAAGGCCCAGCAAACAACGTCTCAACATCCCCTTCGATCATTTCAAGCCATCAACATTTCCCCCACCCCACCCCGCCCCTCCACCTCCCCATTCCCAACTTTAAAAAATAAATAATAATTCTGTTCGTGGCCGAAATGGGGTTATAATTCTAACATCCAAGGAAGACTTCACTGTCCGCCTTCGAGGGAGTTGGTCTGAGGTCTAGGGCACCCTAGGGGGGGAAACCTTTAAATCATAACCAAACACATTCCCAATAACCGAGTTGATATTAATCGAGAAGCCAATGGGTGCCGGGTGGGGGTGGGGTTTGGGGGGGTGGGGGTAGATTGAGCTGATGAACTGCCTGCGATCGAGGAAGTCCATACCCCCCACCCCCTCCTCGTTGAGTCTAGAAACAAGTATCATAGAAATCTCCCCTACCCCTTAAAAATATCAGATCCATATGTTTAGGTATTATGTTTTGCACTGTTTTTGGCAACAATAAATAAAAAAAAACAAAAGCTATAAAAATATTTATGATAGAACATTATAGAATAAGTGGGACGGTTGGCCGAGTGGTGTAAGATACTCGACGATCGACCTGAGAGTCCTGGGTTCGATCCTCGGTGAGGCCCAGAATTTTTCCAGGTGAAATTCGGTGCAAAGTCATCCCACAAGTTCACCCAGCTTTACATGGGTACCTGACTTTAAGTTGGAGAAGTAAAGACGGCTGGGCGTTGTGCTAACCACACAATCCCTTTATATGCCGAGGTTACAGAAACAGATGAATTCTACACTTCATCTGCCCCGATGGCCGATAGGGCTAAGGGAACTTTACTTTTATTATAGAATAAATTTTAAAATTTTAGATGTGAAATGAACAGATGTGCACTGAATAGGGGTGGGGGGGGGGGCATGACAGTCAACGCAGGGTACCAATTTACGGAGGAAGGGGGTGGGTTGGGGGGGGGCTGCTATTGGAAATAACACAATGCACGACGATCGAGAACGTCTTGAAAGACATGACTTAATTATATAGGTATGTGAGAGGGTGGTGACGCATTGAGTGACTCACCCTCACAAACATTACATCATTTACAACACCGGTTTTTTTTTTTTTTGGACCTTTTTTTTTCCCAACTGCACCAAAAAAAAGGTGCGAAAGAATATCTGCGGGTGCCTCTCAGACGTAAGTTCGCAATTAAATGTACTATTTTTCATAACGGAGTGTGCTGACCTTTCTTTTGTGGTATTCGGTCGGGGGGGGTCAAGTGGTGAGTCACGCAGCGAATTGGGGACCTTCTTCAAACACTTGGTTGTTTTAAACGATAAATTATAAGTCGCTGGGTACCCGCGCATAACCTTTCCCGTGCTCCTTGTTGTGCGCGTTCGTTCCACGTTTCTGCATGAGATCGGCAGATACAGTAATCCTGATAGTAGCGAACCAGGACAAGTGAAAATAAAGCCTCTTCCAGTGTTTCTTCCAGTTCCTCCTCACCGACTTCACATCTTTGTTAAATGAGCACATGTTTCCATTGGTCTATATGTGTGTGTGTGTAAAGACACTCACACAAACACATTCAGACACGGACATTCACAATACTCCAGTAATACTAATAATCCTGGTACTATCGGGCCCCCAAAAGGTAGTTTTATTTTATTTTTTTTTTAGTTCCCTTAGCCCTCACGGGCCATCGAGACATATGAAGTGTAGAATTCATCTGTTTCTATAACCTCGGCATACGAAGGGATTGCGTGGTTAGCACAACGCCCAGCCGCCTTTACATCCCCAACTTAAGTCAGGTACCCATTTAGTTTTATGTTATGCTCACATGTATCTCAAGAAGTCTCCGTCTAGGCCCCCCCTCCCCCCACCCAAAAGTACATAATTACGGCCCTGAATATCCACTTTACACTTGTTTCTCCATAATTTAGATTTAAATAGGAAAATCATTTAAAGCTTTCGAAAAGAAAAAAAAATAATTAAAAAATAAATAAAAGCAGCCGAAGTGAACCATGCATCAAGACAATAATAGTCTGTTTGTATCTGTTGTGCACAGTTTGAGAATTGTTTATAGTAATAGACAAATCACATATCATTTCGCGGCCGTTTTAATTAGGTCATTACGACATTACCTTCTCACAGACTTATTACTGGCTAGTACTATAATTTTAATTCTTTTATTGCTCAAGTTAATAACTTATGCTTGTCTTTTCTAAATTTGATCTAAAATTCAAAACAGAGCTGACAAAACATCACGTCATACCTTTTTTTTTCTTCTTTTTTTTTTTCTCTCTCTTTCTAAAAGTTCAACATTTGTCGGATGATGATATCATCCGAACTACCTACCTGCCTAATAAAACAATCTATCTATCTATCTATCTATCTATCTATCTATCTATCTATCTATCTATCTATCTATCTATCTATCTATCTATCTATCTATCTATCTATCTATCTATCTATCTATCTATCTATCTATCTATCTATCTATCTATCTATCTATCTATCTATCTATCTATCTATCTATCTATCTATCTATCCATCAATTCATCTATCTGTTTATCTATCTATCTATTTATCTATCTATCGATCCATCCATCCATCCATCCATCCATCTATCTATCTGTTTATCTATCTATCCATCTATTTATCTATCCATCTAGCCATCCATCCATCCATCCATCTATCTATCTGTTTATCTATCTATCCATCCATCCATCTATCCATCTATCTATTTATCTATCTACCTATCTCTCTATATATATTTCTATATAGAGATTACATATATATATGACGTAATAGAGAAGAGCCGCACCCATTCTGTTGGACTGATAAATTAAAAAGTAAGATCCAATGTTCCAGAAGGATCCAAGCAGCAGAGATGCAACCGCCTACATTATATTTTTGTCTGACTCCTGCATTGTCATAACACGTCCGTTTCAGCCTAACGGTCACGTGATTAGACTCGCTTTGACGTCTTTTTCCAGCAGACGTCACGTTTGTTGTCGGGACTCAAGTTGAAGAAATATTTTGGTCCCTTATCCTCAAATCTTCGACATTTTGTCTACTGGCAACTGCTATCGTCCAGTGATGGATGGGTAATAATATGATGCGAGGCGTACACATGGGCACTTCTAAGCTGGGACGTACGCGCTCCGAGCCTCTTATATGTTGAGAAAATAGGCAGCCGCCTGTGAAATCACATTTTCCCGCTAAAGGGACTCATTCCAGTAAAAAAAATAAATAAATCGTACCTAATCCTTTGCCTAAGAAGCCCAAAATATCCGAGACATTGTCAGTACACTGTACTACCATATATTTCTTTATCTTCCTGGGACACCCATACATATGAAAGTTTCTGCCTATGAAACATTAATTGACAAATAAAATTGTCAATGTATTTATATTCTGTTGATTGACTGTACAAAGTACTACAAAGGTAATGGACTATTCTTTTTTATTTATTTTAATGTAATTCCGTTGGAGAGCCCCCACCTCCCCCACCCCTTCTCGCCATACCATCCGATACAGCATTTTGGATTCGCCCATGTTTCTTGTATTTGTGTGTGAGTGTGTCTGAGATATCAGAGCTCATCTTATGGAAAGGCTAACTGCCTCCTCCCACCCGGGAACACCCAACTGCCAAAGTTCCCCCTCCCCCCGCCCCATTCGTTTAAAGAACAAATGGTTATCAAATATGACGGTGTAGCGGGCCCAAAATAGCTCTAAAAAAAACTCAGCCTCAGCCTCTCAAAATAACATAAACTTTGTGTGCATTTGATTGATTGAGTGTCCACTTTTGTCGATATTCTTAAACAAAAAAACAATGAAATTTAAAAAGTGGAAAAGTTTATTTGTTAAATGAAATAAATAAAATTCAAATATAAACGCTAAAAGAATGAACACTTAAAACATCAACAATAACAGCAACACACACACATACACACACACACAGAGCAGAAGATATGTGTTGAAACTGGACCGAATCCGTGAATTCTGTGACCCCATTTAGCCGTTATTTTTTGCTGCAAAATATATAAATAATATTTGATTTCAAATGCGACACCTGCCCCCCCCCCCTCCTTTTTCACCCAAAGTACTTGGGGCATACCCCTTCGAAGCGACCCTGTCTGTGATATTCTCTAAAGAAAATAATAAATACATGTACTTGTAAATGGAATACTGAGGTCAACTAAACGTTGATTGGTTGTTTTGGTTGTAAATGAAACCAATCAGCTGGCCAGATCTAAGCATGCCTTATGAATGGAATACGAGGAATGAGTCATATCTCGGTCAGCTATCGTACAACTGGAAATAATGCACGAAAGATACGTTTCCATTCATTTCAAAAACTCGGGACTATTTTGAGATAAGCCTACAAGAAGAAAATAATAGAATGTGGGGGAGTTGGGTTACACTCATTGAAGAAAAAAACAGATAAAGTGGTCATCTATCCATAAAAAGCTTGGACAACAGATGAAAGGTCAGTGGCCACTTATTTCAAGAGCTACATGCATTGACCGGACATAGTATCACGGAGCTTCGAAATGTATAGATCACTGATCTATATAAACATGTCTCAACAATTAAGTGGGTTCATCAACTAAAATGCGTGTTTGAAACTTGAAACATTCACTTTCGCCCCCTTATCTTATTCATACATGATAACACGCACCCACGGGACAGTCTTAATACATGAGCCCGCACAGGCACCTGCCTGGGGGTGGGGGAAGGGAGACCCTAGACTATAGAGACACTGTCGTCGCATTAGGGGTGCAGGGCCCTCGGCTCGGGTCGGGGGGGGGGATAAGGTTTAGTGGCGCTAAAAAATGGGAATCAGGAACGTGCTGGCTCAAATAGTCCCATGACGAACAGTGACAAGATAAGCCCCGGGTCGGCAGTTTAGGTAGTTTTCTTTAGCTGCTTTAAAAATTAGCATACGTTAATGATTAAGCATTATATAACCAATTAGTTGAATATTGTTTCATATTTCAAATTCATAAATTGCCGTTAATAACATCTTTTTTTTGTTTGTTATTGATTTAACTTATGTGTTTATTAAACTATACTATTGATCAATTTAATTTTCCACCAACCCAAAAGAACCCATAACAAATGCTCGTTTCGTGGTCATCATAGGCCAGCATAACTCCTGGTGGGGAATTACCCTCAGAGGCGGCATGAACAGTGCGGGGTTGAGGTGGGGGGCCTAGGGCGAGTATCATTTCCGGGCCCCTACAACAATGTCATCTGTTGGGCCCATACAACAATGTCATCTGTTGGGCCCATACAACAATGTCATCTGTTGGGCCCATACAACAATGTCATCTTTTGGACCTATACAACAATGTCATCTGTTGAGCCCATACAACAATGTCATCTGTTGAGCCCATACAACAATGTCATCTGTTGGGCCTATGCAACAATGTCATCTGTTGGGCCCATACAACAATGTCATCTGTTGGGCCCATACAACGATGTCATCTGTTGGGCCCATACAACAATGTCATCTGTTGGGTCCATACAACAATGTCATCTGTTGGGCCCATACAACAATGTCATCTGTTGAGCCCATACAACAATGTCATCTGTTGGGTCCATACAACAATGTCATCTGTTGGGCCCATACAACAATGTCATCTGTTGGGCACATACAACGATGTCGTCTGTTGGGCCCATACAACGATGTCGTCTGTTGGGCACATACAACGATGTCGTCTGTTGGGCCCATACAACGATGTCGTCTGTTGGGCACATACAACGATGTCGTCTGTTGGGCCCATACAACGATGTCGTCTGTTGGGCCCATACAACGATGTCGTCTGTTGGGCCCATACAACGATGTCGTCTGTTGGGCCCATACAACGATGTCGTCTGTTGGGCCCATACAGCAATGCCATCTGTTGTGCCCATATAACAATGTCATCTGTTGGGCCCATGTCGTATGTAATTTGCGGACCTGTAACAGACGTTTTAGTTTTGTTACAATAAAATAAAAATAAAGAACTCCAAGCCGCCCACCCACCTTTTTTTCAAACCCTGGTCCTGGGGCAGTCACACCCCTCTCCTAGTTACCCCCCCCCAAACCCGTCACTATTATTGTTTAAGAATGGCACACTTCAACAATTTGGTTTTAGACACCACCAAAGATGTTTACAAAAACACTGTACGGAGCCTCCAAGTGAAAATAAACCTATAGCCGACATTTCAATCATTTGATAAATTGTCATAAGTTGTCTGCCCCTCCCCCCCCCCCCTCCACCGACCCACCCATGTATTGCTGTCGAAAAGCAGCATTGAGCCACCATTGTAATTTTTTAAAAAGTGAGTAGTGACATAGAAAATAGCTTCACCGGATGTTACATTTTTTATGGGCAAGTGATATTATTTTCTATAGGGACATTGAAAAAAAAAACAACTTAAAGAAATGTGTCCAGATCAATGTATCAGACTGACCAGTGGATATTTTAAGAAACTATTTTCGCTGTTGATGTTTGAGAACGTTTGCAACCATCACGCTCGTGAGCAAGTTTAAACCTTCAGCCTCCCAGAATTCCTTCCTTTAAATTTTTAATAAATTAAATAAAAAAAACAACAACAATAAGAACATAATCTTATCTGATCGAATGTTGTGTATAAAACATGAAACTTGAGCCAGTTCGTGTTTGGTTTACAGTTACATGTTAAAACTCAACCATACTCAACCACACACACACACGAAACAAAAAAAAATAATGTTCTGATATTACGATTGCATATAATCTGATTTAAATATATATATATTATTTATTCTTATCGAGAAAAAGTCAAACATCTACCCCTTGTGGTATCCATCCATCGCTACATCGGGGATAGCAGTTGTTTTAAGTTGAAGTGAGGTTTTTATTTAGATAAAATGTAGAAATAGCTATAGCGGTGCCATCTTGCGAGTTTTGATCAGGGGTTCCGCATTGGGCTGCCAATAGAAATTATTTTTTTTTTACCACAACCCAAGATTTGGCTAGTAAAAAAAAACCCAAACCAACTGGCTCTGACTCGGAATGCAGAAAGGACATTGCATAGTTTGTCCCAATAATGGTTAACTGTTTCTATATACTGTCGTCACTCAGGGCCCTTTTTATTTTTTTTTGGGGGGGTGGGGGGGGTGCTGCTTTCAAATCTTGGCCTTTAAAGATCTTTGAAGTCTGGGACTCCTCCCTACCCCCCCCCCCACCTCCCCAAACGTCGTCATTTTAGATTGAAACAAAATGAAAGTCTCGACCGTGTGTGTGGGGGGGGGGGGGTGGAGGAGTTGAGACGACCACATTATTTTTTTCCATAGGGCCTCAATGGTGCCGTAGCCTAGGGCTGTGGCGTAGCGAGCTTAACGCCCCCCCCCCAATTCGAAAACCATATAATATTATATATTTTGCGGACCATTTGGCGCCCCTTTTTAAGTAGCGCCCGGGGCATGATGCCCCCTTTCCCACCCACCCCCACTCGTTACGCCACTGACCCTAGGCCAGTGCCGGCCTTGGGGGGGGGGTTGGGAGTGGAGCTACCTGCCCCTGCCCCCGTGTCTGATAGGGGCTGCGCACTTGGAGTTGTGTTTTTTTTTTAATTTTCTGTAATCGATTATATAACACGACCCGAATACAACACTTGCCATAAGGTTAACCAATAACTCTCGTCCTAGACCCCACTTCTGTCTAGTTCCCTAAATTTACCCTTCCACCCCCCACCCCCATCCATCGACAAAAAAAAAAAGCAAACGACTCTGAGACTTCCAATTTTGCGCTGAGCAGTTTTTTTATTTTGAAAACTAAGTTAAGTAATTCATTGTGCTAGTAAGTCGTTGGTGAAAATATAGTTAGACCAACATTGATAGGACAGAAACAGGACAAGTGATAGGACATTGAAGGGCAGTGATAGGAAATAGATAGAACAGTAAAAGTACAGGGATAGGTCATTGACAGGGCAGATAGGACAAGGATATGACATCGAAGGAAATTGATAGGACATTGATAGGACATTGATAGGACAGTAAAAGGGTAGTAAAAGTATCATGATAGGTCATTGATGGGGCAGATAAGACAGGGATATGACATCGGAGGAAAGTGATAGGACATTGATAGGACATTGATAGGACGTTGAAAGAACGCAAGTAAAAGAAGTTTTTTTTCCCCCTTATGTGACGGATCTTACCCACTCCTCCCCCCCCCCCCCGGGCAAGGAAAATAAACTATCCACAAGGGCCCTAACTCTATTAGACAGCTATTAGCAGAATTGACATGCTCATTTCTGGCTGGAGTTGCGACCCGTGCGAAAAAAAAAAAAGAGAACCCCAGGAATCACGTCTGAGCTATAAGAGTACCCAGCTGATAGGAGCGTAGTTTATGACCCTTTCAAGGACGGGGTGATAAACTAGCCAGCAGTGAATACAAAAAAAAAAGAGTGGGGAAGGGGGGAATACAGAGGTGGATTTAATGGCTGACGCAATGGGCGGTCACCGAATTCCTTTGGGGGCCTAGCAAAAAAAAAAAAACCCTAACAACACTTGCATTTTACTTTTGATAAGTACATACAAAGAGAGCCCCCCTTTATCCTCTTTTGCGCCCGGGGGGGGGGGGCACCGACTGTAACCTGCTGAAGCTATTGCCACTACAAAGGGTGTAAGAAGGGAGTTAGCTGGTTGACGCGTGTTTTTTTAAAATTAATAGGCCTACCCATGACCGGCGAAAGAAAATCCCCGGGTACCGGCACTATGACCGGGAGTGCGGGCCGGCCCACTTATATAGAACTCTATTCACATGAACACACTGGGTTTGTAAAAAAAACAAACAAACAAATATTGGACTCCATTGGGTTCAACGAGGATTTCAGTGCACAATGTAGCGATGTAGGCATATCTGTTGGGCTACCCATCCCAGAGGTGTTGCCAAAAAAACTTGAGGGGGCTCTCCCGGAAGAAAAAAAATTGAAGGACCCCCCTCTCCGCCTCCCCCATCAAATAATAGTACTCCATGTCTGGGGGGGGGGCTATTTTCCCGGAGGCTCCCCGCACCCAACGACGTCAGTACTTGGGCCTTTATTGATGCCCGTGAGGAAGGTGTGTGTGTGTGTTATACACACAATCTGCACTGGGGTGAATCCTCCCACACTAAACGTGAGATTGGGTGTCCTGTGCTGTTGATATATACAGTGGATTCCACTTAATTGGGACACCGCTTAGTTGGGACAAATCTCAAAGAAACCAAACCAAGAAGCCAATAGTAAATTTGTATTTTTAATTGGAACAGCCGCTTAATTGGGACAAAAAGCCTCGGTCCCGATGTGTCCCAATTAAGCGGAATCGACTGTACATCTCTTGTCTTCCGCTTGTATACAAAGCACGTAGATTTTTGGGAAGGGAAAGCCAGAGGAGCCTGCATCCATGAGCGGAGCGAAAAATAAAAATGTACATGTAGTTAGAAAAAAAAAATATAAAGACATTTTAGGATATCTTCAGACACACTTTATTTTATGACGTCATGGCTTTTTGAGCTTATTCAAACAGGGGTGAGAGGTAATGTTCATTTTTTGCCCCTTTAGTTACACATTACATGACAACTTAAGTGCACTGCATAGTTGGCAGGTCAGACAATACAGAACCAGTCAACTATATGTGTGTGGGCTATATATATATATATATATATATATATATATAAGGTCTTACCTGCCATGGTACCCTACCCTTGTGAATCTAAATATTGGTTTCTTCTTTTGCCTACTGGTGTTCAGATGCATGATGTCATTCACTCCAGTACAGTTTCTTTAAATTACAGTTTTAGGCCAATGCAAATATTTAGTGACAGCTTGATTATAATATAAACAAAAACATCAACTTGTTTACTAATTATTAACAATTATAGTTTATTCTTAAAATAGAGTGCAGCTGTCTTTTGTTTTTTTTTAAGATTTGAATTCAAATTTCCTATGGTCAATATCTGCTTAGGTTTTCATCATGGTTACTTTCACCATCAAATACAGTCAACTTTGAAAAAAAAAAAAAGTTTTAAAAAGAGAAACACAAATTACAGATATGACAAAAATTATCTTTAAACTTCTGTGCATTTTTTTTAATTAAGTCCTCTGTTCATATTTTTCTGACATGAAAAAATAAATCAAGACGATGTTAATATTTGAGTTTTAAAAAATACTGTATAGATAAACGATGCCAGGAAACACAAATAAAACTTAATAGATAGTTCTTTTTTTTTTTAAGTATAAAAAAAGTCATGGAAATGTTACATGTTTAGAAAAAAAAAATCAAATAACAAATAAATTTACAGATTTCATTAATGACCCCCATGACAACAGGGAAGGCAGATAAGTAGAATTTACCCTATTTCTTGTGGATTGTATGTAATTTACTTTATCAGATAAGTAGAATTTACCATATTTCTTGTGGATTGTATGTAATTTACTTTATCAGATAAGTAGAATTTACCCTATTTCTTGAGGATTGTATGTAATTTACTTTATCAGATAAGTAGAATTTACCCTATTTCTTGTGGATTGTATGTAATTTACTTTATCAGATAAGTAGAATTTACCCTATTTCTTGTGGATTGTATGTAATTTACTTTATCAGATAAGTAGAATTTACCCTATTTCTTGTGGATTGTATGTAATTTACTTTATCAGATAAGTAGAATTTACCCTATTTCTTGTGGATTGTATGTAATTTACTTTATCAGATAAGTAGAATTTACCCTATTTCTTGTGGATTGAATGTAATTTACTTTCTCCAATTTATTAACGCTGGATGGAATAAGCGATCCTGTCAGGACTTGAGAAACAGCCCAGCACTCACAAGGAGCTTCAATCTGGGACCTTCAGGTTATCAGTCACCAAAATTACAAACAGCTAACTGTATACGTTAGTTGCTTATCCCATAATGTATTCAAGGTAGAGAAATAAGAACAGTACAGACAAGCATGAGGAAACCATAAGTCATTTAATAGTTTTTAAAATATCTCATAACGCAGTGATATGGTTAAGTAAACATCGACTCTTCACTGTTACAAAAAAAATCACATTAGGTTTAAAAAAAAATGTAATTATGGGTAGTTAGTTAATCTACATAAGTAAAAAAATAAGTGAACAAAAATACAAGAAACGTCATAAATCAGTTTTAAATTTTGTCAGATTTTTAATAAGTAAAAATTATCTAAGCAAAATTCAGTGAAACATTTACATCTACAGTAAAATTCTGTGTCGGGTTGATAATGAACCGATATAAAATAATAATAATAATACAGCAGTCAGTGGTGTATAAAGGGAATGTGCCCTAAGTTTCCTTTACAATCTGCATTACAGTTTATACATCATTTTATTTAAAGAAAATTATTTTAAGTAAAAATTTTAAAAAATGGCACTTTACAGCTTGGGAAATATATTTCACTCAGTAACAAAAACAATTACGACCTGAAATATTTTATGTTAGGGGGTACATGTATAATGGTTTAAAAAAATTAATAGTCACTTATTGTAATATCACAAAAAATTCAGATTTCAAACAGTATTTTTTGTCGAGTACAGTGTTTGTATCTTTTGTAAAAGATAGTCCTCTGTAAGTGAGTATACATAAATTTGTAAAAATAATTAACAATATTTCTTTCATTTAGGCCTATTGCACAACAATTTAATTCTCATACATAAAAACAACTGTTTTTTTTTCTTTTGTTGGTTGCAAATAGATGCAACTGGAATACTCCAGTTATTTAAAGTTTGGCTGGTTCTCTCTTTGGTGGTGGAGTTATGGCCTCCTGCCAGTAGTTGGCTCTCTCTAAAGTCCTGTTGCCTTGCATCATGGCGCTGTAGAGGTTCTTATAAATCTTCAGAGAGAATAACATACAATTAATAAAAATTAGGAGAAAGTGACAAAAAAAATTAATCTAGAATAAATGTTCTATAGTGTTTATTTGCTGATGATGATTTTATGAGGTACTGAAAACCACTGAAAAAATGTGAAGGCATCTGTAAAACCTTGAAATTGTCAAGAGGAAACAAATAAAAAATACATCTACCGTCTGGTTAAAGGTAGTAAATGAGTAGAAATAGTAAGATTTGAATCAAATAAAACTCTATAAAATGAAATTGATTTATTAAGCCGAATATCTAAATACTTTGAACTTTCATCCATTTTCTAAGATTTTGTTAAAAAATGCTTTCTCATCTTCCCATAAGGGGAGAAAACCTAATAATTTTGTGCACTCGCTGAAACACAAATGACCTAGCCTAACCAGCAGTGAATACAGTTTACTTCTTACAAATTTACAGTTTTAAATTAGATTGGTTTCTTTTAATAGATAAATGAATGGGCTTTAATTTGATTTTTTTTTGTCTGTTTACATAAATGTAAAGTACAGTGCTTCTCAAACATGTATGCAACCAGACATTGCTGTGTATATTTATTAGCAACATTTATATATATAAATAAGTAATTATGAGATTATTTACAATCCATATATTAGCGCCTGTTTTTTAGAAATCGTTAGTTTGTGTAAATATAAATGCAATTTATAATTAAAAAGAAATTTTTGAATTTTATTTGTTTTGGTATACATGTACCAATTTTTCATGGTCCAATTTTGATGATTCTTTATAATAACACACAAAGAGGGTGAAAGAAGTTTGAGCGGAACTGCAAGATGCTGTATTTTTTTCAAAGTTGCATTACCTGACCATCAGAGCAGCCAATGGGAGAGCTGAGTATAAAATCAGGCGGTGCTATGGCATCGACCAGGGAGACAGCATCAGGTTTAAGCAACAAGCACAGCTGCAATATGGCCTCTCTGATTATCCTTGGTGGATCACCACCTGAGACGTATCCACCTGATAACAGGTAAGTGAAAAAACGTAAGCCAATCTTAAATCGCAAACAAATGAGAGCATCTATTAACTTTAATTAATATTTTATACAATACATCAACTCAAGAAAAAAAAACACATTAAAAAAAGGTTGCTGTAAAGTTGTTTTTTTTCTTTTTTACTGCTGAAAGGAAATTGAATGCTGTGTCCATTACTATCTTTAAACATATACTAATCGTGGAATTTAACACAAAAAAAAAAAGCCCATCAAATGAAAAACACTTAAAAATTCATTCTTAAACATATACATATATAGCAAGCAATGAATGGAAATAGAACGGACCTTGATACAGTGTAGCCAAATGTTTCTCTATGCTCCACAAGCCATAAAGAGCACAGAGTCTCTGCAAAACCGGTCTTATAGTTAAAGGAGTTGGCTCATCATTTTTCGACTCCAGTATTTGTGCAAAGCGCTCCAATGCTGTATGCTGAGAGCATAGGAAAAAAAAAAGATAATTTTAAAATAATGTCATCTTTCATCTGGTTTTATTTTATTTAAGGGTGAAAATCATAAAAGGTTTTTTTTAGAAAGCAATTTAAAAAAAAAAAATAATTTTAAATGCTGTTTTTTTTTTCTGTGTACATAAATTTAAAATACAGTGTTTCTCAAACATTTACACAATCCACTTGAAAAATTTTATAAACAAGCAAATTTAGATGTGATTAAGAACAAAGGGTCAAGATTTTGAAAAAAAAAACCATCACTCAAAAGAAAATCTACGTTGTAAAATTACTGCACTAGATCAAGAAAGAAAATCTTTAGTTTATAAGTCCAGAATACAGCAAAGTGAGATAGAAAATACATCTTTCAATCTTCTTTTAATAGGCAAATTTAAAAATATTAATCAGGAAGAACATAAGTTAAGGCTTTGATTTAAAATTAACTGTTTCCTATTTCAAATTTAAAACAAAAAAATTCCCTTAACCGATGTGGTCGTTTGGGACGGATGGACACATCAACAGATGGACACACCAACAGATGGACACATCAACAGATGGACACACTAACAGATGGACACGTCAACAGATGGACACGTCAACAGATGGACACACCAACAGATGGACACACCAACAGATGGACACATCAACAGATGTGCTATCTTTGAGCTGTTGGACATTTGTGGCACCCATCTCTCCAAGTCAGCTGCAAATATTTTTGGTTTGACCAGGGATTGACATAGTACCTTTTGCATGTGAAAGGAGTTCACTATTGACTTCGCTATCCAACCGCTAATTTCTAATATACCAGCTTGCAAACCACACACATCATGTAATATATTCTTAATAGATTCAGAGATTAAAAAAATGTCTGCATCTGCAGAGTAAAGAAATGGCTCTGAGAAAAAAAAAAGCAGAGAGTTTAGTAATGCTTACTTCAATATAGGCAAGTGCAAGAGATCTACAGTAATAAGCCTGACTGTCGTTCCTAGCAGTGAATGAATCTTTACCAGAGCTGCTCTGTTCTGCTAGGCGCCTGTTGCTCTCCACCAGGAGATAACACACAAGCCACTTGTAGGCATCAAGGGCAACTGGCAATTAGCATAAAAAAATAAACAAACTTTAAAGTATTTTTTTTTGTACAAAATCAACACTGTTTTAAGAATAAATAATTCATCTCTGTCATTGGATGGGCGGATGTAAAAACTCCCCAAAAATAGTCGGCTGCATTGTTGAAGTGGTGAGCTTCTGCCCACAAATAACCCCATAAGTGAAACATGGTAATAGCAAGCTCAAGGGTATCCTCATAACTGTATGAAACTATAGCTCAGTAAAAATTGTAATCAGCGTTCTTGGCTGTTGAGTCAACTTAGGAAATATATCAAACAAGTTTTTTTTTTCTTCCTCTGTTTACAGATACCTGAAAAAAAAAATCACCTTCATCCCATTCTGTTTCTAAGGTACCACAGCAGAATATATATATTATACAGAATGGTAATCCTCATTTGGAATAATATTTTCTGACCCCTTCCATATTGGTTACTATTTTAACTAACTCAATGACACGATTAATTTCATGTGGTACATCAATGTATCATTGTTTATCGAGCATCTATTATTAATCTGAAAAGAATGTAATTTAGTTTTCCCAAGGCCGGAACAACTTTTCATTAGCAGTCAGTCTATCATTCAGTTTTTAATAGGATTGTTTTAATTTTAACTGACTTTATCCTTTTTCCTATCTATACAGAGGAGTTGCAAAAACTGAAAATGTGTCAAAGAGGGTCGCAAAAGGAAAAGTTGATAACCACTTTGCTCCACTATTAGAATTTCAAATCAGCTATGGACTTGTGTGAATTAAAAATATATTAAGACTTTTGAATTATAAATATTTCATTGATATTTATTTGCATAAAAACCTCAGGTTTTATTTTTTTTTTGTAATGGGAAAAGTTCATGGCTACAAGAAAGCCGATTACACACAAAAATGGTGCAATTTTTTAGCCATTGGTAGTGTATATATTCACTGTATTCTGTGCTAAGATACTGGACCTACGAAGTTCTAAAATACAGTACCTTTATCTAATCTTTCTATATCAAACCAACTCTCTCTTTAATACAGCTTTGATATATACATGCATATGTATATACATACAATGAAATGAATTAAAATATGTTTAAAAAGAAGAAAGCTATTCAAAATAGTGATTGGACGATGCCAAAATGTTTACTGATTCTGAATTAATTTCAAATATGTAGATTTATAAGGTTTGAAAAAACAGGTCAATTGGCAAAAAAATCATTATCTGATTCAGATACCTAAAAAATGTTCTGATGTTTTCAATTCCCGATTCCTATGATTCGTCCTATCATAAACACAGTGTCAAAGCTAGTTTTAATTGATCCACCTACCTGTAGGGTTAAAGCAATCAGTAACTGTTTTGGCTGTAAATCTGGACTTCAGCCTCTGTGGGAGGGTGGTGAGAAAATTCACTGAACCTAATGGACTGCTAACAGGTTTACCTAAAACGAAGATTCAACTGTAATGTTTTCTGCTCATATAAAATATCAAAATATAATAACAGAATTCATATAATATATTTTTTTAAACAAAGAGAATATTTTTCAAAAACAAAATAATTGGTTTACTAACAAAAGAATTGTTTAGCTAGCCATAAGAATTCATTTTAATAATTAAATTATAAAAAGGGTGACAAACCTGCTGATGCATGCTCCATAAAAGAAAGTAGATAGTTGCTGGTCTGCTGAAGCAGAACATTGTTGTCTCCCTCGTAGGTGTTATTGGGGTCATGGTCGTTGCGAATATCACCAAGTCGGTTGACTGCAAATAAAGATGATCAATATAAACAAGGATGTTGGTTAAGCTGTTTTTCAACGTTCACAGTACAGATAAACTGAGAAGCTCACTTGGGACTCTTTAGCCACTGCATAATTGTATACAAAGCCTTTTTTATACATAGCTAATGTCATATTCCCAATTAACTATCAATAAATGGAAGAACTTTTTCTGGTATAGAAGAAGAAATTCCATCTCTCACTAAGATCTGACACATGTGTTTTGGTAGATATGTGTTCAACACAAGTTAATCACTTAAAAAAAACCCATAAAAATTATGATTTGCTAAATCATAGCCAAAGCCAACAGAGGTTAGTGGCATTTCAGACAGGAACTAACACAGAAGATTTGGGATAACATTCCTCACTGTTTTAACATTTCAAAACTAGATACCATTGGACTGATTTTTTTAATCACCTCTTTTCTTTCTTTTGTTTAACAAAAATTAAATTTCTCTAGCGATACAAAAGTAAATCATCAGAAGCAAAGTTCAAAAGATTTTCTATAAGCTCTTAATGGGCTGAAAAAAAAAACAACCTTTGAAATATCCATGTCCTCCACAGGCTTCGCGACACTCTTGGATTGCATCCCGAGCCACCCAGCCAGAGAGAGGCTTGCTTGCACATGAAAGAGCATGAATCTCTTTTCCCAAGTCAACCTGAACTCAAAATATCACACAAACAGAAATTTGTCAATACAACTAAAAGAAAAAAACATTAAGAAAAAAAAAATTTTGTTTAAAAAACATACATAAAAAATGCTTTGCTATGATAAAAATTTCTCCAAATAATATTGTTTCATCCACAACAATACACTTACTTGTCTCTGGCTTGAATCTCCAACCATAGAGCCGATTCGCAGCTCGACAAAATTCATGAAGAAGGAAGTAGAAAAAATGTCAAGGGCGTAAGTAGCAGCAAGATATGGGAATAACCGCCATTGCTTAAAAAAGAAACAACAGTTTCGTTAATATAAATTTGTTATCATGCTGCAAAATAAGTATGACTTATTATGTAGGAAGTAAAAGCTATTTCAAGACTAGTATATCGGATAAAGTGGGTTGTTGTGCTAGAATGATGCCCAGATATTGTTAACACAGAACAAGTAGTTATTTGAGAATGCTAAATCAGGAAGAACTGGTCAAGGGGGAGAATCATAACACAGGCTACTAGGTTTTGAACTCTAAACTATCAGGTTAGAAAAATACATTCAATTAAAAAAATCACCATCTCCCTAAATTCACCCAGTTTGATTTTATAAATGGTTGTAAGAAAAACAGCAACAACTAAAAACAACAGAATAAATTCAATTTAATGCTTAAAAAAATGCTGGAATACTATGTTTTTGTTAAAAATCAAATACTCATAAAGCTAAATGATTCTGGAAAATATACAATACATGTAGTAAGTTATACAATGTGATTCATTTCAGACTCTGACCAACTAAAGACATTATGCTTCTGAGAATTTATAAAAGTATTACATTTCTCAGCATGCAAAATCTAAATCTGTTTTGTTAGGGAAACAAAAAAATATTGATAAAAAAATTTGTTTACTACATTTTGTGTCAAATTACTATTACTTGTGCTGGATGCTATGATAGTTTTAATTTTCTGCAGTAAGTGTCAATACTTAATTTCAGTCAGCTTCAATCTTCGAACTTAATGTTTTGACTGACACTTTCACAAAGATATCACAAATTATAATTTTATAAAAGTAACAATGGCCTGGTTATGAATAAGAAACATTTTTCTCCACATAGCATTTAAACCATTAATAGATGAAGGACTCTTTAAAATACAAAAACTGATAAATTTTATCTTATCAATCAGTACAGAATCAGAACAATAAATGTAACTTGTTATAATAAAAAAAAGTCAGCCCATGAACTGTTTATCATTTGTAATCCATTCAGCAAAGAAAACAAAGATTATTTACTACTAATGTTGTTTTTGTTGTGACCTAGTGGTAGTTAGGTTACCTGAAGCTGGTATTCTATGACTGCTATCTCATCTTTGTCTGGTCCAAACTGGCGCCTGACAGCCGAATACCTGATTGCTATGGGCATGCAGAGTCTCAGGTTGGCCACACCCATACCCGTGATACCAACTCTTCCACCAGAAAGTGCCCCCAGAGAAGCACCAAATCTTTTGCTTGGGTCCTGCAAAAATTTTAATTTAATAAAAAAAAATACAATGGTCAGAAAGAATCTTTTGGTAAATAAGTAAGTAATAATGTATTGCTGTAATATGTTTCACTTAACATTTAGATTAATACCTTATAAGGAGTGGCATATTCTCCATTTTGTGTAACATCACCAAACTTATCAAGCAGATTTTCTCTCGGAATCCTAAACTGATTAAAAGCCACAAACCTGCAAAAAAACAGAAAAGGATAAAATAATTACATCAAAAAAATGAAAAGTAAATTTTTATTGAAGTTCTACTATTTTTTTTATCATGTCCTAAATTCAAAAACTGCCCATTACTATCGAATATTAGAAAAACAAACAAACAACGGGCCCACCTATTTTAATTCTATACCAAATTTACAACCTCAAGAAGGTAATTTTGTCACACCACAGTCTTACACCACTGAGTAACCATGGTGTAAACAAGAAACAGAAAAAATCTATAGATTATAAAATAAAAAAACTGGGCCATACCCATTGTCCAAACCGTTCAGTCCAATCTTTTCACCCATGTCGCCGACTAATACTCCGGGTAAAGCCAGCAGTGTTTTAGGGTCCCTGATAGGGGCCACAAACGAATGAAGGCCATGACAAAGACCATCTTCTGTGTACAGCTGAGCGTAGAGGATTCCATGAGTGGCTTGTTTACCTAAGTTCCCTACCCATATTTTGGTGGCTTCAAAGTCTGGAGTGTTAATAACGAATTCCTAATGCAAAAAAAAAAAAAAAAAATAATGGTTCAAAAAAAAAGGAAATGTAAAAAAACAACATGAATTTTATAAATGTATACTAATTACTCTCAATCTATTTGCATTTAAATGTCTCAATCTTCTTTATTTCAATACCCCAGGTTTAACCACAAAAAGTATGTTTTTTAAAGAAATGTTTTTACAACTAACAAGAAACATTGCACATTATTCATAGGGGAAATGCTAGATTAATTGCTGAAGTTCATTTGAAAACTCCAGCTTTGCTCATGTGTAAAATGTTACACCTCACAGGCTGCCTCTGTGATATTTAAATTAGAACCTCTCTCTTATTTAAATTGAACGTTCACCACATATACAGTTTAACGCAATAATTTTTGACATTCAGCATTCAAGCACAGTAAATGATAGAGCCTATGAATATATAAAATTAATTATATTTTAGTAGAGAGGTATCCACAAATGATGCTTGGGATTAATACAAAGTTTAAAAAAAATTCTTAAATGACATACTTGGGTCTTTGAATCATATGTTGCAGTGGTTCTCATGTTCTTGGTATTGCTACCATGGCTTAGTTCTGTGAGGATAAAGCATCCAAAGTTCTGCCAGTTACATGAAAATAAAATTGTATCCACTGAATTAACATGGAATATTATTATGTAGATAAAAGTCATGAAGTATATATATAGCACAATTTTAAAAAATGTAAAAAAAAATAAAAAATAAAAAAAATGAAACAACACCTGATGAGCCTTGTTTTTTTCCACAATGTCGCTATGTCGTTGAGAACCCATATTACGTACTGATCCAGCAAACATCTGCAAAATGTAAAAAAAATAAATAAAAAATAGACCAATTTATTATGATCAGTAAAAAAAAAAAAAATTCTAAAATCAGTTCAATGGCTTACAAGCCACAACTTTCTTAATAAAAAATGTTAATCTGTAAAATAATACAAAATCAATACCAAATATGGGGATAAATTATTATTTTAGACACAAGCTGTTCATTAAAAAAAACAGATAAATCAGATGACAGTAAATCTACACAGGCAATTTAATGAATTATGACCTGAGCAAAATTTTACTATTAACATGACCAAAATGCTTTTTGTTAAAGTAAGTTAAGAACATAAGAACAATGCATAAGACCCAATTTGTGATGGTTGAAAACTAGTAAACCATTTTTTTTATTTGGCAAGCTAGTCAAATTTTATTCAAAGAGCTTATAATGACCAATGTAAACAATAAGAAAAAAGTCATAAAGCTCAGTGACTAAAAAATAACTGGTATTAAATGATTTCTGCCACTTTCAGACAATAAAAAAATGTAGCAGTATACCTGTAACACTATATTTTCGTATATAATGTTATGTACTTGTTGATGTAATGCTTCTCCAAGGTAACACTGTGTGTTCCTCACTGCTGCTTCAGATAACTATACTGGTTTTATGTAGCTGCCGATATCATAACTGGTTTATAATCTTAAGTAGCGTTCAGTCTCGTTGCACTCTCAAACAACACACCAATCAATGAGGCAAAGTTCCACGATTCAATTATATTTATTCAACAATAAGAAAACATATGTAGTATGAACTTGTGTGCAGCAGTATTCACAAAAATGCTTCGTACACTCACTTAGTATCCTGTGTCCCCGAAAGGATTATACAGACATACTTTGACACTTAGTATCCTGGGTCCCCGAAAGGATTATCCAGAGATATTTCAATAAAATAGACTTTGACTGTGTACTGTAAAACTCAATAACTTGATAGCTTGTGCCTCTATTATTTCTCCACTAACTTCTCCTCTAACTATCTCTACAACTGGTGTCCTGATGTCTCTATCGTCAGTCTGTCGAACTGTCGGTCTGTATCTCGTAGGTCTCGATATCCTTCGTCGGTCTGACAAAATTTCAGTTACCTCACATTTTTATGTGATTGTGAATTATCACGTGCCCCAAACGCCCAGAACATTTGATTGGTTCCCTAACACCCTTTCTAACTCATCTACATATTAATGACTCTTATTCCAGCCTAGGGATTGGTGCGGCTAAAAACTCACTCTGGGCTAGTATTCCTTTGTCTGCCTAATTACATCTATCGTCACCTATCTCTGGGGGTCATAGACCTGTGATGACAACCAATTTTACCCTAAACAAAGATCAACCGCTGGAATTCTAGTTATCAAAACATATGACTGTATCATGGACCCATGAGTTTGACAGTGGTTCTAAAATTGTATAGACCTATCTAAAGCTATTGTTACAATACCATTTAAGTATTAACTATGAAATGACATCAAAGATTCAAAGATATAAGTTACTACAATTACCAAATGCATGTAACACAGATTTTTTATTCTTTACATTAGTGCAGCGTGCTGCATTATATTTTATCATATTATGAATAGTCCAAAAAATAACAATGGGAAGTCAAAAAATACAATTGATGCTGAATGTATATGATTATATGTTAAGATGTACATGATTTTAAAAAAGCTAATTTCAATTAGTAGACTGAAATAAGAAGAAAGCTGCATTTAAAATGTTACCTCAATATTTAAATTCAACTTTGCGGATACAGTCCAGTCATACATGCCAAGAGCTTCAGTAAAAGCTTTATATTTCAACGGATTTCCATAAAGCTCTTCATCAGGTAAGAAATCATAGCTTGCAACATGTTGAGTTCTCCTGAATGTCAGTTCTCTCTGCTTCTCCAAGGAAGGTGTTTCATAGCCTTTTGAAAATACAGGGTCATTCTCTAGAGTCTGGAATATTTTGTACTGGAAAAAAAAAAACGTATCATCTTATTCTAAATAAAATTTGAACCATAGTGATTAAGAAAAAAACATGACCTTTTAACATCTTGACAAATTGTTAAGATGTCTTTTTTAAAATATATTTTAGAAACTGTACCTTAAACTTTAAGATATCTTCTCCTTCTAGGAAGAGAGCCATTTCCTTCCAGTTAAACGAAGCATCTTTCCTATAAGCATCTAGAGGACCTGGTGGAAAATCTTTTAAAAAAGTTAAGCTTTTAACACCATCTGGTTCCACACTGCTGCCACTAGTTGCACTTATTACAGTTTGTGACATTCTTCTACTAGTACTAGATGGAAAGAATAATTTATCAAATGAAAACGCAAGATACATTTAAATGTGATAGAAGCTCACAAAAAATTAACTAGAAAAATTATTAAGTCCCCCTTTTTGATAGTGAAACCCGAATCCAAAAAATAATATTTTTCTATATTTTCTATATTCAGTCCAAATAGCAATTTTTTAAAAGTTCTAAGACACTTTCTTATAAACGGGTATAATATTATGTTAGTAAGTCTCAATATCTTGTCATCATTTGAAATTTATTTTATGGTAAACGCACTTGCTATGGCACCAGCAAGTCAGAACTCTTATTATTTTTGTCCAAGTACCAGCCATAGATATTGCTCCACACCCTAACCCTATCCCTAATCCTAATCCTAACCCTATATTTAAATATTTTAAAAAATAATTTTTTAAAATTGCAACTTTTGATGATTATAGGTCAGTGACTTTCATACGCTAACTTGCTGGTGCCGTAGCCACTGCGTATAGTAAAACTAAATCTTGTTAAATGTACAGTATATTACACTAAATTTTGAAGCAAAGGCCAAAGTATATTGTCGAATATTAGAATGGCAAATTCTAAATACAGCGCCTGGCGAATACATTGAGTGGATATTTTTTATGAAAATATTAAAAGTTGCACACTTACCACTAATTTAACAAGTAGGTTAACAGATCATCATCATATTAGGCATTGCTTTTCTTAGCGAACTGTAGAAACATCAGACAGGGACCGAATAACTCTAATTTACAGTTCAAAGTTCTTATAAAAAAACTAAGAGTAGCCTCCTCTTGTAGCTCGAATAGATTTCTTCTTTTATCTTTTACTCACACTGTACATTTGAAAACCACTGAGCTAAATAAATCATTGTTCAATACTGGATTAAGTTCTATTGATGCCTTGAGCACCAATTAATTTTGGTGCCCCACCCTCTACCGAATATAAATTGATTCAAACTCACTGTTTTTTTTTAGATCTTTTTTTCCCCCTTATAATAAAAAAGATTAGAAAGTGCACAATAAAAAGTAAAGCTCCCTTAGCTTAAACTGGGAAATGAAATGTAGATTTCATATGTTTCTATAACCTCGGATTATGAAAGGATTGTATGGTCACCATGGTGCCCAGCCGCCTTTACTTCTTCAACTTAATCAGGTACCCATTTAAAGCTGGGTAGACTTGAGGGACGACTTTGCACCTAATTTCTTCTGGAAAAAATTCCCATAGTTCTCAACGAGGATGGAACCCAGGATCTCAGGTCGACATTCACATATCTAGGCCTACACGACTCGATCATCCGTCCCACACTATTGCACAATAAAAGGGGGCATAATTTGTTATATCTAGATATTCTGGAGGTTGGTGTTAGTTTTTTTTTTATTTCCTTACATCGGTCGATTAATGCCCTTACATCGGTCGATTAATGCCCTTACATCGGTCGATTAACTGTCCTTACATGGGTTGATTAATGTCCTTACATCGATCGATTAATATCCTTACATCGGTTGATTAATGTCACTACATCGGTTGATTAATGTCCTTACATCGGTTGATGAATGTCCTTACATCGGTTGATTAATATCCTTACATCGGTTGATTAATGTCCTTACATCGATCGATTAACTGTCCTTACATGGGTTGATTAATGTCCTTACATCGGTTGATTAATGTCCTTACATCGATCGATTAATATCCTTACATCGGTCGATAAATGTCCTTACATCGGCTGATTAATATTCTTACATCGGTTGATTAATGTCCTTACATCGGTTGAGTGTAATATTTCAAACCACTATAGACTTTTGTTCACAATGTGCTGTCCCTATATCTTCTAGGTTCGAGCAAAATCTATTGAAGTTATTCATTTTGTATCAATTTCAAGCATGAATGCTTCTATTGTGAACCATCTTTTCTTAAAGTTATATGCACGCGCGTACTTGGCTTATGAGTTATTCCAGCAGTGTGTACAATCGGTAGCATCCAAAGAGGGTGGCAACTGGGGCGCTCTCCCCCGGCCCCTCACCTTAGTTGAAGTTTTTTTTCCCCATACTGAAACAAAAAAATAGACGTTTGTTTCAGATTCCGCATATGACACCCACCTTGGGCCCCTGCAAATGACACTCGCCCCAGGCCCCGCATTTAACACTCGCCCAACCCCAGAGCACTGCTAAAGCCGCCTCTGGTACAATGTCCACGTGTATATAATATATATATATATATATATATATATATATATATATATATATATTAGTCGCGTTCCGGGAGATGGCGCAATAGCATATACATGTATTTAGTACATTGTCTTTTTAGACTTGTGTATAGGCTGACTACATGGGTGCCGTGTACCAAATATCATTGGGGGCGCCACTTTAATGACCAGGGGTGTACAATTAGGGTCATCAAGGATATTTCTTTGTTCATCGCGCACTTAAAAAAAACCGTGTGCCTGGGGAAGAAGGGGTACCCCAGTGGCCTACTTTAAAGGGCCCTACATTGGGTTGTTACTGGCTTATGAACTAATATCACAAAATAACCAAACACAAAGTACAAATTCACTTCAGTTAAAAAAACAGGTCTGATAGTTTGATATTTGGCAGCCACATAGTTGGGAAAATTGAGCGACTGTCCAGACCCCCCGCCCCCGGAGTAAAATAATTTAACTGTCCGGGGGGGGGGCTCCAGTGTTTAAAGATTAATAGGGCCCTGATTCAGATTGTTCCCACTCCCCCTTTTTGTGGGCCTACGACAGACAGGGAAAACTACGAACTGCTGCTTGATTCAGGCCTCGCATTCAATTTACATTACATCATGTACAAACTCCACCCATTATGTCCAATTGCTGCTCCTTGTACGACCCTTCTTTCCAATGTATAAACCCGATGTGATTTGTGTGGCCCGTGATTTAAAATGTTTGCCCATCCTTGGCCTAAAATGTTAACCATATCACTCATAACAAACAGAAAAATGTCAGTCCAAAATTACTTCATTCAATATTTTTCAGATTCATATTTCACTGTAACAATAATTATTTTTGGTTCATCTTACATAGTTAAAGATGAGCTATTAATTCGTGTCAACAAATAATAAGTTAACTATGCACATTTGATATCCAATAACAACTTCTTTCAGATCATTAATTTTAAGCCTTAAATAAAATTCATGTATATTAAAAATAAATCATGGAACATAATTGAACGAAACAATATCTATTTTACAATTAAAAGTTTATTCTTTCTCTCCCATCTCTCTTTCAATCTAATTATCTTTTTTTTTCCAATACATACTTAAAGACTTTTAACACAATATTATATATATTAATTATTCATATAATATCCAGTGAAATGATCCATCTGTAATTCATATTAGTGAAATGTAACAAAAGATGACATGAAAATGTAACAGTCAAGTTATGACACATGATCTTCCCACCAAAGATGGAAAGACATGTGTGTCCTCTTTAGTGCCTTATTCGAAGTACACCGCGTGCACATTGACGACGCAAATGAACTGATTGTTCTTATACGTGCATGATGCACTAGAGTCCGTGGTCGGGCTCCACAAGCACCTGCTTCCAATCTTTGTTCCCTGACCCTTGTTCTGAAAAAGAAAAACCATACATACATATTTATAACGAGGAAACCCAAAGCTTTTCACCCGGGATTTGACCTCGGAAGAAATCGCCAAACACATTTGCTTAGAGGCTTCCGGGACGTATTTGAAATGTCTGAGATATCTGGTTAAGACGTCATCAATCATACTCTCTACTCTTCGCGGAAGAAATTTCTCTCCGGTCTCGGGCCCAAGCCTATATGTGTTTTCCATCTCGACTTTGGGCTTGTCAGGAATCGCCAATAATTTTTTCTGAGACAACCGCTTCCAGGCGCGGGCTGCAGCGATTAGCCGGAAGACGGATAATCCAGCACTAGGCCGGGGTGTGGCAATTGAATGCCGGGACGATATACCGACGTCGGAAGTTCCGTAGGGGAGCGACCTGTTGGACTCAGTTCTGCTGTACAGGCGGATCATTCCTCTGAAGCTGCCATTAAGTATGGACTTGGTGGAGTCAGTTTTGCTAAGGAGACGATTTCTTCCTTTGACGCTTTTTTGCTCATCTTTGCTGGTTGTTGCCTTTCAAAAGATAAAAGTTTGAGTAAATGAATTAAATTACTACTAAATGTTATAAGTGCTTTAAAAAATGAATACGAGTATTGCTCTGTAGTACATTTCCGACTGTCTGGCTTCTGTGGGATTTTGACAGGGTTGTTAGTATCGAAGTATCGGTATCGGCCAATACAGTATCGGCGATACTTTTTTAGTATTGGTTGCTGTATTGCCGATCCTTTTAGTATAAAGTATTGATTTGTATATCGCCGATACATTTTAAACAAAAAATTTTTGATACTCGATACCAATACTTTTCTGTTGCCACTATTTGCAGAAAAACAATAGCGATTTAATATATATAATATAATAATATTTGCAGAAAAACAATAGCGATTTAATACCTTGTCATCTACATAAATTCAAAGTGATTAGTAAAGTGATTGGGGACGGGTGGTCGTGCGGTGTAGAGCGCTCGACTGTCGACCGGATGGTCCAGGGTTCGAATCTCAATGAGAACCTTGGGATTTTTTCAGGTCCTGGTGAAAGTCCCCAAGTCCACCCAGCTTTAAATGGGTACCTGACTTTAAGTTGGGGGAGTAAAGGCGGCTGGGCGTTGTGCTGACCACATAACCACTTCATATGTCTAGGTTATAGAAAGATGAATTCTACACTTCATCTGCCCCGATGGCCCGTTAGGGTTAAGGGAACTTTTTTTTTTTTTAGTAAAGTGATTAGCATTAAAATTGTGCTTTGACAATGTATCCTATTGTTTTTACATTTTTTTTTAACTTGAGAATCTTACACTCATTTTAATTTAAATAAAAAATATTTTGTTGTTCTCAAAAGTATTGGAATTGTATTGGTATCGATTTTGGCAATACATTTTTACTTGAGTATTGGTATTGGCGATACTATTTTCATGAAATATTGGTATCAGTATTGACGATACAATTTAAGAGTATCGTTAACAACTCTGGATTTTGATTTTCACTATATAGGTCACGTTATGTTGACGATGAAACCCCTCCCTACTGAATTTTCATGTTATTTTCTAAGGACGTAAATGGGGAATAAAGGATGAAAAAAAAAAGACTAATAGATAAAAGAAGCCCGTAGGTCGGAAATGTAGATCTAAAACATTATGTGGGAAACTTTTATTTTATTTTATTTATACTTTAAAAAACTGTTTCTAATTATATATGACCATGCCACCATGCCAGAGTTCTGTTAACGGTAATTTCAAAATAAATCTATTTAGATTATTGGTATCTATTGCAATTATATATGTATATAAAAGGAACGTTAACCTATTTAGCGTTTGCTCATTGTAAAGATGGCAAGAAAAAAAATAAGCGCAAATAATATACACATGGGTTACTTACCCTGTCCTTGTTTGGGGCTATCTTGGGGTGCACCCTGTCGTGCTGCTCCAAAGCTTTCTGTGTCAATGGCTCAAACGACATGATGTTTTGATCTACAGAGAGAAACAATGAGTCCAAAAGATAGGGGAACCTAGAAAAAACAACTTTACAGGGTTATTATACATTGATTGCACATCCTTGATAACATATTGTTGCCATGTAATGTTTTAAGACAGTTATAATTATTTTTTAGGTTTAAAACTTAACTTTGCATTTATATAACGTTAGATATGGCTCACGTGATATAAATATGAAGGGTGTGTTGTGTTAGTGCTGCATACCGTCGATCTATCTATCTATCTATCTATCTATCTATCTATCTATCTATCTATCTATCTATCTATCTATCTATCTATCTATCTATCTATCTATCTATCTATCTATCTATCTATCTATCTATCTATCTATCTATCTATCTATCTATCATCTATCTATCTATCTATCTATCTATCTATCTATCTATCTATCTATCTATCTATCTATCTGGCTGTCTATATCAACTTTCTGTCTGTCTATCAGTCTGTCTGTCTGTCTGTCTATCAGTCTGTCGTTCCGTCTATCTATCATTCTGTCAATCTGTCTGTCTATCCGTTAATCTGTCGGTCTTTCGGTCAATCTTTCTATCTATCTATCTGTCTGTCAGTCTGTCTATGTGTCAGTCTGTATGTATGCGTGTATGTCTGCCAATTAGTCTGCCCACATGTCTATCTCTAACTGTCGGTGGTGTATCTAATTGTTTGGTCACGAAATCCACTAGTTACATACAACGTGTTTTCAGTTCTAATACTAAACGACTGAACTATAACAACTATAACAACACTAAGAGTGTTGTGCGACCAAACCTTATCCATTACTAAACTACATTCAGGGCCAATTACGGAAGTAATTAAGGAATCTTTATCAAATTACGTCCCATGTCGTGTCAAATGTTTATCAGGCTCCCCCTCCTCATCAACCCCCTCAGTCCTCCTTTACTCCCCCCCCCATGCCGTCAACTTTAAAAAAAAAATCTCAAACACATTTTCCTTGCTGGTCACGCTCGAAGCCCGAGCACTGTACATCGCCGTGCAGTTAGGTTTTATAACGGTTTGGGTTACACACTTAAGTTTGATGACTGCATACACGGAACATTGTGGTGTTCGATCATAAGGGCGATGTTTACAGCGAGGTGACGCAAGTACATACGGGTCGTCCATACATTACGTCAACAAATTAAAGCACTATTTAGACCCCCCCCCTTCCTTGTCAAACCTTCGGTGGACACCCCCTCCCCTCCTTAACGTACATTTTTACCCCCCACCCCCGCCTACATAAATATTTGACAAAATATACGTCTGTTAGGCAATTTCAAATTTAATTTGTTTTTTTTTTGTTCTTAATTGTTATGGCTAAAAATATTTCCAAGGGAGTTAATTGATATAATCTAGTACACTATACTAAACTGATATAAACTAGTACACTGTACACTAAACTGATATTTACTAGTACACTGTATACTAAACTGATATTTAATAGTAAACTTTACACTAAACTGATATTTACTAGTACACTGTATACTAAACTTCTTATAAAATACGCTATAAGACACCACGAACTTATTTCTTTTGTCGGAGAATGACACATGCCTCCAAATGTCAACCGTCTGTTGGATGCGGGGTCAAACGATAGTACTCTTTCTAATTTGTTTCGGAAAGTATCGTAGAGTATTCTGGCACGTCTTGTGATCTCTCCTTCCTGGTCTGAGAGACATACCATGATCCACGGGGGATGGATCATAGGGGTTCTCTAGTAAGGAAAAAAAACCCATTACTTGCCAGGGTGGTGGTACTGTGGTCAATGAGGACTATCTGAGACCGCAGTATTTACAGCTGGCGGAGGTGACGGATGTGGTCGGCACACAACACCCTTCCTCTCCGTCCCACTCAAGCACACCTGCGCAGCCTGCCATTTCGGGCTGAGGGTACAGGCACACTACACCCTCCCCTCTGTCCGAGTGGCAGGAAAAACCCCGTTCCTTGCCATTCTGGCCGATCGGCGACACACACACCCTCGTTGGTCTGGCAAAGTTTGGGCGGCGATTAAAACCCGAATCTTCTGCCAAACCTGCAGATGATAGCGGGCACATTTCACCCCGCCGCTCTGTAAGGGGATGGCAGACGATCATCGAAGCGCCGCCAACAATGCTGGTGTGGTAGGCACACTAACCCTACCATGCTGGCAATGGCGGCGTTGAAAAAAAAAATTAAAAAATTAAAAAAAAAAGAGTTCTCTTTCCAATGATGACAATGGGAAGGTGATTCTACTCTCTCATTACTAATTGTACTGAGGCTCCCTTAGCCTTTCCTCCCTATTAATACTTAACAATTACAAAACAATTCACTTTCCGAAATCTTAATGAACACCCACCCACTCAGTCTTTATATTTTCAGTTAAAGTATGTTCTTAATTAAAACGAGCCTTGCGTAATGTCGACTTGGCAAAGTCTCTTGATTACATAGATGAATGAGCGAAAGAGTCGACTACATTTTGCTCTCTAAGAGCCAGATTCAATAAGCATTATCACAGGAAGGGTCCGGTGACCAGTGGAAACCATAGGACGTTCCCTTGCTTTCCTATTCGTTAAAACGGCATTGATATGTGTACAGTATTAAGCTAACTATGTACCGAATAGAGTAGGGGAGATAACCTGCTGTTGCTTGGTAACCATGTAAACAACATCATCAAGCCGCACACACACACACACACACACACACACACAAGCAATATGGCATCCACAGGAACGAGTCAGTCAGTTACCAACAATCTTTAGGTCTTAAATGGAATATAGAAATAGCATGTTGATTCGTCGTTCGTTAATACAGGTCGTATCAGGATCGCCGCTTGTGGGGCGGGGGGGGGAGGGGCACACACCCCGAGCACAAGTCCGGGCCTCGACACTTTATGACTTAACAGATTGGTGTGTATCTGACCAGAGGGTCACCAGTTGAAGTATACTGCCCGCCCCTCAATTAGCTGACGGCCAGCTGTGGTCGTACATTTGTTTAGTTTTACATTATTTTTTTTTCATGGCCTCTGTGCGTGTGTGCCCGTGTGTTTATGTGTGTGTGTGTGTGTGTTTGTGTGTGGTTTGTTTTTTAGGCATTGTGCATTAAGGACATGTTCCCGTATTATTTCCGAAATCCAATGTATAATGCATAATAGAGGGATAACAGCGGCGTAACACAGTGAGGGCGGTAAGCTCCGGGCGCCATTCTCAACAGTAGCGTGGCAGGGTTTTCGTAAAGAGCCCGTGGTCAAGACGCCCACTTGCATGGTGCCTCCATTGCAAGTCACGCAACTGAAAGGGGGAGGGGGTTTTTGATTTTTTAAATTTACTACCCTTTCCGTTTTGAGCAGTAAGGACGGTTGATATCTGTTATACGGCGAAAATAAACAATTACCAATTCAATAATATCCGACATCTTTTTATTCGGACAGAGGTGTGTGCGTAGGAAGGCGTAAAGGGGGGTAGTGGTGGTATATATGGCTTGTATGACTTTTACACTAATCCCTACAAACGTCACAAGCCCCCAACCCCGAGAATCGCTTAGGCCTCGTCTAACCAGTAGGCCTATTTACACCTCTACCTGACTGGCGCATTAGCGACGACATCAATGTAACTCGCGTGAGTGGGGTGGGGGGGGGGCGAAACAGGGACGTCTGTCACTGAGAGGAACCCCCCCCCCCTCCCCCAACCTTTTATTACATGTCAAGATTGAAAAGTGGATTATTTACTATGTTTTGTATTTGTAATTTAGTTAGCCTATTTCTAACTCCGCTCTCGTCAATGTGAGTTTCTTTTTCTTAATCTTCATTCTTTACCGATTTAACAAGATTTTTTAATATTTTAAAGATCAGTAATCGGTTGTTCTAAATAACACAAGTATAATAAATTATTACACAGTCCACGTAGTTTCAAAAAGTTCTTTCTTCTCTCCCAAACTAATATTTCCAAACTTACCATTAAAGGAAAACATATTTTTTTTTTTAAACTGAAATTAAATCCATTTGTTGATACACGATATCTGTCTTTCTGTGTGAAAATGATTTTCTCTAATGAAGTTAACAATATTGAAAGATCTAAGAAGAAGAGAGAGAAGAGAGATAGAGAGAGGAGAGAGTGGAAGAGAGAGAATGTGGGTGTTGTGGTCAAACCTAACTTATTGTTATGTTGTAATGTCTATGCAAGATAAGAGTTATATGTAGGCCTACACAAGAGTAATGATCTAATAGCCTTTTATGTAATCTACCATAAGTCAACAATCGGTACAAAAGAAAGTATTGTAGAATAGTAAGACACGCAAAGTACACAGAGGTCTTACAAGAGTAGCGAGAGGCCAAACAGTTTCAGAAAAAGTAATTGTTCGACCCCCCCCCACCCCCGGGCCAAAAGCACTTCATTAACAGTGGCCTTGGTCACGACTGCTTTTATGCAGTGGCTAAAAAAAACTCTACACGCATAGGCGCGCCCGGGGACCCTAATGGTGAGAGGGGAGGGGAGGTCCTAAATGGCTCTACTTTAAACCCATTAAGATGCCACCCGTTATTTTCAAAGGCCACATATTGATTTCTGTCCCCGGGGCCCCAATCGATCTTAGTCCGCCTCTGTATACATGTGAAGGTTTATTCAATAAAATCGGCGTTGGTAGTAAAAGAAGGGCGCAAGAGCCATTTTGTTACGATTAAGTGACGAAAGATTATCTATTCGTGCCCGCCTCCCCAACTCCAGTGCCGAATCTAGGGGGGGCTTGGTCTCTTTGGGGGCACCTGCATTTTGGCATTCGACACCATTACATGAGATAATGAACTTAATATTTAATGTAAAAAAATGGGGCCCCCTCCCCCCACCCTAGGTACGCCTCTGCCACCCCTCACCCCCCAAAAAAAAACAACAACCTCCACATTGGCTATAACATTACTCGAGCATCACCCTCAAATTCCGCCCCTGTTCCATACGCACAAGATGTGAACCCCTTTTCGACGTCACGGATGGTATCTGAATGGGTTACTCGACTTTATTTATTGTGACTTAAAACTGAAATGTTTTAATCCAGACTAGCCTGACCCACAAACGGCTATAATATGGCTATAGACGCTTCTCAACCCCTGGTAGACGTACCCAATGAGGTACTGGGAAAGTTATGCACTGGTACGCAAGCGACATATAATTCTCGCTTATAACAGAAGAGTTTGGAGAAGGTTGCCGGTTGGCTGCGTGACACATCACTAAACCACGTGACTAAGTATCGCATTAGACAGATAAAAAGCGCATTCCGTAAATGAAAATAAGTACACTTGTTCTTACGTGCGAGGGGTAATTGCAGACATGCTTTAGCACCCTTTAAGGTAAAGTCGCGAACAATTTTCAGAACTGCTGTCATACAGTCAAGTCAAGTATGTATCGTTCCGTCATCCCTTGGGAACCATCGGGGAAGATGAAAGTGCTTCATATATTTGCATACATTTATATAATTATAGAGTTAGTCTAGTCAGGATTAAAACGCTTCAATAGAAAAGTACGACTAGGTTAATGCTGTCGAGAAGGGAAGCAACCCAAACACTTATCAGGGGTTCTAGTCCATTTGAAACAGTTAAACTGCTGTTAGATGATTTAGCACAATCGTGGGCGAGTGTGATCGTATGGGCCCATGCGAGTGGGATCGTATGGGCCCCAGGCGAGTGGGATCGTATAGGCCCCAGGCGATTGTGATCGTATGGGCCCCAGGCGAGTGTGATCGTATGGGCCCCAGGCGAGTGGGATCGTATGGGCCCCAGGCGAATGGAGAATGTCATGGGGGTCCAAGGTTACGTGGGCTGCACCAATGAAAAGACACAAATCTGTCAACATATACCTAAACTTCTACCACTCTGGCATAGGGGACGCATGCCCGAGAGGTGTAAACAGCGAGACTGTCGACCTGAGGGTCCCTGACTCGATACCCTCAGGTAACGACTATGTTTATGGTGCGTCTATTGCAATCGCTTTCTCTGCTATGGTGGGGGATGAAAGACGCCCCGTTATTGGTTTAATACTATATAAGAGCGGTGCAAAATGTACGTATAAACAACATAAGCTATAGCTTAGGGCCCCCACTTTCTTGGGGGCCCCAAAATAATTTTACAAGTTAGTGATTGTCATATATATATATTTAAATATTTGGCACTGACCTATATAATATCTTGACTAATAAAGGGCCCCTATATCTCAACTGGCTTAGGTTCTTATCAAGCCTAAATCCGGCCCATCTCACCCTTAGAGAACTAACACAGACAACTCTGACATACAGGTTGACCTTTCACCCATTTACTAAAATCAAGACCGTTTTTTTTCAAAGATGATTTAGAGAGCCATAGTAGGAACTTTTAGAAATGTTTTTTTTTTAACTTATGGTGGGAATGGCAAGATGAGGCCCCGTTAGCATTAGCTTTGATAGTGATTTATACTTGAAGGGTCTCTTTTAACAATTGGGTACTAGGCAGTCACATTGCCCATCTATAATAGTGGCCCTGAATACACTACTAATAAGCACAACAACAACCAAAGAGGTCTACGTTTTGTTATTAGTCAGGGGAGATAACATGTTGGACTAATTAGTCAGGGAGATAACATGTTGGACTACTTAATCTCCCCACCATGTGTGCTCAATTTTTTTCCCTATGCGGGACATGTTGAGAAAAGGGTACAAATGACTGCATTCAATGGGTAAAGGTTTCTTGCGACCCATAGGTTCATCTGATTCCCAAACTTCCTTTCATCACCCATTCACTCCAATGACTTGGACGGTGTTGGTTAATATTCTTTCGTCAATAGGTGCATTTGGATCACTTACAATTCTAGTAATCTCCCCTTAATTTTCTTTATGATTTCGTTCTCTTTGATTTTATACATGATATCTGACCTCGCGCTCTTTGAAACTCTGTTCTAATGACTCCCATTTTCAACTTTGAAATCCGTTTTCATGGCCTTCCCCTCTAATCATATTAATATTAGAAGTTTGAACTCATTTAGTCGCCAGTCATAGACGTAAATCAATTCTACATCTGTTTGTTTAATTTTTCTTGAGATTGTAAATCAATATAATTTAAAGTATGTTCTAGTACAGTACTTTAACCAAAGAATACATGTAAAACTTCAGTGTTAATTTAACTTTGGTTGATATGTTTTTTTTAAAGCCTATATCCTGTGTTTTTATTTATTTTCAAGGGAAAACCCTGTAATTTTTTGTTTTCATAAACGCACTTGTTAGAAGACCAGATAAACCATTATATTAGGGTATAAGGAACATGACATATATAATTTTTTTTTTTTCAGAATTTAGGGATAGGGTTAGGGATAGGGATAGGGATAGGGTTAGGGATAGGGTTAGGGATAGGGTTAGGGATAGAGATAGATATCAATTTGCGCGAAAATCCCCGGAAAATTAGTAACGGGTCGACCGTTCATATGCTAGTATTCGACCCTCTAGAGGGTCTCGTAACAAGTGCCTTTAATAAAATACTTTTTTTTTCTTAAATTATTATATTTTTTTTTGCAAAAATTTTAAAATAAAATAATAATAATAAAAAAAAACAAAAGAGTATCAAGCATTATTTAGGATATAGTTCCACGATTCGCTGGCACCGGACCTGCGTCTGTCCCAGTTTAGTAAATTCCATTTCATTGCCAACTGTTTACTCAAGCGATTTGTAACAAAAAATTAAAATGCTGGTATTAATTCTCTACATTAATTATTATGAGCAGTACGAAAATGTGCACCCGTAAATATGACAAACATTTAACGTTGTTGTGGCTTAATAAATTTATTATTCACACCTCGATAATTCCCCGGATGTTCTTATAACCAACTTCTGTACAGCGATGATTGATACATTTTTAGAGCATTTTCGAAAAAAAATGCTCTATTGTCCCCGTTTTGTCTGTCTGTCTGTCTGTCATCACCCTAGATCTCAACAACCATAAGTCCTAGACCCATGATGTATATATCATTTTATAGGTCTTGGCCTGCCAAGAAATTACTTTTTTCCATTTCGCGATCTGACCTCTGAGGGCCGTAAAATGGGCTTAGTACCGTTTTTTACTATATAAGCTATATTAATAAAGGAGCGCCTATATCTCAGCAACTATAAGTCCTAGACCCATGATGTATATATCATTTTGTAGGTCTTGGCCTGCCATGTGTACATCAAAAGTGCATTTCGCGATAGGACCTCTGGGGGCGGGCTTTTCAGAGGCTCCTAAGGGCCCTCATATCTTATATAATACATACATTGTACGTTCAATAACCCATTCATTTGGTGCGAAATACTGCAGCACGTAGTTTCACCAAGATTTATTAAGAAACTCATCAAATGAAATAGTAAGCTTGTGTTCTGAGTTTAATTGAAAGTATCAGAGCTATGCAACAATTGACGGAGTTTTCGGACGATTAAATGACTATAATTTCGAATGTTTTCAATTATGAGTCCTATTTCAGTAACCACAAACCACTTGTAGTTAGATTTAAGAGAAAATAATTTTTTTTCAAATATAAAGAAACGTCTTTATAATTTCTTTTTTTTTACAGATATATGCATTACACAATTGAATTTATAAACATTTCCAAAATTTACAAATATTTACTGAAAGCTAACAAACGTACTGATACATAACACGAAAATGCGCTAACACGTCCTGTGTCCAGAATGGAACAGGCTTAATTGCTTGTTTTTAGAAGTAGTCCGGTTTGACTGCGAAATACTTCTAAAACCAGTGCCAGTATTTGGGGGCTTGGCCTCTTAGGGGGGGGGGCTGCATTTTGACATTCGACACCACGACATGAGATAATATACTGAATATTTTATGTAAAAAAAAATTGGGGCTCCATTCAGTTGGGGCCTGGGGCACTTTCGAATTGGGACCCCCTCCTTAGTTATGCCTCTGCATGGGTGTGACAAAAAAAAGAAAAAAAAGTTCGCCCTTGCAAATTAAGTGCCTGTCGGGGAAATCACCATCAACGCCCAGCCCTGGTTACGACACTGCTTTTGTTTCATTAAAATAGAACCCTAGGCAATTTGTTTTTAAGTTAAAAAAAAAATATTCAATTAATAATTCTATGGCATGTAATAAGTAGTGATATATGAAATACAAACAATGGGGGGGGGGCGTTGGGAAGAGAACACAATTGTAGACATCTAACACACACGCACACACAGACGTTATTCAGCCAGTGCTATCATTGCTATGAAAACATGGCCCAATCTTGAATTAATACAGAGAATTGTTTATGTAGCCTCGACACAGTAAACTGACAACCACTGACAGACGACAATAACCCAACGAAGTATTGCCCTGAATAGCGCAAGACACCACACTGAGTTTTAGAATGTTATTATTCAATTAGATTTATGTCACTTACCTGTATGTGTCTGATGATAAATTGTCCTGCTCACACTGTAAACTGGTCATAGAACTGACACTTTTTAAGTTAGCTCTTTACGTTTCCAGACCTACTACCTGGGCGACATGGGTCTCTATTCTGTGAGGACAGGTAAATCCGGCAGAGAAAGTTGTGTCCCGTTTGAGCCCCCCCCCCCCCCATCCACACACACACTTAAAACAAAGGCTGGGGGGGGGGGTGAGAAAGGGAGACAACCCATTGCTGAGATCAAGACAAAAGGGGGAGAGAACCTGATCACAGACGTTTCGCAGCCACTCATAAAAACAACCCCCCACTACCCTCACGGTGACGTATCGAGCTGTGACATAAATTTTTACTTCTCTTCCCTGGAACTCTTGACATTTACATACTTAATGTAATAACAGGCCCATGTCACATTGTTTCCCTGCATTGGGAGGTCTGCCAGGTAACTATACCACACGGAAAAAAAACAATCGCAAACAAAAAACAACAACATTGTAAGACCGAGTCAATAAATACATATATGTTAGTGCATAGGAGTTATTAGGGCGGGGGAGTGTCGGCGAGGGAAGGTTTCATGTCAGAAATGTTACAACCGTGATTAAAAGGATTATTGAGATAGCCATCTCTTACCCCCAAGATGGCGTTTGCTCCAGAGTTAAATGCACAGTGCTTGTGAAATCTTAAGTGGGCTCTAGTGTCCAGATTTAAGTGCACAGTGCTTGCGAAACCTTATGTGGGCATTTGCTTTTAGAATTAAGTGCACAGTGCTTGTGACTTAAATGAAATACTGGATAATAATAGATTAACATCCAGCTAAAGTTATGTAAAATATTATTTTTTCCCATCTAATTCTTCCACCTCCAACCAATAGGTAAAATCCACTTTTCCCATTTATGTGCATTCAAAACCAATTATGTCCGTGAATCAAGCATACGATTCAACAGAGGGGAAACAAATAAAATGACAGTAAAACATTCACATACAGACCTATGTGCTGCTGAATAGGCTGTGTGCATCTACTAAGAGTTTAAAGACTCACAATTGTTAATGAGAATGATATTTGTCACCAGGAAAAAAGAGTTTTATTATTGTAGCCCTTGAAGTATTCTGATGCCAATTTTTAAATACCTTAATGTAACGCTAACTGAAATGAAAAAAATAAATAAAATGAGACTTTGGGTTCTCTATGCTCTTAATTCGGTGCAAAAAAAAATAATCATAACAATGATCACCATCTGATTTAATCTTACAGGATTTTAGCTTTGCTTATTGATCCAAGTTCATAAATTGCGATTATTTCTCTGTGATTATTTCATGCAGACTATGATTATATCTCTGTGATTATTTCAGGCAGAATATGATTATTTCTGTGATTATTTCATATCTACTATGATTATTTAACTTCAAGTATTTCATGCCATGATTATTTCACTGTGATTATTTCATTTGACTATGAATATTTCACTGCAATTATTTCATTTGACTATAAATATTTCACTGCAATTATTTCATTTGACTATGAATATTTCACTGCAATTATTTCATTTGACTATGAATATTTCACTGCAATTATTTCATTTGACTATGAATATTTCACTGCAATTATTTCATTTGACTATGAATATTTCACTGCAATTATTTCATTTGACTATGAATATTTCACTGCAATTATTTCATTTGACTATGAATATTTCACTGCGATTATTTCATTTGACTATGAATATTTCACTGCAATTATTTCATTTGACTATGAATATTTCACTGCAATTATTTCATGCCAACTATAATTATTTAACTTTTTTTTTAGCTACAAGGCTGGCTCAGAAAATAAAGGCACCAATGCTAATGATAGTGTATCAACGGATTAAGAAATAATCTCTCAGTCAGGTTTGCATTATCAACAGACATAATCACACAAACGTTTATGAAAGTTTAAAACGCCGCTGGGGTATCATTTCAAGAAAACTCCTAAAACAAAAAACATTAAAAAAAAAATGTATATGCATTATTAGATATTCAAATAAACAATAATAAAAAAATGAACAATACTTCAACTCTCAATGGGAAAAAAAAATTGTATTGCATTATCACAGAAATACAGGCTGTAACAAAAGAGCAACAGTTTGTGTTGTGTGTGGGTAGGGCAAGATGACTCACATACTCTCTGACACAAACATGTTTTCTCTAAAAAAATAAACTACACACTCAGCGGATGGTGAATACATGAATCAATTCAATCTATGCAACAAACATGGAAATATGGATAAATTAAAATATATATATAAATATATAAAAACATCATTGGATGGGAAGAACAAAACAACATTAAAAACATGCTCAACAATAAAAGAGTGCTAGGTGATTACATAAAAACAAAATATATCCAATTTGTTATCGTTCAAGCTTGCATAAAAAAGAAAACCAACAAAACTAACTTCCTAAGAAAAAATTAATATTTCTTTATCCAAACATATTTTACCACTGTATGCCATTGTAAGGATAGTACATTTCTCTTTGTAATTCTCTTTGGTGAGTTTCACAAAGCGTTATTGCAAAATCTGTCCATGAGGTTTTGTTTAAGAAATTCAATACTTTGTTGAAAAAAAAAAAAAAAAACCAAATAAAAAAAATCACCAATTATCTATTACAACCCTAATTTTTAAATACAGCCATCGAGACAAAAAAAAAAAGATTATATATGAGTATAATGTAATTACATTTTAAAAGTAAACATAGGAAATGTCTACCAAGAATAAAATATTGAATGCCTATAGCCATTATAACAAACCAGGCATTAAAAAAAAAAAGAATTTAAAATAAATATTAAAATCTAATCGTAACAATACATAATAAAAAAGAACAATTCACTTAAAAAGATATTTAAAATATGTAACAAAATATATTTGTTAACAGCAAAGATAGCTAGCAACACTCTTACTATTTTCAAATGCTACACCGTAAAATGCCTTGTAACATGTAAACTAAATATTTCTCTCTTATGCACAAATACAACTTTTATATATAAAACAACAACAACATTTTTCTTATGTTTAAACAAAAAGAATCTGCAATTTTCATTCTTGCGAAAAATGTAAAAACAAATGAAACTAAATATCAGAGAAGCCAAATGAAGAAAATTAGCATGATCTATATATAAATGTTTGTTTAATAAATGTTTTTAGATTTTCAACAAATAATAATAATAATAAAGACACAATCACCACAGTGAAATCTATTTTTTTAAAAAGGAGCTATCCATAAAAAGGAGCCATGTATAAATATCCTTAAGGCAAATTTAATGAAATTGATTATTTATCAAAACATAAATGAAAAGCAAAAAATAATAATTTTTTTTTCTCTCTATTGTCAAATTTGATTGAGAAACTTCCCTTTCTTGACATATTAAACTCTAAATTGATAATTTCTATCCTTGTGAAATAACACTTTCACAAAACATCACGACAATTCTTTGTTTAAAGTTATAAAAGAATGTTAACCTTTGGCAGAATATTAAAAAACTATTCTCATTTTTAAATGGAAACAATATCATTTTTCCATAATATTAATATTCAGAGACAATAAAAATGGATATAAATTTATATTAAAAAATAATGCCAGCTGCACATCAAAATAATACATACTCTTGCGTTAGAGAAACTTTTAGCTTTAGAAACATTTCAAATATGCTCACACAACATAAAGAAAAAAAATTTGTTCAGAAAATGATAAAAAAAAACATACAACAATATCATTACAATGAAACAAAGTTACAATAAAATAAAGCATTAATATGAAATATTTTTTCAAAAGACTAGAGATTTGCATGTAATATAATAGGCAAGCAACAAATTAAGACCAAAGTAATATTAAATTAAAACATGAAAAAAGTAAAAAACTGAACCATACTTTTATAAATGGAACAAATTATTTTAGGAGGGAAAAATAAAAAAAAAGCAACATTAAGTTTCCAATTAAAACATGACAACAATGTATTACAACAGTAAATACAGTTTGAACAACACAACTGAAAGTTCAAGAAAAAAAAAAAATTTTTTTCTTAAATAGTACAATAACAGTTTAATAACTTATGATAGAACAAATGCATCAAAAGTTCTGGCAAAGCCATTCTTCTCTATAAAAGAAATCCCACTAGAATAAATTCAGACCAATGCTTTGAATGTTATAACATTGAACGAGAGTAACTTAGTAATTTAAAAACTTACTTATTCGTTTCCAATGCAGTTGTCATAGGTAATTTATATTTTATGTAACCATCATATTATCTAATCTCCTCTGCATGACCCATGAACAGGTTTACATCTATTATTTGTATCTGATTCTAAACTGCTAACACTTATGTCATTTTTAAGACTAATTTCATTGCTACAAAACAACAAAAAACAAAAAAAAAATACCGGCCAATTGAATGAAAATTTAATTTAAGATTTTCCACTTAGAAAAAAATGTCTTGAAGAAAATATTTAATATTGAACTATTTTATTTTTGTAAATTCTATTCCTTAAACATAATCTAGGTTTAAACAAAAATAATTAAAGAAGGAATTTAAAACTTTTTATTTATAGAAAAACTTACTTTGAGGGTAGAAAAAAAAATGATAGGATCAAACTGATGTTCACCTACAATAATGAGGCACACTGTTTCTTTTTAACCCCACTGAAAGAAGTATGTCATTACATCATACCAGTAGTCAACAATCAGTGTTTAGAATAAAACATTAGAATCACCTGCTCTATCATAATGCAACAAACGGACCAATGATCTTTCCACAACATATTGCACTTGCTTTAAAACATTAGAGCCTCAACAGCTTATATCCCTTTAAGACCCATGAAATTAAAAAAATGGAAAAAGTGGAACATTTCAACAAGTAATTGAAACAAACTATAAAATAACTCAGATGAAAATTAAACAATAAGAGACAAAGGGAAAGAAAAAAAGTATGGGTGGGGTGGATGGCAGGGCATAACCATCATCATGAGTCTAGCCAACACTTTATAAATCATACAGTAAGCTATCAAAGTGATGATATATAAAACAGCGCAGATATATTTTTCGTGCACAAAAACTCTCAGGAATGTTCATTCAACTTATGTGAGAGATAATTTTACAAGTACTCTGGGAAGTGTTGACAACATCTGACAACTTTACTCAGTCACCAATGGTGCTTAGAACAGTGATTGATAAGACCTTGAAAAAGAAACGACCATAAAACTTAAAAAAAAAAAAAAAAAAAAAAGATGTGAATGTATCGATCAATAATACAAATTTTGTTTGGTGAACAAACAACAACTGCCAGATAAATGGTAGCCAGTTGTTCCAGTAACTCTAGACTATAGAGATGTTCTCAAACAGCAAGGTATATTGTATCCTGACAATGTAATTTTAAAAAAGAATTCATTTCTAAACATCTTATATGGTAAACTGCTCAAGTTAGAATAAAACAAGCACCAAAACTCTATCATTCATGCGCTAAAAGAAGCAAAAAAAAATGTATCATTAATACGCCGCAGACAATACCCAAAGAAATTATAGGAAAAAATATAGACTTTTAAGTGTGATGATTTGGTTTATTTGATTTATCATCGACTGAGATTTTGTTCTGTATTAAAATGAGAAATTTTAAAAAAATCTATATAGCACCACACAAGGAAATATATTAGAAATAATACACCCATACCTCGCTATATGGCTGCCCTTCAACAGCATTTTGCCAAAACCCTATTAAAATTATTTCACTGTTTCGAGCTAAAAGAAACAAAAAGCACGATGAAGCACCCATGTCTTAAACTTTGTCAATTCACAACAGCGAAAAGTGAGCTTGGCAGAATATACATGTAATAGATTAGTGATTCTTTTAGTGAATGTTCGTCATCAGATTAAAACAATTTCTAACAAATTTATTTTTATAGTTTTTTTATTAAATGTATAAATACATATATGCACATGAAATTTTTTTTTTTAATTTACAAGTTTATTTTTTTCATTTCTGTACTCAATATTACATTATTTTGCACTTTCATTTTTAAGTAGGATATAAGCATTTTCAAAGGAAATAAATAGAATAAAATGCTTTTTGAACTAATATTATATTATATTATTTTATCACAAAGTTGGAACAGATCCCATTAAACTTGTAAGGCTTTGTATTAAAATTAGTGTAAAGTAACTTTACTGCCAATTTAGCAGAACAAATCTAGGCTGTTTAGAGAAGTATGGGTGTAGAGCTTGGCTTAAATTCTGACAAAAATACACATACAAAAATGTGTCTAAAAAGCCTTTTTAAATTCTCTCAATAATAGAGTAAGAAAAGCAATACATAAGTTGCTTAGCACTGAACAAGTGCCAACAAGTGTGAATGAATTAAGAAAATTATGTGATCTTTAAAACTGATTTGCGTTAGAAAGAGAACTAAAATCAGTGCATGCCGCAATTTCAGGTATGTTTACATTAATTTTTAAAAATGTATTGAAAACAATAAAAACAGCCTTATAAATAAGACAATGTAACTTTACATTTAAAATTTACACAGCAATTGGAAGTAAACTTACTGATGCTAACACTATTTGCATGTTATTCTGACTGATATAATAGACATGTTAATATTAAAAGCTCATGAATTGAAAATGTTACCTAAAATTCCACGAAATAATTGCTATCATCTGTTGTTGTTGCTGTCGTGCTCATTTTTTACCGCAGGCGTGGAAGATGATGCTGCCAAGGGTGGTGTCTGTGGTCTTACCATGAGCATAAATAGGCTCTGTATTTTTTCAATGTCCAGCTCTTTGACTACCAGAGCATTGCAGGGCTGCTGGAAAAGTCCATCCCAATCCACAATCATCTGACCTCTGGTGTACTGACCAGACAGCTCAACTGTGCAGTACACAGGTTCAGCACTGAGAACAACAGAGCGGTCAATCACTAAAGACATGCAATAGCCATCACAAGAACGATAGCCATCCCGCCCGGCTGCCCTGGCTGGTTTTGCAGATTCTAAAACAGATCTTCTGACAAAATTGGAGACCTTGCTCCCTGAGTTAGTCCATACATCGAAGAAATCCTGGGAATATAAAAATTATTTGAATTAGGATAATGAATAGAAAAAAATTGTTGAAGTACAGAAGAAGTGGGATGGATGGCAGAGTGGTGTAGATAATTGACTGTCGACATGAGAGCCCTGGTTTCAATCCTCAGTGAGAACATGGGAATTTTTCCAGGTGAAATTGGTTTCAGAGTCGTCCCACAAGTCCACCCAGCTTTAAATGAGTACCTGACTTAAGTTGGGGAAATAAAGGCGGCTGGGCATTGTGCTAACCACACAATCCCTTCATGTGCCGAGGTTATAGAAACAGATAAATTCTACACTTCATCTGCCCCGATGGCCGTTTGGGCCAGGGGAACATAACTTTTTAACAGTAGAATGAAAACTAATAAATATTAGAAGTTTACATTGATTAAAAAATATCACATATTTGCAGAACCAGAATAATAACAAAACTGAATATAAAAAAAAAACTTACCCAAGGTAAATGGAATCTTCTGCAAACTTCATATGGTAATATAGTAATGTTGATAAATTCTTTCAGTACAACTTGTGCTGCCTCTGGGTCATTGTAAAAGTTGAACTCTGCACATGCACTGATTCTACCTCGTGCTAAATTTATAAGACAGACATTCAATTTAAATATCATTATAGACAAAACAATATATTAAAACCAATTTAAACCAAAAAAAGACATGAAGCACCTTGATTTGTAACATGCACTGAATTCCCATTAATTCAAAACAGTTTCAACTTTTTTGGGCAGTCTATGACAAGCTAAAAAGTTTCTTTAATTTAAATATAATTTTTAAACCTAGCTACCAAACAAGCCAAAATAGTTTCATGTATCACAACCTGTATTTCAACCATGTTGAAAGTAAAAAAAAACAAACTACTATTGAACTAATAACTTTTTTTTTATCAAGAAAAATGTTTAATAAAATTCAATTTTTTAAAAATTTCTTTCCAAAAATGTATCATTGAGAGCAGGGATACCTAATAAAATTTGTTCAAAGTGCCAAAATTAAAGCTAACTGAATGAAATTTTTTGCGTCTGCCTGTACTTTTGATATGTAGTTTTATAATTGGCTTTATTTTATGTTTACATTTTTTGCTGTGACAGGAAAATTTCTGTATGTTTTCCATTCCAAACTTTTTATGGAGCAGTAACCTCATTTTATTAAAGCAATTTTATCGTTATCCTCTTCAATATAGAAAGGCTTTTAGAGAGAAATAACTGATATAAAAAAAATCACATCTGTTAAATCACGAGTCCATATTATATAAATTACCTGACCTTAGAAAACCCTTTATTTCTGAGACCAATCAGTTTGTGTGACTTAAAGATTGGGAAACACTGCTGTATTCAAGCCCTAAGCTATAACGAAAATGATTCGACTTGCCTTCAATGTTTCCTCCCATGACATACAAGTCTTTGATCTTTCTTCCAACTGTAGAGTCTAATCTCATGGCCAGGGCTAAGTTGGTTAATGGTGCTAATGCCACAACTGTTATTTCACCTGAAATTTATTCCTCATTTAAACCAACTCAAATAAAGCTCACAACATATTTCTGAATTTAGTTTAGACGCATACTAATTCCTCACAAATATTGAAACTGTTTAGATACAAATACCTACATATTTTCTCTGCAATGCTTTTCTATTAAATAAGTTACCGAAGTAAAGAGATTTTACTTATTTATTTATTAATTCCAAAAATTAAAAATCAACTATACGGTTAATTAATATTGTTTAGAAACAATTATACCTGGATTATTGTTAATAATTCTAATCATTGCATTAGCCGCATGCTCAGACTGTATAACAGAACTGTCTACTGGGGTGTTCCAAGCTTCTCCACTAAAGTTCTCAAACTGTGATGTGTTGCCTAATAATGAACACTCTGCACCTCTGTAAACAGGAATCTAATTTGTTGGGCAAATAAAAAAAAAAAAAAAAAAAGCAAGTGCTTAATAAGTACCAATAACCCAAAAATAAACTATAATTATTTAAACAGAGGGACAACCGAACATCTGGTGAAAGTTTTGTATTAAGTGGAACGTTGTAAAAGGTTTTGAAAAGCTATAAAAGGTTGAAATGTCTTTAGCCTAATGAGGCGACTTACATCTTCTCTGTCACAAGCTTTCAAAACTCTCAGGGTGTTTTCACAGACCAGGTCCACATTGACATTGCCGTTGACACAAGTAATGGCCAGTATTTCCACATTTGGGTGAGCCAAGGCTAACATGATGGCATGAGAATCATCTATACCAGTGTCCACATCCAAGATGACCTTCAGCTAAAACAACCAAAGCAAGCCAAGAAGGTTAAAAAAATACTTTTGGTTCAATAAAATGCTAGGAAGAGATTAATTTTTTTTTTCTTACCTTTGGTTGTTTAAAAGACATGTTGGTATACGGTTTAGCTGCATGGGTGCTTTTGGAAGGAGCGAAGTCTGCAGCTCCAGTTAGGTTCAGCTGATCTTCTATGCTGTCATCAAGGTTGTCTTCAATGTTTATTTCTCCTGAGGCCATAATATCATCATCGTCACTAGGAGGTGAAGTGCTTGAAACCACCTAATAAGAAATATTTTATTAAAGTACTATATGTACCAGGCCACGTGTTGCTGTGGCTAAGCCTACTTTAAATTACATAAAAATTATTTTAAAAAATACAGATGAAATGAATATCAGTTGCATTCTTGAAACGAATACTAAAGAAAAATCACTAAAATAAAGAGAACAATTTAACGATACTGTTTGATTAATAAAAGAAAAATACTGACAAAATATTAGTTAGCACTCAGTGTCTTTTGATTGAACTATCATGGTTTTTTTAAAAAGTAAAATAAAGTGATGATTATACAAGACCAAATACTTTCATGTTATTTTTTATTATAACATGTGATATCTATCAGATAAGTATATAAAAAACACGCTGAGTAATTTACTGCCATTTTGTGTCAAAATTTCAAGGCAATCAGTGAAGAACTTTCATAGTGATGACGTCCCGACTAACATCCTATTTACATTTTTATTTAAACATTATTTATTTTTTATCTTTTTTTTTAACACAGTAGACTTTTCAGCTCTTGATTATTCAACCTAGTTAAAATTATTTTCTGTCATAATATGAGTTTTGGTATAAAAAGTGTGTTTAGAATAGATTAGGAAATGATTCTAGACTTCTGTATTAGTGAGTTTAATTAATTAGTTCACATTTTTTTTCTCATGCCAAAATTATAATACATATTTCTATTTGGGTGCGATTAAAAAAAAAAGCAAACAAATGCCTCAGATCTTACTTCTTCTTGTTTTTCTTCCTGTTTAACAAATTCTGTATCTGGGTAATCAGTAGGACCATGGTTGTGTTTGGGCGTAATAGAGACAACCCTTAACCTTTGACCATCTTGCGTGCACCTGAACTTAATCTGGTAGGGACACTTCTGTCTCATCGATCTCAGCTCATCTTTTTTCTCTCTGCCCCCATAGACACAGCAATATAGGAGCTCATTGTATTTGACATCAGGGCTGAAAATTCTCTTTGGCATCCGCTTGATTGCAGCAGCTATCGTGCGGCTGTCTCTCTTCCATAGTTTAAATTTCTCCTTGTCTTGTAGTTCCTGAATCTTATGCTCCACTTCATCATAAGATGCAAATTCATCATCAACATTAATAATGGACATGACTATTAAACTGTCTTCTGGTTTGGCTAAGTCAAAGTGGCACTAGAGATATCTGAATGAGACAGTTACACTCAGGGGAATGAGTCTTAAGAAATCATTCATTATGATCTGTACAATTTCAAATGAATTTCCTGTAACAAAGTAAAAAAAAGTTAGTATAAACACTAAATTAATATTATTCCCAAAAAGCTAAAAGAACAGAATGTATCTAATTAAAAAAAAATACTTTTTAAATGTGAGTCAAATTTTAGGGTGCTTCCCTATTTTTGAATGTCTCGGCTAAAATAATTATGTACAGATTTTTCCTTTTTTTATGTTACATTTTATATTAGGTTCAAATTAATTATTTATATTCCTAATGTATTTCAGTTTCTTTTTTAAAAATGCATATAGCAAAGAATATTTTGTTTTTATGTTGTGATGGTTCAAAACATAACATTCTTATAGGGGTAAGAAATGTATACAAGATTTTTGTAGATTTCAGTTAAGTGAAAAAAAGATTTATGCATTTCTGAAATTGTACATAACTTATAGATTTTTTATTTTTATTTATAAAGCTGAATGCTTAATTATGAAGAACTTTTTGAATAAAATAATTATTCAATGTTCATTTGATTGTGCTAATCAAACTTGAGGAGGGATATGTGAACAGTAAATGTCAATAAAAACTTGCACACTTAGCTCATTTAATTTCTATTTTATACAACTGTCTAACATCTTATTTCACAAGCAAACTGGTGAACTAAATAAAACTCAAAGCAAAACATATTTAGTTTAATTAAAAGCCAGCTACTACAGAAAATGTATTTTGCCGCTAAAAACATCATTTATTATTACAAATATATCCTTTATATAGCCAGTTTAAAAACTTTTTTTTTGTTGAGCCAGCACTGCTAGCATCACAGGGTGTTAGTGCCTGTCACACCAGTGTTATTGGCAGTGCATGATGCATGTCTGCCTTGCTGACAGATAGGCGGGGTGAGTGTACCCACTACATCTGCCTGCCATGGCAGAATAAAAAAGTTTTAGCACTTGCACAGACTGGCCAGACCAGCAGGGTGTGTGTACTGCTGATCGGCCAGAATAACCACAACAGACAGAGAATGATAGTGTAATGTGCCTAACCCTCTGCCAGAAATGGCAGGCTGCGAGAGTGTGCTTAGCGTGACAGAGTGGAAAGCTGTAGTGTGCTAACCACATCTGTCAACATTCCCAGCAGCGCGTACCAAGGTCCTGGTCGGAACTCATTTACCATTGTTCAGACACTGTCGCAAAAAGTTTTTTCTTGGTGAGGAGACCCCAACAATCTTCCCCCACAGATCATGGTATGTCTCATGCACCAGGTAATACACTCCCAACTATGACTATATAATTTGAAAATGCATTTGGTTGAAAACACACAGTGAAAATTGCCGGGGGGGGGGGGGTGCATTTTAATTTTTTTTAACATATTATAGTATAAAAAAATTCTCAAATGCTGAACTGATGAATTTAGATCTTATTACAAAAAAAGACATTTGTAAGCGAAAGTTGGTATTTAGTATTATGTGCAAAGCTAAGATGATCATTGTATTGAAAGCAGTCAATGAATACTATTAATACAGCAAAATGAATATAAATTAAATTAGCCAATATAAAGGGCTTTTAATACTTTTCATGAATTAAGCCCTCCCCTCCCAGATGTACCACTTTTTTTTTACTTTTCTTTATCTTTGCGTGTCACACTTTGGCCACCAATCCCTTTAGTTGTTACATTAACATAGTCTATAGTAAGTCATTGGTCTTAACTCTAGGTTAGGTTTACTTTGTATGACAAGGTGAGCAGAGTAAGAGTTGTAGACAGAAGCTGACAAATTTAGGGGCCCTAATACCTACTTAAAAGCTATGCTGGAAGGAGGCCCTCTGACAAAAGTGGGCACTATTATTAATTAGGTAGTCCCATAATCTGTCTATCCTTTAAACTGGTTCTCTGGGGATGGAAATATTTATTTGTTGGATTGGTTGTAACTAAGCATCAATTTATTCTGCAGACTACACAAATGCATTTTAATTTTAACAGCATACCAAATCATACTACTCAAAGTCATGGCCATAAACTTCTTAAATTATTTGGGTTTGCTGTGTTGTGTGTTGCAACATAATAAAAGTTGATTTAAAACTATAATCTATATTGCTTGGTTGAAGTGGTTATGAGAGCAAATAAAATGCTCAACAATGATTATTGTAAGTATCAATGAGTTTCAATGCACATTGTGTTTTTAAACTATTGTAATGAAAAATCATTTTACAATTTATTCATAAATATTTTTTTTTCTGATGACTAATTCAGTTAACTTCAGCGTGTTTTAAGGAATTTGCTTTGAAAGTTAATTTGAGCGAACAATGCAACACAATGCCTGATGTATTGATGCATTACATATTTAAGTTCTTGTTTAAACAGTTACTGCACCTTATAATAGAATTGCTACAGTAAATGCAATAATTCTTCTGCAAATTAATAATTTCCAGATTACAGATATTATATTGCCGGAAACAGTAAGCCGGCCTACCGGTTATTTTTCCGGCTTCCGGTCACTAAATATTTTTCATATAAAATATTGTACATACCAATTATAATAGCTGAAAGTAAATTAATTTTCAATGCAATTAATTTAATTCAAAATTATGTAAAATATAGCTTTTAACAAAACCAAAGCACTTACTTTAAAAACTACACGTGATCTAGTATAAAAAAAATTTCAAACTTAAATCTAATCCAACAAAATACGAGAAGCTGATCCGTACACATTTGTTTTTAATCAACTACTTTTACTAAATTAACTTGAAAATCTTATAATCATTTTTATTTTCTATAAATTTTAGAATATTTTCCTACCATTTAAAATATTTTTATGCTTTAAAATTTTATAATGATTTGTTTGATATCTTTATATTTTTGAAAATGAAGAAAAATAGCGTTTATCGTTTTGCATTTTTTCTTCTATTTATCTCTGTTTTACTGTACGGTGTCACTCCGGCGCGAAGTATAAATCTCTATAAGTAACACACCCCTCGTTAGCCAAAAAAAAAAAGTTATTCAAGGTATTAGTAGATATTTAAAAGCTGAAATGTTTGAGAAATCTCAACAAAACTGAAATGAAATAGAACACCTTATTTTTCACATTCATGTGTAATGGGATTAGATATTTAATAAATGGAGACTGAATTGTTATCGATGTCGGTGAATGAAATTGAAGATGAATCAGATGCAGACAGTGTTATTACTCATAGTCATACTGATAATATAATATTTGATTTCTTGACGCCTACAGTACAAACTGTTGGTTTGGATCCACTGTTTAGAACATGCATGAAACTTTTTGTTAGAGATATATTTCTCTTAAAGTGCATTAATGATGCAGAATGGAAAGGAACTAGTGGTAAGACAGAAAAAAGACAAGACAAGGCATATAGATATAGTATACTATACAGTATACTAATACTCTTAAAGTCTCTTAGTTAACTCAGTGGTGTTTCTGGGGTGGGGGGGGTGCGGGCCGCACCGAGTGACACCAACATAAGGGTGACACCTAAATGAACAAATTTAAATTTCATATCAGAAAGAACTCGTTCTAGTCGCCCCCCCCCCATGGCTCCGACCCCTCTAATGTCTAGACCCTTTTTTCTCTGCTGCTGCTCGAAATATAACGTTTTTACAAAGCCACGGCCCCCCCCATCCCAATTTTCTGGATCCGCCCCTGATACTGATATAGATATGATATAATAGTAATCAATCACGCAGCAAACTGGCTATCTCTTTGTTGTTTTAAAAATGAAAATATAATATCGCTGCATACCCCTGTTTAACCTTTCCCGTGCCCCTTAGGGGTATGCACATCACTGTTTGAGAACTGGGGATATGGAACGAAAATAAGAATATTTCAATATGTCAAAGCAAATGATAAATATGCGCATAAATGCCACAGTTTGTTTAAAACCTCCTTGTACAAATGTTCCGATGCAGTGAGCTTTCTCCATATTAATTTTTTCCTCTGTATGTATTCATTATTTCCACCACTCACCAATACCTACCACCTTGCCAGTCTTGTCTGCAATGGGCATCCAAAATCTGATCAGTTCTGATATGTAAAGTTCCCTTAGCCCTAAAGGCCCACAGGGGCAAATGAAGTGTAGAATTCATCTGTTTCTGTAACCATGACGGCATATAGATGACTAAAAAAAATTCTGATTTTCTGGATTAATAAAGTTCTCTGCAGAAGAAATGTGTTCACCAAACAAATCTTACGAATTTAATTCAATGATTGTTTTTATTTCACTGATTTAGACTTTTTTAAAGCAATATAGTCATCTGAAAAGTATGCTGATAGATTGGACTAAAGCTTTAAATATTAATTTTTTTCCCATGAGACACAGAACTTATCTTGCAGTTGGGAAGCACTGAAATACAACAGTATATTCCAGGGGATGGCCATATTGACCGACACGGTTTGAATGATTCTCTTGAAAAAGAGCATTGTGGCTCAATGTATTTCTGAACTACAATAAACTGTAAAAAATGGAAATTCTTGTTCACTTTGTCATGATTAGTTTTTTTTTTTTAATTTGTAAGGTTGTGAAATTTTCTAAATTTTCTTTCCTGAAATGTGGCTTCCAATAGTTGTTTAGCTTGTCACCCCTGGTAAAGTCAATTGTTTACAAGTATAATCACACCTCCATTGGAGCTCTAACTAGTTTTGAAAGTCACAATGTAAAGTCAACTTACTGGGCAGAACAGGACCATACACCACTGAAAAAGCTCAAAGGACCATTTCTTTTAAAACTGAATGCTTAAATAATATGGTGAACACATTTGTCTTTTTCATCAACAGCAAAGGGTGGCACATACATATGTTTGCTTTCAGTTATTAATGCATAATCATGTTCTATTTTCAAAATTATTATTTTTCCCCCATATACAGGTATATTTTCATATGGAAACCATGTGGTGAACAGAGTAGAGATTATGGGAATAATTGTTCGCATAGACAAAAGAGAAAAACATAACACTTATGCTGGTATGTCTTATATGCTTGTTTTTGAAGCTTTGTTATGATCCAATTATTTATATATAGATTTTTTTATTAATTTGTCTTACCTTTAGATAAAGTTATTGAAGTTACAAGTTAAATGACATGTTATTAGCTTTTCCCTTAAATGTAGAAAACAGTTATCTAGTCATAAAATTCTACTGATTTATGAGAGAATTATGACATTTACAAATGTTTAAATTTTATAAGTGTGTTACATTGTTAGTTTCACAAACATATAATATTCACATCAGTAGTTCATCATTGACCTAATCTTTTCACAATGCTCATTTTTCTAAGCCAAGTAAACATGCCAGGCAAAATGAGATTTAGATCAAGCTTCTTATTTCAAAATGATTTTTTTCAAAATGTTATTCATATCAAGACATTCTTTTTACAAATGTGCACTGTATCATAACAACAGATCCATTAAGTTTTAGAACTCTCTACATTTTTAATGGAAAAAAGAATCTGTTTCCTGAAAAAAAGTTGTTATGAAAATATTCTAAAAAAGTTTAGTACACAGTATTAAACATGTAACTGATTTTTTCTTCCATTCTCAGCTGCAGAGCATCTTCATAAAAAAAAACCCTCAATTTAAATGAATTTTATTGACTTTATCATCTCACTCTTAAAATAAGCATCATTGCACTCAGAATTTAGCCAAACCACTACAGTAACAGTTATTTTAAATTTCTTCAAAAAAATTAAAAATGAATAATTTCAGTTGATGATGGAACTGGAGTCATAAACTGTACATGCTGGAAAAATTCAAGGATTAGTAAGTAGATCTTACATAGCAAAAGTAGGTTGATTGCATTTTAAAAATATTAAGTTGATACTTCAAATTGTCTACAGAAGTTGTTTTTTTTAAATTATCTTTTTATCAAATATCTCATTTTCAACAAATAAAATATTCATGTTTACTTCTATTTAATATTTAAAACCTATGTATATTGTTACACCTTATGGCTTTCGCTTTCATTACCTGATAAGTTCATTGATGTAAATACTAATGTGGTACCTTTATTATGTCTACATTTAAAGATGTTTAGATTTATAGTGGCTGTTTTGGCTTGGTAGTTCACCTACTATACATAACCTTAAGTGACCCCATCTGACATGTTTATAAGTGCATTTTTAAAGGTATATATGTTCCCTTAGAAAGCTTGAGTTTATTTTGTTTTGCGTATATGAAAGTGTAAAACAAAGCTGCTGCCTTATGTAATATTTTTTGTTTAAATTATAGTATGAAGCTTGTTAAGCTGAAAATAGCTGAATTTTAACTGGTAATATACTTTGAGGGCAATAAAATATACATTTAACTTTGAAATTGATTGCTGAGCAAAAGAATAATACTGACTTCTACATTGTATTATTATGTTTCAGCATCTTGTCCTCAGGGGTTCACAGATAAGCTTCCACTGTCTCTGCAAACCAAACTAGGTGAACTGGTTACTTATAACCAAAGTAATTTATTGGATGGTTATGAGCTTGGTGATTTGGTTCTTATTTGTGGTAGAGTCACTGAATTCAGGGATCATCGAGAGATAAGTGTTATGACACACAGTATCCTTTGATCTAACCAGATATACACACATTTAAAGTTATGATGCTATATCAAGTAAATGCTACTATCTATTACATACATTACATACAGTTCGTTGGCCATATTTTCAAACTTTAAAACTTCTAAAATGTTCATTATTCTTTGGTTTCTTCTTCAAGGCATTTTTAAATTGGAAAATATTTTTCTAATTTATAGCTTTGGATATATAAGTCAGTATTGCACACATTATTACCTTAAAACATTTGGTTTAAGACTGTGTAATATATTACTTTATTGAAACATTGATCTACAAATCTAATGGTGTTTTATCTTTGTTCAAATCCAATTAAGACCTAATTAACCTAGCTAAATCTTTCATCTTCCTGGTAGGAGGGGGGGGGGGCGGGAAAACTTGTGATGTACAGATACTTGATCTTATTTTCTGTCTCCTCTTTGTTAGTAATACAGAACAGAAGCATTTAAAAAATAAAAAATTTAGGATCCATTGATGCTGTACACTATTTAATGCTTACAGGAACTTTATAAGGCTTTTTAATTTATATTTAAAAAAAATCCTTAACTGTTGTGAAATAAGGACGTATTGACAATCCAAACGCAGAAGTAGAAAGAATGTCCAAGCTGATTTCTTACTATGATATTTATAATCAACCATTCACCCTGGGACCAAAGTTACAACGACAGCTGGAGAAGAGTTCCATGGGGGACAGCCTGTTTGATGCTTTGGTATGTTTAAATTAATTTTTTTTTGTGCTCAAATGTGAAAAATTCAAAAGTAAACTATTAATTTATTTAAGGTTTTAACTATAGAAATATTTTTCATTGTATTGGATAAGTTTAAAGTAATAATTATGGAAAGGATTTTGCTTGCTGTTCTGAAGCTTAAGGTAGTAATTCAATGCAAGCCTCATTTTTTTTTGTTCATTATTATAATCTTATTTATTTTTCAGAAAAATGGTATACTTGAAATACTTAATAGACCCGGATGTGAAATCATGGAATTTGCGCCAAAGGACGTGCTGACCTGGCCGCCCATAGCTGGTTTAATTCCAGAGCGGCACTGTGTGGTAAGTACCTTGTATTTCGATAAATTAGCATAATAAAAGATTTTCACTCATTCGTTGTTAATATTTTATTTGTTTAGAGGACGTTGCCCTAATTTTATTGATCTGTCTTTGAAAGATTTTATTGGTTAATGTGGAGAAATTTGTGGATGTTCTGATTGACAGGTTCTGTTTTAATGTCGATTATCACAATTAATAAGGGTGCTGAATAATGACAGACAATAATGAATCAACTCGACACTAAGTTGCACAACATATCAAATAAGTCTAATAATAAATACTTGTACAAGTTTGTAGACTTGGCTCAGGAGGAGTACATTTAACATCTGCCTTCTGTTATGTCCAAGACACAACTCAATAACACAATCTATCTTCCTACAGAGCCTAAGTTGAACTGCCTATAGTATACTTTCTGTCAATTGGTATTTTTTTGGTAGAGCATCATAGCCCAAAAGTTACATACACATAATAAACCAAAAATGATGTTTTCACCAAACACCATTTTCACCATTTTCTTCATTTCCTTGCATGAACTTAACGCGTCACCAGGTGGCATCATCCCTGGCCCGTAACGTGCGTGGGGCCGGGCCCCCCCCCTGCGTTTTGTTTGGCCCCCCGCTTATTTATTCAACTTAGTAAAATGTATTACCTGGCCCCCCCCAGCTATTGCCTGGCCCCTCCTGTAGAATTTTCACGCTTCGGCACTGCATCATCCACAGTTCTAATTCAGACATGAAAGTTTTTTCAGTTGACCCTGGTTAACTCAAGTCACATATTTCATGCCTTTACTTACATCATCATCACCTCAGTGCAGTTTTTTCTGAAAGCGTGGGCCAGTGGGTCGCGAGCTGATTTGAAGTGAGTCGGGAAATACAGGTTTCTTAGCGGATTGAGGATCTCTAAAGTTTGAGAACCATGCAGTGATGTACTACTTATCATAACATTGATGCTTTGATCTGTCAGTTTGACAGGAATGTAGTTTTTTAAATTTTATCTCTACCAAAGAAGTATTTGTAACCTTATGTAATAATAATATAATAGCGATTTGGGTTCTGCGATAAATCGAAAGTAAAGAATTAATATAACAGTATTGCAGTTCAAAACACAAATATGAAAAACTCGAATTCCCCCAAAAAAAAAAAAAACTTACCCACTTAAAAAGCTAAAAGGATTTAAACTCTAAAAGGTTTGGGGGGTACTTATTTAATGCACATAAAAAACTAAAATTATTACAATGCATGTACCATAATAATATATTCCCCAAATTGTTAAAAACCTAAATGAGTGGTAATCAAATTCGCTAATAATTGTACTGTCACGATTAACTCTCTTGATTAATAAACATGAAAGTGATTTGTGAATAGAGATTGGCTTTGTATAATTCATTACTTACAGTGTTATTGACATTGACAAAACTCAAGCCCATATAACTAATTAAACTACAAAGTTGTTAAATGTCTGTCCAAGTCAATCAAGTGGTAGTATTAGATTGGATTTTATGTAACCAATTACATAATTTATCATTGAAATTGTCAAAAGTTTAAAAATAATATGATAATATATGTTGTTTTTGAAATTGGCGAAAGTTTAATCCAGTGAACTTGATAATCTATGAAGTTGTAGGATCCCTGTCCAAGTCAACGCTGGTGTAATACTTCATGGACATCTCTCTGGCCTCACCGGCCGAGAAGAGAGGCTCAAAATTTAAAAGTTTTCTAGCTTTGGAACCACAGAAGTAAAAATCTGTGTTTATGTAGGCAATGGTGTGCGACTGAAACGGCAGGTTTATTTTGACCAGGGGAGACAAGCCTTGGACTAGTTTCTCCAGCACCGAAACGGCCCAGTGCACCAATGGGTAAGAGACAGGCTTTTCCGAGAGCTGCAGGCCGTTGGCCTCGAGGTAGGGCCGCATGAAATTGAAGCTGTTCTGTATCGGGGTGTTGTCCGGTATGTAGAAGATTTCGCTGTCCAGTTGAGGATTCTCTTTCATGGCCCTATCGGCACAGATGAATGCCCAGGCCGTATTTCCAACGTAAGCCTGCTGGAACATGGCTGTTCCATCACCGATCTGTGGGGACATTTTTGTAGGAAAATTAAAAAAAAAAGTGTAAATTAAAACAAAGCAACCTCCAAGGTAAAACAAAAAATCTTATTCTACCAATGTGATAAATGAAGCTATTTTAGCATTTCTTGTCATTTCTAATAATCTGGTTTTCATGGGGGGGGGTCACATATAAACAGAGATGGTTGAATGTCAGTCTGGTAGATTCTAATTTCTAATACAACTGATTTCGAATTTCCCAACTACAAAGTATGAAACAAAGCTGACCTATATAACTCTGTGTCTGTGAGAGACTAATGCGTTTTTCTTTCTTTCTGGGGCACTGCAGTAAAAATGAGTGCCAGAAGTGGTACATTTTCTAAACTGTAAAAATATTTCTTGAAATACTTTGACATGCTGGATAAATCTTTTTTTTTTAAGGTGTTATGGTTGGGGGTGGGGGCGCCTGACTCAAAGACCGTAGTTTGGTTCATCAGTACAGGATAAACCAATTCATTATATTGACTATTTTCGCTTCGTTGAGTGGTTTATGATTTAACCAGTCAACCATTTTAAAACCGTGGACTGGTCAGTACTGTCCCGACCTATGTCCCCGTCTCTTTTTCCGAAGGCTCTGTGTATCAAAATATATTGTCTGTGCGCATCCGAACGGTATTGGCCTACCAGACGAAACTTTAGGGGTGTTCCATAAAAGACGCCCACCAATATTTTGCTATTGTTTATCCGCTCCCCCTTTGTCCACTTTTGACTTGACCGCCCCCCCCCCCCCCCAGGTTGTGGACGTCCAAAACATAATATTTACCGAACGTAAATTAATGAATATTTCGAGTTTTTAAATTGGGAGGATGAACAACAGTATAAAGAGTATTTACAAAGATTTTTTAGAAACTCCAAGTTTTATGAAATAATAATTGTTCAAAAACATTTTATTGAATCACTGTGGACATCTACTCTGTCCTCAATACCCCCCCCCCCCCTTGTCCACTTTTTGCTGAAGCCCCTACCGCCTTTGTGTGGACGTGTTATTATGGATGAACTCTTACCGTGCTCTTCGGAAATGTGTGTGTGCGCACACGCGCACAGCCTGGAGGGTAATGCACCAACTTCATAAGCAATTCCGTTGATCCGTCTTCCACTCACCTGTTTTAGAATCCCTTTACTCTTCTTGGCGGTTCTCAGAGCGTTGGTGACGTAGCTGTTGTCTAGTTCACCGTAACATACGTTGGCCCTCAGTACCACAGTCTGTAACCCTTGACCTGTGTTTAGTATACAGGGTATGGGTTCTGCGTTAAATCGAAAGTAAAGAATTACTACAACAGTATTCCAGTTTAAAATCGTCAAACGTAAACAATAGTAATAAAAATCATGAAAAAATGGGATCTGTCCGAAACCAAAAAAAAAAAAACCTAGCCTACTGATCAAACCTAAGGGAATATAACTCTATGCAAAGGTTTTGCAGGGTACAGCTAGTATTGAATAATATTGATAGCACAGCCTAATGAGTTTCACTAATCTCGCGATGCCATCAAAGATGTTGAAGCCGCACACACACACACACACACACACACAATAACAACGACAAACAAACAAACCACTACATGACATGACGTACAGAAAGAAACTCGCAACCAGCACTGACCGCCATAATGTGTGGGATGCCCCAAGCCAAGAACGATTCTCTCCCCTTGAAACTTCGTCTCTGGGTATCCCGGGAACAGAAATTTGTCCGGGACGGGGGTGTTGGTCTCATCGCCTCCCCTGATTGGCTGCGTGCCTATGGCTACGTCCACCGTGCTGCAGTAGATGAGCCGCTGTATGCTATTCTCACGACAAGCGTTCAACACATTTTGGGTACCTGGCCAAATACAAAATAATCATTGCCGCAAGATAGCGTGTTGTCTCGAGGACAGGACTTATAATATAGCTGACACATGGGCAAACCGAGCACGGCCCGTCAGGCTGTTCGATACGACCCGTGCCCCGCTCAGCCCGTAGCGTGAAAATTCTACTGGAGGGGCCATGCATTCTACAGCAGGGGCCAGGCAATAGCAGATGGGGCCCAGGTAATACATTTTACTAAGTAGAACAAATAAGCAGGGGGGCCAGACAAAACGCAGGGGGCCCGGCCCCCTGCCCCCCGCACGCTACGGGCCTGGCCCCGCTCCGCTCCGTTCGTTCACATTATTGACAATTACATTTTTATGATTTCATCATATCAAAACTTCAACAATCTGCCCTTGACATGGCCCTTATTTCAAATTTAAGAACCCGTTTCGGCCCGCGGTTCAAAAAGTTCACCCACCCCCAGAGGCGTACCTAGGGTGGTGGTGGGGGCGGGGGCTCCGAATTCAAAAGTCCCCCCCGGCTACCAGCTTGAGGGGGGCCCAAAATGTTTTATTTACATTAAATATAAAGTACATTATCTCATGTCGTGGTGTCGAATGTCAAAATGTAGGGGACCCCCAAAGAGGCCAAGCCCCCCCCCGGGCCCATAAATCCCTAGGTTCGGCACCGCCCACCCCCGATCTAGGTATTAAGCTTGACATGTATGAATGCCGAGTCTGTTGAAAGCACTATGGACCGCCGAACCAAACAATGGGATGTGTGGGGCATTAGGCAGGGAGGGGGGTCCTGGGCCAAAATACCCGTCGGGGCCCCCCACAACATCGGATTTGATATGAATGTATACTGGAAAGGGCCCTTTGACTGTTGGGACGGCTGCCTAGTCTATTGATATATAAGAAAGATCCTCCAAGACAACCACCGGAAATAATGAAATATTTATAGCCACTGAACATGGACGTCCCTCGTGTTTGTAATTTTTTCTTGGAGGGCCCTCTTGTTCCATACCGTATACAATTAATGCGCAATAGAACGTGCGGGGGGTGAGGTGGGCAAGCATTTTTTTATTTGTGGACTTCGCTGTTGGCATATATGTTTATTATCTCTTAATGACCCCATAGTGGTGCAGTGTTTATGGTGCCCTTTTTCCATCCCGTTATCGCCAAATGTGTATTGAACACGGAGTCACCAAGGGAGACATGCGTAAGTGGAATAGCACAATGCCCACGATTCTCCAACTGGCAATTTAAGCTCGGGGACTTTCACTGGACCTTTAAAAATCGCCTTTACCACTCCCAACCCCTTCCCCTCCGGGGAACGATGTCTATTTATATATTGTCCAGACCGTATTGTTTCGCCTGACGACACATTAAACCTGACAGTAACGAAGTTATCATTTCTATTAAAACTGTCATCGATCAGAAATCTTCACATAACATTTTTGTGTCCCATTGCAATGGCCTGTACGCGACGCATTAATAACAGTTTAAAAAAAAATGAATTTGACCACAACTCGCGAGTTGAGTCGCCCGTGGCACAACACCTACCTCTCACGTTGACCTCCTGCATGCCGGCCACGTCTGGGAATGTCCCCCAGCTGATAAGACCGGCCACGTGAATGACCGACGTGGCCCCTTTCAGAGACCGCGTCATGAGCTCGGCGTCAGTGACACTGCCCACTATAGATCTAACCCTCTTGGTTGCCTGGTAGTCTGCACACAAAATAAAAATACACACACAAATGTCAATCACTGATCATTGTAGGTACACGGTAAAATGTGCATACATAAATTATAAAAAGCTACAAATGAGAGTTCAGCTTTTGAAGGATTTGTAAGGGAAGGGGGAGTTATTCTCATTGTTTTTACAGAAATGCTCCCCCCCCCCCCTCGGGGCCCAACCATTTTTCACCTTTTTCTCTCCGACTGCTCATGATACCTTATTACCCATATTTGTGCGCTGCTCTACCTCCTTGCTAATTCGTGACCTGTGACCAATGAGTGCCTGGGCGGACTGCTGTCATCTCCCTCTACGTGCGTACACATTTTATGTGACCTATGGTTATGGTGCCGACTAAATATTTTACGAACTCACGGGGGGGGGTTCCTTTCCTTTTTTTTTTTTAAACCTCTTTTACCAGATGTGGCCTTGCACAGTGTGACATCCCCCCTACTCCCCACACCCTCTTCCCCACACGTGGCCTAATTATCTTCATGTATCTTGACAAGTTTCTGATCTCGTGTTTAAATTGTATTCTTTTACATTGCGCTGCTGCTACTCACCCAGTTTTTGTTCAAACGGCATGACGTCGTACACCAAAATTTCAGACACGTGGGGTGCTCTCTCGTGAATCAGTTTGACGATGTGCTGTCCCAGGAACCCTGACCCGCCGGTGACCACCACAATGTCTCCTTCGCCGCTGGTGGCCGGCGCTGTAGCGGTGGTGACGGCGGAAGCGGCGGCGGAGGAGGAGGGCTCGTCTGGCGACTGGGGTGACCACAGCGGGTCGTTCGGTGCGCGGTCACTGACGGCGCATGCGTCAGCCGCAGGTGTTTCCTGGGAGCTGTAGATTTGACCCAAGGTCGTCGCCACTTGGAGTGGGTTGTATGGCGCGATGGGGTCGGTGGTGGCGGGCGTGCAGGGGTCGCTAATATTTGTCACGATGGGGTCATCGTTCGTGGGCGAGATGGGGTCATTACTGATTGGCGTGATGGGTTCGCTAGAAGCGGGAGAGATGGGTTTATCATTGGCAGGCGTGATGGAATCGTTAGTGGTTGCCGAGATGGGGTCATCTCTGTCGCGATTGATGATGTCGAACTCGTCGGGTGTAAAAGGTCCCTGCTCATCTCGACCGGTTCGGTCACTCAAGACCGTGTGCATGATATGTTGTTCTGAGAACGGACACCCAGCGATGTTCATGTAGAGACCTGTACTGTCATCTCCTCCATCATCCCTGTCTGTAATTTGTGTCTCTGTCTGCGCAGGCTTATTTCCGTGATACTGTGACCGATGGCAGTCGCCAGTCCGTTCTTCTCCGTCTTCGTCCATGGGCACTATTGTATTTTGTTTTGGAAGTAGGGTGTCCCCCATGGTCGTTAGGCACGATGCCCCTTCTGTGTCAGTGGTGGCACTGCAGGCCGTTGGGTGGCCCATGGGACCGTCTTCATTCCGCCATTCATGAGTGGATTCCGTCTGTCTGTGGATTTTCACGCCATTGTGTCCAGTGCCACCGTCACCTTTAGGTCCACTACCACCCACCTCATCTGCAGTGTCCAGCACGTCACGTACTTCTTGTCTATTTGTCTCCATACCGCCAACGTCTTTTCGCGACCGCGCCCCGGACACCGCGGAGTAGTGCAGACCGCTGGTCACTATAAACAAGCTGGGAAAACGAAATTAATTAATTTATCTTTTAGTAAAATGACTGCATTGATGCACGTAGTAGTCAATCTAAATATTTAAAAAGTTGTATAATTAGTTTAAGTGTAATTCTTTCATTTTTCAAATGTAATGCTTAAAGAGTATTTCACCTGGTGGCGCGCGTGCATTCGGTGAGCACAGCGCGGGAGATCAATCCAGACGACGCACAGAACGGTGGTCTGTGTTCACCACTTGACGGCGTGCTGTTGGACCTGTTGACGCCGACACACAGACGTCGTGCTGTGAACTGCAGGGCTCGTTTCAATATTCGGCTACTGTAACCATAGATACACAAAGTTGAAACATCCGCTAGATATATCCGGCTACTGTAACCATAGATACACGAAGTTGAAGCATCCGCTAGATATATCCGGCTACTGTAACCATAGATACACAAAGTTGAAACATCCGCTAGATATATCCGGCTACTGTAACCATAGATACACACAGTTGAAACATCTACTAGATATATCCGGTTACTGTAACCATAGATAGACAAATTTTAAACATCTACTAGATATATCCGGCTACTGTAACAATAGATACACAAAGTTGAAACATCTACTAGATATATCCGGCTACTGTAACCATAGATACACAAAGTTGAAACATCTACTAGATATATCCGGCTACTGTAACCATAGATACACAAAGTTGAAACATCCGCTAGATATATCCGGCTACTGTAACCATAGATACACAAAGTTGAAACATCTACTAGATATATCCGGCTACTGTAACCATAGATACACAAAGTTGAAACATCTACTAGATATATCCGGCTACTGTAACCATAGATACACAAAGTTGAAACATCTGCTAGATATATCCGGCTACTGTAACCATAGATACACAACGTTGAATCATCTGCTAGATATATTCGGCTACTGTAACCATAGATACACAAAGTTGAAACATCCGCTAGATATATCCGGCTACTGTAACCATAGATACACAACGTTGAATCATCTGCTAGATATATTCGGCTACTGTAACCATAGATACACAAAGTTGAAACATCTACTAGATATATTCGGGCCTAGCATTTAGAATGATTACTAATTGACTTTTATTTCAATTACCTTGCAGCCTCATTGCTCTAGAAAAATCGGAATAAGACTTGTCTTATTTCGGCCACCACCCCCCCCCCAATCCCCACCGCATTGATACATCCTTACAGGCCTACACACACATACACACTCACACAAACACATACACACGCAATCGCATGCGTAAAGATACAATGAATGCAATGAGACAAAGGTTACCGGCTGACATTATAATTGTATGTTGGACTCTGTTCTTAAGTCTGTTATTACACCTAAGTAATGGTTGGGGGGGGGGGTAAAATCAGTACGGAGCTACTGTGTTATCCAAGAATCGTGCAAAGCAGGTCAGGGCAGGTCAGTTAAATCGAAAACTGCTCAGGTAAACGTCACGTGATCCGGCCTGTGATTGCCATTGTTTGTTTGCCCTGATTTTCATCTCGAGTTAAAATTTGACTCATCAACGTAATTAGGTTGACCGGTGCTTTGGTTTGTGAACCTGATAGGGTTCGAATCACAAGAGTCTCCAGCTATCTGAATCCACCGTGGTGCCTCCATCGACATTGCCAACTCTGGGTACTGTGGGAGTGTAGGAAGATCACTGTATAAACTGCCCCATTCGATGTCTGATCAAAGTTTTAGATTTAACGGTTGTCCGTAATGTCTCACTTGGTCGTCCCTGTTAGCTTTAAGTTATTAAATGGCTGACATTGTCACGCTAAGACATTGCTAGACGAAAAAGTACAATAAACCGTAAAGTTGTAACAAATAATAACATTCAACAACTTTTTATAAAATTTTTTTACATTTTTTCTCAGTTTAAAAAAAAAGAAATTGCGTTTGTAATTCAGCATTATGAAGACTTAAACAGATTTTTCCAATATTAATTCTAGAAGTCGGTTAAGGATGCAACAATAGTGTTTTTGTCTGTCAATATACGCCAGTGCCGGATATTGGTAACTTATCATAGTTTTGTTTTTTTCTTTCTGACAAGTTATTGCCTGCTACAATTGTTTCGCTGTCCTATTAAGGAATCATTATTAATCCAGCCTATACAAAAAAGCAAATAAAATCAGGGACCAATAACCCACTTACTGTATAAACTAGGTCTATATTTCAGTCCAGGTATAAATAAACCGCCTTGTCCATCTATGATGCAAACATGGCCATCTGTTATTGTTGTCTAGTTCAGGGATCCTCAAACTTTGTTTCGCGACTGTAGCCCAAATGTCTGCGAAAGCATGTCTGCGGGTTTTCCTCACTTGTATGTTCGCGAATAAATGTACTTTTCTTTTTCCATAATGGAAAGTGCTTACCCCCATACTAATGAGATACATGGACGCGTGATTTGCTGACGAGTCACCACGCAGCGAACTGGCGAAAGTTACATGTCGCTCCGTTTCCCAGCATAGCCAATCCCCGTATCTCATAGGGTACGCGAACCAACGGCTGAGAACCAAGGGTCTATTTGCAGGGGTTCTCAAAAACTTTGAAAACAAATTGTCTTTCTTCTGCGACTCACGTGTCTCGTACACACTTCTAAGTGAGTAACTTAGAAAGTTGTAATCATTGCACACACTCATCCGTGTTCAGTTAAGGTGTTTAGTCACCCACACAGTAACAACATTTAGGACGATGGTTTAACAATTAACCAAAAAAAAAAAGATTTTCATTAATAGATAATAGTGTCTCATTTTAAAAGTAAACATTGTATTCTGTAGATCGACCTACTTACAATCTTAATGAATTCGTCCTGCGCTAAACTTTGACCTTTTTATTTATAAAACAAAAAAAACCCATAAAATACGTTACATCTAATCTATCTATCTATCTGTCTTTTAAAATTAAGGGTGTCGGATATTCATTCAACTACGAGCCTGGTGGGGGAGGGCGGGTGGTCGAGTGGAATAGAGCGTTCGACTGTCGACCGGAGGGTCAGGGTTCGAACCTCAGTGAGAACATCAGGTGTGGTGAAAGTTCCCTATCAGGTGTGGTGAAAGTTCCCTATCAGGTGTGGTGAAAGTTCCCTATCAGGTGTGGTGAAAGTTCCCTATCAGGTGTGGTGAAAGTTCCCTATCAGGTGTGGTGAAAGTTCCCTATCAGGTGTGGTGAAAGTTCCCTATCAGGTGTGGTGAAAGTTCCCTATCAGGTGTGGTGAAAGTTCCCTATCAGGTGTGGTGAAAGTTCCCTATTAGGTGTGGTGAGAGTTCCCTATCAGGTGTGGTGAAAGTTCCCTATCAGGTGTGGTGAAAGTTCCCTATCAGGTGTGGTGAAAGTTCCCTATCACGTGTGGTGAAAGTTCCCTATTTCCACCCAGCTTTAAATGGGTGCCTGACTTTAAGTTGGGGGGAGTAAAGGCGGCTGTGGGCGTTGTGCTAACCACGCCATCCCTTTATACGCCGAGGTTTCTGAAACAGATGAATTCTACACTTCATCTACCCGCTGCCCCGATGAGTCCTTAAGTCCTTTTTTTTTACGAGCCTGATGAAAACATGTACAATGTCTTCAAAAAACAACTGTTATTTTAGAATCCAATTTAAAAAATTTTTTTTTTTGTATTTATACGCGGCGGAAGGTTCTCGTGGCCTCACGGAAAACCAGTGTTTCGCGGATATTGGGTTAATAATACAAACGGAGTAGTTATTGTCCATTTTGGCTAATTTCAAATCTATGCACTTGTTTAAAAATAACAAAAACTCGCCGACTTTCCTTTCAACGCACAATAGTGAACGAAATAAAAACCGGTTTTATTTATTAAAAGAAGCGAATAAAAAAAAACAACAAATAGTTCGTTGGGTGTCATCACAAGAATTCTATTCAGCTATAACACTTACGTGCGAATTTGTTTTTTTTTTTACTCACCTTTGCATGTAGAACATTTCACCCGGCGTGACTCACAGCAAATGTATGAAAGTGTCCTCACCACTAACAGGGCTGCCAAAAACTTTATTTTCTGTGGACTGCTGGCCTCGGGGAAGGAGGGGGGGAGGGGGGTCCGTTAAGAAAGAAATCCGGTGACGAGGGTAGGGGCGGCTGGTCAGTTCATCTCTCAAGATTTTTGTCACGTGATTGCCATATGTAATTAGCATGGACAACAAGACGAATCTCAGAATGGACTTTTTTTTTTTCGACAGCTAAATCTGGCACCCCACCCCCTTCCCCCACTCCCACCCACACACCATGCAAGACTGGAGACGATAATCTGATTAGTGACGTCTGCTTCAAATCCCTTCCCAGCAGCTGAGCCCCCCGCCCCCCCGCCTAAATCTAAGCCGAGAAGAAGAAAACATCCGTGAGGTGAAGTCGCCCTGCAGGATGCATGCTAAATCACGTTTTTTTTTTTATATATATAAAGTGAACGTAGTAGCAATATAATTTTTTTTTTTTGCTGCAGTTCACAAACTATACCCAGCGAAACTTCCGGTGGAATTACTAGGTGGGATGTGGGAGCAAGGGTGGAGGGGGGCGCTCATCAGTTGTTTTTTTTTAAGGTACATTAGAATAAATGAACCATCTTTAAATTCTAAATTATTGGGTACGCTTAAACCTAGAGATGATTCTGAACAGGTTTCCGTATGTTAAAATGGTGGGGACCATTGCACTTTGTTTCACATTTTAAGTTTTCTGAGACCGATGGTTCTCAAACGTTAACGCTTCGCGGCACACTTCGGCAACTGTTTTATTTTTCGCGGCACACTTCGGCAACTGTTTTATTTTTCGCGGCACAGTTCGGTAACTGTTTTATTTTTCGCGGCACAGTTCGGTAACTGTTTTATTTTTAGCGGCACACTTTCCATGAAAAACTACAAACAAAAGAAAGGGAATAAAAGTATCATTAATTTGATGATGTTCACATGATGTCTGTGTAATGTAAATAATCATCATAGATACATAGATTTCCCTGTTTACTCGGGAGATTTACAAACATTTTTTAGTTTTGTGACGTAGAGGTTTGTGATTATAAGTGGCTTTTTGATCCTTTAAATATCAATTAAAGTTTTTTTTGTTGCGACCCTCCTGAAATTCGTCCGCGGTACAAAATTTTAAGAACCAACCAACAAACAAACAAACTGTGCGGGATTTGAAGGTCACTTTGACACCACGTCTTAATTCTCAGCAGTCACCACAGAACATGGTTGTGAAGTAGTATCTTGGGCATGGAACGCTTGCGATTAACCGGAATTTTGTTATCTGGCATAGTTATAAAAGATTTATTCAAAATTAAATTACAAGTAGTTTTTTTTTTGTTGTTAAAAGATGTTAGTATTTTTTTTTTAAAAACAAAAATAAATTGTTAAATAACAGCTGATGAGAAAACTTAAATCACATTTTTTAAAAAAATGCGAAAAGCAACCCCACGCGCCATAATCGTGAAACTATTTTTAGACACAGTCTGCCTCCACAGGCGTACGACATTTGCTCTTTCCATTCAGGATCCGTCGCATCATGGCGAAGAGATGTGGCAATGAAAAAAAAAATCCTCCAGATTTGTTCTCTTGTATTGTTTTAACTCAGTTGTCAACAAACGCAGCACCTTAAATAACCAAAGGCCGTTCTTGTGGGTATTGTGGATAGGCCAACTAGGCAACGCCCCCCCTCCCGCCACTGACCAAGTCCAGCTTTCCAGCTGCCCCCCCCCCTTTCCGTAGTCTGCACATGGCTGGTTTTGGTTTAAAATTAAACTCACTACAACATTTCCTACTCAGGTGTGAGTGTATACATACGAATTACATTCGATTAAAATATAACCACGGCTGTTGTTGTTCACTATACATTGTTGTTTGTTGTTCTTTATACATTGCTGTTGTTTTTAATCATGTGCAGGAAGATCACCTGAAAACTCTACAGTCTGTCTTGCTTCACCTTGAGTCCACACAGGGATGTGTTCTCGCCAAAAAAAATCAGGGTCACCTATTCGAAGTAAGCACACTTACATACACGTTCTTACCCCCCCCCCCCCCAATTCCCCTCTCCACCCCCAGTCCATATAGTCCAGCTGATTGTGTATGATAATGAAACGCCTATGCCGGTTTTTTTTTAAACCAATGTTTATTGTTCGCTATCTCTGTCTGACCACAGGTCATTTGGTCAGGATCTCGTCTGGCTAACAAGGTGGTGAAAATCATCAACGAGGCATGCCGTAGTGGTAAAAGTAAGTGGTCATTAAACCCATCTTCTTGTAATTTATTTTTTTTAAAGCCATATCTCAACTGATTCAATAATTGATCAATAACTTGGTAAACACAACAAAAAAAAACTTATGTCCATTGTGATTTCATCCTGGATGGTCTCACTTGAACATATTTCCTTTTGTGGTTGGCTCCGATTTTTTTATCCATCAATGTTGTTCGCCAACCCGTAGGAGTTGAGTAGACAATCCAATAGGACCTTTTAGTTTTTTTTTTTAGAGGCGCTAGAAATACGACCCGTGGAGACTGGAGGGAGGTGGAGAACAACGGGCTCTCTAAGTTATCCCGCCTGTTTTTCTTTTATTTTGGGTTCCACTGGGCTCGTCTACTTGGTACCCCCTCCCCCCCCTTCCTCATTTTAGGTGGGTGTTGGTATTACGTTTGTAAACTGAGGGTCTCCGCAGTATATAATGGTAGGTGACATTTTGTCACATTTGGAGATATTATTGAAAACAGTTTTGGATTTAAATAATAAAGAAAAATGTAGTATTAAAACATGTAGCCTATTAGAAAAGTTGTTGCGATTTTATAAAGTGTGATGTCTCAAGATTATCTTTTGCAAGAATTAGAATTTTTTCCCCCTCATAACCATATATCATGTAATAATCTCAAGATTGGAATTTCGGCGCTTACCGTTATTTACTGCCGAGCTCCTCCCCCCTATCACCCTATTATACCGTTACTGTTGTGAAACAGGCCACCAATATTCACACATACCTTGTAGTACAGTGATGGCGAACCTATGGCACGCGTGCCACGGTCGGCATCGGCGCGCAGAGCCTCATCAGATGGTACGGCGACTAAAATATCACTTCCTTTAATTTTAAATAAGTGGGTTTTGTTGTTGAATTTTGGGCACGCGGCCTTCGAAAAAGGTCTGCCACCACTGTTGTAGTTTATACCTTCACGGCTGTTGTTGGATTTGCTTGTTTTTTGTTTGATGGGATTTTTTTTTTGTTTGTTTCAGATGCGGACAGAGGCTGCCACAGGATGCACATTGAAGACATGCTGCGCAAATCACCCGAGTACTGCTCCGTCCCAGGGTCAGTGCTGACCCACCTGCTGACCGTCCTGGAGACCAGCAGCCAGGTCATCATGACGGAACCCCAGAGATACATGGGCGTGGCGGAGTAGTGGCGGCCCTAGAAGTTCTTGTGTGTTTCCTCATTGAATGTGTAAATATATTGATTGACTGGTATTGAATGTATTGATTGACTGGTATTGATTGTATTGATTGACTGGTATTGAATGTATTGATTGACTTGTATTGAATGTACTGATTGACTTGTATTGAATGTATTGATTGACTTGTATTGAATGTATTGATTGACTTGTATTGAATGTATTGATTGACTGGTATTGATTGTATTGATTGACTGGTATTGAATGTATTGATTGACTGGTATTGATTGTATTGATTGACTGGTATTGAATGTATTGATTGACTGGTATTGAATGTACTGATTGACTGGTATTGAATGTACTGATTGACTGGTATTGAATGTACTGATTGACTTTTTGAATGTGTTAATTAGCTTTAGGGAGGGGTGAGTGTTAACCTGTGTGTGTGTGTGTTGACCCTGTTTCTTGTAATATGTTTTACATAATTGATGTTTTATTTTGTTTTCAGCCCAGACATATTAACACAGACACAAAACAACACACACCACTGTCATTTCACAACCTTGTGTTAGTAGCCACTTCCATAATCCTACAATCATTCTATTGTGGTTTGATGATTTGATTCAACCATTTGATTCAATCATTTGATTCAATCATTTGATTCAATCATTTGATTCAACCATTAGATTCAACCATTTGATTCAATCATTTGATTCAATCATTTGATTCAATCATTTGATTTATTCAGAATACAGGCTTAATAAGTATGATGAGGTCATTAAGTCCTGCATCCCTGTTGCTCCTAAACTGTTGTCAAAATACTTTTAAAGATTTATCGGGGAGTGGGGGGGGGAGGAAGAAGTTATTTAAAGAAACTTGCCAGTTGAGAGTGGCCCAAATTAAAAATAAACAGCCTTAAAAGCCATATTAACCACATTTCACATATTGATTTAACTGTTTCATGTTTGCCCCTCATCAATGACATGAAAAATTCTGTTCTGATCTTTTGTTTTAAATGAGTTGTAACACAGACTTGAGTGTGTGGAGATTAGACACTGGTAATATTTATGTATTTTGTTTAAATAGGTCACATGTATGAATTGTTTATGGTGGTTGGGGGGGGGGATCTACTTGGTGATGGTGGTTCTCTTATACAGTGAATCATAGGCTGATGAATAGGCCACTGTCAACAGTTTGTGTTTGCAAACATTCAAAAGTAGCTAATTAATGTTTTATTCCCTATTTTGGTGCCATGTACTGTAACACTAATTGTAACAATAAAATATTTTCTATTGAAGTCTTTCAAATATTTTTGGCTGCTTTGATTTGATGTTGAACCAATATTTAACATGTAGTTATCTGTGAAGTCCATGTAAAGGGAAACTATTTATCTCTTAGTTCCTATAAACCACTATGGGACAGTTTTTGTATTGCCCTTCTTTTATCCCCACCACAGCCACATGCTATGACTATGGAGGCACCATGGGAGAATTGATGAGAACTTAAACTTTGACCTGAAAAATTGAACCCTGATTTAAACAAGCAGAAAATAGGCTAAACACTTGGTAAGGAAAATATACGGGCCAGTGAAGGCCAATAACGAGTAGAGAAGTAGAACAAATTCAGAACTATAAGGGTTTTAAGGAGAACCAAACATAACAGCTGAAATCAAAATGAATAGATTAAGGTGGGTAGGGCACATAGAAAGATTGGAAAACAACAGAGGTCCAAAAGCAATATATGAGGCAACACCCAATGAGAAAAGGCCTAAAAGTAGACAAGAAGCAGACGGTTGGAGGAAGTGGAGAAAGATCTTAAAGCCATAGGAGTGAGAGAGTGGAGGAAGAAGACCACGGATCGGGAAAAAGTGGAGAAGAGTAGTATGGCAGGCCAGGGCCCTAAATGGGCTATAGAGCCAAAGGAAGAAGAAGATTGATTCTCTCTTCGTGCATAACATAATGTAAACAATGGACATGATATGGAATCTTTTAAGCTGATCGCCCAGAGGTCAAGGTGTGTATGTGTGTAGTCTATAGTCTACAAGTGTATGGATGATAAATGTTGCTGGGAGCTAAAAAAACATGCTGACTTTAACAATTTTCTATTTGTTGTTTACCAAAATTTATACCTGCATTTGACAGCATCTAAGAATATCAGATTTTAACAATATTTCATAAACGGGAAGGAATAAATTGACATACTGTGTAGTGTAAGGAGAAAGTAAATACGTTTGTATCGTATATAAATGCTCACAATACTTGTATATTGCAATGAAATGTTTACTTTAATTCACTATAGTACGTTTCCATACAACTGTTTTTGTTTTATTTATTGTTTTTAATAAAACTAAGGTTGATGACTATTAGATTTTGATGTCAGAAGTTCTTAAATAAAATGTAACTAAAATGGAACTTGTTTTTATGTTTATGCAAGAAACGAATTCTGAAACAAAGACTGGATGTAATGAAGTTGTTCAGTGTTGAAACAAATTACAGTATGAATCATATTTAATGGGACTACTCAATGAGAGATAATAACGAAAGTCAGTGTAATTTACATGATTTGAAAAGAAATACATTGTAATAAAATGAAATTGCGTTAGAATGGAATATATTTATTTCACACTTGATATAGATGATAAATAAATTAAAACGAAAAGCTTATTGTCCAAGAATTAAAAATAACAAAGTTCTTGTAAATAAGATTCTATTTATAGAGTGCACGTATTAATTTGACGCAAAATTGTGAGCAGAATAGCAAATTATTGTAAAAGTTATTTACTCTTTAACGAATTATAACAAGGATAATTTTTTGCAGAAACATATGGTCAATTTGTAGCCAAGGAATGCCGTGACAATAACAATAGGAATTGGAAAAAAAAATAAATAAAATTTAAGGGAAGCTATTCATGTTTTACTTTCGTGAAAAAAAGTCATCAGTTATTTCCCCTTTTATTGTTTTCAATCAATGGTAAATAACAGAAATAATCCTTGAAACCTGGGAACCAACCCTATTTAGTCATTTTAGTTTGGGGCCTTTGGCATATTCAATGTGTCTTTCAGCAATGGCGATCTTATATAGATCCACTGAGCGAAATGCGTGTGCCCAGCTGTAATCTAACTTCACGTTAAGAGTGATCACTGAACGCGCACATCCTGTATGTTGCATGGATAAGCTTTCACAATTTCGTGGACTTCACCTATTAACACCGTAACATTTCAAACCAATATTAGCCTGTATTGAGCTAAAACAACACAACAACAACAACAAACATGAACTTAAGAATTATAATTGTTGGTCTCATTAGTGACACCACCTTCCCCTCAACATCAGACCCAGCCCCGTAGCTTGAAAATTCTACAGCAGGGGCCAGGCATTCTACAGCAGGAGCCAGGCCAATAGCAAACGGGAGGGGGGCAGGAAATAAATGTTACTAAGTAGAGCAAACAAGCAGAGGGGGCCCGGCCCACTGCCCCCCCCCCGCACTCTACGGGCCTGATCAGAGCCCATCCAGAAACTGCCCTTCCATCATAGTCTTGGATAGAATTCACTTAAAAATTGGCGAGTAAAAAAATTCAGATGTATTAGCATTATTACTTTTCAACTATTTGTGCAATGTTTTGATAATTGTAAACAGACAAACGTTATAGTTTTGTGTGTGTAAAGAATCCATTACTTTATGCTACTGTCCAATTTTTTTTTTTAATTTCGTGTTCTATTGATACAGGTAAATTAATTACACCCCCCGCCACCATTTTCCCCTTTTTAATTTATGTCATTTATGCTAGTTATTTAACAATTATAGCAAATATAAGTCAGGGCGTACCTAGGATGGGGGGTGGCCAAATTCAAAAGTCCTCCCGGCAGAGGCGTAAATAGGGTATGGGGGGAGGTCCAATTTCAAACCCCCCCCCGGGCCCCAGCTTGAGTGAGACCCAAATGTCCTTATGTCGAATGTCAAAATGCAGTGGCCCCCAAAGAGGTCAAGACCCCGAGCACCCAAAACCCTAGGTTCGGCACTGCCCCCGGGCCTCAGCTTGAAGGGGGCCCCAACATTTTTTTTACGTTAAATATTAAGTACATTATCTCATGCCCTGGTGTTGAATGTCAAAATGCAGGGGTCCCTAAAAAGGCCTAGCCCCCTGGGCCCCCATTTCCCTCGGTTCGGCACTTTTACAAATGCTTGAAAATGTAATGAAGTTGGTAGGGCAGGTGGGGGTGGGGAGTAGGTTGTTGCTCGGGCCTACCTTGTAATTTTTTTTATTTTTAAATTCCAGCTACCTAGAGAGATCCAAATCCTACAGATACTGTTTGTAAACAACGTTCACTTGTGCCTCTCGTCTCCTCCTCCAATGATTAAGAAGTTTTCTTTTTTTTTTTCGTTTTGTTGTGTTTCGTTTACATCCACGTTTGCTTGTCACTTGGGGGAGGGGGGGGGGCGGGAAGGGCGGGAAGAGAGAAGCAGACGATCGTGGAATGTACCGGAAGGCGTCGTCTTGGCCTTGTTTGGGGAGGTCACTTCCTTCGATATCTGGAACTGCTATGTAGAGTGAGGGGGGGGTGGCTGGGGGTAGAACACGTTTTTTTTTTAAACTCTTTTTTTTTTGCTGAACTAATTTTTTTTTTAAAGTATTTAAAAGTTGAAGTGTTTAGGGTAACGGTCGCCATTCGTTGTATTGTCTCCTCTTTGATAGACTCGCCGGCGTTGCATGCAGGGGATCCCAAACAGGTGGAGGATGGCTGTGGCAAGGGTCCAATCACCGAGCGAGCTCAGTGGATCCAATACATTTAGCAGTCCTTTAAATTATTATCTTTTATTATTTCTTTATGATTTATAAATCATATACATTGTCTGCCCTTGTTCTAGATTTGACAAAATTGTTATTTTTTTTCTGTCTGTTCGTTATTATTTTTGTTATTTATTAACTTAAATTGTTGCTTATTTCAATTTATTTCCTTAATTCTTTGCTAACTGCAGTTATTTACTGAAAAAAATATCAATTATCTGGCCTATGGCAGAATAGCCTTCAGGTCACTGCTAAACTTGGATATTCTGGGTATCTATAAATAGTCATCCACTGCTCAACAATAATTTTTTTTTCCCGAATCATTAACATTTCTAAAAATGTCCCAATTCTATAAAACTGTTAGTTTATTGAGTCGAACACATTTACATCGGTTATTGACATGTTAAAATTGACACGTGTGCCACATGTGAGCTTTCTCAATAAATTAGAACAGGTCCTAAAGTGAGTCACACAGACAAATCCAGCCAGCCAACAGATAATTAAAAGCGAGCGAAATAGGAAGCGAAATAAATTTAGGTGAAATTATTATTAATACTTTTTTTTTTATTTTAAACTTGATCACCGATTTTCGACCCAATCACCAAAAATGTGGCTAGGATTTGATTCACAAACACGTCATCAACAATGGCGATGTAGTGAAGACTTTTGATATTTTAAAACACGTGAATTTATTTTAACATGCGAAGGCTTTATTTTTTGTTGAGATTTCTATCTTTTTTGAACGGGAGAGGATTATTCCATTGACTTTTAACTAAATCCTTGAAGCCATAAACAAAACCAAACGTGAGCAAACATTCAAAACACACACACATATATTCAGACTTAAACTCCATCGTGGTCATTATACATTTTAACTGTCCTTGTATCTAGGTTTTCTGTAATTATTAATAAACAGGAACCCTATTCTTTTGGGACCCCCCCCCCCGAGTGACCTGGGGGATCCCTGGTTCGATCTTCGGTGCGGACCAATGGATATTTCAGGTCACGGTAAAGTCTCCGCTATATCCCCCGTGGTGCCTCCATAGTGCACTATCGGCTATGAAGGGGATGAAATAAAAACAGTCCCATCAGTGGTTTATAGCAGTGATTCTCAAACTTTTTGAAGTCACGGCCCCCTTAAAATGCCAATCAATAAGTCACGGCCCCCCTTAGAGCGCCAATCAATATGTCGCGCCCCCCTATATTTTTTTGGTTTAGATTGCTTAAATTTATAATTTTAAACTTCTATATGCAAACTTTTACTAGTCAATACATGCTTTTTCTAATGTTAACAATGAAAGAGTGAAAGGATGCAGCATATAAAATAAACTAGATTTTATTTTAAACATATATTAATACTATTTACATACAATACATTAGGTTAATTATATTTTACTAGTTGCAAGTACCCGGCTTTGCCCGGGTTTAAAATAAGGTTTTCTGTTTACCTTCTGTTTTCTCCCTACCCCCTCTCTCCCTTCCTCTCTCTCCCTCCCTCCCTCCCTCTCCCTCCCTTTCCCTCCCTTTCCCTCCCTCCCTTTCTCCCTCCCTCCTTCTCCCTCCCATTTCTCTCCCTCCCACCCTCCCTCTCCCATCTCCCCTCTCCCCCGTCCATCCCCCTCCCTCCCTTTCTCCCCCTTCCTCCTTCCCTCTCTCCCTCCCTTCTTTCTCCCTCCCTCCCCTCTCCACCTCTCTCCCTCTTCCTCCCTCCCTCCCTCATTCCCTCTCTCCCTCCCTGCCCCCTCACTCTTTATCTCTCTCCCTCCCTCTCTCCCACTCTCTCCCTCTCTCCCACCCTCTCTCCCTCCCTCCCCCCTCTCCCTCCGTTCCTTTCTCTATATAATTATTATGGCTTCACACTTCTTCTAAAATCCTTCTTCATTCCTTTAACTTCCTCAAGCTGTACAAATAGGGAAGCATGAAAAAACATCAACAATTCTTTGCAGCACAAAGACACAATACAGCACCAGCGCGCAAGTTCTATTCGATCATCGAGAAATGCGTCACAGAGGAATTTTATTTATGGCGCCGTCGAGATTACATTAATATAGTAAAATACTAAAATAAAAAAAAATTAATTACAATTAAACTACCCATCCAGATGAAACGAAACCTGTCCTATAACCTTCCCCCAATAATTATGTGTATGTGTAACAAATTTTACGTTTTTTGGTTGTCTGGATCTTGAGTTATAAGGGAACAGACAGACAGACAGACAGACAGACAACAAATGCGTCTTATAAGTATAGAGAAGACGTGTCACATTTTTTCGAAATTCAACGCCCCCCCCTCCGGACAGTCCACGGTCCCCTAGGGGGGCCGCGGCCCACCACTTTGAGAAGCACTGGTTTATAGGATCTAAGATATTTCATCTCATCTTTACATGGACCTCACACAATCGGGGACCCCAGGTTAAAGGGGAATAAATCAACAACAACACAGCAACAAAAACAATCAAACAAAAAAAAAAAAGCGAAGAAACTACGAATCAATTATGACAACTGTACAATAAAATATTTCGCTGCCGCCACTTTGAATTAGACTTACCTGAGAGTGACATAGTTTCGATTAAGTCGCCCGCCCCCCCCCCCCGGCCTTCCTACCCACCACCCTTACCTCCTTAGTGAGTCGTTAGTTATGCACTTTATTTGTTGGTCCATTATACACCATTTCTGCACACCATTCCCCCCCCCCCCCCTATAATTTCCCCCACTTACCTCATCTCTCTCATACATACACATATATTTTTTTATTTCACTGTAAGAAGTTGAGACGGTTGCGTTCCATTTGCCGGAAACATGGAGCCATAGATCAGAGGCGGAGCCAGCCGTTTCAGGCGTCACCACATAATCTCGTGTCTCTACATCGGCGGTGATCCCATAAACATCAGAAAGCAAAAAAAAAATCTGAAATAAGGAGATTTACCGATGGGGATGGGGGGTGTAGGTGAGGGGGTGGGACGGGTGGGGTGGAGAGTGGTGAGGGGTTGTTGAGTTGCCAGAGAACATAGGCGTAGGTTAATAAACCGTGTTGCCATGTCTGTATCTCCGGATGTATGTTTATTGTTGGATGGTAAAAAAAAACAACAAGTTAGGAGCTATGTAATAGTCATGAGACAACGTGAGTTATTCCTTCCCAGTAGCTGGCTGTGATTTTATAGAATATGTCAAGCGAAGAATATAAAATATAACCCCAGAGATGGAGTGGCACACACAAATAAACACGCTCAGGGTGAAATAGAAGGATAGAGAGAGAAAGGGGGATGGAGGGTGGATAGATAGATAGATAGACAGATATATAAATAGACAGATAGATAGATGTATAGATAGATAGATAGATAGATAGATAGATAGATAGATAGATAGATAGATATGTAGATATACAGATATATAGATATATAGAAATATAGATAGACAGATAAATAGATACATAGATAGATGGATAGATGGATGGATGGATAGATAGATAGATAGATAGACAGATAGATAGATATATAGATAGATAGATAGATAGATAGATAGATATATAGATACATTGATAGATAGATAGATAGATAGATAGACAGATAGATAGATATATATATACAGTCGATTCCGCTTAATTGGGACACATCGGGACCGAGGCTTTTTGTCCCAATTAACCGGCTGTCCCAATTAAAAATACAAATTTACTATTGGCTTCTTGGTTTGGTTTCTTTGAGATTTGTCCCAAATAAGCGGCTGTCCCAAATAAGCGGTGTCCCAATTAAGCGGAATCCACTGTATATATATATATATATATATATATATATAGATAGACAGACAGACAGACATACAGATAGATAGATAGATATATAGATAGATAGATAGATACATTGATAGATAGAGAGGTAGGGGGATGTAGAGGGGAAGGGGGAAAGATAGATAGATAGATAGATAGAGAGAGAGAGAGAGAGAGAGAGAGAGAGAGAGAGAGATGGACATAGATTCTTCATAATAAATCGATATGAATTAAACGCATTTTTTTGGAAAGTTAGAAAGGGAAGTAATGAGAAAGGTTGGACCTCGGGAGGAGGGGGGGGGGTAAAGAAGGGTCGCATAGTGTGGTGGAGGTGTTTGAGAAGAGAATACATATTTTTAGGATACAATCATACACACACACACACAGATACACACAGCAGGGCACCGCTGCCTTATAATCCAGGACCCCACACAAACTCTAATAAGTGGGGCCCCCTCTGAAGTTTCCGTCCAAACAGAGCCCAGATTCATGAGTTAATTAAATTTAAAAAGTGACGCACCCTTCCTTTGTAAGGTTCAGGTTTCCCCTCCCCTCCATTGTGGCAGCCATGGAGAGAGAGAGAGAGAGAGAGAGATAATACAGTCGGACCAATGGACAGAGTTAGGTTGATACACTAGCGTGACTAGCCGATTTGTAAACATAAACATTAACACACACTCACATATACTCACACGCACGCACCGACACAATCGATTCCACCCATCCACACTCACAAACACACTGATGAAATGGAGTCGAAGAGTAAGGCGAAGACTAACTGGTTGTGACAGATATGCAACATGTTATTAGCGATGACTTTTTTCTTTTGTGTGTGTGTGTGTGTGATTCTGCCTGGAGACACAATTAGTTAAGGTGTACTCATGAACTCAGACACGAGCCACGTTGAAGAAATGATCGAAAGACGTGAGCATCATGTTGACTCCATGACACACACACACACTAATACACAGGCAAACGGTCGACGCCCCCTCCCCCCTTTGGGTAGATGGGTGACTCAGTGTCGGCTGACAGACCCTCACCCCCACCCCCACACACCACCAACTGCGAGGCTCAAGTAATAAGATTCAAACACATGCGACGTTACATTTACCTGGCCCTATTTTGGCGAGCCTAGTCGTTCTTCAAAATTTCGGGGCACTTCGCATGGGTACATTTGGGGGGTGGGGGGGGGGAAGTCACAAAAAGCGTTAATCGGAGAAACTTGCAAATATTAGGGCCCTTAATACACTTCGATAATCCGCACCATCTCCGCACTTGAACTGTTAAGTCATTTAGCCTTGATACCTCCATACAAGTGCTCAAACTGCCCTTCCTTGATACACCCTTCCATTAGATCCACCCCTGGAGTCACTGACTCTGTATTGTAGCTATCTGTCTCAGACATATAAACTGTGGTGATCAGAATTCGACCATTTAATATTTTAACATATACACCTTTGAGATCAAAAAAAAAGGGAAAAGAGGGGGGGGATAGTGGAAACATGGTCTTCATGATGGCCAGTTTGTTTGATCTCTGCAGATAGTGTGTATGGCGTCTTTAAAAGACACAATAATTTATTGGCCCACTTCAGACTGTTTGATAACGGTCAATTACTTTGTGTGTGTGTGGGGGGAAAGGTTACCAAAATAAACATTCACAGTCACATTCACAGTTAAAGTCACAGTCACATTCACAGTTAAAGTCACAGTCACATTCACAGTTAAAGTCACAGTCACAGTCACATTCACAGTTTAAGTCACAGTCAATTCACTGTCACATTCACAGTTAAAGTCACAGTCACATTCACAGTTAAAGTCACAGTCACAGTCACATTCACAGTTAAAGTCACAGTCACAGTCACATTCACATTCACAGTCACATTCACAGTTAAAGTCACAGTCACAGTCACATTCACATTCACATTCACATTCACAGCCACAGTCACAGTTACATTTCACATTTCACATTCACAGTCGTATTCACAGTCACATTTACATTCACAGTCACATTCACAGTCAAAACAAAAAACAAAACAGCAGCAACAAAAAGATATTATTTACAGCTGTGGTTTTTAAAGTGTGGGTCACTGCTGCTCACTGTCCACTGGTGCTCACTGTCCGCTGGTGCTCACTGTCCACTGGTGCTCACTGTCCACTGCTGCTCACTGTCCACTGCTGCTCCCTGTCCACTGGTGCTCACTGTCCACTGGTGCTCACTGTCCACTGGTGCTCACTGTCCACTGGTGCTCACTGTCCACTGGTGCTCACTGTCCACTGGTGCTCACTGTCCACTGGTGCTCACTGTCCACTGATGCTCACTGTCCACTGGTACTCACTGTCCACTGGTGCTCACTGTCCGCTGCTGCTCACTGTCCACTGCTGCTCACGGTCCACTGCTGCTCACTGTCCACTGCTGCTCACTGTCCACTGGTGCTCACTGTCCACTGCTGCTCACTGTCCACTGGTGCTCACTGTCCACTGGTGGGACTTGGACAAAAATTTAGATTTTGTCGTAACAAAATGTATAGTTAACAGATTGATAATACATGCATAGACTACTACCATGTTTGTCTATTTTTATGTGAGAGATCTACAATCAGTGCCAAACCTAAGGATTTGGGGGCCCGGGGGGGCTTGGCCTCTTTGGGGGGGCCCCTGCATTTTGTCATTCGAGACTTTGACATGAGATTATGTAAATATTTAATTTGACAAAATAATTTTGGGGGCCCCCTCAAGTTGGGGCCCGGGGGACTTTCAATTTTGAGCCCCCTCCTCCACCCTAGGTACGCCACTGTCTACAACTTGGTGCAGGTCCACAGAACACGATACTAAATTTATGTATACAATTCATAAAGCAATTATTCTCGTTCTCTTATTAGTTGTTTTATTCTTAGGTGGGATGCAAAAAAACAAAGAAATTATCAGAGAGGGTCGGGAAGACTTGATGTTTGAGAGCCACTGATCTACAGGATACAATACGGGGACGGATGGTCGTGCGGTAAAGCAACCTGAAGGTACCTGGTTCGATCTAATTTTTTCAGGCCTTAGCTCAAGTTCCCGATATATCTCCCGTGGTGCCTCCATGGCTATTGCACTATCAGCTATGGTGTGGATGAAAGAAGGGCACTTAAAAAAAAAAGCCCATCCCATTAGTGGTTTATAGGATCTAAGAGATTTCATCTCATCCTTATAGGGACTTCACACGCACACAGATACAGAAGATGGGGGTTATCCTTCCGCTAAAGGAGAAAGTATGTTAAACCGAAATGTTAAACAAAATGAGCATGTTTTACAGTAACTCAGACTTAGAGAGACATGTGGTGTGAATGTGGCTATTACCCGATGTTTACTTTTTCATCAATTTGAACTGTGTGGGTGAACAAGGGAGCTGCAATGGAACTTTACCCGCCCATTTTCCGTAACCAAAATTGGTTGGTATTCTATATATTTTCTGAACCCTTTACTTGTACTAATACAAGTGTAATGTGCGATTACACATTCTGGCGGATTACCTAGCTTGAATCTGTGTCCGATAAAAAAAAAGTGGCCCTTACAGCATTTTTTTTTGTTGCTTATGGGCGCCAATTTTATCTTTGACTGGGACCTTCAATAATGTAAGACCGGCCCCAAGTGTGCAGTATTATTATATTTGTATAGATAAGTGTCGCTTTAAGTTAGTTTTCTCTTTGTTTGGTCCTAGCTGCCACCGTGGTCAATCCGGGACCTACAGATGCAAAGACAAGAAGTATTTTATTATTGTTTGAAGCCTTCCTATGATGACACAGTAGTAAACACAGAGTTAATCGAGACTCGACTTCTACATTATGTTTCCCTTCATTATACGTAATACGTAAGCCAAAAATGTAAAACAAAAAACAACAACATGACCAAAGTTGACTTGCTGACCTTTCTTACCAGTCAACGTTATCCATTTAGCCCCTTTAGCCTCTACCCATTACCCCGCCCCCCCCCATCCACAATCCTTTCCCGAAGTACACTTCACCAAAGTGTATTGTATCACAGAAGTGTCCCCCCCTTTGCAGTCGACAAAACCTGTGTCATGTTGCCAAATTGTTACCTGTTTACAGCGGCTGGAAAAATGTACAACCCTCCCCCCCCCTTCCACCCCCCACCCCCTCATCCCTTAGTAAGCTTATTCCTTTCTTTCTTTTTTTAAAAAAAATATATATAAACAATAATCTCTGTTTGCCTTTAGTGGCGACATATTCGGACCGCGGGGGTGGCGACACTTACCGACCACAGATCTGTCGGCTGTTCCGTCCAACATGTCGCCACCATGTCCGACCACCGGTTGTGAATTTTGACTGATGGCCACAGCGGAATTTACTTTTTTTTTTTCTTTCGGGGCTTTGGTTTATTTTTGTTTCGTCCTGTCAGTAAAGGCGAGGTTATTTTTTTTTTGTCTTTTTGTTTAAAAAGTTTCTCAAAAATGTACGATGAATGACACGCACAAAAAGTAGGTAATTTATAGCGAACCCGTACTAATTATTAATACAACTAAGTTCGGTGAATTTGATGAATAATTGTTTGGAAAATGTACATCTTCGTACTTCCGTAAGGTTGTTATATCAGAGAGCAGCCATTCTTCAACAATACAACGGAACATGCCCAACTAAATATAATTTTCTGGTCATTGTCTGGATTTTAATAGAAAAAAAACAACAACTTATGAATTGATAGGTTGAAGAACTAATCAAATGGTAATAGTTCTTTTTAATTATTTTACAAACGTTAAGACTATTGTTTTTTTAAATATTGTCTGCCCAGTGGCTCTCTGTTGTTTGTGTGTGTAGTGTGAGGGCGATGTTGTTTGTGTGTGTACTGTGAAATTTACTCAGGTATTACATAAAAGCAAATTATAATCACTTTTCTAATAAAATAATAGCGATTTGGGTTCTGCGTTAAATCAAAAGTAAAGAATTAATACAACAGTATTCCAGTTTAAATACAAACATGAAAAAAATCGGATCTGCCCGAAACCAAGAATAACCTAGCCTACCGATCAAGTTTAAGGGGATATAACTGTATGCGAAGGTTTTGCAGGGTACAGCTTGTAAAAAGAATAATATTTCAACGTCTATGTGCTTCTTAAGATCACAACTTGTATTTGTTTATATTTGGTCTAAGTCAAAAATGAAAATTAAATTTGAGAAACAATTGGCTCAGATACAGAATAAAAATAGTGATACTAATAGTGATAGTAATAGTTATAATAATATTGATAGCAATAGTGATAATAATGGAGATAATAATAGTGATAATAATAGTGATAATAATATCAGCATCACATGGTTAAGCCTGGAAGGTAACTTATATCAGCTTGTTTCTAATAAGCGTAACCCCCCGCCCCCCCAGCCGTACAGCGAGACAAGATGACGGCCATGAAAATACATGAAGTCATGCTGAGAGTGAGTTTGTTGTACGGCACCATGGCACGAGATAGTGATCTGTTTGCAGAGGTAGAGAGATGAGTTACTCGTCACAGGGCGTGACTGGAAGGTCCCCCGAGATTTAAGACGTACTTAAAGTGGGTAGCTTTATTCCGACGCACGGGCTGGAGGGGGTGGTGGTGGTGAAGGGTGAGGCGAACCAAGTACTTATTTATTACCCCGGGGTTTAAAAAAGAAAAGCCTGAAAGGTTAATGCAATCTTAATTTATGTCCTCTCAACAGCCGGTACCCTGGACATAATGAACAATGAAAGTTACGTTTGGGGATGGAGGGGTTGTACATATAATGTACAGAAAGATGATATCTGTAATGCTGTATGCAATTTTGTATGTAATGTTGTATGTAATGTTATATGAAATGCTATTTGTAATGCTATTTGTGAAGCTATATGTAAGGCTATATGTAATGCTATATATATATATATATATATATATATATATATATATAAATATATATACAGCTATTTGTAATGCTGTATGTAATGACGCTACACGTAATGCTATTTGTTATGCTATATGTAATGCTATATGTAATGCTATATGTAATGCTATTTGTATTGCTGTATGTAATGCTATATATAAAGCTATTAGTAATGCTGTATGTAATGCTACATGTAATGTTTTTTGTAATGCTGTATGCAGTGCTATATATAAAGCTATTAGTAATGCTGTATGTAATGCTATATGTAATACTGTATGTAATGCTATATTAATGCTATATGTAATACTATATGTAATGCTAAATGCAATACTATATGTAATGCTGTTGTTTTTGTAGAGGAGTGTGTCGATTCGTCCCATTTGTTGGTTTATGTCAGTGGTTCCTCAAGTTCTCGGGCCGCGGATAGTTACCGGTCCGTGGATCAAAATGGTTTCGGGCCACCCAAGAAACATCGAATCATTTCCTGTTTATTTACTGTGGTGCACTTCTCATCGGGACAGTGCGACCTTCCATGGACGGGAGGTTGACCGGGAGCTGAGCGGGTGTGAGCGGCAGTGGCTTTGTAAATCAAAACAAATCTAAAATATAAAAACAAATCAACATCCCCACTTCTTAAGTGGGCCGCAGTGTGAAAAAGGTTGGGGGGGGGCGGTGTATAAAATCTAAGACTTAAACATATCAGCCTTTAATAAAATAATAAAAAAAAAGATTAGCGGATTCAGAAATTACTAAAAAGATCAACATCATAATCAAATAACATAAAAACACAACGTTACAGGTAGTATGACATAGCAACAACCCCACGAAACAAATACTGCAAATAACTAAATGAGAGAAAGTCATCCAGTCTGAATTAAAAAAAAAAACCTAACTAGAAAGTTTGTACTGAATGCACTAAGTCATGGAGACAGGGGAAGGTATTCTGTTTCCTGTCAGAATCATTTCACGTCATCAATTATGTGACATTTGCCTGTCAAGGGGAAATAACTGTAGGGTGTCGTATTGTCACACACGGCGGAGTTCTAGTGATGAATTGCCAAAATGTAGCATTCGGATACTGTTCACTCTTTTTGTTTTTGAGAACCGTTGAGACTTTTTTTTTTAAAGAAACATATGCAGAGGCGGACTTAGGTCTGTTGAGGCCTGGGGCGCAGCAGAAACAATCGATTCTTTAAATAACAGAGGCTTATAAAGGGTTACGATTATGGCTCAGTGGGGCCAACTTATAGTCGGAGCCAGGTGAGCCTGTCCTTTAATCCATTTCTATCTCTCTATCTCTCTATCTATCTCTCTCTCTCTCTCTATCTATCTATCTATCTATCTATCTATCTATCTATCTATCTATCTATCTATCTATCTATCTATCTATCTATCTATCTATCTATCTATCTATCTATCTATCTATCTATCTATCTATCTATCTATCCATCCATCCATCCATCCATCCATCCATCCAACTATCTATCTATCTATCTATCTATCTATCTATCTATCTATCTATCTATCTATCTATCTATCTATCTATCTATCTATCTATCTATCTATCTATCTATCTATCTATCTATCTATCTATCTATCTATCTATCTATCTATCTATCTATCTATCTAATCTTTTTAAAACCCTTCACCTTAAATGTCAGCAAACAGAAAGTTACATAATTAGAAGGAACTAGTACCTTAGCATGTAATAGCAATATTAGTCTATTAGTACCAACAACTCTACCGAAGTCTAGTCCATAGGTCAAACAATTTTACAACTACGGGTGACAATAGTTATTCCATCTCGTCATTATCTTGTGTGCAAGCCCCGAGCTTTCGTCGTGATGACGTGTCATAGACTTATGATGGAAGGGACCACGCCCACTCCATACCGAATCGTTTTGAACTACGGGGATGCAGGATCGTGCACCAGCCATACAGTTACATATGTCCCCCCGTAGTGACCAAGTAAGACTACATTCTCACCGAAAACCATCGATCCGTATTGACGATTGTAGATAATACTTAGCTAAATAACGGGCCGTTTAAAATATCTGATCCGTCCGTACCCCCCCCCACACACTTCCCCGCCATGAGATAATGTACTTAATATTTTATGTAAAAAAAATTAGGGGCCCCCTTCAAGCTGGGTCCCGGGGGACTTTCGAATTCGGACCCACAACCCTAGGTACGCCTCTATATACTTATGAACACCTTTTCCTAATGTATGTACACTATGTACACAGATCCGCGTACCCACAGGATTACGCTAAGTTTACGCAGGGGTACTAAGCGACATGTACTTTTCTTTTTTAACAACCAAGAGTTTGAAGACAGTCGCCAGTTTGCTGCGTGACTCATCCCCACACCAGTTGCCCAAGAAAGTTAAGCGAATTCCTTTATGAAAATAAGTACATTTATTCGCGAATTCACGTTAGAGGGAGTATTCGCGGACATATTTTCGAAACTTTTTGGGATAAGTCGTGACAAAGGTTTGAGACCGCTGACATAGATCAATCAGATTCTGTTTTCTCAACTATCTAATGAAATAAAAGCGATTTGGGCTCTGTGTTAAATCGAAAGTAAAGAATAAATACAACAGTATTCCAGATTAAAATACAATCATGAAAAAAAAAAATCGGACCTGCCCGTAACCAAAAATAACCTAGCCTACCGATCAAGCCTAAGGGGATATAACTCTATGCAAAGGTTTTTGCAGGGTACAGCTAGTCTATTGTTACTGAAAAATAGAACTATTTTTCATTTATTCCTTAAAAAAACAAACAACAACAACAACATAATCTCATACAAAGTCTAAAAAAAAAAAAAATACATAAAAAAATAATTCACCATCGGAGCAGACTTTTAAGAAAATTATTTCTTCTCGATATGGCGCAAGGTCATAACCCTCTATTTCATCTTTACACAAGAAAACGTCAAAATTATCTTTATTACCTGAATACAAAAAAAAAACAAAGGGGTCACAACTTGTTCAGTTTGTTTAAGTGTTGGATCAGGTGTAGACTTGCTAAAACTGAAGAGTTTAAATTTGTATTAAAAAAAAAATCAAAAGAATGGGAGATTATAACTTGCTTGAGGTAAGGCATAAAGTCTGTGTTGCGGCCCTTGGCAACACTCATTAAGTGTGGCTTTTATCACTGGCTGATTGGTGGTGAGATGTGAAAGACCCGGATTACAGTGGGAATGAGAGTTAGACGTCCAGTTTTTGTGCGAGTCTTTTAATGTTTTATTTTACTGGCTTCTCCCTGGAATTGTTTTTTTTCTTTGTCTTTGACAGAAAGGGAAACAACTTGTCATTTAGTTTTATCTGGGTGTAAAAAAAAAATAGCGCAGCCTCTGCTAATAATACAGTCACACACACACACACACACACACACACACACAATCAGAGCCGTTACTAGACATTTAAGAGCCCCATGCAGAGACGGGATATTTAGTAGTCCCCCCTTGGTGGTGAATTTGTGATCACTTGGGTTTTCTATGAAATTGCATCTGTTAGGGGGGGGGGGGCTTAAAATGATGCGATTTTGATAAAAAGGTTTAGCTGAAAGGGCTCTTTTTAAAGTGAGCCGCCTATTTTGCCTATACATAAGGAGGATTTAGTGTGCCTAACCGCTCTGACAGGATTTTTAATATTTGGATTGGGGCGGCCATTTTTTTGTGTTTTTGTTTTGACTCCACCCCCAAGTTTCACTAACGCTAATTACGATATAGTTGCTAAGAGAGCTAAACTTGGCTTGAAATGATGTCATAGTTTAAAATGAGACTGTATAATAAGAACTATTTTTATGGATAGTGAAAAGGGAGGTGGGTGGGTGGGTTTGATTTGGAGGTGATACTAATGCAAAAAATAAACAAAAAATGTTCGTCATGTTGAAATGAGATGTTTATTGAGGATCTTCATCAATAACAAATGATTTGTCTGTTTGATCTGCAATAAATAAAAAAAACGAAACAATGTTTGATGTTATGGATAAAAAGAAATCCATTTTCTTTTTTTACAATTTTTTTTTTTCACATCCTCAGAATTTCTGAAAAAAAAAAAGATGAAAGATCGTCTTCCTGTTTGTGTGTGTGTGTGTGTGTGAGAGAGAGAGAGAGTGAGTGTGTGTGTGTGTGTGTGTGTAAGGGCGAGAGGCGGTGTCACGTCGAGAACACCACCGGCTCCAAGATGACACCACGGTGTGTGAGATAAATTACCCCGGTGATATTCCCCGTCACACACTCGCCTCCTCTCCATCGACCAAACAGCGGCGCAACAACAAAACAGAACAAACAAAATCAACACGCGCGCACACACACACACACACACACAAACAAACAAAAAAAAAGTCACAGGTGATAATGCAGTCAAAGGATGACAACTGAGGTTCCAAGCAAGAGAAGACAATCTCCCTGCAATAATTCATTTTGTCCATGTTCATTTCAGCTGCTGAAAATTAAGCGTGAAGAAAAAGTAAAGATAAAAGCAAACAAATATCAGTGATTTACGTCCCTTTGGCTGCTTCTGTAATAGGAAGCCCCTCCCCCCTACCCCTTTTTTTTTGTACTATACTAAAAATAGCCTTTCAGACAGTAGCTCGACGTTATTTGTGATATACGGGCATTGGCTAGTTGACAAGAAAAGGGAACCAATGGAAGGTGAGGAAATAGAATGAAAGACAATAATAAACGAATAACATACATCTATGCAAAACAAACAAACTCCACTGTTTTATTAAACTGCATACATAAAGTGAATGTTATCGAAATTTAAGAATTAAGTTACAACAAAAATATTCACTGTGTTTGTTATATATTTTTAGAGCATTTTCGAAAAAAAAAATGCTCTATTGTCCCCGTTTTGTCTGTCTGTCTGTCTGTCCGTCATCACCCTAGATCTCAACAACCATAAGTCCTAGACCCATGATGTATATATCATTTTGTAGGTCTTGGCCTGCCAAGAAATGACTTTTTTCCATTTCGCGATCTGACCTCTCAGGGCCGTAAAAGGGGCCTAAGTACCGTTTTTTACTATATAAGCTATATTAATGAAGGAGCGCTATATCTCAGCAACTATAAGTCCTAGACCCATGATGTATATATCATTTTGTAGGTCTCGGCCTGCCATGTGTACATCAAAAGTTCATTTTGCGATAGGACCTCTGAGGGCTGGGCTTCAGTGCTCCTAAGGGGCTTATATATTATATATACACCTTGTACGTTCAATAACCCGTTCATTTGGTGCGAAATACTGCAGCACGTAGTTTCACCAAGATTTATTAAGAAACTCATCAAATGAAATAGTAAGCTTGTGTTCTGAGTTTAATTGAAAGTATCAGAGTTTTCGGACGATTAAATGACTATAATTTAGAATGTTTTCAATTATGAGTCCTATTTCAGTAACCACAAACCACTTGTAGTTAGATTTAAGAGACAATAATTTTTTTTACAAATATATGCATTACACAATTGAATGTATAAACATTTCCAAAATTTACAAATATTTACTGAAAGCTAACAAACGTACTGATACATAACACGAAAATGCGCTAACACGTTCTGTGTCCAGAATGGAACAGGCTTAATTGCTTGTTTTTTTTACCCATAACCGATGAGGTCGTGGCCCGTGGGTGGGAACGAATAAACACATCATCAGATGTGCAAACGTTCTTTCTGTGGGCTTATAGACTAAGTGGCGCTGCCAAGTGGCGCCCACCTCCTCTCCAAGTCAGCGGAGTCCATTTTTGGCCTTACCAGGGATTGAACCCTGTACCATTTGCATGTGAGTCGAGTTCACTATCAACTTCGCCATTCAGCCGCTATATATTTAAAAAAAACAATCATGTTTGGAAAATTGTGTAATCCATTCATTTTTATGTTCTTAATTCGATGACTTTTGAGTCACGACCTTCTATAAAAGAGATCATCATCACGCTGGGGAAACACTGCCAATGTACAATGTCACTGTCAGGCAGTAAAATAACTTTCACAACAGACCGGTAAAATTAAACAAGATATAGGTGTAAACAAATTTATACCAGAGCCCCCGTTTTTTTTGTTTTGTTTACCGCAGTAGCTACCGTGGGTTGGGGGGGGGGGAGACAGGGGCGACAACTCCTGGCATCGCTCTAGACAAGGATCCTGAGCCAGGATACTTTTGTTTAGCTGCCTAACAGTAAAAAAAACCCTTAATATTTTTGTTCCAGGCCACCCATATGACACTCCATTTAGGCCTCCACAAATGTCACTTGCCATTTGCTCCACAAATGTCACTTACCGATGACTCCACAAATGTCACTTGCCATTGACTCCACAAATGTCACTTGCCATTGACTCCACAAATGTCACTTGCCATTTGCTCCACAAATGTCACTTGCCGATGACTCCACAAATGTCACTTGCCGATGACTCTACAAATGTCACTTGCCAATGACTCCACAAATGTCACTTGCCAATGACTCCACAAATGTCACTTGCCAATGACTCCACAAATGTCACTTGCCAATGACTCCACAAATGTCACTTGCCAAAGACTCCACAAATGTCACTCGCCAATGACTCGGCGAATGACACTCACCTAAAGCCCAGCCTATGGCACTCAACCTAGGCTTAGCAAATGACACTTGACTTTGGTTCCGCGCAGTGTTAAGACAACCTTTGGTATAAAGTCAATGAAACTTTATTAAGCTGACATACATGTTTTAAGGTCTGGCTGACTATTCTTTTTTATACGGGCTAAGTAAGTTTATTTAATAGTAAAACAAACAAAAAAATGACTTCTATCTGACAATATGCATCGGTCAGATTCATGCACTAATTGACATACTACAGTGTCCAGTATTAGAGGCCAGTTTTAGAATATCCCTCTCCATTTATTTTTTTGGTTTGATTTTAGGACATTTTTTTCCCCAGGTAATGGAATCAAGTAAAAAAAAAAGGGGGACAGCGGTCATCTCAATCTGACCACAGGTTTTAGTCTCACTGCCCTGAAGAGATTTGGTTAATATTATTCTGTCTTATAACTATCAAGGACCCGGATGAAGTGGATAAATGGAAAAAAAGGGGGGGGGGAGGCGAAACTTGAGTGGACAACTATAAGTGATGGAAAAAAACCAACAACGACGGGGAATTAAACAATAGTATCCCATCCATTTCAACCCTTCCCCAAACCATATTGTGGTCGTGATATCCAAACAACCCGATTAACATTGTCCGCTGTGAGCTAGAAGAGTGTCCCGCGGGGAGGGAGAAGGGGCTGCTGGGCGAGTGTCGGTGAATTAGTCAGAGAGTATTTAGTAAGACACTTTAAAAATTCTATCGGAAACTGAGACACGGACAAAAGTCTAGAGTTTTTTTGTTGTTTTTTTTTGACCGTGCGGCGCGACCAGGTTGAAATACAAGAGTGGCCAGGAAGCCCTTGACTTCAGGGGCGGTTGTTTTTTCTTTTTCGGCCTGGTCACTTAATGTCCAGCGTTGAAAATTAAACAGAACGGTTGGACTTGAGGAAGATTATATTTCCAGTTGACTCTAGTTATAAGGTGAAAACACTGTTGGAAAATTAATGTAAAAAATATATACAAAGCTTTATTTTGGACAATAGATTGAGGTTTGGACATTGGCGCATCAAGGAAGTGGTCAGCGCTTGTGGAGGACCACTTTACTTTTTGACCTTAAAAAAAATATTCATTTCTAAAATGGCTTGCGTTACAAAGTTTTCAGTTAAGGGTTTTGTAGAAATGGGTCACCCTTCCCCCCTCCCCTTCCTTAAGGCAAAGAGATGTTAACGAGATATCAACAAAATCTCAACACCAAGTCAATGAGATGTCAACATTGTCAACAATATATCAATGGAATGCCAAAGAGATGTCAACGATGTCAATGTTATGCCAACACAATGTCAATGAGATGTCAACGCAATGTCAACAATGTCAATGAGATTTCAAAGGAATGTCAAAGAGATGCCGCCGGACGGCGCTATAGAAATGCTGATGTATACTCGATGTGGCTGGGTACACTGATGTATACTCGATGTGGCGGGGTACACTGATGTATACTAGATGTGGCTGGGTACACTGATGTATACTAGATGTGGCTGGGTACACTGATGTATACTCGATGTGGCGGGGTACACTGATGTATACTAGATGTGGCTGGGTACACTGATGTATACTAGATGTGGCTGGGTACACTGATGTATACTCGATGAGGCTGGGTACACTGATGTATACTAGATGTGGCTGGGTACACTGATGTATACTAGATGTGGCTGGGTACACTGATGTATACTCGATGTGGCGGGGTACATTGATGTATACTAGATGTGGCTGGGTACACTGATGTATACTCGATGTGGCGGGGTACACTGATGTATACTCGATGTGGCGGGGTACACTGATGTATACTAGATGTGGCTGGGTACACTGATGTATACTAGATGTGGCTGGGTACACTGATGTATACTCGATGAGGCTGGGTACACTGATGTATACTAGATGTGGCTGGGTACACTGATGTATACTAGATGTGGCTGGGTACACTGATGTATACTCGATGTGGCTGGGTACACTGATGTATACTCGATGTGGCTGGGTACACTGATGTATACTCGATGTGGCTGGGTACACTGATGTATACTCGATGAGGCTGGGTACACTGATGTATACTAGATGTGGCTGGGTACACTGATGTATACTAGATGTGGCTGGGTACACTGATGTATACTCGATGTGGCGGGGTACATTGATGTATACTAGATGTGGCTGGGTACACTGATGTATACTCGATGTGGCGGGGTACACTGATGTATACTCGATGTGGCGGGGTACACTGATGTATACTAGATGTGGCTGGGTACACTGATGTATACTAGATGTGGCTGGGTACACTGATGTATACTCGATGAGGCTGGGTACACTGATGTATACTAGATGTGGCTGGGTACACTGATGTATACTAGATGTGGCTGGGTACACTGATGTATACTCGATGTGGCTGGGTACACTGATGTATACTCGATGTGGCTGGGTACACTGATGTATACTCGATGTGGCTGGGTACACTGATGTATACTCGATGTGGCTGGGTACACTGATGTATACTCGATGTGGCTGGGTACACTGATGCATACTCGATGTGGCTGGGTACACTGATGTATACTAGATGTGGCTGGGTACACTGATGTATACTAGATGTGGCTGGGTACACTGATGTATACTAGATGTGGCTGGGTACACTGATGTATACTAGATGTGGCTGGGTACACTGATGTATACTAGATGTGGCTGGGTACACTGATGTATACTCGATGTGGCTGGGTACACTGATGTATACTCGATGTGGCGGGGTACACTGATGTATACTAGACGTGGCTGGGTACACTGATGTATACTAGATGTGGCGGGGTACACTGATGTATACTCGATGTGGCGGGGTACACTGATGTATACTCGATGTGGCGGGGTACACTGATGTATACTCGATGTGGCGGGGTACACTGATGTATACTCGATGTGGCGGGGTACACTGATGTATACTCGATGTGGCGGGGTACACTGATGTATACTCGATGTGGCGGGGTACACTGATGTATACTCGATGTGGCGGGGTACACTGATGTATACTCGATGTGGCGGGGTACACTGATGTATACTCGATGTGGCGGGGTACACTGATGTATACTCGATGTGGCGGGGTACACTGATGTATACTCGATGTGGCGGGGTACACTGATGTATACTCGATGAAGGTCACAGTACATATCGTATCGTGCTGCCACAGTAAGTCGCCTATCGCCCATCGCCCCTGTACGACCAGGGCTTCGGTCTAGATAAAAAAAAAATATGATGTCTCTTTCACATCATAGCTGAGTTGTTTACTTTTATTTTATTTTCACTCTTTCCATCCTTCTTTCTCTCGGCACTTTTCCTCATTGCATTTCTCCGCCATCACCCCCCCCCGGGCCCCATTTTCCATTTTCCCAGCAGTCTCACTCCAAGCTACTTCACCATTCACCTCTTATCTAAAGGCTCCGCCCATACATTACTCAAATCAACAAAAGCCGGTGTTGAGTTTCGTTAATGCGACCGGACGAAGGATCCCCTCTCTTCCACCATCACCACCCCCCCACCCTCTTCAGAAAAATTTAAAAATAAAATGTTCTCAAACAGGACTCTGACAATGTCCCACCTGCGTCCCCGCACTGGTGTAGATTTACCCTATCTTCCAACCCCGCGCGATAATAAACGGCTAAGCCGTCTCTGTCGCCTTCATTTGACAGGTCAGTGCGTTGGACGTCAAGGCTTTAGAGTACTTTAGACTAACAGGTCCGTCCACACTGTTCTGAGAAAAATAAAATTCTACGGAACACAGAATTAAATACAGAGAGGAATACAGAATGAAAGGCATAACGGAATACAGAATGAAAGACAGAGCGGAATACAGAAAGAAAGACAGAGCGGAATACAGAATAAAATACAGAGAGGAATACAGAATGAAAGACAGAGCGGAATACAGAATGAAAGACAGAGAGGAATACAGTATGAAAGACAGAGCGGAATACTGAATGAAAGACAGGGCGGCATCAAAAGCCTTGCAAAATTTGCTAACAAGAAAGTGGATTGAGGTGTTCACTGGCACGATCCTTCACTCACTGAAATACACATGTAGACTAGATCTGGTCTGTTCAAAAGAAAGATAATGACGCATCATATCAACACAGACCTTTCTTACCTAACCCCCCCCCCCGACCTCTGGTGTCTCTCCGTTATCTTCCTCCCTCGCTCTGCCTCCCCCCCCTTTCCCCCCAACTTTCCCCAGATCACCAATCGAATACTAAAACAACTTTGAAACGTTCGCACGTGACACAACAAGGGGATTAAGTTGAACTGTACCATGTCCAGCGGAAGTAACTCCTAACAGAAAAAAGCTTTTTACCATCGTCAACTGTGCTAACAGTTAAGGCCCATTGTCAGACACATGTTCACATTACCTTTTTTTTTTGTCTTTTATTTGTTATATTTCATGCTTGCTCATACTTTTACTCCAGCATGAGAGGTCAATTTAAGTTGTTTTTTTTTCCTGCAGCAAACGAGCAAAAAATAAAAGACGTGCTCACAGTGATGAATACAGACAGCTTGAAAATACAAACAAACATAAACAACAATTTTTGTGGGAAATAAAATTGAAGCTATGCTTATTTCTGCACCAGTTATAAGCAAATTTATAGCAATAACATTTTTGAAAACATAACATGCCTTGACCCTCCCCCCCTCCCCCCCCTTTACTAATTTTAAACTATGTTTACGAGGCCATTTGGCCGATGGGCAACATAACATATTACAAAATTGTTAAAACTGTGATGTCTGTACAAAATTATTTTTAAAAAAATCGTGTTTTTTTTAAACCATGAAAATCAAACTCACTTGTAGCAAAGCGGATGTTTTATTAAACTAATGTTTGTTACTTAAAAAAAAGAAAAATTAAAAATGTAAATATTAAATTAAAAAAAAAAAGCGTTTAAGAACGGACATGTAGGCTGGTGACGCTGTGGTTGTGACTCCGATGTGTAGGCTGTGAGTTATGGGTTCCATGAGCGCAACCGATGTACGGGTCGTGCGGGTCCGGACCCTACCAAAAATCAAGCCACTGGTATTCGACCCTACCAAAATTCAAGCCACTGGTATTCGACCCTACCAAAATTTGGGATAATTTCCTCTTCCCTAATATTTTGGACCCTCCCAACTTCAACGTACTGGTTGCGCCCCTGGTGGGTTCAAATCTCTCTGCTAGTCCATTCACTATCCTGTCGTACGTGGTGCATCCATAACCAATCCTGGATTGATCTCCTGTGCCGTCATGTACACAAACTGTTTATAAAGCGTTATGTTCCGTGTCATCATGTACACAAACTGTTTATAAAGCGTTATGTTCCGTGTCATCATGTACAAAAACTGTTTATAAAGCGTTATGTTCCGTGCCATCATGTTTAAAACCTGCAAAAAATAAACAATAACAAACAATAAAGTACCAGATGCTAGTTGATTGACGTTTGACACAGTGCAAGTGACGGATACTACCAAGTTTATAAAAAAAAAAAAGGAGACAAATAAGAAAGTAAACACTATCTTTACTAACATGATTTTTGTTTCAAGATTTTCGCAATATAAGCCTTACACCAAAAAATTAGCCCTAGTTCAGATCGCGAAAATGCTGCTTTGGTTGGTACATACATTTCTTTGCTATTAGAGTGATAGGCTTTGATAGCACTCATTGAACGTTGCCTCTCATCTTTTAAGATAATTTGTTGACACCACCTGTGTTTATGTTTTGACTCTACTTAGAATTCAATCTGGTTTTGGTATCTGGTGTTGGTTATTAGGGCACGACGGGGGCTTAATCCGGTACCGCCCATAACCATAGCACTGTTGGCTGTTCTGGTGGTCCTGAAGGATGAGCTCTTCAAAAACAGTTCCATTAGTGGTTTACAGTATCTAAGAGATGAACTTTTCCATCATTGCAGTGACTTTTAATGAAATAGAACTTGCAAATAGAATACAATATAAAAACGTTTATTTAAATAAATTGATAAATACGTATATTGAGAATAACACAATTAAAGATTCTTCCGTTGTCTAGCACCCCTTCTCCACGTAAGAATTATAAATCATATTGATTTTTTTTTTGTGGCTTGTTTACACCTTCATTATTTCCTGGTGTCTCCACTTGACGTCTTCATTCAAATATTTTCATTTCAGTGCGCTATTTAGTCTCGTGTGGCTAGAGCATATGTGTCAGGGCACTCTGGCCCCCTTAGACAAACTCCAAACAGATGACGAAAGGGCTTCGCAAGTCTTGGTTTATTCAATTTACCCCCATTAAATAATTGACTTCTTTAAGCTCGGTTATTAAATGCCACATGCTCCACGCGACGAGAGTTCATGTGGGGAAAAAAAAACAAAAACCCACACTAAAAGGTGCGCGTATATGTGTTTGTGTGCATTTGAAGAGAAAGGGACTTTAGGGGGGGCGATATGAAGGAGCTGGAGGGGGACAGGATGAAAAGGAGGGTGTGTGGGGGGGGGGAGAAGTTTACCCATATCGTCTCACCAATGTTTGCCATCGGAGCATTCTCACAATTGAATATGGTGCCGTGGTGCCACTAGAATGGAAGGGGGGGGGGTTGGGGTGGGGACGGCGGACCCCTGAATCTAGAGAACGCCAACCGAACTTGTTTAATTAACATCGGTTTGCTTGCATCATTAGCCGAAATCAAAGGGCGGCATTATATTGTCGCTCTGTGAGAATTAAAAAATATAAAAAATGTAAGTGAGTGCCAACTAATCCCACCTTTTTACGACGGTCCCGCGCAGAGAAGTTTTTGTGTGTAGTTCATAATAAAGAGTTGTTTAGTTTGACTAGGCTTCTTTTGAAGACCGGGGTTTCGGCAGTGGGCGGAGGGGGTGGAAGGGGTGCGGGGTGCGAGAGATATGAGTTAAAAGAGAAAAATAAAAGGATAATAAATGGGACATAAAGAGTATGAAGTGAAATGTTTCAGCCCAAAAAAAAAATGTAAAAGTTTGTCAAGAATGTACTATTTCCCTCATCAAACTTCATTAGAGAATCGTAGAAGGATGATCTGTTTTGTTATTGCTTTTTTTTGCCTTTTGTGCAGGCTAGTGTATAAATATTAGGCGTTCACTCTCGCGTACCCTCCATTAAGACACGCCTAAAAGTGTCACGCGACACTATTTTCCCGCGCAACGCCGGGTACAATTGCTAGCACTTGATAAATTTACTAGAGGGTTTCTGAATTTATCCTGACTATTAAATAAAGTCCATCAATATATATATATTTGGACAATGTGTCCAATGATCCTTTATTATTTTTAAAGTAACACGACAACTGTGACTTAGCAAAGATTATTTAGTAACACATTTAATATAAACTCTATCGTATATTTTATTAACTCATTCAACCCTACTGAAAATTTCTCATCACCTGCACTACCTGGCATGTTTCTTTAACCATCACTCAGTGATTCCGAGTTAACATATTCTCTAAACCCTCTTTCCATCCGTCACTCTCTCCCCCCCCACCCCCAAATCTCTTTTAAACAATCCCCCTCCCCCCCCCTTTCCAACCCTTCAAATAGTCAAATACTGTCTCTTATTTCTCGTGCTTTCGTTTTATCTCTATCTCCCCCCCCCTCTCTGTATTCTTTCAGCCTACCCCCTCTCTATACCCCCCACCCACACTCCCTTTTCCCCGTTGCTTAACATACGGGTACGTAGGAAGTAATCGATCTAGTCCTGGGTAAAACGAGCCGGTTTTAAGGAGGACGGCAAACATTTCTATCAGTGAGGCTCCAACATTGCAAGCTCTCACTCTCCCCTCCTCCATCCCTCCCAGTTCGACACCCGTGAGGAGTGGGGGGGGGAGGGGTGACAAGTGAGGCGACATTGAGGAAACCCACTATCAAAGTACAGTTGTTTTTTTTTCTCCCCCCCCCCCCCACACTTTTCTTTTTGTTCTTTACTCCCCCACCCCCTACACCAACCCCAAATAATTCCTCCCCCTTCACTCCCACCCCACCCCAATTCCCACCCCCCCAAAGTCTAAACTCTCCATCTTACAAACACGAGCCCTTACACTACACACACCCACGCACCGTGCGCACGCAAGCGTCAAAGAACATTCTAGTTTATCACCGTCATCGCCATGGCTGCCGCCAAGCGGAGGCACCGGCGTGACTTCGATTGTTGCAGCAGACGACAAAGTCAGTACAAACAAGAGCAGATGTTGCTCGGGTTTCTTTAAGACTGTTAAACGTCTGCTATGACGAAAGTTTGTACGGCTCTCAGTTCTCTCCCCTTCCTTACTCCCAACAAGTCTCTCACCCATTCAGCTCTTTCTAAACACCACCTCCCCCCCCCCATCATCCAACCTCCGAATACCTCACCCCCACCCCTCCCTCCTCTCCCTCTAAAAGATTGTCGTCCTGTTTCCTAAACAGAAATCAACTTTCTGAGTAAACTGTTAGGAAATATTTTGGAACAAACAAGCTACAAAGGTAAACAACAACAACAACAACAACAACAACAAAACTATTTAACGCTTAAACACTTTTACTACTCATTAATATTCATTTCTAGCTGTACCTGCAAAAACCTTTGCATAGAGTTATATCCCCTTAGGCTTGATCAGTAGGCTAGGTTATTTTTGGTTTCGGGCAGGTCCGATTTTTTCATGATTGTATTTTAAACTGGAATACTGTTGTATTAATTCTTTACTTTCGATTTAACGCAGAACCCGCACCGCTATTATTTATCTATTAGTTCAATGTCTGCCTCCAGCCTTTGCTATAAATGGTCAATCAAAGTTTTTATCAGTAACAACAGTCTTAAAGTTAGGAAGAAAAAAATATCCTCATTCAAGTTGAAGCAGATAAAACAACAGCGGAATCTTGATTTATTTTGGAAATTCTCTGATGTGATTTTTTGATCAATGTTGAAATATCAACAAGACGTGACTGGATTGATTTGAACGTGGGGTAAATAATTATGTATTGTTGATTACTTTTCAACAAATTGTTTAGTCAAGAGTAAAGTTCCCTTAGGCTTAAAAGGGCCCATCGGGGCAGATGAAGTGTAGAATTAATCTGTTTCTATAATCGGGGCAGATGAAGTGTTGAATTCATCTGTTTCTATAATCGGGGCAGATGAAGGGTAGAATTCATCTGTTTCTATAATCGGGGTCAGATGAGGTGTTAAATTCATCTGTTTCTATAACTTCGTGTGTGATGTAATCATATGTGTGTGTAAAAGGTGTGTACAAAGTCAAGTATAAGTGTGATTAATTTGAGTGTTTGTACTTTATACCATTGGTTAAATACGCTCGCGCGTGTGTGTTTGTGTGTGTGTGTGTGCGTGGTCATTTACCAGCAACCGGTTAACTGTTCACTCGTTTTTTTTTTTTAAAAATGCGAACATAAACAACAACCTAATAACTCATACTGATATTGAATCATTCAGTGTTCCATGCTAGTGCCACATTGATGTGAAATACTCGGGAATCTAAGTGAGGAAACCTCGCCAACCAGAGAAACCTGGCCAATTTTTTTTTTACAGAGGGACAACCCCCCCCCCCCCCCACAACAACAACCTCGCTTTTAGCATGCGCAGAATTAAATGGTCTTTTCTTTCAGCCCTTGGTAATCGCGCACAATCAAACACATCGCGCACAATCAAACACATCCATAACATAGGGGAAGAAAAATAAATCACCAAGACGTGCCTTCTTAGCCAGTTAAAGATTTTTTTTTTTTTAAAACATAAAGATAGAAGTTGAGATGAAACAATCTGTTATGACGTAGAATCAAATGGAGGTAACTCTGACGATCAAAAAGATGTTACACTACTTTACTGGGCAAATATTTGGCCTCCGCTAGTTGTGGATGAATGGATTAAATTATGGCAGGAAGGAAGGGGGGGGGGGGAAATGGATGGAGTCGTTGTTCAATCCTCGATATGGATGAACTCATCGCTACGAGAAAAAAAAAAAAACTCGGACGAATTTTTTTTACACAATTTTTTTTTTCGATTTCTTAAAAAAATAAAGTTTTAGCTGCAGGAACCAGAAATCAAGTTTTATAGCTGCTGATAACTGTAAAGGAAAATAGTGAAAAAAATTACAGTGGTTCTGAAAACTTCAACTTCTTCCCACCAAAGTATTTCATTTTAGCGCAATCCGGGCCCTGACAGTCTCCATCAACTGATGCCCCTCTAACACACACACTGGGTCGTAGATAGGAAATATGTGCCATGATAGTCTCCATCAACTGATGCCCCTCTCAACACACACACAGGGTCGTAGATAGGAAATATGTGCCCTGATAGTCTCCATCAACTGGTGCCCCTCTCAACACACACACAGGGTCGTAGATAGGAAATATGTGCCCTGACAGTCTCCATCAACTGGTGCCCCTCTCAACACACACACAGGGTCGTAGATAGGAAATATGTGCCATGACAGTCTCCATCAACTGATGCCCCTCTCAACACACACACAGGGTCGTAGATAGGAAATATGTGCCATGATAGTCTCCATCAACTGATGCCCCTCTCAACACACACACACACAGGGTCGTAGATAGGAAATATGTGCCATGATAGTCTCCATCAACTGATGCCCCTCTAACACACACACAGGGTCGTAGATAGGAAATATGTGCCATGATAGTCTCCAACAACTAATGCCCCTCTCAACACACACACAGGGTCGTAGATAGGAAATATGTGCCATGATAGTCTCCATCAACTGATGCCCCTCTAACACACACACAGGGTCGTAGATAGGAAATATGTGCCATGACAGTCTCCATCAACTGATGCCCCTCTAACACACACACAGGGTCGTAGATAGGAAATATGTGCCATGACAGTCTCCATCAACTGATGCCCCTCTCAACACACACACACAGGGTCGTAGATAGGAAATATGTGCCATGATAGTCTCCATCAACTGATGCCCCTCTCAACACACACACAGGGTCGTAGATAGGAAATATGTGCCATGATAGTCTCCAACAACTGAAGCCCCTCTCAACACACACACAGGGTCGTAGATAGGAAATATGTGCCATGATAGTCTCCATCAACTGATGCCCCTCTAACACACACACAGGGTCGTAGATAGGAAATATGTGCCATGACAGTCTCCATCAACTGATGCCCCTCTAACACACACACAGGGTCGTAGATAGGAAATATGTGCCATGACAGTCTCCATCAACTGATGCCCCTCTCAACACACACACACAGGGTCGTAGATAGGAAATATGTGCCATGATAGTCTCCATCAACTGATGCCCCTCTCAACACACACACAGGGTCGTAGATAGGAAATATGTGCCATGATAGTCTCAATCAACTGATGCCCCTCTAACACACACACAGGGTCGTACATAGGAAATATGTGCCATAACAGTCTCCATCAACTGATGCCCCTCTAATACACACACAGGGTCGTAGATAGGAAATATGGGCCATGATAGTCTCCATCAATGGTGCCCCTCTAACACACACACAGGGTCGTAGATAGGAAATATGTGCCATGACAGTCTCCATCAACTGATGCCCCTCTCAACACACACACACAGGGTCGTAGATAGGAAATATGTGCCATGATAGTCTCCATCAACTGATGCCCCTCTAACACACACACAGGGTCGTAGATAGGAAATATGTGCCCTGACAGTCTCCATCAACTGTAGCCCCTCTAACACACACTGGGTCGTAGATAGGAAATATGTGCCATGATAGTCTCCATCAACTGATGCCCCTCTAACACACACACTGGGTCGTAGATAGGAAATATGTGCCATGATAGTCTCCATCAACTGGTGCCCCTCTAACACACACACAGGGTCGTAGATAGGAAATATGTGCCATGATAGTCTCCATCAACTGGTGCCCCTCTCAACACACACACACAGGGTCGTAGATAGGAAATATGTGCCCTGACAGTCTCCATCAACTGATGCCTCTCTAACACACACACTGGGTCGTAGATAGGAAATATGTGCCATGATAGTCTCCATCAACTGATGCCCCTCTAACACACACACAGGGTCGTAGATAGGAAATATGGGCCATGGTACAAGAGAGAAAGAGTTTAGACCCTCCCCCATTCCATTTTCAAATTGTAATCGAAAAGTTTAAAAACTTCGTGCTTGATAGGCTGCGCTAAATGGGCTGGGTTAGATGGGTTGGGCGAGGGGACCTGAGCTAGATGGGTAAGCTAAATGGGCTGGGTTAGATGGGTTGAGCGAGAGGACCTGAGCTAGATGGGTAAGCTAAATGGGCTGGGTTAGATGGGTTGGGCGAGAGGACCTGAGCTAGATGGGTAAGCTAAATGGGCTGGGTTAGATGGGTTGGGCGAGAGAACCTGAGCTAGATGGGTAAGCTAAATGGGCTGGGTTAGATGGGTTGGGCGAGAGGACCTGAGCTAGATGGGTAAGCTAAATGGGCTGGGTTAGATGGGTTGAGCGAGAGGACCTGAGCTAGATGGGTAAGCTAAATGGGCTGGGTTAGATGGGTTGGGCGAGAGGACCTGAGCTAGATGGGTAAGCTAAATGGGCTGGGTTAGATGGGTTGAGCGAGAGGACCTGAGCTAGATGGGTAAGCTAAATGGGCTGGGTTAGATGGGTTGGGCTAAATGGTGTGGAGAATATGGACCCTCCTTGTGCTTGTGGGCCCCGGAGCATATGCGAAATACTTTCGTCGTGCCTGTTCTCAATTTCTCAATTTCAAAATACTTTTTATTTTTAATCAACGCTTTTATCTATTAAGATTACTGACAATACGATTGTCTCTGCTATCAGACAGGCTAGCGATTGACTTACTTTTTGCCTACTGTGTATGGGTTATTTCATCTGTTAACGAACACATTGAGAAATGAATGCACTTCTTAAGAGTTAGATACCATTTGATAAAGTTGTCCAAAATCCTTCAACGGACATCCACAAAATTCTCACGGGCCCTTAGGGGTCCGCGGACACCCGTGGTTGCCGACCGCTGACGTAGTACACCCAAGCAAAGCAGATTTAATTACATCAAGGAAAAAACAACTCGTATCATCAGACCCGATGTGCACTTGGAGTCACCTGTCCCTGATATACTATTCACTTTAACACACACACACACACACACACAAACACCACACCACAGACACACCAGGGAAACACAACTAATATCTATCATATATGTTTTTGCGCATGTAAGTTATCTACCCTTGCAATCTCGGCCATTTATGATCAAGACCTGTTGATCACGTCACCTGCAGCCATTGTCTCCCGCCAACAAGAGACACGCCATCATCATCTCGTGTTGCCAACTTTAATGTTTTCTATTGTCTAATTATATTACCACACTAAATGGACCACACAAATATGTGAAAACATGTGTGCAGTCTAGCTTGTATTATATAGGTTCCTCTTTTTGATTTTGTTGAGTTTTTTTGTTGTATTTATAGAGAGGTGTGGAACAAGGGTTATTTGTAATGTTTAACAATGTACATGTAGTTTTGTAATTATGAAACAAAAAAAAAAAAAAGAAAAACACAACAGTATTGTTGCATACACTGTTACATAGTATGTTTTGTAATAATTTTTTAAAACTATTAGAAGTTTAACTTCATTAAAAAAAATATTGCTTCTTTTGTGTATTACCTTAATTGTATTATTTTCACAGCAATTCATACTGATGGGGGCGAACTACTTCACTACTTATGCACTCACAGCAAAAACAACCACTTCCAGTTCATATTTATTTTAACCCTGGTACAGTGGCGGCGGAACGAAATATTTTAAGTGGGGCAAGCCAAAATTCAAGAGGGGGCGGCGCCCCCCCCCCTTGAAAATTTAAGGGGGGGGGGCAAGACACATTCTTGAAAATACAATGTTTGACCTATATTCTTGTAAATACAATGCTCAACCTAGAAACTTTGGGACCCTGATTCGCTGTATCATTACTCAAGCCCATGTGAAAGCTTGGCGCAATACATTTGAAACCAGACAGTAGATAATTAGCTTATCACAACATTTGTTTCTTGATAATACATGGGCACTTAGCCTTGCTTTTAATTCCAGCCTAACTAGGTAATCTAACTTAACAGGTATGTGTCCCCAAAAATACAAACTCTCTCTAAACATGACCCACATTGTAATAATTCCCGGCCCTTCCAAAGTGTGTTACAAAAACATATTACTGACCGTGCTCGTTACAGCGTGTGGCGGGTACAGCTAGTATTTAATATTTAGCGCTAAAATAAAAAGTGGGGGCCCGGGGGGGGGCGGTTGTATTTGGACTCCGCTCCCCCCACCCTATTTACGCCACTGAATATTATTCTATTTTTATTAACTTTATGAATGATACACATAAAATGTTGACACATACCTTGCTTTTTAATCTTTTTTGTATCGTAATTTCAGTTTGTTTACAAATTTAATAGTGAAATTAGATAAGAAAATAATTATCATGAATGAAGATGAATACTAAACTGAAACCGGAACCTCCATAAACAAAAATTAATTTATGAAAAGATAATAAATAATTGCATTTACTTTAAAAATTACATTTGCCGTCATTCGGTAGATGGCAACACTTTTTAAAATATGCCACAACAACTCTCAATAATGTGATTGCTGTAAAATGTAAATTAATTATAATTTCTTTCAAATATTAAATTTAAGAAATAAATCAAATGAGTTATGAAAATGAAACATGTAAACTTAAATGAATTACAAAGTTTAAAAAGTTAAACAAAGTTAAAATTTTAGGGGGGGGGGGCAGACTGGAAATTCAAGGGGGGGGGGCGCCGCCACCCCTTAAAAGTTTTTGGGGGGGCTGCCCTCCCCGCTCCGCCGCCAGTGCGCTGGTACTTTTACCAAAAAGCCTCAAAATATGTCCAGAACTCTCCACCAAGAGCCCCACAATATCTCTGGAAGTCTCTACCAAGATCCCCACAATATCTCTGGAAGTCTCTACCAAGATCCCCACAATATCTCTGGAAGTCTCTACCAAGATCCCCACAATATCTCTGGAAGTCTCTACCAAGATCCCCACAATATCTCTGGAAGTCTCTACCAAGATCCCCACAATATCTCTGGAAGTCTCTAACGGTAATTTATTGTTTAAATCTCAATATAATCTCTTACTGAATGTTCATAACTAGTATTACGGGTTTCGCTCACATACAATAAAGCCCTCAGGGTTATTTTTAGTGTATTTTACTTTAAAAGAGATGACCGAAAGACTTTTGACCACTGCAATCCAACGGACGCCAAGGGCGGTGCATTCATGGTCATTGCTGGATTGCATGAGGTAGGAATGTAGGTCAAAGCAGATGCTGCCTTAGCAGTACCTGCCAGTGAGCAGGTATCACAGAATTTCCTATATAGGTGCCCCCTCCCCCCGCCCTGATGTGCGAGTTCGCGGATGGTTGTGGTGATCCCCCCCCCCCCACACACATACACAAGTCCTCTACGGAAAGAGTTATTACAAATAGGCCTACTGTCCTATTGTGTGATTCTGTTTTCGGTCACACCACGATATCAAGTCGAGAGCAGATTAAATTTTCCTTATGAGAGATGTCTCTTTAGACACAATGCACTTAACCTCTTTCCCATTATTATTTATTTAGAAAATTATTTCAATTTGATAAAGTTTCAAATTATTTAAAACAACAACAACAACAACAACAATAAAAACTTCTAAATATTAGAGGGATGTATGAATATCATCTTACATACTCCCCTACCCCCCCACCCCCCACCACCATTGCCACCTCCCCTTCCCACCCTTCTACATCATCAGTCAACCGAGCTGACATTTTATTACATCATCAAACACAGTCTACGTGTTCAGGCAGTCAATCTGAACACGAGGGAAGAATAAAATGGTGTTAACTTTATTGTGTCAAGTCTGCCACAAAATTCATTTCTTTTTTTTTTTTCTTCTTTTTATATATATATTTTTTAATTACGCTTGTGTAGTCTTTCTGTTACAAGTCTATTTTTACGACAACATAAAATAGCATAAAAAACCCCGAGTCATTTCAAATACGGAACTATCACACGTCTGGCAGCAGTAAAAAAATACACATAACTATAAAAAGTAAAGGCCTGTATATCGTCTCTCTTTGTTACGGCCTGGTGTACGCATAGACATTATGGTATTAAGTAAAGGGGGTAGAAATACTGGTATAAACCTGAGGGCGTCTGTTGCCCGCCGGGTGGAGAGATTATCATGACTTTAACAAAAAAATATTATATATATGACATGGCTTTTGTAGGAATTCCATTAAAGTGATTCGGGAAAAATTTAACATGGCTTATGCTAATGGCTTTGTTGATATTCTAAAGACATGAACAATAGTGTGCAAGATGTTTTATAACTGGGTTTTACCCAGAATTATATAAAAACAAAATATGAGAATAACTTAGTCTATATCAGCCCAGGTGTTTTCTTATTAATTGGGTTTTTAATTTAAGAGCCGTTGCTTAGGGTGCATTGGATGTGGAGGCACTACCGAGTGATTGGGTAACTAAATTAATATGATTCAAACACATATCATCTATATTATAATTCATTTGTAGGTGTATGTATGTATGTGTGTGTGTGTATGTATGTATGTATGTGTGTATGTATGTATGTGTGTGTGTATGTATGTATGTGTGTATGTATGTATGTATGTATGTATGTATGTGTGTGTGTATGTATGTATGTGTGTGTATGTATGTATGTGTGTGTGTATGTATGTATGTGTGTGTGTGTATGTATGTATGTGTGTGTGTATGTATGTATGTGTGTGTGTATGTATGTATGTATGTATGTATGTATGTATGTATGTATGTAATTATGTATGTATGTATGTATGTATGTATGAACGCATGTATATGTATTTATGTATGAATATTCGTATTGATGTAGATATGTGACAATGTTTTTGTGCATTTAATAATGAAGGTATAAACACATTTTACTTTTATAATAGCTTTGTGTGCTCTTATTATGTAATTAGCAATAACGTAGAGAATAATACATATACAGGGTGGGCCAAAAACAGTGAGAACATTGCGTACAAAGTAATATAATTATATCAAAGTTTGTTTAGCTGTATGTATAACATCTTAAATTGCTAACTCATTGGCTTGCCCATTTAGATATATGACGTCATTAGTACGACAATTTCCGGGCGCTATTTTGGATTTTAATATGACCATTTTTTTTTATTTTTAAATAATTTGAATGTTATATGATCGTCTTACTTTTTGTGGCCCACCATATATATATATATATGTGTGTGTGTATGTAATTCTGTATGAGTGTTGGGTTGAACAACTTACTCCTGTAACATACAAATTATGTCGACAATTAAAAACAGTCAACCAACACGTTTCTTTTGCCACAATATACCCCCACCCACCCCACGCCACCCCTCCCCCACTTCACGTCTTAAATAACCTCTCTTCCCATTAAGACAAATAACTTCTTACCTTTAAGCACGCCCCCCCCCCTCCCCCTTTCACAGAGGGCCGGACCACCCAACGTCCCCAGTAAAGTCAGACGACGGCAGCTTCATGCCCAGTTAATCCTCGGCTCCCCAGTTTCGTTAATCCACGCTAAGGCCGTGCGACCCTACCCCCTCCCCCTCCCCCCAGCACGCCCTGTCTAGCTCTAAGTATCATTTTAAATGATGCGGAAATTATTCACACCCCCTCGACAGCGTCTCGTGAAGTGTCGCTCCTATCTCGCCACGTCATCGCTATCTTATCACTAGGAACAGAAACAAAAAAAATATAAAGGTATGAAACAGGTAAAGTGATTCTTTAGGGAAGAAAGGAATAGATAAGAAAAAGGAGAGATGAGAAGTTGGAAAGGATAAAGAAAATAAACATGGTGGATCAAAATGAAATGTGTTCGTTTGTGTGTGTGTGTGTGTGTTTGTGTGTGTGTGTGTTTGTGTGTGTGTGTGCGTGTGTGCACAAATTGTGTGAAATCACCTCTAATCTCTCATGCAGTCGATTTAATAAATACCTTTTCGGCTTCGCCCATTTTTTTAATGGGTCTTTTTAACTTAAAAAGCTCTTGTATACAGAGTGTGTAGCAAAGGACATATCGATGTTAAAATGGGAATCTATGTATGTATGTATGTATGTATGTATGTATGTATGTATGTATCTATCTATCTATCTATCTATCTATCTATCTATCTATCTATCTATCTATCTATCTATCTATCTATCTATCTATCTATCTATCTATCTATCTATCTATCTATCTATCTATCTATCTATCTATCTATCTATCTATCCCTATTACATAAAACCTATAAATCTCACACACATTAATCAATATTTAACATTGCCAATAGTTTACCATATTTTACGGTACCGACAAATATGTACACAACCTTTTTCACAAGCTACTTGTTTGTGTGTGTGTGTGTGGGAGGGGAGGTGTGAATCTTTATCCATGTTTACGGTCTCAGTGTCGGGGCTATCACCCAGTGAGGTTCTGTCCTCACCACTCAGATTTACTTGTTTTTTTTTTTCTCGTGGGTTTCACCCCGCACCGAGCACTGGATGACCCTGACAGGACATACTTTTAATGTCAGGAATACATTCAACAATCTCAAACCAAATCAGATTGAATCAAAAGAACATTTTCACCGACATTCAATTGTTAATTGTCGAACACAAAGTTTGCAAGTCATAAACATGTCAGTGTTGTTGTCTAATCTTTGAAACGGACGTTTTGATTGGTTCATAAATCTATTTTTAGATGTTACAAATAATGAATGCTGATAGTTATTAAATTTAGACGTAGGTTGGTGGTCTTTACCTGGCCCATTTGGTTTGATGTGAATGATAGGATGTTGATGCGTGTAAACCGTCATAGCTGGTGTGAAGATACCACACACAGTAAAACAGGAAACAAAAACTGGGTGTCTACATGAACACACACACAAAAAATCTGGTTTATAAAACAAAAACAAATTTTGTTGAGGATAACCGATGCTCCCCACCCCATTGCACCCCCCCACTATGTATTGGTAATGCGCTGGTCCTTCCCAACCCGCACATTCCCAGTCCGTCCTGCTTTAACCTACTAGCATTTAAGTATTTCTATCCAAGGGCCGTTGTTGTAAACTAAGTGGCTTCTTACCCTACACACATCCATCCCCCTCCCTACCCCCACTGTGAAGAAGGGCTCAGGAAGGGACCTTTATTAGGCCAGCCACTAGGAAGGGCCATCTGAGCACTTGTTTAAGGGGGGGGGCCCAGAGCTGAGATTGAAAAGATTTAAGTTTGGCGTACTCCGAATTCGCCCTCCCCTCAAACCCCTAGGTTTTAAAAACAAATGTTAGGGGTCTAATAATTGAGAGAGGAGACTTGAAACGTTTTTTTTCCTTAGGGGATGCCGAATTGCCATTGGACCCCAAGTTTAACCTCACATTAGCCCCCCCCCGCCCCAAATCCTTGGGGTCCGCAATGCTTCTATTTTTTTATCTGTCAGTCTTATGAATTATTTTTGTATTTTTGGTCGAAGGTCTTTCTATCTAACTTTCTCTCTCTCTCTCTCTCTCTCTCTCTCTCTCTCTCTCTATCTATCTATCTCTCTCACACACACACACCAAAAATGCCATCAAACTTCTTTAATTGATATGGGATTTCGGGTGTATGAGTGTGTGAAGTCCTTGTAATGATGAGATGAAATCTCTTAGATCTTAGAAACCACAAATGGGACTGTTGTTGTATGGTGTCCTTCTTTCATCCCTACCTTAGACGTTAGAGTTATGGTCATGGAGGCACCACGGGGGATACAGCGGGAACCAGGGACACTCAGGTCGAGAGTCGATCGCTTGACCTCACGACCACCCGTCCCTGCTTGCTTATGGCATTCGGTAGATCGCTCGACTGACGTCCACAAAGTTCGAACCTGGTAAAGCCATGATCTTTCCTCGGGTCGTGGAGTCCGAAAAGTTCTCCAACGAGTGTCTAACGTCAAATGACATAATTGGCGGTCAAGTATAGTTCTGACCACTTCAGCCCTTTTCAAATCCGAGGTTATAGAGACACAGAAGATTCGATTTCCGGTGAGGACCAAATGAATTTTTTTAGGTCATGGTGAAAGTTCCGTTCATGTCACCCGTGGTTCCTCCATGGTCAATGCATTATCAGCTGGTGATGAAAGAAAGGGCACTACAATAAACAGTCTCACAGTTGTTTATGTGATCTAAGATATACACATCTCACCCTTACAATGACCTCACAGAAAATGCAGATTAAATCTACTTTACATTCCGTCCGAAGATCTTGGTACTCTATATATCTGACACACTTTCCCTCCAATGATCTTGGTACTCTTTATGAGACTATTTTTTCCATAAACGTCAACACGTTCCAGAGTTGGACTGGACAACGCAGAGATCAAGGCTAGAATAATGTATTGATGGTTAAGTGGAATGTACGAGACGAACAATGCAATAAAACCATATTTTTTAAAATCAAAGTGAGTAGTTACACTAAACATGGCGAGCAATGTTGACAGATTTGTTGTCCCCGCCCCTACCCACCCCCCACCCCAACCACTACTGCAGCTCTTCAGTTTTGTTTGTCTGTGTGAAAGTTGCGCCCATGGAACGATATGAGATTTACTGTAGTGGCACCGGGCCAGTTGTCAGGGCGTTTCATCTTCCCCTCCCCTCCCCCCTCTCCACTCCTCCCCAGATATGGTGTTTGCATCATTCGTCTTACTTCTTCCTCGGCCCTCATCAATACTTCTATCCTCCCTACCTTGGCCATTCCTCCTCCTCCCCCACCCCCAACCGACGGACACATCACGAGGAAGCCGTCACTCTAGCGGTCTGAAATTATAGTTTTGAGGTGTGTGTGTGTGTGTGTGTGTGTGTGTGTGTGTGTGTGTAGGGGAGTGGGGCGCACATCATATTACTTCAGATTACTCCCACAAACGGTTTGAGTCACCCCATCACCCTCCCCCCCCCCGTTCACCTTTCCTCCACCTTTCTCTTCTTCGGCCGGTGAAGTTTGACGCTGAACGCGAGAGATAAGGCAGTGAACGCGTGTTTGTACTTCCTGCCGAGGCGTGTTTGACCAGTTCTAGACTTGGAACACGTTGACGAGGGCGAAATATGGTAAGTGGGGGGGGGGAGGTGGCGGATAAAGATGATGTGGTGCTGGTGTCGTTTAACGAGGGTGGTGAAGAGCGGGTGAGGACATGGGTGTGTGGGCGGGCTTGATGAGGGTTGGCTTGCGGATGAGAGGAGGAATCGTACGTTTGGGAAGGGCGGGTGAGGGGAGAGGTGGTAGAGAGGTGAGACAAGGCTTGCCGATAGATGGCGTCATCGATACTATTGACGAAACGATCGGTCATCCAATCTTCAGTGGACATTTCCCCCCATCCCTCTTTCTCCAATCTCCCGGTTGTTGTTTTTTTTTTGGTTTAAATTCGCCACTTTTATCTCCTTTGTTGTCGCTTTCAGTTTCCCCACCCATGACTTGTCCAAACATGGCGGGCCGCTGGCACACTTACTCCGCCTCCATTAACTTCTTCACATCTAAACTTTCAGTAGCGTTGTTTCTCCATATCTTAACTTGACGTCAAGTCAGCCATGTTGTGGGTCAAATTACAATAAGCGAGTCAGTTCTTTCTTAGCAACGATCTACTACATCGTATGCATACACTGAAATGAGGAATTGGTTAAGACTTATGTTGTTTGCGTTATTTTTTTTTGCTCGTCGCCATGTATATTTCTGGTGAAAGTTGTTTTATTGAGGAAAATTTTAATTATATTTTTTTTTCTCAAGTAACATGTATGACAGCCCACGTGAAGCACGTCCGAAGTGGAAGGAGGCGTGGCTTAGAAATGTGTATAACCCGAACTCAATTTTGCACTAATCCTCTTCAGCCCACCAGGACCGGATTTACAGATAGGCCGACTAGGCCGTGGCCTTGGGGCCCCTCGAAATAAGAGGCCCCAAAATGTTCAGTAGTGTACAAAATTAAAACAAACAAACAAACAAACAACAAAAAACTTAACAATATTTTTTTTTTTTTTTACAAAATGGTTCCTGAAATTTTTGTTGGCCTATGGCCTCTATAATTGTATATCCGGTTCTGCAGCCCACCCCTAACAGTACTAACGGATTTTATATAGCAGGTCCGTTCTTTTTGATTGGCCAACTAGGTGGAGAATCTAATGACCCATGGCCATGACGGGACCAAGTATTAATTGCTGTAAAATGTGATGCAAGAGACACACCGACAGGTATTTTTCTCTAGGTCACACCCGTCCATACATCTCTGGAAGTTTCAGCTTAACCCCCCCCCCCAAATACAGGTAGACATTTAAAAAAAAATTCCGGAAATCTTTGTACCACAAGTGTGGTGTATATTTGAATATGCTGGCATTGTATATAAATCAAAACAATTTTAAATATAAAATCAGCGGGCCGCGGTGAAATTATCAAACGTTGACCGGTCCGCGGGGAGAAAAAGGTTGGGGGACCAAAGTTTTAAAGGAAAGAAAAAAAAAACATCTATTGAAAAGAAAACTTAATTTTATTGTTCAGTGAAATGAAATACAGCACGGATGGTTTTACATAATTTTACTTTTGGAACGGATGGTCGTGTGGTAGAGAGCTCGTCTATCGACCTGAAGGAAACAGAGAGGGAAAGGGAGAGAGGGAAAGAGAGGAGGAGAAGGTGAGAAATAGAGAGAGAGAGAGAGTAAGTTTAACGGCGGGTCATAGATCAATTAAGTTGTTTAAAAACAAACAAGCAATCACAACACAACAATTGGACGAAGAAAACAACGTGTTACATAACATTATGACCCCCCCCCCTCTGGCCAACCAGTGCGAGAATCCCTGACAAACAGTCCTTACATGCCAAGAATAAAGTATAGTAAGGTTCCCTTAACTAGTGGGGCCCTGGGTCAAGTGCCCGGGGTGGCACATACGTTAAGACAACTTCTGAAACAACAGTCGTTTAAAACTAAATATTCTATTGGTTGGTTTTACTACATGTTCTGATTAAGTAAGACATCAACCTGCTGGCGGTCAAGTTGACCTCGTCTGCGCCTCGACTCATTTAAAAGTGGTGAGTAAATAACATTTATAGAACAACAAATCTGTGTTTGTAGGTGAGCGTAAAGTAATGAGGAAATATACAACTTAACTGTAAGGAGTTTTTATGAACGTACTAGTAATAGTATAAATAGTTGATCAGGTCATAAAAGGAATGTAAACAAAGAACGCAACGCAATCAAACTGTTTAAACAATCTTTAATGAAAGTCAAAATATACTACTACCATCGATAAACATTAATCTGTGAGTGTATGTCTGTGTATGTGTGGGTGTATGTGTGGGTGTATGTGTGGGTGTATGTGTGGGTGTATGTGTGGGTGCATGTGTGAGTGCATGTGTGGGTGTACGTTTGGGTGTATGTGTGGGTGTATGTGTGAGTGTATGTGTGGGTGTATGTGTGGGTGTATGTGTGGGTGTATGTGTGGGTGTATGTGTGAGTGAATGTGTGGGTGCATGTGTGGGTGCATGTGTGAGTGCATGTGTGGGTGTATGTGTGGGTGCATGTGTGGGTGTACGTTTGGGTGTATGTGTGGGTGCATGTGTGGGTGCATGTGTGGGTGTATGTGTGGGTGCATGTGTGGGTGTATGTGTGGGTGTACGTTTGGGTGTATGTGTGGGTGCATGTGTGGGTGTATGTGTGGGTGCATGTGTGGGTGTATGTGTGGGTGCATGTGTGGGTGTACGTTTGGGTGCATGTGTGAGTGCATGGGTGGGTGTACGTTTGGGTGTATTTGTGGGTGCGTGTGTGAGTGCATGTGTGGGTGTACGTTTGGGTGTATGTGTGGGTGCATGTGTGGGTGTATGCGTGGGTGGATGTGTGGGTGTATGTGTGTGTGTGCATGTGTGGGTGTATGTTTGGATGCACGTGTGGTTGCATGTGTGGATGTATGTGTGGATGCACGTGTTGGTGCATGTGTCGATGTATGTGTGGGTGTACGTGTGGGTGCACGTGTGGGTGCACGTGTGGGTGTATGTGTGGGTGCATGTGTGGGTGTATGCGTGGGTGCATGTGTGGGTGTATGTGTGTGTGTGCATGTGTGGGTGTATGTTTGGATGCACGTGTGGTTGCATGTGTGGATGTATGTGTGGATGCACGTGTGGGTGCATGTGTCGATGTATGTGTGGGTGTACGTGTGGGTGCACGTGTGGGTGCACGTGTTGGTGTATGTGTGGGTGCATGTGTGGGTGTATGCGTGGGTGCATGTGTGGGTGTATGTGTGTGTGTGCATGTGTGGGTGTATGTTTGGATGCACGTGTGGTTGCATGTGTGGATGTATGTGTGGATGCACGTGTGGGTGCATGTGTCGATGTATGTGTGGGTGCACGTGTGGGTGCACGTGTGGGTGTATGTGTGGGTGCATGTGTGGGTGTACGTGTGGGTGCACGTGTGGGTGCACGTATGGGTGCATGTGTGGGTGTACGTGTTCGTGTACGTGTGGGTGTATGTGTGGGTGTACGTAATGATCACTTACATCACCCCCTTGAAATCAATCAATCAGGTGATCAAGCGACACGCCCAGCAGTAATGGACAAGTTAGTCCGCCTAGTCTCACTGTGGTGGCTTTCTGAATCGTCACATCGACCGAGCATTTTTTTTTTGTTATTGCTCTAATTGCTCACTCATTTTAACCCCCTTCTCCCCCCCCCCCTTCCCGCTCTCACTACCCCCCCCCCCCCCCACAATCTCTTTTCTTGAAGTCTTCCCAGTTTGCATCCCCCCCCTCCCTGATAAAAACAAAAAACAACTTTTACCACCATTAGCAAAACAATGTGTGTGTGTGTGTGTGTGTGTGCGCGCGCGCGTGTTTCTAAATAATTTCCTCACCGCGAACTGAAAGTTTGACAGATGGGGCGTGACAAATTGAGGTGTTTGACTGGGGGGGGGGAAACTTTAGAAGATAAGGCGCCCCCCCCCACCCCCCCGTTGTTTGTGTGTGTGTGTGTGTGTGTGTGTGTGTGTGGTTTTTTTTAAAGACTAGATTCGAGAAATAGAAAGGGGAGGAGGGGGTGAGTTAAAGATTAGCCACATGTGGTCGATAGCCTTGTGGACACATGTCCATCACAATATTTGTGGAAAAGTAGAAGAAGAAGAAGAAGAAGAAGAAAAGGGAAAAGTGATGGTTGATGGCGAGGAAAGGGTGAAATGAGGGGGGAGTGATGCTGTTGGAGTGGGGGGGGGGGGGTTGTTCTTCATTAGACACATTGCCGTAGAAAAAAAGAATTCTCTCGTGTTATGTAAATTTGGCGGCTTCAATGTTGTTTTCCTCTAAATGTCCAGCAGCCAATCTGAAGACATATGGGTCATTGAGTCATTACATCTTAGTCAGTTCGGACATATGGGCCACAGCTGAGATACACAAAGTAATAATTTCTTTTGATATTTGACACCCTCAAAACCAGACACATGACCGTAGGGGGTGGGGAGGCGGTGGGCACATTCTGCCTCACCACGGCTGCAGTGTGTGTGTGTGTCGTTGGACTCATTAGTGAGTGAACAGATCTTAAAAACGTGAAAACTGGTACACCGTAAATCCCATCTTAAACACAAACTTTAAACATTAATAAACACAACTTCAGCATTATTAAACACATCTTAAATATATCATATATACACCAGCAAACAAATTTCAAATATTAAAAGCAAACATAAACACATCTTTATCATATAAAGTAAACACCAAATAACGTTAACGACAATTAAGCACATATCAAACACCAAGACAACATTTTGTGGGGTATTTTGAAAATGTATTCAGCAGCGGCTCTCGACCTGTTATAAAGAAAAGTTTTATTGGGTGTCGCTGCATGTGTAATAATACAAAAACATGGAAGCCATATTGTTTGAGTGTGTCCATATTGTTTGAGTGTGTCCATATTGTTTGAGTGTGTCCATATTGTTTGAGCGTGTCCATATTGATTGAGTGTGTCCATATTGTTTGAGTGTGTCTATATTGTTTGAGTGTGTCTATATTGTTTGTGTCCATTAGGTATATGACTTCAGAACAACACTTGTATGGCATACCATCAACAGATGAGTTTTTATTGTAGAAACACAAAACCATATCAAATTTATTAAAAAAAATTGAAAAATGTCACCCACCAAACATTTTGAAGTTTTAGAAAAATTGACATTTGTTAATAATTTCAAGTATTGTTTCATAAACTTTTATTTGTAAAAATAAAACGTAAATTCAGTTTCTCTGGTGAGTGGCAAAGGGGAATAATATCTTGCAGAACTTTTATTGCTCTATCTGCACAAACATTGCTACGTGGAGTGAGTATTGGAGATGTACTTTGAGACCAATGAGTTCGAAGACAGCGCAACCCTTTTGGATAATCATTAACAGCATGGAAAAGAAGTTCATATTGTTCAGCTTTGTAATGATGATCACTAAACCAGGCATCACTCCATTGTCCACATATAAAGGTTCTTTCGTTCTCAGGCAATAGTATGAAAGCCAACAATGCAAAAATTGCTCGAGAGTTCCATCGGGCATTGCTGAGGCCAGGCAGTGCGCTAAAATTAACTTTTGGCATTTGTTGAGAACTCTTAAAATGCTTAAAAACGCAAATTAGATGGTGCAAAAATTTCATATCATCTCTCCAATCTATTTCCTGTTTTTCTAAAATTGGAGCACATTTCTTTGTTTTACTTTCAAAATCTTTTTTTAACATTTCATAATCTTTAAGTATCTTATTTACAAATGGATAATTTATGTTAGGAGACTCAGTTGAATCACCGAGCAATGCATCACACACGTGTCTAAGAACACGATCAAGTATGTGGTGCTGACAACCTATAAAGACTGTTGCAGACTCACCATGTTGAACAAACAGTTTCTGAAGTTTCACCACAACACCAGACTTCGACCCTGTATTAACATTTCTAGTGTCTGACACTATCATCTTTATAGTGACCATAAGTTATATTCATCTAAAACTTTTTGAATGGCAGATCCGATCGTAGCAGCTTTGCCATCAGGTAAAACTAAGACGGCTAGCCTCACTTCTTTTGCTTCATTTTTTAATACAACTACTTGGTGTTCTTTTTTCTTCATAATTTTACCATCAAAATGTAAACTCCATAAGCTATTACGCAAAGTATTTATTAATGTTTCTTTTAGTTTACTTGCTTCTCTGAATACATCTCGATAGACACCTGACTGAGAAGGAGTTGCTATTTTTACGCCGGACTTTTGCAAAATTTTGCTTACTAATGCTGCTCTTCGAACTGGTAGTTTCCCAGATTGAACTAATGAAACTGCACTAGAAGTAGATTGCCGTGATTGTTTCTTATGTGTGCTTTGATCCAAGCTTTCTGTGGATGACTGCATTGCATCAGGACCATCAGAGCTACTTTGAGAATTCTCGTTATCACTTGAATCACTGGAACTTTCAAAACTGCTTTGTTGTTGTTGTGCCTCATTAATTTTGCAAACAATTTTCTGTTTTGACGGATGAATTGTACTTTGACTAGCAATTTTAGTTGTAGTATATCCCGTCTTACCTCCACTTTGAATTTGTATTTCGTAAAGTTTTTTGTCCTCAGCACATAACCATTGACCAGTTTTGTTTGTGACATCAAATAACTTATCAAACTGCTCCCGTATGTCACCCACAGGTTTTTTCAAATGAACATCATACCATTTAATTAAAGTTTCAATTTTTCTACTCACTGATCGCAAAGACAGTATCGGGAAATTTAAAAAGCTCCATAATAGCTCTACTCTTTCCTGAGTGCTGCAACTCTTTTCAATCTGGATTTTTCCATAGAGACCAAGCCCATGTAGCGACCAATTATCATCCACTCTTTTGGCATTCTAGAATGTGAATGCAATGGCTCGATCTCGATTCCAATTTTGTTTCTTTTCTTAAGAGTGTTTTGAAATTTTTTTTCAAATTACTCGCCCATTTGTCCTTATTTTTAGCAACGCAAAGTGATGATTTTTTGTAAAACATTTTTAAGAATAAAATTAAGCAAAATTAAAATAATTATTCAAACTCAAGTATAATTGAAAAATCTAACATGGAGAACAGGAAATAGAATCTTAATGGTAAACAATAGGAGTAAAAGTGAACTTCAGTAAAAAGAGCCAAATGGATTATTTTTAAACTAAAAAATGTTTTGGTGGGTGAACTTTTTCAACAAAATTGATGATTTTTTTGTTGTATTTATTATTTTTATTTAAAAGCTCATCAAAATCTGGCACGCCACTTGTAAAATTACAAAATTTGTTTTTCAAGTCATATACCTAGTGTCCATATCGTTGCATTTAGTAAACGATTCATTAAATGTGTACTGGTTACAAAATAGTACCGATAAGCTAGATTTGTTAATGGGAATTTGCAAGAGTGGTGGTTGTGGTGGTTGGGTGGGGTAGGTTATTGGACATTGGTCAGCATTGTTTACATTTAGCTATTAAAAGCTGTGAATTGAGCTAAGAATGGCTTTTGTTATTCTGAATGAATGACTTAAAGACAACAACAGAACGTATGAGGCACAGCGTCATGTCACGTGCAATATTTTAGCTTCCGCTTGAGGTAGGGCCTAACACAGCCGTGGACGAACTAAGGCCCGCTGGCCAAAGCCGGCCGGTCGGACTATTTTATCCGGCCTACAACTCGTTTCAGAGTTAACCACATCATCAGCCTTTGATTTATGACTTTTACATTTAATTAATATTACATGTACTTGATGTCGACATTTTATTCATCGTCTAGCCCGCCGGACAAATTTACGAACCCTAGGTGGCCCGCGACTCAAAAAAGTTTGCCCACCTTTGGTCTAACATTAAAAAACAAAAAAAAAGAGAGGGTCGGATTTCGATCATTGAAAGAGATTGAACACTTCTGTCAACGCAGCTGGTTGGGAGTGAGGTCTCTGTAGGATGACATCATATGGGGGTGAGGTCTCTGTAGGATGACATCATATGGGGGTGAGGTCTCTGTAGGATGACATTACAAGCTATTTGAGATACGCCTCTGAATTTTTTTTTTGTAGTAGCGCGAATGTTTTCCTGCTACTGTTTGATCTCTGAGCGATTATTTTTTTCTTGAAGTTTTCCTGAAAAAACCAAGTTTACATACCTGACTCCTGAGAGAAAGAGAGAGAGAGAGAGAGAGAGAGAGAGAGAGAGAGAGAGAGGATAGAGTGTTTGTGCGCATGTGTTTGTGTGTTTGTGTGTGTGTGTGTGAGAGAGAGAGAGAGAGAGAGAGAGAGAGAGAGGATAGAGTGTTTGTGCGCATGTGTTTGTGTGTTTGTGTGTGTGTGTGTGTGTGTGAGAGAGAGAGAGTTTTTTAAATGAAGTCTGCATAAACGGAAATACATTTTTACGTCACAATTGATGACGTCATTTTCTCTGACAAAATTAAAAAAAACAAACAAAACAAAAACCCACCGACTCATGGCCAGAGACATTACTTTGGGTGGGCAATACGTCAACTGCCCAGGGCCTCCACTGCTAAAGAGGGCCTTTTCAAGTATTTACGTCTATTAAATTTGGTGCTGAGAGGGCCTTTTCAAGTATTTACGTCTTTTAAATTTGGTGCTGAGAGGGCCTTTTCAAGTATTTACGTCTTTTAAATTTGGTGCTGAGAGGGACCCCAGATATCACTAAAATGTATGATTAGACCCCCCCCCCCAATATCGCTAAATTCTATTATTAGGGCCCCCAAAATATCGCTAAAGTCTATGACGGGTCCCCAAATACCACTTAAGTCTTTGACTAGGGCCCCCAAATATCGCTTAAGTCTATTGTCATAACTCTGTTATATTTACTGTAGTCAGTGCATGTTGTGAGTTTTTAGTCAACATGAAAAAGAGATATGTAAGAGGGAATTCCCTGTAGTACGGTAACGCACCAAATGAATGGATTATAAAAAAACGGAAGGAAATAAAAGAGAGAAGACACTGACGGTTATTGGAGGTACATGTATTGATAAAACAATGTCTTATGTGTGAATTAAATGAATACAAGAGTTTTGGGAAAATCCCGATTTCCGTCACTTTAAATTGCGATACATTTGTATGGCTATAGAGAGAAGTTTATAAACCATTCGTTCTGCTGTAGTAAATGATTTCGAAGAAATGTTTTAAACATAAAGACAATCGGACCAGAAGAACAAAATTGTCAATCATTGTAAGTTATCTATTTCTGATTTCTTAGTGCTACTGTTTGTGCCCGTTCTATCTCTCTCTCTCTCTCTCTCTCTCTCTCTCTCTGCCTGTCTGTGTGTGTGTGTGTGTGTGTGTGTGCGTGTGTGCTTATTTGAAGTCTTATCAAGATTAACGACAGTGCCTCAGGGAATTCCCTTAGGTAGCGCATCAAATAGATTTGACATTGAAAGGAAGTTGGAGAGGATATGTGATGCACGGTCATGCACGGTTTTTATAATGTAATAGACAGTTTACACAAAACACACTTCTACACATCACGTTAACAGTCAGTTACTTATTGAAACACAGGCTGGACGTCAAATGCATGTTGCTGTGAAAATGAAAGTAACTTCAATTAGCTTCCTCCTGGTGTTCCTCATTGGACTCCCGTGGATCGCCCCACAGATCGATGATTTTAACTCACATCCTGATAAACTGTGCCACGTAAGTTAATAAAATGGCTCTGTCTATATTGTTTGTCAGTTTGAATGTTTGTTAGAATGTCGGATGTGTCTGTGTATTGTGTGTATGTTTTTTTTTTATCGTAGAGTACATTGCTTTGATCAAATGAAATAAAATTTACCTTTTTTAAAAAGTCAATCAATTTTTCCCTTTCATTATTTTTGGTTCACAGATACGTGTGTGTTTATTTACTGTTAAGTTTTCACGCCTGACTGAACCAAATTTTGTATGTCATGGGGAAGAGGGCGTGGCGAGTTGCTACGTGGACTGAATGGGATGATTTACGTGTGGCTGAGTGTGTGTGTGTGTGGGGGGGTGTGTAACTGGACATGAAAAGATAAAAAATGTTATCATAGAATGTGTCAAAAGAAGTTAGATCCGGTCTGTTATGGGATGTGTTGAGTCTATTATTCAATCGATTTTGTTGATTATCTGCCATTCAGGTAGGAAGGGGGAGGGGAGCTCATCTTATCTTTAAAACACACACACATATATATATATATATATATATATATATATATATATATATACATACATATCGCTATATATAGTTAACTAATCAAGAGTAGGTTATACTGCGTAGGGTGCATTTTGACGACGCAGTCATTCAAAGTGACTTAAGTTATCGCAGGTCGCCAGGCACGCAGTCAAATTTTTCACGACTTATTGTTTAGTTAGGGGGCCCGCAATGATGTCCTGCCCTGGGGCCCTTGTTGGCTCTCGGCGCCCCTGCGGGTCGCACATCCTATGTGGCCCAATCAATGTCAATCGGTCGTTGACTGTAGAAGAACCAATTTTGTCAGGACTCCCTTATACTTCATACTCTGTAAAAATATAATCCGATGTTCTCAAACAACTTTTTTTCTTTTATTCCCACAAGAGTACAGATTGAGAATCATGGATAGACCTATATATAGTGCAGATTGGAGAACGTATGAATTAATCTCAGATTTAAAATGCAAAATGTAACTTTGATTTTTTTCTTTCACCTGGTAGACTACCTATGAAGACAAGTACCCCACCGCCTGCTCATACTGTCATGACTGCTCCAATCAGGAAAATTGCATGTATGCTGACTGTCGTAGCCAGCAATGTGCAGACTTTGTTGTATCGCCTGGATCCTGTTGCGCTGAATGCCCTAATGGTACGGTATAAACAACAAACATTTTTTTACAAACGCGGTCTAAGTCTGTATATTGATGGCTTTAAATTGATAATGAGACTGTCTGTTGTAAACTGTAATTGTAAGTTTTGATCTTGAATAGATGCCTACACTTTAGACGTGAAACTTTAGGTTACTTTGTTGGCAGCTTGACTATGCATCCCTGAAGTGTGTAGGACCGATGATGCAGAGCGTAAAGGATAAAGGCTTTTGACAAGTTTTACTAGTCGGAACAACTTGTGGCATAGTCAAGCGAGTCATTTGTACCTCCACCCCGTTGGGTGTCACTAGGTTTTAGTTGCACCCGGGGAGGACTTTGATACTGTGGTGGGCGGAGCCTTCTGGATTGCGACATCAAACTTAGACTATACTATTTCTCCAAACACCTCATTCACGTGTGTAAAAAAAAATGACTTAAGGAAGATGCTCCCTTTATCTGGCAACAAAGTACCCCAGGAGAGGTGGGCCTTTCCCGCTCCCATCAATCTGACCCCCCTCCCCCCAATATTTAATGAACCTATCCAGAGTTAGACCTGTGACAAATCGCTCCAAAACTTTTATTGTCATATCATCTTTGCCTTTGTTTTCTTGAGAAATAGTTAGACCAGTGACCCCATTGTCTATAGTCTTCTATCTAAAAAAAAAAGTTCCCTTAAGCCCCTAAGGACTCACCCGGGTTCTATGAAGTGTAGAATTCATCTGTTTATATAACCTCAGCACATTAAGGGACTGTGTGACTAGCACAATGACCAGTTGCCTTTACTTCCACGACTTAAAGTCAGGCACCCATTAAAACTTGGGTAGACTTGGTGGGGACTTTCACCAAGACCTGAGAAAAAAAATCACATGGTTCTTTCTTATGTTCAAACCCAGGACTCTCCGGTAGACAGTGGAACGTCCTACACAGCATGTCCAACCGTCCGCTCTTCTATCTAAACTTCTTGGTTCTGAAAGTTAATCACAAAGAAAAAAATATAAAAAAATATAAAAAAATAATAAGCCACTATGATTCAAATGCCAATCCCCATGAGAAACAGATAACGTTCAGAAGCAGTGCAACGTAGCCAGCCGAAAACGATATATATATATACTAGTTGCAAGTACCCGGCTTTGCCCGGGTTTAAAATAAGGTTTTCTGTTTACCTTCTGTTTTCTCCCTTACTCTCTCCCTCCCTCCCCCTCTATCCCTTTCCCTCCCTCCCTTTCTCCCTCCCTCCCTCTCTCCCATCTCTCTCCGTCCCTCTCCCATCTCCCTCTCTCCCCTCTCCCCCTCCTTCTCTCCCCCCGTCCATTCTCCTCCCTCCTCCTTCCCTCTCTCTCCCTCCCTGCCCCCTCTTTCTCTTTATCTCTTCCCTTCCTCCCATTTCTCCCATCCTCTCCCTCTCTCCTTCCCTCCCCTCTCTCCCTCCCTAACCCCTCTCTCCCTCCTTTCTCCCTCCCTTCTCTTTCCACCTCTCTCTCTCCCTCCCCCTCTCTCCCCCTTCCTCCCTCCTTTCCTCTCTCTCCCTCCATGCCCCCCCGACTCTTTATCTCTCTCCCTCCCTCTCTCCCACCCTCTCTCTCCCTCCCTCCCCTCTCCCTCCCTCCCCCCCTCTCTCTCCCTCCCTACCCCCTCTCTCCCTCCCCTTCCTTTCTCTCTCCCTCTCTCCCTCTCCCCCTGCTCCCTCTCCCATCTCCCTCTCTCCCCCTCCTTTTCTCCCCCTGTCCATTCCCCTCCCTCCTCTCTCCCCCTCCCTCCCTCCTACCCTCCTTTCCTCTCTCTCCCTACCCCCCTCTCTCTCTCTCTCTATATATATATATACTTATTATTATGGCTTCACACTTCTTCTATAATCCTTCTTCATTCCTTTAACTTCCTCAAGCTGTACAAATAGGGAAGCATGAAAAAACATCAACAATTCTTTGCAGCACAAAGGCACAATACAGCACCAGCGCGCAAGTTCTATTTGATCATCGGGAAATGACGTCACAGAGGAATTTTATTTATCTATCTATCTATCTATCTATCTATCTATCTATCTATCTATCTATCTATCTATCTATCTATCTATCTATCTATCTATCTATCTATCTATCTATCTATCTATCTATCTATCTATCTATCTATCTATCTATCTATCTATCTATCTATCTATCTATCTATCTATCTATCTGTCTGTCTGTCTGTCTGTCTGTCTGTCTGTCTGTCTGTCTGTCTGTCTGTCTGTCTGTCTGTCTGTCTGTCTGTCTGTCTGTCTGTCTGTCTGTCTGTCTGTCTGTCTGTCTGTCTGTCTGTCTGTCTGTCTGTCTGTCTGTCTGTCTGTCTGTCTGTCTGTCTGTCTGTCTGTCTGTCTGTCTGTCTGTCTGTCTGTCTGTCTGTCTGTCTGTCTGTCTGTCTGTTCCAAATCTGATGTTCCATATCTAATGTTCCATATCTGATGTTCCATATCTGATGTTCCATACCTGATGTTCCATATCTGATGTTCCATATCTGATGTTGACTTGTGTCTGTGGTTAGGTTCCAACTGCTGGGTCGAGGCCACCATTGTCCCCATGGGTCAGACGGTGAGATTCAACAACGGTACTAGGTGTACATGTGTCTACGGGAACAGTGACGTGGTGAGGACTAGGTGTACGGCCCGTGTCAACGGTTCACGAGTTAGGTACTTCCATGGGCCATCGTTTGCTGAATGGATCTGACCTTTGTGCATTACATTCAGTTTTGATTAACAATTTTGCAATTAATTATTAAAATTTAATAATAAAAAAAAACATTAACGAATTCAATCGAAAAAAAAATATATAAAGGTTAATTCTAATGATGTGCATGTTAGTTAGTTACTTTTGATGTATTTTTAACTACAACAACAACAACACTTAAGTCATCTTTTATCTGTTAACATTATTCTATCACATTGCTTTGTGTGTCACCTTGCTTTATGTGTCACCTTGATTTATGTGTCACCTTGCTTTATGTGTCACCTTGCTTTATGTGTCACCTTGCTTTATGTGTGACCTTGATTTGTGTCACCTTTATAGAAGATGATATTTTGATTCAGTACGGGGAGTACCATTATTCCATTGATGATGTTTAGTGTTTGATGCTGTCTGATGGTAAATTGAAGCAGACTGAGTAGCGAAACAGCAAGACAGAGAGTCGTGTGCCACCCCAGACAAAACAAAATAAACATGTTGCTAGATCTTGTAGAATAGATTCAATAGAACGATGGTTCTCAAAATGTGGTTACCGATCGAATTTAAAGTTAGAATCAAGTGATCTATCTATCTATTTCTAATCTATCTATCAATCTATCTATCTATCTATCTATCTATCTATCTATCTATCTATCTATCTATCTATCTATCTATCTATCTATCTATCTATCTATCTATCTATCTATCTATCTATCTATCTATCTATCTATCTACCTATCTTATCTATCTATCTATCTATCTATCTATCTATCTATCTATCTATCTATCTATCTATCTATCTATCTATCTATCTATCTATCTGTCTGTCGTTCTGTCTGTCTCTCTGTCTGCCAGTCTGTCTATCTATCTATCTATCTATCTATCTATCTATCTATCTATCTATCTATCTATCTATCTATCTATCTATCTATCTGTCTGTCTGTCTGTCTGTCTGTCTGTCTGTCTATTCATCTATATATATATATATATCTTTGAACTCTCTCAGTAATCTGCGGGCTGAGACTTAGTCTCTTAGAGCCCATGAGATCAGACTTGCTGTGTTTCTCAACATCTGGAGACTGCCATAGAGCCCGATGGCCACCCTGTGGTCCGCCAGTCCGGGACACTCGAAAAGCAAATGATCTACGGTTTCCTCCACTTCCCTGCAGTGTCTGCATAGGGTGTCGACATTGGGCCTCTATCTATCTATCTATCTATCTATCTATCTATCTATCTATCTATCTATCTATCTATCTATCTATCTATCTATCTATCTATCTATCTATCTATCTATCTATCTATCTATCTATCTATCTATCTATCTATCTATCTATCTATCTATCTATCTATCTATCTATCTATCTATCTATCTATCTATCTATCTATCTATCTATCTATCTATCTATCTATCTATCTATCTATCTATCTATCTATCTATCTATCTATCTATCTATCTATCTATCTATCTATCTATCTATCTATCTATCTATCTATCTATCTATCTATCTATCTATCTATCTTTCTTTCTTTCTTTCTGTCTGTCTGTCTGTCTATTCATCTATATATCTCTATATTTATCCAACTAACTATGTTTCTATCAGTCTGACTGTCTGTCTGTCATTCTGTCTGTTTCTTTATATATCCTTGTTCCTACCGCCATCCGCACTTCCTAATCATTCTTTCATTCTCTCCAGTCAGCCATGTTTGTATGGTATCTGGGTCGGAGTAGTGACAGTGTATTATAGAAAGCGGCTACGGGTACGACTAACGTACTCCGTATTATTTTTTTCCGGGGTACGGCTATAGATGTGCGCATGTGCGGCAGACGGACTGCATTTTATTGCATATTTTTTGTTTTCGGGGCTAGAATAGGGTTAGGATTAGGGTTAGGGCTAGAGCCGGGTTAGGATTAGGGTTAGGGTTAGGCGCAATATCTATAATAGGACCCCGAAAAAAAATAATACGGAGTCCGTCTAGAGAGCATTCGCAATGCGTACATCTATAGCCGTGCCCCGGGAAAAAAATACGGAGCACGTTAACCGTACCCGTAGCCACTGCGTATAATGTATTTGAAAATTAATTTAATGCGTCACACTGCGGGGGTTTAACCATGACATTGACTTGCTGACTTTTTGAATTTCAATAGCACCATAGCAAGATCAGATCTTTCGTTATTTAGTTTTACAAACTGCAAGTCTTTAAACAATGTTTTAAATATGTATTGGATATTTCACAGTGGACAATAGTTTCACGATCTAAAAATACATTAATGGAAAGGTCACTCATAGAGAGACAATCACACTCACACTATTACAGTTTTACAGTGTGTTTGCGTTTTTGTGCTTGTGTGTATGTATGTGTGTGTGTATGTGTGTGTGTATGTATGTGTGTGTGTGTATGTATGTGTGTGTGTATGTGTGTGTGTGTGTGCTTATCAGAGGCCTGACTTAAGTCTTATCAAGATTTACGGCCGTTTACAAGAAAACATCCCTACACACATTTACGTTAACAGTCAGTAGTTACTTATTGAAACACAAGCTGGTAGTCAACTGCATGTTACTGTGAGGATGAAAGTAACTTCAATTACTTACCTCCTGGTGTTCCTCATTGGACTCGCGTGGGTCGCCCCACAGATGCATGATTTTGACTCACAGCCTGATAAACTGTGCCACGTAAGTTAATAAAATGGCTCTGTCTATATTGTTTGTCAATTTAATTGTTTGTCACAATGTCGGGTGTGTCTGTCTATTGTGTGTGTGTGTGTGTGTGTTGTTTCTTTTTTTTTTATACCTAGAGCATATTACTTTGTTAAAAAGGTCAATCAATTTTGTTGGTCAATTTTAGTTCAAATGTACCTGTGTGTTTATTTACTGCTAAGATTTCACGCCTGACTGAGCCTAATTTCCAATGTCACGGGGAAGAGGGCGTGGCGAGTTGCCATGTTAACTTGTGGCTGAGTGTGGGGGTGTGTGTATAACTTGACATGAAAAGATCAAAAAAGTTATCAGAGAAAGTGTCAAAAGATTCGGTCTGTTATGGAGGGTGTTGAGTCTATATATATATTATATTTTGTTGGTCAATTTTAGTTCAAATGTACCTGTGTGTTTATTTACTGCTAAGATTTCACGCCTGACTGAGCCTAATTTCCAATGTCACGGGGAAGAGGGCGTGGCGAGTTGCCATGTTGACATGTGGCTGAGTGTGGGGGTGTGTGTATAACTTGACATGAAAAGATCAAAAAGGTTATCAGAGAAAGTGTCAAAAGATTCGGTCTGTTATGGAGGGTGTTGAGTCTATTATTCAATCGATTTGTAGATAATCTGCCATGGGCAAGGGATGGGAGGGGGTGGAGCAGTTCATCTTATATATCTTTAAAACACACACACATACACACACACACACACACACACACATATATATATATATATATATATATATATATATATATATATAATATCAATGTTACTTTACTGCTACAAAGTGGTAACATAAAAATGTTATGGAATCAACGCACGACTGTCGAGTTGTGGTCCCGGGTTCGATCTCCGGTGAGGATCAATGGATATTTCATGTCATGATTAAAGTAATCGATATTGCCTTCCGTGATGCCACTCCAAGGCCATTGGACTATCGGCTATGGTGGAAAGAAAAGTAGGAGCTAAGAGATTTCACCTCACCCTTACCGGGACTTCACCCCCCACACACACCCACACACAAACACACACACACTCACACACAAACACACACACATCTAAAAGCATTATATATTTTTGTAACTGTTTGAAGCAAATATATAATTTACACAATATTAATAAGTATATAATTGAATAAATATCCCATTATAAAACATACTTTATATTTTAAAAAAAAAACTATTTCTGCAAACTTGTGAATAAGACATGTTAAAACTTGTACAATTTTCCACTGGGATACACAACCCTCATGACGTTTTTGATGGCCCGATTGAAACCACTCACTTACGACCCAGGGGTTATAAATATGTATAGCCCATCTTATGTTACCTAAACATTTTCCAAACAATTTTGTTTCTTTAAAGCCCCCCCCCCCAAACCAGAGTTTGAGAATCGTTGCAGAATGGTGCAGAATGAAGAACGTATGTGTCAATCTCAGTGTCAATCTCAGTGTTAAAAACAACAAACATACTAAACATTTAACTTTGATTTTTTTCTCTCACTTTCTAGACATCGCATGTAGGTCAGTACCCCATCGCCTGCTCCTACTGCCATGACTGCTCCAACCAGGACTATTGCATGAATGCTGACTGTCAGAGCCAGCAGTGTGCAGACTTTGTTGTATCGCCCGGATCCTGCTGTGCTCACTGTCCTAATGGTACGGTATAAATAAACAACACACATTTACAAACACACCATCATAGTTTGCATATTGATGGATATTAAAATAAATGATGTTGACTTGTGTCTGTGGTTAGGTCCCAACTGCTGGGTCGAGGCCACCATTGTCCCCATGGGTCAGACGGTGAGATTCGACAACGGCACTGAGTGTAGTTGTGTCTACGGGAACTATGACGTGGTGAGGACCAAGTGTACGGCCCTGGTTGACGGTTTACCAATTGAGTACTTCCACGGGCCGTCGTTTGTTGAATGGATGTGACCTTTGTGAACTACATTCAGTTTTGTTTCACATGTCTGCAATTAATTATTTAATTAAGAAAAAAATAGCAATAATGATTGGAATTGCAGAAAATAAAAAAAAATATTGATATAATCTACATTTTTGTTAATTCTTTTTTAGAACGAAAAAACAGAATCTATCTATCTATCTATCTATCTATCTATCTATCTATCTATCTATCTATCTATCTATCTATCTATCTATCTATCTATCTATCTATCTATCTATCTATCTATCTATCTATCTATCTATCTATCTATCTATCTATCTATCTGTGTATCTATCTATCTACCTATCTATCTGTGTGTCTATCTATCTATCTATCTATCTATCTATCTATCTATCTATCTGTCTGTCTGTCTGTCTGTCTCCCTGTCTATCTATCTATCTATCTATCTATCTATCTATCTATCTATCTATCTATCTATCTATCTATCTATCTATCTATCTATCTATCTATCTATCTATCTATCTATCTATCTATCTATCTATCTATCTATCTATCTATCTATCTATCTATCTATCTATCTATCTATCTATCTATCTATCTATCTATCTATCTATCTATCTATCTATCTATCTGTCTGTCTGTCTGTCTGTCTCCCTGTCTGTCTATCTATCTATCTATCTATCTATATGTCTGTCTGTCTGTCTATCTATCTATCTTTCTACGTATCTATCCAGATATACATAAATACATACATATATACATACACACACATTCACCCATGCATCCATCCATCCATACATGCACTTTTTTTATATTAACCAAAATTATAAAGTTAAAAATATATCTTTATCCTCTACCCCCAACCCTTCCTGTCTCCATCTAATTCTCCCCCCCCCCAACCTTCTATTGTGTACTAAATTGAAAGTTACTCAAAATACCCTACCATGTATGTCATGAGATTCGAGCCAACAGCCAGGCCACTAGTGATGAAGTTACTACTGAGATGACATCCCCAAATGATGATCAAGTTATCTTCAATATCTTGGCTGTCAATTCTGTAAATAGTTTTCAATGTTTTTGTTAATAATTAACATCTCGGCTCTACAAGGAGTAAAAAGTAAAAAAAAAAACTATAGTGTGTAACGTAGGAAGGGTTGGGCGTATTATGAGGGAGTGTAGGGCACCAAAAAAGGCGTTGTTAGTTATTATTGTATTTTTTTACATGACGAAATTTTACTTTTTTTTTTCGTCGTTTTAGTAAAATTTAATGCAGTATATTGTAAAATAATGTTTATACTTAATTGTAAAAGAAAGTAACTTTCTAGATAAGTATAACGTAATGGTGTTCTTTAAAAACTAAATTCCCTCAACACTAATGTAGTATGATTCTAACACAACCGACTAATGATTTACAACAGCAGTAATTGATTTACTTCATCGACCTTTTAACATTTTGCAGGATTCGACATTTTGCCTGTTACAATAGGCGTTCCTTGTTTTTTAGGATCACGGCATTTAATTATTGAACATAAATAAAAAGGAAGTGTACAGAAATTGGAATCTACCGTACTCGATCTTTCTGTCCCGGTAAATTTTTACTGCAGCATGCTTGTTGCATTTACATGTTTCAAAACTAGTTTAGCTTTACAAAGATATTTGCAGATACCAAGGTGGCTTCAAAAGGTGTTTTGCAGGCCAACAGATAAAATACTTTAGCACTGTTCAAATATTAAATAACGCGTGGGGTGGGATGTATGTTAGTGTGGGGTGGGGGTGGGCGCAATGTTTCGTCTAGTTTTTCCAAAGGGGAAGTTTTGGCGGGTAATAATGTCGGCTGCTCATCTTTAGATGGAAACTCAAATTTTGTGTGCGCAGCATAACGGTTTATCGGCCTACTAAACGAAAAGGTTGCACACTCATTTGCAATCTTTTTGCGCATGCCCTTGGTGAACTGATTGCTGATATGGTGTTGTTAGCCCTTGAAAAGCCAAGAGGAGATAACCACAAGCGCGGATCATCTTTATCCCACCTGAAACCACCGATCAATGTGACTTAATGGCGGCACAACCGTTCACAACGACACATACATAAACATATTTATATGAGAGTAAACATGACTTTGATTCTGATTATAACAAAACACATTATTAACATAAGGAGACCAATATTCATTTAAATTTTTGAATTTATTACAATAAGAAAAGAAGGTTCAATAAGAAGGATGAACAAATCATGCTACACATTATGTCTATGGTCGGACTATGCAATAAATTGTTAAATGTATGACATTATTTTATCATTAATGTTTTAGCATACGTCAGCGGATCCCGAAATGTTGCGTTATATCTCGCTTTACTTTATATATACAAATATACATTTATACGCTCGCAATAGCTGTACCCGACAAGGTGTTCCCGTGGTTAAGCTCAACTTTAAATTATGAAAAAAAGAAAAAAACTATTAAAAATAATACTGACGAAATTAAAATAAATTGCAATATTAATAGGAATCCAATAGAAAGATCACTAAAGTAAATGGAACATTTTTTCGATACCGTTTGACTAATGAAATAAAACTAACGAAGAACTATTATTTGGCACTTCGTGGCTTTCGGTTGACCTCCCATGGTTTTAAAAAAAGTAAAGTAAAGAGATAATTATATACTGAACTGATTGATTAAATGTTTAGTTGAATATAATTTGTGATATCCATAAAATATGTATATAAAAACACACCGAGTACTTTACTGCAATTAAGTTTCCTAATTTCAAGGCAATCGGTGAAGAACTTTCGGAGTGATGATATCACCACAGTCTTTCTATTAACGTTTATATATATATATATATATATATATATATATATATATATATATATATACATACATATATACATATATACAACTATATATACTAACAGTGTACCCGGCGTTGCCCGGTAAGTCGGAAGTTCAAACGTGACACTTGAAACATTTCAAACACACCATTAGGTAAAGATATGGGTGCTAATTTAATCCAGCTACCTAATGTGCAGAAATTACCTAAATTTCATACGTCACAATTTACGCTTTACCTGTCAACGCTAACCAACCAAACCAAACAACCAACCAAACCAACAAACCAAACAAACAAAACCAAACAACCAACCAAACCAACCAAACCAACCAAACAAACCATCTAACCAAACCAAACAAAACCAAACAACCAAACCAAACCAAAAAACAAACCAATCCAGCAAATCAAACTAACCTAACAAACCAACTGAACCAACCAATCAAACCAACCGAACCAACCAACCAACCAACCCGAATCCGTTGCAAATTACGTTTACCCGTCAACGCTAACCAACCGAACTAAACCAATTCAAATAAACCAAACCGAACCAATCCCAACCAACCAAACAAACCAACAAAACCAACCAATCAAACCAAACCAAACACCATTAGGTAAAGACATGGGTGCTAATGTATGCCACCTACCTAATATGCCACCTACGTAATGCTTAATGTGCAGAAATGACCTACGTTTCATGCTTTACGAATTACGTTTTACCCGTCAACGCTAATAACTTTGGATTATTTGTTTGAACAGAAGTTAATTCTGTCAATGTTAAAATCAAAACGAAGCATTAAAATATAAGTTTCTATAAAAATGTACTGAAAAGTAAAAAAAAAAAAATTCTTCATTATGACGTTTTGCGGCACAGAGGCAAGTTGGTGTGGCACGATACAGCACCCAAGCGCACGTTCAATTCTTACGTTCTTAATTTCTTACTCACTCGCTATTCTTTTATATATATATATATATATATATATATATATATATATATATATATATATATATATATAAGCTTTATGCTGAACAAGTCCTTGCATGAAAATTGTAAACAGAAAACAATAGAAAAAGGGCGAAATAATGTTACCGAGAAATAATAATTTATGATCCCAATGAAATAATGCAGTAGAATGACGTTTACCTATTGAACCATTCCTCGTTTAATATATACCTTTAAACATAAATAGTCGACAATGCATGAGATAAACATTTCTTGACCACGAAAAATTGATGACAATTTGAACTTCAAAGAAACTTCCCCAACTGAAAGGTTAAGCTGAACTACTGAAATGAGTGACGACAAATTTTATCAAATCAAACATCCTTTACATGAGACATATGGTTCGTATCCTTAAAAGTTAAATTTATGAAGTATAGAGAAAATTAAAACGGAAGTACAGTAGAAACAAAAAGACAACAGTGTAGCTGATAAAACATGTATGTATATACAATTCGTTTGAGTCTATCAATGTAGACATCTGTATATAAGACAGTTTTTTTATTCAATTTTTAGACGTGCTCTGGTATGGTCAGTCGTTGACAGACTGCTGGCGAAATTTTGAACATAAAATGATTTCTGCAAAGGTTATTTTAATTCTGTGTTTTCTTGGACTTACTCGGTGCGCGCCCAAAAGGGGCACCAATGCCCATTCAGTTCAGTATAAAACTCATGTCATGTCAGATGACGGAAGTCATGGAAGTCAGAAGGAAAACGTCAACAACACTGTCGATAAAAACCCAGAAATAAAATTAAACAGTCACAACCTGTCAAAAAACTTTGTAAATAATTTACAAAACAAGAAATCTCGGCCAGGTAAACTTTTCCATTTGCTTTCGTCGAAGCTAAGAATTAAACATAAAGGTAATGACAACCCAAGGTATGCACAAGACTATCATACGATTAACAAGAGAAATTTATCAGAAAACCAATTCACCAAGATCAGAAACATAAAAATGCTGTCAGACGCTCATCCTAAGATTCCAGCACAGGAGTCTAAGAGATTTCAAGATGGTCGTCAAGAATTGATATATGGTCTCTCTGAAATTCACATAATTTTGGGACAGCCAGTAGAGTCATTGAAGGAAACATCCACAACTCAGTCGGAAACATCTCAGTTTCTTCCAGACACATCTCAATTTCAGCCAGAATCATCATATATTCTGCCAGAAGCATCTCAATTTCAGCCAGAATCATCATATATTCTTCCAGAAACATCTCAGTTTCAGCCATTGACATCGGAATCAGCTTACTATACCACAGAAAACCCATCTTTAATCCCACAAACAACATCTGCTCCATGGCAAGCTCCTGTTGAGACACGGGTCCCAAAAAGCCAAACAGAGATTTTCCCTCCAATGGAAGTGCCGGACACTTCAGAGGATGTATACATTGGCACATTTCAAATGTGCAGTGTAAGTAACTAAAATAAATTCTTGTATATTCTTGTATCATTTACTTATTCGTACTCTATTAATGGACTTGACTATTGATAGTTTAGTTTGTATAGTGCACAAATCTGTTGGAGTATTTCTTACTTTGAAACTATAATTTTTTTCTTACGATATGAAGTTTGCAACTTTACATTAGGGTGTACCGCTTGTAATGACTGTTCAAACACAAATGATTACTGTACGGCCACAGACTGCTGGGCTCAGCAATGTGCAGACTTTATTTTATTTGCAGAAAGCAATTTCAGACAACCTGTTAATGAGACATGTTAAACTTTTACAATTTTCCACTGGGATACACAACTCTCATGACGTTTTTGACGGTCCTATTGAAACCATTCACCTATGACCAGGGTGTTATAAATATTTATCGCCTATCTATTGTTAACTAATAAGTAGTATGTTATACTGTGAATGGTACATTTTTACGCAGTCATTCAAATTGACTTAGGTTGGCGCGGGTCGGCAATCCTGCGTGGCCTAATCAAAGTCAATCGGTCATAGAATAACCAATACTGCATGGTGTCCCGTATACGTCATTCTCTGAAAAAAATAAATTAAATAAAACTAGAGCTAAATCAGACGATCCCAAACAATTTCGGATCTTTTATGATCCCCCCCCCCACACACACACAGTTTGAGAATCATCGGTGTATTGTGCAGCTTAAAGAACGTTTGTATTATTTTAAGATTTGAGAAACAAAAATGATACTTTGATTTTTCTCTCACTTTATAGACATCCGACGGAAAGAAGTACCCCACCTCCTGCTATTACTGTTATGACTGCTCCAAAGAATTCTATTGCAAGTATGCTGACTGTCAGAGCCAGCAGTGTGCAGATTTTGTTGTATCGCCAGGATCATGTTGTGCTATATGTCCTAATGGTACGGTATAAACAACAGACATTTACAAACACTAAATAATGGCACCATCTGTTGTAAACTGTAATTGTATGCTATGATCTTGAATGGATCTCTCTACACGTTAGACGTGAAGCATTGGGTTGATGTCCCAGAAGTCTCACGACTCACGACCTAAATAATTAAAGATTCTGTCAAGTTTAACTAGTTGGAACAACGTGACGAATAAGTTAAGTGAGTTTATATCTCACTCATATGTGCGTGAATAACTTTAGTTGCACTTGGCGCGGACATCGAAAATGCCTCCTCAATCCCATGGAAATAAATTTAGTTGCACTTGGCGCGGACTTCGAAAAGGCCTCCTCATTCCCATGGAAATAAATTTAGTTGCACTTGGCGCGGACATCGAAAATGCCTTCTCATTCCCATGGAAATAAATTTAGTTGCACTTGGCGCGGACATCGAAAATGCCTCCTCATTCCCATGGAAATAAATTTAGTTGCACTTGGCGCGGACTTCGAAAATGCATCCTCATTCCCATGGAAATAAATTTAGTTGCACTTGGCGCGAACATCGAAAATGCCTCCTCATTCCCATGGAAAAAAAATTAGTTGCACTTGGCGCGGACATCGAAAATGCCTCCTCATTCCCATGGAAATAACTTTAGTTGCACTTGGCGCGGACTTCGAAAATGCCTCCTCATTCCCATGGAAATAAATTTAGTTGCACTTGGCGCGGGCATCGAAAATGCCTCCTCATTCCCATGGAAATAAATTTAGTTGCACTTGGCGCGGACATCGAAAATGCCTCCTCATTCCCATGGAAATAAATTTAGTTGCACTTGGCGCGGACATCGAAAATGCCTCCTCATTCCCATGGAAATAAATTTAGTTGCATTTGGCGCGGACATCGAAAATGCCTCCTCATTCCCATGGAAATAAATTTAGTTGCACTTGGCGCGGACATCGAAAACGTCACTTCATTCTCATATGAATAACTTTTAAGGAAGATACCGCATGTACATGTCGGCAAAGTACCCCAAGAGCTGTTGTCTCCACCCTCGCTCCCCTTTAGTTACCAACAGGCCCCCACCAGATCGAGATGATCCGACTCAGAGTTTGACCTGTGGCAAATCGTTCAAACCGGTTTATTATCATACCATCTGTTTTTTTTTTTTAAAAAAATACCAGTGACCCCCATTGTCTACAGTCTTCTATCTAAACTAATTTGATTTAAAAGTAAATCTCAAAAATAAAGTTAAGCTACTATGACTGAAATGCCATTCTATGGGGAAACCCATGACGGGCGGCCCAGTCAGCCGTGTACCATTATTGAGCCACACCCCTACATATATAGGCTCTACATCCGTTATTCGATGTATTATCTGGCTCTAGGGCCATTATTTTTAGATCTTTAATTCATACAATTAATCCACAAGAAGTATTAAAATCACTGATCAAACACATTTACAATAAACTAAAACTGCATTGATCGTTTGTTATTGTATAAAAGAAAAATAAATGTTAAGAAATTGTCTGTCTTTTTTATTTGTCTGTTTGCTTGCTAATTGGCATGTCGGTATGTCTGTCTGCTGTGTTTGTGTTTTCTATTAATCCATTGAGTACTTCGTTTTCTTGAATGAGCCAATGAAAAAAAAACCCAATTTTTTTTAACTAAGTAAATCACATTGTTATTATAGTTTTAATTCCCATTTATGTTTTGTGACAAGTTAAATTTGACTAATTATTCCATATCTGATGTTCTAAATCTGATGTTGACTTGTGTCTGTGGTCAGGTCCCAACTGCTGGGTCGAGGCCACCATTGTCCCCATGGGTCAGACGGTGAGATTCGACAACGGCACTGAGTGTAGTTGTGTCTACGGGAACTATGACGTGGTGAGGACCAGGTGTACGGCCCTGGTTGACGGTTTACCAGTTGAGTACTTCCACGGGCCGTCGTTTGTTGAATGGATGTGACCTTTGTGAACTACATTCAGTTTTGTTTCACATGTCTGCAATTAATTATTTAATTAAGAAAAAAATAGCAATAATGATTGGAATTGCAGAAAATAAAAAAAAATATTGATATAATCTACATGTTTGTTAATTTTTGTTAATTCTTTTTTAGAACGAAAAAACAGAATCTATCTATCTATCTATCTATCTATCTATCTATCTATCTATCTATCTATCTATCTATCTATCTATCTATCTATCTATCTATCTATCTATCTATCTATCTATCTATCTATCTATCTATCTATCTATCTATCTATCTATCTATCTATCTATCTATCTATCTATCTATCTATCTATCTATCTATCTATCTATCTGTCTGTCTGTCTGTCTGTCTGTCTATCTATCTATCTATCTATCCATCCATCCATCCATCCATCCATCCATCCATCCATCCATTCATCTATCTATCCATCAATCCATCCATCCATCCATCCATCCATATATACACTTTATTTATATTACCCACAATAATACAGTTAAAAATATATCTTTACCTGCCTTCCCCCACAAACTGCCTGTCTCCATCAAAGTCTCTCACCCGCACCTTTCCATGCACCAATAAATTGAAAGGTACTCAAAATACCCTACCATGCTTGTCATATGAAGCAGCAGAGATTCGAACCAGTAGCCAGGCCACTATTGATGAAGTTACTACAGAGATATCATACTCAAATGGTGATAAAGTTTTCTTCAAGTTCGTGGCTTTCAAATCTATAGACAGTTTTCAATGTTTATGTTAACATATCACATCCCAGCTCTACACTCTACAGTGGGTAACGTAGGAAATGTTGGGCGTATTATACGGGCGCATCGGCCACTGAAAAAGAGTTTATAACTATTACTGTTCAGACAATTAAATTTCACTTTTTTTCATTCTTTTCCGTAAAATTCAACGCAGTATATTGTAAAATAAAATATTTTACATTAAAATAAAATATTTTACATTAATATTTATATTCAACGGTAAATGAGCTTAAAATATTTTAGATATAACATAATGGTGGTTTGTTGAAACTAAAATGAACTCAACTCTATAATTGTATGATTTTTAATCCCCAGGTAAACTTACTGTATACATTTTACTATGATCTTAAACCCTTAAATGCTAATTTACTTTTATAATTAATCACTGGCAGAGATGTTTGCTAAATATAATAAACATTTTGTTTACACACGTGCACTTGGTGTACACGCTAGTGTGTATATGTACACATGGTGTATACGCTAGTGTGTATATGTACACATGGTGTATACGCTAGTGTGTATATGTACACATGGTGTATACGCCAGTTTGTATATGTACACATGGTGTATACGACAGTGTGTATATGTACACATGGTGTATACGACAGTGTGTATATGTACACATGGTGTATACGCTAGTGTGTATATGTACACATGGTGCATATGCTATTGTGTATACCTATGTTAAGTGTAATTCTCTTATCTGAAACATTCGTCTTGTGATTTACAACATCAGTAATTGATTTGACTTCATCGTGACTTTAACCTTAGTAGGCAACGACCTTTGGCTAACTGTCACAATGGCCGTTATTTGTTTTGTTTTTTTAGAATCGCCAACATAAGCTATTGAAAAAAAGAAATGAATAAAGCGGAAGTGAATGGAAATTCGAAACAACTATAACACAGCCCAACAAAAAAAAAATTTTTGCGAGTTGCCAATAATATTTGAATGAATTTATAGCAATTCATGCTGATTTCAAAACTGCCACTGCTTTTGCTGAATTGGCTCTAGTTTCTGAGATATTGGACACCCTTGAAAATATGATTGTACCCTTTGTGTAAAACAAATGCAATAAGTTTGGTGTCTGTTGTTTAATTTAACTATACCAAGTTATAACTTTGTTTAGTTTTTTCTCTTTTATAGCTGCTTTCTACAGACATCATGAGTTCATCACGAAGATGCTGCAAACATAATTCGAATGTATTCTGTTACATCTGTGGAGAATACATGATTGAAAAGCAAAGAAATATAATCGAATTTGTGCAGCAGGCATATTTGGCTTATTTCGGTGTGAAGCTGGGAGACCAAGACAAGTCTTGGGCTCCCCATAAGGTCTGCAAAAACTGTGTGGAGAGCCTACGGCAGTGGACAAATGATGAGAAGAAAAGTGTAAGTTTCTGTGTGCCAATGGTATGGCGAGAGCCGAAAGACCATTTTGGTGATTGCTATTTTTGTATTGTGAATGTTAAAGGCTTCAATCGCCACAAGAAATCAAAGTGAGATTATCCTGATCTTGAATCTGCAAGGAGACCAATTCCACATAGCAGTGAAGTTCCTATACCAGTGTTTAGTGGATTATTAGAGCTTTCACCATCAGACTCTGACGAGGGGCAAGATCTGGAGTTTTTGGCAGGTGAAAAAAGTGGAAGCGATTATGAAGGAAGTTCTTCAACACCTCAACCATTTAGTCAAGAAGAACTCAATGACCTGATACGATACCTAAATATGCCCAAGCAAACATCTGAGCTTTTAGCGTCCAGGCTCAATGAAAGAAATTTTCTCAAACAAGAATTTTAAAAATTTCTTATCGGAAAAGGGTAGCAGTCAGGATACACAAAATACCCGTGCTTCATGTGCCTTTGGGATAGCAGGGCAAGGCAAGATCATTGGACAAGAGTGACATGGCCTGCAAGGGAAACCATGACTGTAGGTAAAGAAAATATCATCAACAAGGCACTGGTTGACAAAATAAGATCATTCTCCCACCGCTTCATATCAAATTAGGTTTAATGAAACAATTTGTTAAGGCTTTGGGATTTTTGACGGTCCTCAGATTCGAAAACTCATCAACGATCAAAATTTTACAGATTTCACGGATCACCTTGAAGCTTCTTCATGGAACAGTTTTGTTTCAGTTGTCAGGAACTTCTTAGGTAATAACAAAGCAGAGAATTACGAAAAACTGGTACAAGATATGCTCGCTAACTTCATAAACATTGGAGCAAATATAAGCATCAAGGTACATTACCTGCACAGTCATTTAGACAAATTTCCAGGTAACCTTGGGGACTTCAGTGAGGAACAAGGCGAGAGGTTCCATCAGGATATGAGGGTGATGGAGGAGAGATATCAAGGAAGATGGGACATAATATGATGGCTGACTACTGTTGGAGCCTCCAGCGCAATTGCCCCAACGACACACACAAAAGGAAGTCGAGCAAACAGCGATTTGCTAATGTATTACCATAGACAATTAACATATTAATTAATTAATTAGACATAATTAGTTTTTCAAATGAAAATGTTTTCTTCTATAGCACTATTACATATCTTTTTAAACAAAATTCTGCATGACTATTAACATTTTCACTAGTATTTGGTAGTATACTATTTTACTTCATGCAATTCTTGACAATTTTGAAACACGGTGCATACATTATTTAATTAATTTTAATTATCTCGTAAAATAGAGCCAATCTAGCAAAAGCACTTAACATATTCTAAATCAGCATAGTTGACTTTGTATAAAATGATTCAAATATCACTGGCAATGAAATCACTGTTTACCAGTGTAATACTCGGTCTCTCAACCCTTACCCCTTCCTCTAATTTATTCCTCCATTATCCAGGCTGTGTTTCTTGTGTCTAAACAATTTACGCATTACGGAGATAATCACTGATATCGGGGGTGGGGGCTAGGGTGGGGGTGGGGGCTGGGGGTCTCTCAAAAGGTTCTAAGCCCTTAGATGAAAGACCTTATTACAGTGTACATATTAAATAACGTATGAGGTGGGACTCTGTGTGAAGGGGTTGGTGGTGGGGTTCTGGGCGTAAGGTTTCATCGAATTTTCCGAAGGGTGAGTTTGGCGGGTAATGATGTCGGCTCCTCATCTTTAGATGGGAACTCAAATTTTTTTTTTGTGCGCCGCGTAACGTTTTTATTGGCCTATGAAACGAAACGGTGTCGCATTCAATTGAAATCTTGGTGCGCTTGCATTCGGTGATCTGTTTATTGATATGTTGTTGTTAACCCTTGAAAAAGCCAAGAGGAGATAACCACAAGCGCGGATCATCTTTATCCCACCTGAAACCACCGATCAATGTGACTTAATGACGGCACAACCGTTCACAACGACACATACATAAACATATTTATATGAGAGTAAATATGGATTTGATTCCGATTAAAACAAAACACATTGTTAACATAAGGAGACCAGTATTCATTTAAATTTTTGAATTTATTACAATATGAAAAGAAGGTTCAATAAGAAGGATGAACAAATCATGCTACAAAACATGTCCGTAGTCATCAATTAATTGTTAAATTTATGATATAGTTTTACCATGGCATACATAAGTCAGTAGTTCTCAAAACTGTGCATTTTATGTCGTTTTTCTTTATACATACATCTTCTTTATGCATAATCGGCTATAATAGACGGTGGTTCGACAGACCTTCACACCGTGCGGTGTATAGGATGTTCATGGCAATAAAAGCCACATGTCTGCACGTTACAAATACACGGCACCTCACGAGTTGAAAGAGTACATTGCTAAAAAAAAAAGTCTGAGTTCTACGTCACACCTTCGCGGAGTTAAAAAAAAACAGCGCGCGTCGACCGTACTGACAAGAGACAACTTACTAAATGAGAGTATGTTTGGTGCGCATTTTGTTCATCAAATGGCTCTTTCTTGAATAAAAATGAAATGCTGGGGAATTCTAAACACAATAAGGATTTCTTATTAATGAATTAAGATTTTTAAATGATATGGAGTAGTGTGCGCAAATTATGTAAAGTTGGAATGCGCAAATTATGTAAAGTTGGATGTTAGATTCAAAGTTTAATAGTCGAGGGTTGTTTTTTTAAGCTTCTGCACCCATAATGAGGATTATTTTCTTTGGGATGAATTATATAAAAAGCTATTTTTTGTATATAGACTGATTGTTAACGCGCTCAAATATATATTACCGAGTTGGTTGGGATAGGGGAGGGAATAAACCAAATGGTTGCGGAAAAAGAAAAGGGGGGGTGGGAGTCAAGCAGACGATTTGAGATGCAACACCGCTATTTTTCTCTTTTTTTTTAAAAAAAATACGTCATATTAAACATGATAAATTACAAAATTATAAAAAAAAAGAACTGTTGGAATGGGGGTGTAGGGTTGGGAAAGGAGTGTTTAACGGGGGGGGGGGGGTAGGGAGAAGTGTCACGTGGTATTTTTAACAGGGTTCGTCGTTTGTACATTGAGACCCACTGCGATTCGAGCATGTCTTGAGTGGAAGGGGGTTGGCGGGCGGGGGAGGGAAGGAAGGATGAGCGTGGGGCTAAGTGGAAAAGAATAGGAAATAGAAGAAATAGTTGGATGTTAGATTCAAAGTTTAATGGTCGGGGGTTGTTTTTGTTAAGATTCTATGCCCATAACGAGGATTATTTTTCTTTGGGATGAACTATATAAAATATGAACTTCTGTGATGTATAATTAATTGTCCCTTAAATGTGTTTTGGCTACAATAATCTATTCATGTCCTTTGGGGCCACTTCGAGTAGATAGACATGTTATTTTTGTATATGGACTGATTGTTAAAGCGCTCGAATATATATCACCATTTTCAACTTCAACTGCGTGCCTAATGGCCGGTCCGGGTGCCGGGCCTGTTCAGCTAGTATATATATACACACACACACTAGCGCTGTACCCAACAAGGTGTTGTCGTGGCTAAGCCCAACTTTAAATTATAAAAAAAAAAAATTTAAATACTGACGAAAAAAAGTTAGTTGCAATAATAGTACGAATCCAATAGAATACTTATTAAAGTAAAGAGAACAATTTCCCGACACCGTTTGACTAATAAAATAAAAATTTGAAGAACTATTCTTTAAAAAAAAGTAAGGTAAAGAGATAATTATACCAAACCGATTGATTAAATAATATTTTTGAATACAACAGTTTTTGCTATCTATAAAATAAGTAAATTAAAACAGGCCAAGTAATTTACAGCAATTTTGTGTCCAAATTTCAAGTAAATCGGTGAAGAACTTTTGTTGAGATTATGTAACTACTGTCATCCTATTTACATTTATATATAAAAGTTGCATACTGAAAAAAGTCCTTGCATAAAAATTATAAATAGAAAACAATAAAAAAAAGGGGCGAATAATGTTACCGAGATAGAATAATTTATTACCACAATGAAATAATGTATTAGAATGAAGTTTCGTTTAATATGTACGTTTAATTAAAAATAGTCGTCAATACATGAGATAAACATTTCTTGATCACGAAAAATTGATGACAAATTGAACTTCAAAGAAACTTACCCAACTGAAGGTTAAGCTGAACTACTGGAATGAGTGACGACCAATTTTATCAAATCAAACATCCTTTACATGAGGCATATGGTTCGTATCCTTAAAAGTTAAATTTATGAAAGGCTTGAAGCACTGCAATAAATTAAAGACAATAGTGTAGCAGATAAAATATGTATGTTGATATAATTCTTTTAAGACAATCTTATATAAGTCATTGTTTAGCCGCAGTTTTTCTGGTATGGGCAGGCGTTGACAAGCTGCTGGCGAAAGTTTGAACACAAAATGAATTTTGCTAAGGTTATTTTAATTCTGTGTTTTCTTGGACTTACTCGGTGCGCGCCCAAAAGGGGCACCAATGCCCATTCAGTTCAGCATAAAACTCATGTCATGTCAGATGACGGAAGTCATGGAAGTCAGAAGGAAAACGTCAACAACACTGACGATAAAAACCCAGAACTACAATTAAACAGTCATAACCTGTCAAAAAACTTTGTAAATAATTTACAAAACAATAGATCTCAACCAGATAAATTTTTTCATTTGCTTTCGTCGAAGCTAAAAATTAAAAATAAAGGTAATGACAACCAAAGGTATGTACAAGACCATCATATGATTAACAAGAAAAAGTTATCAGAAAACGAATTCACCAAGATCAGAAACATAAAAATGCTGTCAGACGCTCATCCTAAGATTCCAGCTTAGGAGTCTAAGAGATTTCAAGATGGTCGACAGAATTGATATATGGTCTCTCTGAAATTCACATAATTTTGGGACAGCCAGTAGAGTCATTGAAGGAAACATCCACAAATCAGTCGGAAACAACTGAATTTCTTCCAGTAGCATCTCAATTTCAGCCAGAATCATCCAACATTATTCCAGAAACATCTCAGTTTCAGCCATTGACATTGGAATCAGCTTATTATACCACAGAAGACCCATCTTCAATCCCACAAACAACACCTGCTCCATGGCAAGCTCCTGTTCAGATACCGGTCCCAGAAAGCCCTCCAATGGAAGTGCCGGACACTTCAGAGGATTTAGACTTTAGCACAATTAAAATCTGCTATGTAAGTAACTAAAAAAAATTTCTTGTATATTCTTGTATCATTTACTTAGTCGCACTCTATTAATGCACTTGACCCTTGATGGTTTAAGTTTGTATAGCGCACAAATCTGTTGGAGTATTTCTTACTTTAAAATTATATTTTTTTTTTCTTACGATATGAATCTGGCAACTTTACATTAGGGTGTACCGCTTGTAATGACTGTTAAAACACAAATGATAACTGTTGACAATTTTACATTAGGGTGTACCGCTTGTAATGACTGTTCAAACACAAATGATAACTGTTGATTATTTTACAATGGAGTGTACCGCTTGTAATGACTATCGTATTCAAACATAAATGATAACTGTTGACAATTTTACATTAGGGTGTACCGCTTGTAATGACTGTTAAAACACAAATGATAACTGTTGACAATTTTACATTAGAGTGTACCGCTTGTAATGACTATCGTATTCAAACATAAATGATAACTATTGAAACCATTCACCTTTGACCCGGGTGTTATAAATATTTATCGCCTATCAATTGTTAACTAATAAGTAGTATGTTATACTGTGAATGGTACATTTTGACGCAGTCAATCAGATTGACCTAGGTTGGCGCGGGTCGGCAATCCTGCGTGGCCTAATCAAAGTCAATCGGTGTCGTTGACTGTTTAAGTCATTCATAGAATAACCAATACTGCATGGTGTCCTGTATACGTCATTCTCTGTAAAAAATAAATAAATAAAACTAGAGCTAAATCAGACGATCCCAAACAATTTCGGATCTTTTAAGCCCACCACTGTTTGAGAATCATCGCTGTATTGTGCAGCTTGAAGGACGTTTGTATTATTTTAAGATTTAAGAAACGAAAATGTAACTTTGATTTTCCTCTCACTCTATAGACATCCTCTGCAAAGGGGTACCCCACCGCCTGCTCCTACTGTCCTGACTGCTCCACCCACGTCAATTGCCTGTATGCTGACTGTCTGAGCCAGCAGTGTGCAGACTTTGTTGTATCCCCCGGATCCTGTTGTCCTTACTGTCCTAATGGTACCGTATAAATAATTAAATAAAAAAAAACATTTACAAATACTAAATAATGGCACAGTCTGTTGTAATTTGTAATTGTATGTTATGATCTTGAATGGATCTATCTCTACACGTTAGACGTGAAGCTTTGGGTTAGATTTGAGTTGATGTCTTAAAAGTCTCACGACCTAAATGATTAAGGATTCTGCCAAGTTTAACTGGTCGGAACAACTTGTGGAAAATTTAAGTGAGTTTATATCTTGCATGTGCACCTGGGGGGGGGGGCGGACTTCGAAAATGTCAACTCATTGCCATGTGAATGATACCACCTGTATTTGGCGGGGCAATATACCCCAGGATCGGTTGTCCCCCCGTCTCACTCCCTTTTGTTACCACCATGCCCCCACCAGATCGAGATGATCCGACTCAGAATTTGACCTGCGGCAAATAGTTTAAACCGGTTGATTATCAAACCATCTGTTTTCTTGATTAAAAAAAAACCAGTGACCCCCATTGTCTGCAGACTTCTATCAAACTAATTTGATTTAAAAGTAAATCTCAAAAATATAGTTAAGCTACTATGAGTGAAATGCCATTCTATGGGGAAACACCTTGAGGGGCGGCCCATTCAGCCGTGTACCTTTATTGAGCCACACCCCTACATATATAGGCTCTACATCCGTTGTTTGATGTATTATCTGGCTCAAGGGCCATTATTTTTAGATCTTTCATTCATACAATTAAACCGGAAGTAGTATTAAAATCACTGATCAAACACATTTACGAAAAACTAAAACTGCATTGATCTGCATTTGTCTCACCCCCACCTTTCCATGCACCAATAAATTGAAAGGTACTCAAAATACCCTACCATGCATGTTATAAGAAGCAGCAGAGATTCGAACCAGTAGCCAGGCCACTAGTGATGATGTTACTACAGAGGTATCATACTCCATTGGTGATAAAGTTTTCTTCAAGTTCGTGGTTTTTCAATCTATAGACAGTTTTCAATGTTTATACTAACATTTCACATCCCAGCTCTACACTCTATACTGGGTAACATAGGAAGGTGTGGGCGTATTATACGGGCGCAAAGTGCACTGGGGATGAGTTTTTAATTATTATTGTATTGTTCAGATAACGAAATTTTACTTTTTTTATTTTTAATTCATTTCCATAAAATTCAATGCGGTATATTGTGAGATAAAATATATTGTATTAATATTTATATTCAACGGTAAATGAACTTAAAATTTTATGTAATACATAATCGTCTAACCTAGGCGGTATACAGACTGTACGTGTGATCCTGGCTAAAAATAGTCTGGGGAATTAACAAGCAAGTGCGAACTCCAAAATTTTCGTCTCACTCTAGGGGAGTTAACGCACAAGCTCGGCTAAAAATAGTCTGGGGAATTCCAAAACTGGAAATCTAAACACAACAAGGATTTCTTATTATATCGCAGGTAGCAAGCAGCCAGCGTCAGCAGGCTTTTCAACTAGTATAACATATTGGTGGTTTGTTAAAACTAAAATGAACTCAACGCTATAGATGTATAATTCTTAATCTCCATTATACCCTTACTGTATACATTTTACTATGATCTCAAACCCTTAAATGCCCTTACATGGATAGATAAAAATCTCCCCCTTACATGGATAGATAAACATCTCACCCTTACACGGACTTCACAGGTTCTGCTTTTCACCCAGTATTTGTACTTGTGAACACTGATGACGTGGTAAAGACGTATACAATACACCTTACCTAAGATCCCAGTATATCATTTCGCAATATTTGAATGAAAATCCATAATTCATTATAAATGCTTGGGCTGAATCGAGACGTGACCTAGTGTCGGTTGAAATAAATAATGTATGTAAATGTGTTTATGTCATAGTGTATACTTGTTTTTGTGAGGGGTCCCCGTTATGTAGGAAATTTTAAACTAGAACTGGAACAGATGGCGAAATGAATTGTGTGTTGGGGGGGGGATGGACCTCTAATTCATCAAGCTATACGGACATGTCAACATAAGGGATTAGCCGGGATTAATACGTTTAAGAAATTATGGATAGGTGATACGAAATGTTAAGTAAACAGTAAACTCTTGCATGGGTTAATATAACGCGTGGGTAAAAGTTAAGTTAATGTTAGGGTTAACAGTCTGTGTTTTAAATGCGCAGCAAAAGAGACAAGTTGCAGACATCGATTGAGATTCAATGCTTAAAAATAATTAAAAAAAAACAACCGCTCAGAGACTTCAACACAGAGGCGCAGTGAGGGTTGGGCAAATGCGGGCATCATGCCCGGGCGCTACTCACAAAGGGGGCGCCAAACGGTATATTTTACATGTATTATTATGTGGCTTTCAAATGGGTGAGGGTGGGGGCGCTTAAACGGCATTGTGCACAGGGCGCGAGTTAAGCTCGCTACGTCACTGCTTTAACGTGGCTGATCAAAGCATAGAGGGGAATTCCTGCACACTCAATAGTCCCGATCAACCCCTCCCCCCCCTCCCCCCCCCAGTCTTATAGTATCAAAGGTACGCCGCATGGGGTACCCATCCACACACTACGATACATGAGTCAAAATAACCTAGCCTACCGATCAAGCCGAAGGGGATATAACTCTATGCAAAGGTTTTGCTGGGTATAGCTAGTACACGGATTATCATTATTGGTTCATTATGTAATATTTGTTAGTTCGCCATTGAGAATAGTAATATTTGACCTATAAAATTACAAAAAGAAAAAAAAAGAAACCAACAACGACGAAATGTGGCCTGTGGTAATAATTACCCCCCCCCCTCAAGGTAGGCCACATTCTTTGCCCCTACCCTAGAGTAATTGAGGTCACCTGAGAACATTTCTGTAACCGACGTATGCAAAACATTAAATTACAAATAACGGATCGGCTAATAGGCTAATAGGCTCGTTTGAAATACAAATTTAGCTGAACTAAATTTACATAAGAACAAAATCGTTAGCTACTACAGCGGTTCTCACATTAGTTAAGATCAACTTGTTTCGTGTAAACAATATCATTCTTTAAAACTCTATTTGTTGTTTGGTATATATATATATATATATATATATATATATATATATATATATATATATATACATTGATACAATAAAAGTATGATATGTGATTTATTACACTACATGATTTGTAACTTTATGTCATTTATATGATACTCGTTTTGTAACAATAATAATAATACAAAAATCAATGCTCTTTAAGTTGTCATACAAGAATTTTTTTTTATATTGCTTTAGCACTTGACATCAAAACTCTCTACTTATTGAAAGCTATTTTACTTCTGCAATAATCAAATCAAGGTTGTCTGCTCTTTAACATGGATGCCACATTTGAGAATCGCTGAGTTAAAAACCATGTAAACATTTATAATGACTAATAAGTAACGCACAGCTCTGGTGAAACGTGATTTTTTTTTACATTTCTGTATCGCAAGAAAATGGATGTCGTCCAGTCGGCGCGATTTCTTACGGTCATTTTTACTGTGTCCATCAGCGTCCAGTCTGCAACGGTGAAGCCACCTGTATGCGGAGTAAGTTGACAACATATTTTGTTTCTGTGATTTCTCACGAGAATTGTTCCGTGTTTAATACTGTTATTAGAATTGTTCCGTGTTGAATACTGTTATTAGAATTGTTCCGTGTTTAATACTGTTATTAGAATTGTCCCGTGTTTAATACTGTTATTAGAATTGTTCCGTGTTTAATACTGTTATTAGAATTGTTCCGTGTTTAATACTGTTATTAGAATTGTTCCGTGTTTAATACTGTTATTAGAATTGTTCCGTGTTTAATACTGTTGTAAGTTAATCATTACATGTTTGTGTTTTTTATGATTTTAATTACTTAACGACAAGTTGGAGGAATCCATCTTACAGTACAGCAGGTCCACATGATAAATATCAATACCCGGCTGTTGTTCAACAAGTGCAAAAATTTGTCTACACAAATAACTTTGAAACAAAAATTAAAAAAAAAAACTTAATAAAATACTCATGGTCCAGAGTTTTCATCTGCCCGAGTCTGACTTGTTTTTACTTATGAAAGACGATATATCAAATTCGGGAGACTGAAATATCCGTGTATCGTAATCGGAATTGGATTTAAGCCTGATTACCAATTTTCGAACACATTCTCTGAGGATAAATCAACGAGTTTCGACCCATTTTTGAAACTTTATGAAAAGTCCAGAATCTTGAATCTAATCGGAATCGAACATTGCCAGAAACATAAAGATATTTAAACAAATCTCTGAGAATTTCGATCACATTCAACAATTAGTAAATAGAAATGATCTGTTCATTAGACTCCTTCAATGAATACGTTAGTTTTATTCTGTATTCATCGCACGGCGACTTTCATTTACGTGACAAGGCTTCGCTAACACCCCCCCCCCGTCTGAGGGTCCACTTAAGTCCTCCCTCCTTCCTCTGGCACTGCGGGTCTCGCTTTAGTATCGCGCGTATAGTATCAGTATTATCTAGGGAGCTTCCCAGCAATATGATTTACAAATAAGTGGTAAATTTAAAAAAAAAAAAAACTAGATTAACTGCAATTCAAACGATTAAAGAGAGTTAAGTTGTGAATCTGAGACATCATTATACTTAAAATATTGTGATATTCTAGGTAGTGAAGATCTTGCAACAAATTCATCCATATCTTGAAGTTTTATTAAAGCGATTCTAATTTTTCATAGTAATTAAGCCCGGCAGATGCCTCTGTCATTGCGTTGGCAGATATATTTATGTACATAAGTTTAATAGACGCAGCCACAGGCTTACACCTGTACGAAATCCAGGATTAGTGGGGATCCAGAAAAAGGATTAACTCATTTTATGTGATTAGTATAGGGGACTAAATTCATTCAAAAATTAAACGATTTGAAACTAAAACGATTTTTAATACAAATTAGGTTTGTATTGTGGAACATCAATGTATTTGCATGGCAGATGACGCCCTATACCCCCCCCCCACACACACACACACCTCAGTCATGGTGAAAAAGCTAGAATCTAAACTGAGTTCGGCAGATTCCGCCCCTAGTCAGCAGAAGAAAAAAAATGTAAATAAAATTTTTGCTGGGTCCATGATTCAGCAATGAGGCTGTCCACGATTCAGCAATGAGGCCGTCCGCGATTCAGCAATGAGGCCGTCAATGATGATTCAGCAATGAGGCCGTCAATGATGATTCAGCAATGAGGCCGTCCACGATTCAGCAATGAGGCCGTCCGCGATTCAGCAATGAGGCCGTCAATGATGATTCAGCAATGAGGCCGTCCATGATGATTCAGCAATGAGGCCGTCCATGATGATTCAGCAATGAGGCCGTCCATGATTCAGCAATGAGGCCGTCCATGATGATTCAGCAATGAGGCCGTCCATGATTCAGCAATGAGGCCGTCCATGATGATTCAGCAATGAGGCCGTCCATGATGATTCAACAATGAGGCCATTCAGTTTTACGGACAAAGAAAATAACTCATTCAAAATAGCTTTGAAATTCAAGGAATTAAGCTCATATTCTGAGGAAATCAAGTACAGTAAATGCCGCTCCCCTTCCGCACCTGCAGCAGATAAAGTGCCGCCCGGGGCGGAAAGACCACACCCTCCCCCATTTACGATGCTGCTAATTTATTTCCAGTAAATCTAAATACACTAAATATCATTGTCTATTATATTTTTTCTTATAAGTACTCTGTACGTTACACCTCCCTTAGTATTGTTGATTTATCAATTTTGAGGGGTATCCAGAGGTGCGCAAAAGCTGGGTGTTGTACGGAGAGCTTTGAAAGAAGCCGGCAAGAGGTCATCTTGATTGGGTGTTATATTATTTATAATACTAAAGGGTCATTTTTTTTGTAAATTGTTAGAGGCGGTTGTCGGGATTTTTATCTGTTTAGATTGATTGGCTAGTTCAGCGGACGGGGAACATTTTTTAATCATTACCCCAAAATATCTTTGTGTAAGTTGATATTACCCCATAGAAAATTAAAAATGTATACTTTTTTACTCACAAAAGTTTCGTTTTTACCCCCCGAAAATTTCATTTTTACCCCAGTTTGGGTAATTTACCCCGGTCCCCTGACCGCTGGGCTAGTTAGTATTTTGTTATTTTCTTTGTTGAAATTCTTTGAACCACCTTAATCTGGGTCATCTTTGTTACCTTAGGACGTCCCACGACCAACAAAGCCATGCTATACGTGCACCTGTAGGTCAAACATATGGAAGTGCCTGCCTAAAGAGTGCATGACGCTGCAGTGTGTGGACGGGGTCAAGAAGAAGGGCGACTGCTGTCTGTCGTGTCCAAACGGTCAGTGAAGTCATGATGGGTCGATAATGCATTCCATTAGACTTGTTATTTTTTAAATATTGATTTTCACTTTATTAATTAATTAATACATTAATACAGTGTCGTGGCAAATTGGATGCCGGGATACATGAGCGTGTGCCCTATTCACTGCCCTCCAGAAGTGCCCAGTAAAAGATTAAATCTTTTGTAACACTGCCTGTTTGATTATTATGCTCACAGGGTTTTTCTTTTGTGGTGGGCAGAGCAAGTAATGGGTCACTGAGCTTGACCCATGAACCATATAACCCATCAAGTTCTTGACCCAGACCCATCATGACCCATTGAAGTAAGCTGCTAACATGGGACATATTAAAATTGTTTATAAGTAAAAATATGCTTCGGCAAACTATGTGCAGTTGTGCACGCCCTGCTACCAAATTTAAAGCACAAATATAAAAAGATAAAAGTTTTTTATCGAAGGAAAATTTCAACTTATTGCAACAGTTTTCCTCTGTAGCCGTGCAAAATGATAAAATCGCGCGACGACGGGGGTTTTTTAGGGTCGTGGGTTAGGGAACATTGACTAATGACATATACGGCCCATCTCAATTTGCGACCCATTTGACCCATTGACCCATTACTTGCTCTGGTGGTGGGTATTATCACATTAGACTGCCTCCATTTTATTATTCGGTTATTAATATAAGCGTTTATCTTATTATTTACTTATTTAAACTTATGTTTATATCGCTTTATATCGATCGATATAAAGTTACACTTGTGAGAGAAAAAAAAAAACATAAATAATCTCCAATTATTTCAAGTCAGTCAATATTCCCCTGTGTTTGAAGTATGTTTTCTTTTATTGCTTATTTCCCTTTATTTATCACATGAGCTTTACTTGTGATGCATCATAGAGACATTATATATAAACTTAGTCAATTATTTAAGTAAGTAAACTCCCCTACACAAGGATTGTGATTATCCAATCATACGTTCTACTCGACTTCTACATAGAATAAAAGTACCCTAAACAATTACGAGCTTTCTTAGCTATAGTTTGTTTAATTGCATTGTTACATAACAAAATAATTTATAAAACTAAAATTCATCCGACTTCGGGAGTGTCCGGTATGCTCATCTGCCACACCAGGCTGGACATTTCCGATTCTTCGTGTATTATGTATAACAGTGTTAGGCATAACAATTTTTATACGCCATGCATCGAGTCCGCTGTAAAACAGCCAACCGTGTAAATGAAACATTATAGGCGTATATTTATTTTCTTTGACATCTCCAGGACTTAACTGTAATATCGAGGGAACGGTTGTTCCTGTGGGTCAAATTCTCACCCTGCCGGACGGGCGACAGTGTCAGTGTGAGGAACATTCGAACAAGTTCCCACCCCCATTCATTTGTGTGGATCCTCCCGAGCCACCAGAGGAGGACATTGAGGAATAGACTGTGAAATAGATTTACAATAAAAAAATCTAAAGAATATATGTCAACATATCAAATAAATGTATGTCAACATATTTAGCAGATGTATGTCAACATATTTAGCAGATTATGTCAACATATTTAGCAGATGTATGTCAACATATTTAGTAAGTGTATGTCAACATATTTAGTAAGTGTATGTGAACACATTCAGTAATGTCGTGTCAAAGGTTAGACTAATTAAGAAATGTTTGGTCTAAGTGAACTTTTATATTTTACATTTTACTTTAAATGCACAATTTTGTTTGCATTTTCTTTTCTTTCTCTCTTTGCACTTTTCGTCGGTTATAAAAAAATGTTTTCAAATACAATCGAAACAATTCATTCTAAGTCAATTTTGTTTGAACACTTTTACGTTCAATAATAATAACATCGATATTACTTTTTATTTTTTAGTTCAATAAATGGTTTTTTTTTACATTTCAAAGTCATTGGTAAGGTTGAAGTTGGCCGCAAACGGGGGGAGAGGGGTATAGGTTAGGTAGGTGAGGAAAAGTTAAAAGTCCTTGTGAGAATGTGTTGTAGGGAAAGAGTTAAAAAAAGGTGTCTGTCTGTATTTAAATCTGTCTGTATATCTGTATGTCTGACTGTGTGTTTGTCTGTACATCTGTCTGTATGTCTGTCTGTTTGTGTGTATGTCTGTCTTTCTTTTTGCCTGTATGTCTGTTTACATATATGTATGTGTGTATGTCTGTGTGTCTGTCTGTGTGTTTGTCTGTACATCTGTCTGTATGTCTGTCTGTTTGTATGTGTGCAAGTATGTCTGTCTTTTTGTCTGTATGTCTGTCTATCTGTATGTTTGTCTATATGTCTGTCTGACTTTATGTCAGTTTGTTAATCCAAGATAACGTATTTTATGTTTTCCACAATGCCAACATTCATCAATGTTTATGTTATAATAATTAGCAGATGAGGTTGAAAGGTTACCAAACAGAGTTCACGCCCTTGACCGTGACTTCGACCACCATAAAAGATCCATTTTTCAGAGGTCAATTAAGATTAATAAAATTAATATTAAGATACATACAAAGATACATACATACATAGATACATACATACATACACACATAATACATACCTACATACATACATATATACATACATACACACACACATACATACACACACACACATACAAACATACATACATACATATATACATACATAAATAAACACATACATACATACATACATATATACATACATAATAGATACATACATACATGCATACATATATACATACATACATGCATACATATATACATACATAATAGATACATACATACATACATGCATACATACATACACACACATACATACATGCATACATACATACATACATACATACATAATTACATACATACATACATACATACATACATGCATACATACATACATACATACATACATACATACATACATACATACACACACTCATACATACATACATACATACATACATACATACATACACCCACACATACATACATACATACATACATACATACATACATACATACATACATACACCCACACATACATACATACAAACACACACATACATACATACATGTAACTTCATTTTATATGTTACAATGTTTCTTAATAAATGAGCAGAACGTTCTCCTCTGTGCCCCGGGTGCGGGGGTATCAATATAAATCCGCTTCTGATAATGAGCTTACGGAGGAGTATTTCAGTTGTATTGTTAAATATGTTGATCCCCACGTCAACGAACAAGTAATATTTATTTATTTATCAAATATTTAAATATAACATAAAAAAAAATGAAAGAAATTAATGCTAGTAATTAGGCTCTTTGAAATTTGTTGAAATTGAGAAAATAATAACTTTGCTTATTGAACGGATTATTTTAATGAGGATTTATAATCTGGATTCAATTGGCCACATTTAATACTTGAAAATGTAAAGGAAACGTGTGACCATAATGGGGTGTTTGTATTAATAATTAAACTGAATTGACCCCCCCCCCCCCAGACACACACACGCCCCGCCTGCACAGTACATGATCACGTTTCACTGTGAGACATATATAAACTGTCGTCTTGAGCGAGATTCGTGAACAGTCAATGATTACCGTAGTTTGCGTTTAGTCCGATTATACTAGACGGAAACGGACGCTCGCAAAAAATTAAGAGTCCAGCAACTCATCGCTACACTGCTCTACAAGGGGGAAATATGATTTCTGCTGGCGTCGTCTTTCTGTTGCTATGGCAGGGTGCTTTCCACTCAACGAACGCTTTGTCTACTGATGTAAGTATATGTATGTCGTCTATTCTACTGATGTAAGTATATGTATGTCGTCTATATGCACTCGTCCGTGAAGAATGAAATATTTGTCGTTGATCTTTTTAAACCACTCAGGGATTTGCAGTGTGCCCTTCTTTCATCCCCACCGTTAGTGCAATGACCGAGAAGTGACCACGACTAGAATAAAAATCCATTGGTCGCTATCGAATAACGAAACCTGAAACCCTCAGGTCGACAGTCGAGTGCTTTACCACACGACCATCCGCTCTTTCTGTAAGTACACATCAGCACTGCTCCCTCTGTCACTGCTCTTCCTATCACTGCTTATCCTGTCACTGCTCACCCTGACACTGCTCATCATATAACTACTCATCCTGTCACTGCTCATCCTGTAACTACTCATCCTGTCACTGCTCTTCCTATCACTGCTTAACCTGTCACTGCTCCTCCTATCACTGCTCATCTTGTCACTGCTCATCCTGTCACTTCTCACCTTGTCACTGCTCATCCTGTGACTACTCATCCTGTCACTGCTCATCAGGTCACTGCTCATCTTGTCATTGCTCATCCTGTCACTGCTCATCCTTTCACTGCTCATCCTATCACTGCTCATCCCATCACTGCTCATCCTATTATATCACTGCTCATCCTGTAACTACTCATCCTGTCACTGCTCATCCTATCCTATCATTGCTCATTCTGTCACTGCTCATCCTGTAACTTCTCATCTTATCACTGCTCATCCTATCACTGCTCACCCTCTCACTGCTCATCCTGTTATTGCTCATCCTATCCTATCACTGCTCATCCTATCACAGCTCATTTTATCACTGCTCATCCTAACACTGCTCATCCTATCCTATCAATGTTCATCCTATCCTATCACTGCTCATCCTGTCACTGCTGATCATGTCACTGCTGATCCTGTTACTGCTCACCATGTTACTACTCATTCTCTCACTGCTCATCCTATCCTATCACTGCTCATCCTACCGCTGCTCGTCCCGTCACTACTCATCCTGTCACTGCTCATCCTATCATATCACTGCTCACCCTGTCACTGCCCATCCCTGTCTGTGCTCATCCTGTCACTTATCACCCGGTCACTGCTCACCCTGTCACTGCTCATACTCTGTGTGAAGTCCCTGTGCGGATGAGATGAAATCTCTTAGATCCTATAAACCAGTGCTCTTCTTTTATCCCCACCATAGTCGATAGTGCAATGACCATAAAGGCACCACGGGAGAAATAGCGGAGACTTTAACCATGACCTGAAATATCCATTAGCCTTTACCGAAAATCAACCCTCAGGTCGACACCTAATCGTTTAACCGCACGACCATCCGTCCCCGCACTGCTCATCCTGTCACAGCTCCTTCTGTCACTGCTCATCCTGTCACTGCTCCTTCTGTCACTGCTCATCCTGTCATAGCTCCTTCTGTCACTGCTCATCCAGTCCCTGCTCCTTCTGTCACTGCTCATCCAGTCTCTGCTCCTTCCGTCACTGCTTCTTTTGTCACTACTCATCCTTTCACTGCTTATTCAGCACTGCTCATCCAACACTGCGCATCCGAACTTTGACCTGGCACATGTTTATATGTTGCAATAAAAAACAAATAAAATAAGCCTATTCCATTCTGGACACAGGACGTGTTAACGCATTTTCGTATTATGTATCAGTACGTATGTTAGCTTTCAGTAAATATTTATCTTAAATCTAACTACAAGTGGTTTGTGGTCACTGAAATAGGACTCATAATTGAAAACATTCGAAATTGTAGTCATTTAATCATCCGAAAACTCTGTCAATTGTTGCATAGCTATGATACTTTCAATTAAACTAAGAACCCAAGCTTACTATTTCATTTGATGTGTTTCTTAATAAATAAACTTAAATATGTATGGCGAATAGATCACAATCTTGTCTAAATCAAGGGAAATTACTGGTGCTAAATATAGTACACAGAAACGGAATTTGGCACCTATTTTAGACAACTTTCCGAAAAGATATAGCTCTGAACACGTGTGACGTAAATCTTGGTGAAACTACATGCTGCAGTATTTCGCACCAAATGAATGGGTTATTGAACGTATAAGGTGTAGAATGGGGCTATGAAAATGATATAATCTCTATACTTATAAGACGCATTTGTTGTCTGTCTGTCTGTCTGTTCCCTTATAACTCAAGATACAGACAATCAAATAACGTGAAATTCGTTACACATACACATGATTACATGGGGAAGGTTATAGGACAGGTGTCGTTTCATCTTGATGGGTAGTTTAAATGTAATTAATTTTTTTTATTTTAGTATTTTACTATATTAAAGTAATCTCGACGGCGCCATAATAAAAATTCCTCTGTGACGTCATTTCCCGATGATAGAATAGAACTTGCGCGCTGGTGTTGTATAGTTCCTTTGTGCTGCGAAGAATTGTTGTTTCTGTAAGTACACATCAGCACTGCTCCCTCTGTCACTGCTCTTCCTATCACTGCTTATCCTGTCACTGCTCACCCTGACACTGCTCATCATATAACTACTCATCCTGTCACTGCTCATCCTGTAACTACTCATCCTGTCACTGCTCTTCCTATCACTGCTTAACCTGTCACTGCTCCTCCTATCACTGCTCATCTTGTCACTGCTCATCCTGTCACTTCTCACCTTGTCACTGCTCATCCTGTGACTACTCATCCTGTCACTGCTCATCAGGTCACTGCTCATCTTGTCATTGCTCATCCTGTCACTGCTCATCCTTTCACTGCTCATCCTATCACTGCTCATCCCATCACTGCTCATCCTATTATATCACTGCTCATCCTGTAACTACTCATCCTGTCACTGCTCATCCTATCCTATCATTGCTCATTCTGTCACTGCTCATCCTGTAACTTCTCATCTTATCACTGCTCATCCTATCACTGCTCACCCTCTCACTGCTCATCCTGTTATTGCTCATCCTATCCTATCACTGCTCATCCTATCACAGCTCATTTTATCACTGCTCATCCTAACACTGCTCATCCTATCCTATCAATGTTCATCCTATCCTATCACTGCTCATCCTGTCACTGCTGATCATGTCACTGCTGATCCTGTTACTGCTCACCATGTTACTACTCATTCTCTCACTGCTCATCCTATCCTATCACTGCTCATCCTACCGCTGCTCGTCCCGTCACTACTCATCCTGTCACTGCTCATCCTATCATATCACTGCTCACCCTGTCACTGCCCATCCCTGTCTGTGCTCATCCTGTCACTTATCACCCGGTCACTGCTCACCCTGTCACTGCTCATACTCTGTGTGAAGTCCCTGTGCGGATGAGATGAAATCTCTTAGATCCTATAAACCAGTGCTCTTCTTTTATCCCCACCATAGTCGATAGTGCAATGACCATAAAGGCACCACGGGAGAAATAGCGGAGACTTTAACCATGACCTGAAATATCCATTAGCCTTTACCGAAAATCAACCCTCAGGTCGACACCTAATCGTTTAACCGCACGACCATCCGTCCCCGCACTGCTCATCCTGTCACAGCTCCTTCTGTCACTGCTCATCCTGTCACTGCTCCTTCTGTCACTGCTCATCCTGTCATAGCTCCTTCTGTCACTGCTCATCCAGTCCCTGCTCCTTCTGTCACTGCTCATCCAGTCTCTGCTCCTTCCGTCACTGCTTCTTTTGTCACTACTCATCCTTTCACTGCTTATTCAGCACTGCTCATCCAACACTGCGCATCCGAACTTTGACCTGGCACATGTTTATATGTTGCAATAAAAAACAAATAAAATAAGCCTATTCCATTCTGGACACAGGACGTGTTAACGCATTTTCGTATTATGTATCAGTACGTATGTTAGCTTTCAGTAAATATTTATCTTAAATCTAACTACAAGTGGTTTGTGGTCACTGAAATAGGACTCATAATTGAAAACATTCGAAATTGTAGTCATTTAATCATCCGAAAACTCTGTCAATTGTTGCATAGCTATGATACTTTCAATTAAACTAAGAACCCAAGCTTACTATTTCATTTGATGTGTTTCTTAATAAATAAACTTAAATATGTATGGCGAATAGATCACAATCTTGTCTAAATCAAGGGAAATTACTGGTGCTAAATATAGTACACAGAAACGGAATTTGGCACCAATTTTAGACAACTTTCCGAAAAGATATAGCTCTGAACACGTGTGACGTAAATCTTGGTGAAACTACATGCTGCAGTATTTCGCACCAAATGAATGGGTTATTGAACGTATAAGGTGTAGAATGGGGCTATGAAAATGATATAATCTCTATACTTATAAGACGCATTTGTTGTCTGTCTGTCTGTCTGTTCCCTTATAACTCAAGATACAGACAATCAAATAACGTGAAATTCGTTACACATACACATGATTACATGGGGAAGGTTATAGGACAGGTTTCGTTTCATCTTGATGGGTAGTTTAAATGTAATTAATTTTTTTTATTTTAGTATTTTACTATATTAAAGTAATCTCGACGGCGCCATAATAAAAATTCCTCTGTGACGTCATTTCCCGATGATAGAATAGAACTTGCGCGCTGGTGTTGTATAGTTCCTTTGTGCTGCGAAGAATTGTTGTTGTTTTTTAATGCTCCCTGATTTGTACAGTTTGAGGAATGTAAAGAAAGGAATGAAGAAGGATTTTAGAAGTGTGAAGCCATAATAATAAGTATATATATATATATATATATATATATATATATAGAGAGAGAGAGAGAGAGAGAGAGAGAGAGAGTGAGGGAGGGAGGGAGAGAGAGATAAAGAGAGAGGAGGCAGGGGGAGGAGAGAGGAAAGGATGGTAGGAGGGAGGGGAGAGAGGGAGGGAGGTGGTGGACAGGGGGAGAGAAGGAGGGGGAGAGAGGGAGATGGGAGAGGGAGCAGGAGGGAGAGGGAGATGAGAGAGGGAGCAGGGGGAGAGGGAGAGAGAAAAGAAGGGAGGGAGATAGAGGGGAGGGAGGGAAAGAGAGGGTGGGAGAGAGGGAGAGAGAGAAAGAGTGAGGGGGCAGGGAGGGAGAGAGAGGGAATGAGGGAGGGATGAATGGGGAGAGAGAGATGGGAGAGAGGGAGGGAGAGGGAGGGAGGGAGAGAGGGGGAGGGAGGGAGAAGGAGAGGATAAGGGGGAGAGAGGGGGTCGGGAGGGAGAGAGGATGGGAGAAATGGGAGGGGTGAGAGATAAAGAGAGAGGGGGCAGGGAGGGAGAGAGGGGGTAGGGAGGGAGAGAGGATGGGAGAAATGGAAGGGGTGAGAGATAAAGAGAGAGGGGGCAGGGAGGGAGAGAGGGGTAGGAGGAAGTGAGGAAGGTGGAGAGAGGGGGGACGGGGGTGAGAGAAGAAGGGAGGGAGATAGGGAGAGAGAGGGAGATGGGAGAGAAGAGAGGGAAGGAGAGGGAGGGAGGGAGAAAGGGAGGGAGGGAAAGAGAAAGGGAGAGAGGGGTAAAGAGGGAGGGGGAGGGAGGGAGAGAGGGGGGAGAGAGAAAACAAAAGGTAAACAGAAAACCTTATTTTAAACCCGGGCAAAGCCGGGTACTTGCAACTAGTTATTAATATAGCTTATATAGTAGAAAACAGTAAAAACACCGAAGCCCAGCCCTCAGAGGTCAGATCGCGAAATGGACTTTTGATGTACACATGGCAGGCCAAGACCTACAAAATGGTATATACATCATGGGTCTAGGACTTATGGTTGCTGAGATCTGGGGTGATGACGGACAGACAGACAGACAAAACGGGGACAATAGAGCATTTTTTCTCGAAAATGCTCTAAAAATGATTAGGGCTTTTAAAAAATTGATATCATAAGTTGTTGATAACAGTGTATATGTGTGGAGAGAGAGAGAGAGAGAGAGAACGAGAGAGCTTGAGAGAGAGAGAGAGAGAGGGTGAGAGAGAAAGAGAGAGAGAGTGAGAGAGGGGGAGAGAGAGAGAGAGAGAGAGAGAGAGAGAGAGAGTGAGGGAGAGAATACTGATTGGTAGTGTACATATGCCAAATCGATAGACTCACATAGTCATATAGAATGACACGCGGAAAAAAAGACAAAAATATAGACACAGAACATTCACTACTCGTTTACCTCATATAAAGCCGGATACTCATGAGTCTGTAGTAGTACTGCATCTGACGCTGTGTTGGCTCTCTTTTCTACAGACCGGAACTCAACTAGATCTATGTCCGCCATTGACATGTGTTGACCCAGTACCGCAGCAGGGAGGACATTGCCCGTATTGCCCTAACGGTAAGAACATTAATTTGCGTTTTGTTTGTATGTTTATGTCATGTTTTGACATGTATGCATTGTTTGAGTTCATAACACAAAATTAAATCAACATTTACAATTCGGATAATTTAATTTTTACAATTCTAAAAATATTCGCACCATCATTTTTATAGAGTGCTGTTTTTCTAAGAAAATAAAAAGGTAGCAGAACTCCTATTTGACAAAAAACTAAAATCAAACATTCCAGTCAGTAATATACTAATATATACAAAAGACTACGGGGAAAAACAGGTACCGGAACGCCGTTCCGGTGCGTTCCGCCAGTAAATAATCCCAGTTTATATATATTAACAGTAGCGTCTAATTTTAAATGGGTTTTTGTAATTCAAATCCTTATTTATACGATTGGAAAATTTTTTTTTAATATATAGATAACATAAGTAGTCCCTTAATAATTATGTTACATATCAACAGAGTTAATCCCCTTGATTTGACTCTTTATCACTTCGGGACAGTTGTAACTCGTAATCCCAAGATATGTTATATAGCTATGTCCCAATCGCAGCCAACGCCTATATCTTAAAATGTGTACAAAAATTAAAAAAAAAAAAATCCGTTGAATCCCATGTGAAATAGTCTCCACAATATCGCATTATACAAATATGTCTATTGGAACGTATCCAAGTGTGACGTTGAAAGTAAAATTCTAGATCGCGTTATCGTTTGATGGTAAGTGGTGAGAGCCTCCCACCAGCCAACGCACACACGCACACACACACACACTAAGACACACGCACCCGCCAAAACTTTCTCCTTTAAATACTGATCAAACAAAAAAGGTGCTTAGTTTTTGTTTGTGTGTGTTCACTGGTAGACTACTAAAAATGTTGTTTGATGATTTTCAAAGCTGGTATGAATAAATTAGTGGGCAAATCAAGTAGCTGTCGTATTATGTCGGTTATTCTGACTGTTTTATCTGTCTTCAAGTTAGCTATCAGTAAGTACAATTACAGGTTTTTTACTTCAAAAATCGGCCAGACTTTTCTCCATATTGTGTGCAAATTAAGAACAACTTGATAGAGCGGTACCCTATCTATCTATCTATCTATCTATCTATCTATCTATCTATCTATCTATCTATCTATCTATCTATCTATCTATCTATCTATCTATCTATCTATCTATCTATCTATCTATCTATCTATCTATCTATCTATCTATCTATCTATCTATCTATCTGTCCGTCTGTCTGTCTATCTATCTATCTGTCGGTCTGTCTATCTATCTGTCTATCTATCTATCCATCCGTCTGTCTGTCTGTCTATCTATCTATCTATCTATTTATCTATCTGTCGGTCTGTCTGTCTATATGTATGTATGTATGCATGCATGTGTGTGTGTCCTAAGTACATAAGTACACATATATACAAAGTGTACCTTCATTCCACCAGGTGACAACTGCTATGTTGAGAACGTAGGACTAATCCTGCCAGTTAATGAAGTCCACACAATGGATGACGGGACATTGTGTTCCTGTGAGTTCGGCCAACTTACCGCCTTCTGTGTCGCACCACCAGAACTCTACGTATAACCAGACGAGAATACACCATAAATAACCTTTAAAATTGTATTTTATGAAAAAAAAAATTATTTTTGCTAAAGATCTGAAAAATAAATACTCAAAAATTTTAATTTTCTTTCCTTTAAAAATAACAGCAACAACAACAGCAACAACAACAACAGCAACAACAACAGCAACATCAACAACAACAGCAACAACAACAACAACAGCAATCACTGTTAACAACATAAAAACTTTTATTTGTAAATATTCCAATGAGTTTGATACATGATATTATTATGACATAGTTTTCATACTGTTTATTTTTGGACTAATTTTAACATTAAAGTAAAGATGATTGGATTAGCCTGCTATTGTATCATACAATGAGAACATGCTTAGTGGACAAGTTTAAATGGACTCACTGGTAGAATAACTCTTACCTCATTGGAAGACACTAGCCCAGTGATGGCGAACCTATGGCACTTGAGCCACAGTCGTCACGCAGAGCCTCATCAGTTGGCACGCGACTAAAATATCACTTCCTTTAATTTTTAATTGGCCAAAGAAAGGTTCGCCACCAATGCCTTAGTCGATGTTACATTTGTTGACCTTAGTCGATGTTACATTTGTTGACCTTAATCGATGTTACATTTGTTGACCTTAGTCGATGTTACATTTGTTGACCTTAGACAAATACGATAGTGAGGCCGCATCCTGCAAAAGTCGGCCCCGTAAAAGAAAAAACACCTAAATCCTAAGTCCATTATCAACCGTCCAAACTGGCCGGGAAAACAGACTACATGTATGTTGCTTCACCTTTACCTTCTTACCACACCCCGTCATAACCCTATACGAGCCTACACGTCGCTGTTACTTATCCGTTAGAATAACTTTCCCATGTGATGTTCTTTCCGTAATTCTGAAAATATCTTCACATCCCGTGCCCACCCCTCTCCAAGAATACATGGGCGTATACACTAATACCGTCTGTGTAGTGCATCAAATAATGAGTATGGGTCTCCAACATTTCTTGAAGTTTTTGCCTCTCGGTCTTTCTATCTGTCCGTCTGTATCTCTCTGTCCGTCTGAATCTATCTGTCCGTCTGTATCTCTCTGTCCGTTTGTATTTATCAGTATGTTTGTATCTAAATATCCGTTTGTATTTATCAGTATGTTTGTATCTAAATGTCCGTTTGTATTTATCACTATGTTTATATCTAAATGTCCGT